>JAGKPW010000431.1:0-1200000 GCA_019926035.1 Melaleuca alternifolia | reverse complement strand
AAATCCGTTGGAATGACTTAATTGGCAAAGTTGCAAAAGGTTTAGGACTTATTTGGCATAAAAAAAAGTTTAGAACTGAATCATCAAAGTAATAAAATGTTTAAGACTTATTTGGCAATTGTCCCTGAGTTTCTGAGTATGGCGTTACTCTTCTGGGATAAATGGGTTTCAACCATTAATAAAACTGATTATTTGACGTTTTAACTAATGTCACTTGTATGGATACGAGAAAAAGACTATCGCATCTTTCATTTGCAGGCTTTTGAGGATTTTATGATTTCATTCCTAAACAAAGCTATTTGCTCTTCACATACGGCGGAGGTCTAGAGTTGTAGTGCAATTGTTCTCGTAAAACTCCAGCGTCGGCTTAATTCTTCAGTGTTTAATCACCTTCTACCAAGTGAAAGACTAAAAAAGCGCACCAGCATGTCTATATTTTCCTAAATGAAAATAGTGGCAGAAAAATGAAGCATAGTTGAACTTCTAAAAAACAAGATCCTGTAGCTATACAAACTTCCTGGCAATGATACTATGAACAATAGAACTATCTCCAAGTGATAGCAGCACTTGACACACGAACATGAGGAATTACATTTTTCTTAATTTCATTCCGAGATGGTGAAAGAAAAAATTACTTGAAAACCTTTCATTTTCATCCATTAATAGCTGAGCAAGATTGTCTCACTTCCCCCGCATTGCCTGCTTTTACTTCAATTGCACTGAGCTTCAAGAATGACTGAGCCCAACTAGCAAAGAAACCGTCCTGGTCATTCGCGAAATTCTCTACTTGCTCCCTTGTTCTGTTATCGTTTGTCAAGACAGAATCTGACTGAAATAGCCCCTTGTGCAACAAGAGATTTTGGTAGTACTGATTGTCAAATGACATGGATGTGTCAGGGTCGTTATCAACTGTAATGGAAGGACTAGCACCTGCAGGGCACCGTGTCATGAGTTTCTCTGCATAAGTCTGGTCGAGGGATGAGTCAATTAGCATGAGCTTCCCCTTGGAGTCTGCACGGAACCTGTCGCTGAATGCACTGCAGTGAGCTGCTCCTATGGTATGTGCACCTGTCACCTTAAAGCACATAATGTTATCAACTGTTGAACACGGAGGCTCCAATGGTTTTGTCTGTAAACTAGACCTTTCTTCCTCTCATTCATGAACTAGCAACTAAAATTTGCGGAAGGGAATTGCTGTCCACAACCCCAACTTTTTCGTTGACCCATCAATCCCAAAATTTCACGTTGACTTGAAACAGTTTAATTTTCCGATGGTCAGGGGGATGCAAGTACCTGGCAGTAGTTTATTCACGTGATTCCGACTGTAAGGAGAAAAGTCTTTGCATTATCGTTATTCTTCCATTAAAAGGGAAATGACGAAAAGATCAATATTTTTGTCACGTGATTCTAACTGTTACGGAAATTTTCCAAAATTGATGCCTGTTCTACTAACCCTTTGACCACGTTTTACTATTTGGAGCTGATAAATTCCGGATATACCTGACAGCGTGACAAGATCAGTCAAGGACAGCCCCTTCGACGAGAACAGTTTAATCATCTCGTCGATTGTAAAACTCGTGTCCACGATGTTGGGTCTTACATTTGAAGCTGCAGAAACTCTCCCATCTTTCCTACCTGTTGGAATCTGGACTGCAGGCCCTCCAGTCTGCGCTGAAGCGTGCATAATTTAGTGCAAGTGGTTTGTACTTGAGAAATTGGAAAGATATAAGGTAGTGGGAATCTGTATTACCATTTCAACAGCATCTCTGGCAGCTAATGCAATTATATCAGCGCAAGAAACGGTTCCTGGACAGAATAATTCTAAAACCCCTTTAGCTGAGTCTATGACAGAAAATCCTCCAAGTGATATATTAGCTGGATCACTTCGCTCCGTTCCATTTCCTTGTATAAGCACAGATGCATCGCAACCCTACCACCATATCATATCAATCAGTCAATTTGATTTCGAAATTATGGTCTCTTCAGAATCATGCGAAATTTCTTTGCTTGAGTTAGGAGACAGACTCAAGGGAAGTCATGAAGTGTCGACAAGACTGCAAGCAGGAAAATTTTTACTAGCGAATGATTTCATCCACGATGATGAATGGTTAGACTTCTCTTTGCATTTAGGAGTCTAAATTACTTGGAGAAAGTAAACTTGGAGTAACTGACATGCTGTCACTATTTTCTTAATTTCCATGGATAATTCATCCGTTATGACCTCAGAAAGATTTCTTACTTCTTCACGACTTCCAATAAAGTTCATGAGATTTTTTTCCTTGGCTTAACATTAGCAGCAAAGAAACATATGAGTCGCTGTCTTGAGTTTTTTTAAATTCATATGGCTAAAAAGGAACTCCACAGATTCAACAGACAGAGAGTCGAACTTGCTTAAATTTCCTTCTGAAGGAGCCCAACAAAGCTCACGCTTCAGTCCTACAACTGAGAAACATTATGCGAAGCTGTCCATTTGATACAAGGAGGCATGATGTACATTCCTTGCGCTAGTTTAAAAATTACAAGAATCTGTCTCTTTCTCATGTGAGCAATAAAGAGAAGAAAACTAACCTCCACGAAGCAGTCGTGAAAAAGCAAACGAAGGAGCTTCCCAGGGATTGTGGGGTCACTGGAAGAAGCTGATCTCACTGTGTTCCTAACTACAAATTCGGCAGTAGGACATGAAGCTGCGTAGAACCCAAAAGACAGCTGAGCGGAAGAAGCAACCAGATGAGCTAGGAAGATGACGAGAAAAGTGAGGGGATTCAAATTGAAAACTCCCGTCTCCATGAAGATTTCACGTGAATCCTGCACAGAAGTCACCGCTGACAAGAGCTGCTGAAAAAATCTTATATGGAGTGATAGAGGAAATTGATTTTATCATCATTTAAAGCAGCATTTAGTAAATTGGGTGATGTCAGAAGGTAGATGGTTCTTGGGGTCGTCATGCATTAACAGCTGATGGAAAAATGAACATGTGACCTACCAGGAAATCTAAATTTGCAAATTGGAGACGAGAGGACAACTCTGCAAGCATTAAAGACGCTGTATCTGCCTCTACAACATAATGAAGCACGCCAGGCTGTGGATGATCGTGTGCCATTTGCATATTCTTTCTCCTCCTTTATCTACCCCATTTAGTTAAGAGGTCTGACAACATCAGAGGGCGAGAAATGCGCTCTCAGTCTCTACTGCATAACAATGCAGCAATATTAGCAAGAGACATATAGGCCTTCTTAACCTGGGGCACTGTCCAAGATTGCCTGTGCTTTCACCTAGAGTCCTTTTATATCGTAGTACAAAGCTGCCATTCACTGTGATGTGGTTTCCATTTGACAAGGTCAATTGAATGGCTGGTTGCACTTGCAAGACAGCTTTAAAAAAATCTGCCAGTTCAACGGAAAATTCTATTGCCGAAATCGAGAAGGTATGTTGATGAGAATAATTTGAATAAATCCATTGCAAGACATCGAACAATGAGGGAAGATAGATACGAAAATCATTATAATTTGTCCCTTTCTGAACAAGTTCTATCCACTCAAGGGCGTCAAGAACTAAGAATCTGGAGGGCTAGTTAATAGAGCATGCATGAGTAGAACTCATAATTCTGAATGACAGATTCAAACCGTTGCCAGTGTACAGTTATTCGACGACCAAAATGCAACTGTGAAGCCACCTTCTTTGCGTCTTCATCATCAGTCTTCCCTTCTGGTTGCCTAAATTGACTTCATTATCAATTGTGCAGGCTGATTTATTATCCATGCCCTGAAGCACTTTTTAATAAAATCCTTATTTAACAAAATCCTTACAATGTAATCACTTT
The DNA here is from genome assembly GCA_019926035.1 of Melaleuca alternifolia. NCBI lineage: Eukaryota > Viridiplantae > Streptophyta > Magnoliopsida > Myrtales > Myrtaceae > Melaleuca > Melaleuca alternifolia. Next base: position 1,196,180 of record JAGKPW010000431.1, on the reverse strand, counting down.
CAAAGAGCTACGCTTGGTTTTCTGATCTGGCAGAAGGGACAATGGTAACAAAAGCTCATTTATAGTCTTGTGTTGTGTGCTCTTCCCCATTACTTCGTTCAATAGTTGAGTAAAGACCTCAATGAAAATCAAGTTTAGCGCTTCCGGGGTCTTGGCTCCATAAAGTTCCCATCTTGATGAGGCTCAGGTTTTACGAATTCCTTTCTCACTCTGGATCTGCACAAACTGTCACCTACTCGTTTGCATGACAGTTATTAAAATACCTGTCTCTCCCTTCTGGCGAGAAATAGAATAACTCACATCATCGGTACAAACATTATATCGACGGCAAAAGCCATTTTCTCAGTCAATTGAAAGCACTTTCTTTCTCATATTCAAATCCAAAAAAATTTGAAGACCAAGATGCAACGGTAACTTCCAGGCAATAGTCAGTAAATACAAATCACTTCATCATGAAGGTTTGCTGGTAAAAGTTAGAATATTCAACAAGATGCTAACTATGAATAATGATGTGAAGCAAATGTCGAGTTGTCAACCCAGAGTACAGGCCGTCTCAATGGTATCCTTTTCCCTCTCTTTGGGCTAACAAACTTGAGTGGTTGACGAGTGTACGAGCAACTGCAGCTTAAAACTCAGTACAGTTGATACGCGAGCCCTATGGTGAGGAGGCCAGTAGTGAACTACTTCACAGAGGACTTAAATTAGCAGATATTCATGAGCTTCAGGACTATTCATCCTCAGTTTCAACATTGTCTTCTGCAAGCTCTTCTAATTCATCAATATCATCAATAGGAATTTCTTCACTATTGGCGTCCAGAGAACCTATGACATGTAAACAACTCATTTAGATTTATTGAGAGTTGCAAAACAGCGTGGCCTAGCTTATGGACACTGACACTGAGTAGATACTATTTAAAAAATGTCTCTCTTTTGGTGATCAGAGCAGTCAATAGTATAAACACACAAGATAAGAGCAGCTTACCTCGGTAGATCATTGAAGCAGGACTGCTGATTGGATCCCCTGATTCTGATGTGAGATCGAGAAGATAAGGAAGTTCCAGTAGTTGCAAGAAAGATTCCGTCTGAGGGTTTCGAGGCAATGCTGCAGTAGAACGTGAATGCAATCGATGCCAAGTGTCAGCATAATCAATGAAAGCTCAATCATATTTGCTTGTGTACAATCAATTTATACCCCTTAGATGGTGATCATCAGAGAAAACAGCAGACCACAAGTTAGATGAAGATGGTTTTGTCATAAGATCACCAGGGCTTGTTCACACAAGAAAATATGGCTCCAATACGACCAAATCAATAGCATATAGAAAGTAATCTATTTTCTTATCAAATACAGACTACAATATGGCAGACAAAAGCCACATGCCTTTGTAGAATGTGACATTTACTGCCAAAAATTCTCAGCCAATGTACTTAGCATATGTATTGCAGGATGCCTTTACTCTCACGCAGACATCTTTGCTGAAGCTAAGCCATTCCTTTACTTTCAGAAGAAACTACCAAGAGGTGCAAAGTAACGCTCGACATAATAGATTATTAACAAATGAAGCGGCATTAACTCAAGAGTTTCAATGTCAAATCATAAGCCATATGATACTACTAAACATATTTGTCCAGGCAATTCTCCAACACAATGTTATTGCATTCAGACTGAGCTAGCACATAAGAACAAATGGATGATATTCTTAGTGTAAATTAAAGTCAAGAAACCAAAGAGGAGTCTTATTAATGACCTCAGAACTCCTACCTGGAAAACCATCAGAAGAGGATTGAGATGGATTGTGACATGGAACTGTCCTTTCAAATTCAAACGGTCGAGAACCTCTTTCTTGAAGTCTGCTCCTGACCCATTGTCGACAATCTTGTATGTCAAGCTGAACAGCGCTGTTATAGTGAAGTAAATGATTTCACCAGCTAGTCATTACATGGAGAGAACAATGGTTGCCCACATGGACGGGCTATGTAAAGAAAATGCAAAAAGAAGATTTGCACATTCACGAACCCAAAATCTGCCCTTTTAGTGGTCAAAGGAAAGACAGAATGAAACTTCCGAGTTATTGCTAGCCATTCCTCGTCATGCAAAATCTCATGTGGTCCAGGCTCTGATTCAATATCAACAATCTAATAACAACAGCAACATCAGTTTCCAATTCTATAGAGTTGATCAAAGACTAGATCGTACCTGTAAAAACTTCCGGCCTGGTAGGCACTTATCAAGTGCAAGAAAATTGGTCAATGGGCCACCTTCACCGTGTTGAACAGAAGCAGCAAATTGGCAGTGTAGATGTGCAGAAAACCAATAAGCTGGTTTTAGCTCCTCCAGCAGTTGAGCTGCAGCCTTATTTCCAAGAGTCCTTTGACGAATCTGGAAAGCAATTCTCAAGCATGAATTAAGCAATTCTCCGCGCAGAGAGAGAGAGACATAGAGACAGAGAGTAAGTAATCTTCAAGACTTGTTAAATCATAATGGCATCACTATCAAATATTCCTTGCTACCTCTTTCTCGAAAAATGGCTTCTGCATAATGAGCTTATTAGAGTTTCCATAGTCAGTGATTCCAAGAGGCCAATCATGGGAAAGAAAAATATCGATCGGTTCCTCAACTTGCATAAGTTTGTACACGTCATATTCACGAACATGGTAAACAGACCTGATGGTGTTCTCGTTATAAGGAGGCCTTTCATAGTGTCCTGTTCACAAAACACTAACTTGGTTCAATCGTAAAGGGCCTTACCATGTTTATGAGTACTACTTTATACTATATGAAACATCAGTGTATACTCTGCATTCAAATGCCTGTGTCATTTGAAAACAGATGCAGTGTCTGTACCAAGATCACCTGCATGAGTGTACAAGTGGCTCCTGCACTAATCTGTCATCTGTTTTCAATTGAATTGGTCAAAGAAAGACTAACCTAAACGATAATGACGTGCATTATAAATTCCGGAGAGTCCACCAATACGGATGTTCCCAAACTTGATCACGCCAGCAAACCCCAAGAAGTATATGTTAGGTGCTGCCCATCCTCCATAGTACCTAGCATAACAACGAACCCACTAAGAATAGCCTGAAAGTGAAGGAGTAAAACCATCGAGTCAACCAGTGCAAACACAATCAGCCATACACTTAAAGTTAAATAAAGAAAAGACTGAAGGCAAATATTTCATTACAGGTGCCACTTTTAGTTGCACATATAATTAGATAGACAGAATGGGTGAAACAAGTGAGCTTCAATTAATCAAATTCTAAGGGGAACTGCCACTTCGCAACACTTCACACGTCCCCAACTTCAAGAAATTAAAATTCTCCTATTGAAGATTTGAGGATTAAAAAGAAGAAAGACACCAGAAATGTTCTCAAGTCCAAAAGAAAGGGGAAAGAAAAAAGATCCACTCACAATTCCCACAAGTAATTGGAAGCTTCATGATTTCCACCGATGAATATGGTTGGCACAGGCGCAACCTCCTCCCCGGAGAAGTACTTCCAAAACGAGTTCATTGCCCGAAACTTCCTGGGCACGTTCAAGCTCTCCAAATCTCTCTCATTCCTCACGGCCTGAATATCCATCATCGATGCGATATCACGTTTATTATTACTTCAGCCAAAGATAAACTTGAATACTCTCATATTCAAGAACAGTACTTGTCTACGCTAGAAGAAGCCAATCTTCCACGGAGCTAAGCAGCATGGGAATTTTCAACTGAACTCGGAATTGGGCATCATATTGACATTACGACGGGACACAAACTGACAATGCTCGTCCCGTGCGTGCGAGAGGGACAGAGAGAGAGTGTGTCGAAGCTACCTGAAAGTCGCCGCAACAGAGGAGAAGGTCGACCTTGATTTTGCGCTGACGTTCGATGAACTGAAGGGTCTTGTAGACGTTGTCGAGGTCTCCATGCATACAACCTTCGACGGCTATCTTCATCGAGAATTTCCGATATCACCAGGATTCACAGGTAAGTGGGTGTCTAGGGTTCAAGCTCGGTGTCACCAAGTCACCGTCGTCGATGCCGGGGTTTCCGAGAACAGGAGGATCAGCATCTGTTGCCCGCCCATTGGAGGTGAAGCGGCCAACGGAGAGAAGCTTCGTCTTGTACTGTTGGGGCATTGGGCTTTACAAAGGCCCAAAATGAAATCAAAGCACGTTCCTTTCCGTCTTCTTTAACATTGCGATGTTAATTTGACAACATCCAATGTTCATGTCTAGTGGTTCGTTATGTGGGTCTTTGTAATCAAGTGGGTCAATTGAGATATGAACGCCATCGATAGATCAGACAAAGTGAATGGGCCAAGATCCTTTGTCCGTATCCTTTGATTGAGTAGAAAAAAGGAAATCTACGATCACCACGATTGAATAAGCAAAATCTTCCTCCTCTATATCAAATTAGATATTGAGTCGGCTACTCTCTAAACGACGAGTTGGAGGGCTTATCATAGCGGTCTTCTTTCGATAATTTATGAAATTCCATGTGATCTCAAAGTCACCGCAAAAGCAATGACAATTTATCTTTTGATTTTTGCAGTAACTTTGGTGTTTTGCAAGCAAGTAATTGCATTGGGTTATCATTTTTGGTTTTGCACTTCTCGAAGGAAAGAAAAGATGGCAAAGAGACAACGGTGGGTATAGGGGCAGGTGCCGAAAAATTTGTGTGGAGGAGGGAAGTGCAACGATCCTCCAAGCAAAATACCAGCGACCTTTCACCTTGTCTCTCTCTCTCTCTCTCCCCCCTCTTCTTCTTCTTTCCATGGCTTTTTCTTCTTCACTCTTCCCCTGCCATCCTTTCTCTCTCCGCCACTCCTTCACTCTCACGTCCCCACTCCACGTCCATGCCCATGGCGCTCCTCCACTTCCACGCCTTACGCTTCCCCTCCTACTCCACCACCGCCCCCGCCGCTGCCAACGCTTCATCTCTCCTCAAGCTCTCTCTCACCCCACCAACACTTCTCAAGTCCCTTCCTTTAAGGCCCACCTCCAACTTCAGATCGCACGCGGTCTCGACAGGCTTCCGGGGTGCTGCTCCTCCGCTTGAAGACGACGATGCGAAGGTCCTTGTGGGTCCCGCCAGCGAGGAGGAACGGAGGGGGGAGAGAGTAGTGGCGGACTACGACTGGACGGAGGAGTGGTATCCTCTCTACCTCACCAGCGACGTCCCCCACGACGCCCCGTTGGGCCTCACCGTGTTCGACAAGCAGATCGTCCTCTACAGAGATGGTGACGGCTTGCTTAAGTGTTACGAAGATCGCTGTCCCCACAGGTAACGCCGTCTTCCTCAGGGCCTGATCATATATTATTTGTATGGGTGTTTGTCATCCTCGAAGCTTCATTGATGGATATAATGAAGCTTAATCTATTTGGTCTCTCGGGCTTTGCAACAGGCTCCTGTTCCCGTCACTGGACTTCATCATTTGTTTGATTAGATGATCTTCTTTTCTCTTTTTCTTTTTCTCTTCTTTTCTAGTTGAGCAACTTGCTAAAGGAGATAACTCTGGATCTTCTCCTTCATATCATGAGAAGAAGGGATGAGGGATGATCATCCAAGAGTGGTGTAGCTGGTTTGAAGCATTTAAGTTATTATGCTATCTCGGATATTCTAGCTACGCTGTGGTTCTTAAAATGCAGAGTTTGGGAAGAGAACTGTTTTAGTGTTCGTCGTGGCCTCATTTTCTCATCTGCTTTGGCTCTAGAGATAGGGCTTTAGATAAGTCGGTTACAAGCTCCTGCATTTCCTGTGTCTACATCGGTTATGATCCTGTGTTCATTACAGTTCAAGGAAAGTGTTCCGGGTTTAACAGGCTTTAGAGTCAACTTACGTCGCCTCACGAGGATAGAAGTTTTTACTTGACTTACATGGTCGTTGGTGTATAAAACTTTTTATGGGGAATCCCTTCTTCAGGCTGGCAAAGCTATCAGAAGGTCAGCTGATTGATGGGAGGTTGGAATGTCTGTACCATGGTTGGCAGTTCGAGGGCGAAGGAAAATGTGTCAAGATACCTCAGGTTCTGCCTTGCTTGTGTTGACCGTGTTCTTTTATTGCAAGAAATGGATTTACCACACTCTAATGATGGAAAATGAAAGAAATGTTTCTTTTGTTAATGTTACAGCTGCCAGCGGATGCGAAAATTCCGCGATCAGCTTGTGTTAAGACATATGAGGTGAGGGATTCTCAAGGCGTTGTCTGGGTGTGGATGTCTCAGAAGACACCACCAAACTTCAGCAAGATACCTTGGTTCGAGAATTTTGCAAGGCCGGGCTTTCAAGACACTTCGACTACCCACGAGCTTCCTTATGATCATTCCATACTTCTGGAGAACCTTATGGATCCAGCCCATATCCCAATTTCGCATGATAGAACAGATTGGACAGCAAAAAGGGAAGATGCCCAACCCCTATGTTTCGAAGTAACTGAACGGTCGGACCGAGGATTTGCAGGATGGTGGGGTAAAGAGAAAGATGAGTCATTGCCTAACTTTTTGCGCTTTGAAGCACCATGTGTTCTTCAAAACAATAGAGAATTTGTCGACAAGAATGGAGTAAAACACTACTTCACTGGTCTATTCCTCTGTAGGCCAACTGGACAAGGGAAGTCCATGCTTATCGTGAGGTTTGGAGGGACAATGAGATCTCCTTTGGCCAAAGTGTTCCCTAAATGGTATTTCCACCAGAATGCGAGTAAAGTATTTGAGCAAGATATGGGATTTCTTTCATCGCAAAATGAAGTTTTAATAAAAGAAAAGGTTCCCACGAAGCAGCTCTATCTCAACTTGAGGTCCTCAGACACATGGGTAGCTGAGTACAGGAAGTGGATGGACAAAGTAGGGCACGGAATGCCTTATCATTTTGGGCACAACACCATTTCCCTGCCAAAGGAGCCTGCTGTGGTGGAACACGCACCGGCTGGTTTAGTCGCCAGAGCCTCTGCATCGTCACCTGCCAAGGGAGGTATTGGCACAATGCACGCTCCTAATTTGGCCAACAGATACTTCAGGCATGTGATTCATTGCAAAGGATGTAGAAATGTTGTGAAAGCATTTGAGGCTTGGAAGAATGGGCTCTTTGCTTTGGCCGCTGCATTGACTGCATTGGCTATTTTGGCGTCTGCTAGACAGTGGAAGGTGATACTCTTGGCGACAGCAACGGCATGCTTCGGTGGAGTTTATGTGTGTTCAACAGCTATTGCTATGAATACTACAAACTTTGTCAGGACTCACAGGAGATTGTGAGTCCTTGGTCGTTGCACCTTAAGTTTCCAGTTATGGTAGGATGGTGGGAAACACTTTCATATAAAATGTAGTCGGTGTAGCAAATTTGTATTTAGTTACTTGAATACGAATGCAGTGCTCTTCCTTTGGCAAGGAGACCTTGCAATGGCTTGATTTTCTGTTAGCTACTGTTATGTTCTTACCATTCGACTCTGATCTGGACAATCTTCCTTTAGTGGCAATAAATTCGGCGAAGTTGCTTAGGCGAAGATCGTAAAATGGCACGTCACCCTGCACAAGTTCTAGGGATGAAAATTGTCAACTTCAGAGAAAATACCGCTCCAACAGGAGGAAAGTGCGTACAGGTTTTTGGGTGGGGAGGTCTTTTTCCTATCTCGACTCCTATCTTCTAAGTAACGGCTCCAAGTTTTTAAAACTTTGTTGGTTTCACAAGTCATAGGGTGCGCGAAGAGATTGCCTAGTCCTACCTGTATTGAAAACATTGATTGAATAAAACATTATCAAAGTTCTAGTTATTGACATATTGATCAATCAACACAAAACATACATGTACTATATTTTAAAATCCATGTTGATGAATAATTGTACTACCATCCTCAAAAGATAACAACATCTAGAATAAAAAAAATCAAATCAAACCTCACCCGTCGGTGATAATTATGAGCTTACATTAAGGCATATTTCAATCTAGAGAATATGAACTAAATGAATTGCCATTAGTATAACCAAATTCGTCACCAAGATTGCACGTAGCAGTTAGCACGAGGCGGGTAAGGGTGGGCACAGGGTGATATGACTCCTAGCCCCAACATTAACCCTGTTCTAACCAATTTGGATATTTTGGATTTTGGAATCTACCCTGCGACCTCTAATATCCCCCTGGAACATACTCCCCACCGCCGGTTCCACAGAATTTGCAGGTTTTCTCGCAGGATATTGTAATTATACCATCCAACAATAGCCAGATCAAGCGTCATCAATTTTACCAGTGCAGAGTGGCGTACATTCATCTAAACATTGGTTAGATGAACATACTTGAAAAAATCTTTTCCAAGAGGGCAAAAGACAAACCCTCCTTGATGCATGAATACAAGCACCACGGCAAACCTTCAAATCTACATCTAAGAGAGCAGATTACAAAAGTAGTATACAAGAACACGATATCTGATATCAAAACTTTAGCCATTTCTTTTCTTTCTCCTTGGACATAATTGCATGAGATGCAGAAGAGTGAACCCCCTCAGCCTCCACCAAAGCTCTGCGAGTTTCAGCCAACTTCCTCATGGCCGCTTCACACATTACCTTGTCGTTCTTGTTCCTAACGACCATCTCTTCAAGCTTCTCCACTCGCATTCGCAATTCCTTCACCTCGTCATCATAAGCAACGAGAGCCTGCCTATCTATTTTCTTCTCCCCAGAATCTTTGAGTTGCTGCTTCTTTGCAGACTTACCATTCAACGCCTCCCCATGCATTGCAAGTTGGGTATTGATTAGACTAAAGACATCTGGTCTCCTTTCTTCTTCATCTTTTGCCGCCCGAGCTGCTGCAGCAAACTTCTTCTCACGTTTCCTTTTTCCACCTCTGCTGCGCTTCTTTGCTCGACTTTCATGATCTTTGTCATGGTCTTTAGACTTTAGGGCATCATCTAGTGATTGTTTTGGTGGAAGGACTTTCACGGGAATAGGTTCAACCATTCCTTGCCCAGATCTGCCTAAGCCCATGCCTTCACGATAGCCCATAGTGGCCATCATCTTGGATGCTATGCCACGAGTGTGATTCTCCCACTTAGCAAAAATTGCAGTTTCTGTCTGGACTCCCCTCTGTTTTGCAGTGCTTTCAAGAAATCCTAGACCCTGAGGATCCTCTTCTTCATAGTCACTAGAGTCAGATTGCTCTGAGCTTAATTCACTCTCTTCTTCCTCACTGATTTCCGCATACTCAGATAGCGCCATAAAATCAATGCCAAGGTTTGCAGAGCTTCCATCATCCCGGAAAACAACATGTGCAAGACCACATTCATCATCCCATGATTCAAGCTCAGCTTCTCTCCATACACCAGCTTTACTATCTGATGTCGCCCAAATACTGGAACCCACCAATGACTGCTCCCAAATTGTTGGGACAAATTTCTTTAAGGATGACAATGGAACATCTATTCCTGAGATATAAATGAATGTCAGGAAGGCAATGCTAACAAAAAGATACAATAAAATATCCGGATTTAGATTGGTATCATATTTGGAACAAGATAAAGCTACAAAGTAAAATAAAGGAACTATAGATCCTGCCAATAAGAGAAACATGGACAATTTGTCAGACAAATGCTGATGACTATGGTGACGAGAATCTGTAGTGAAAACATGGGAAATTTAAATTTTTTCCAGACAATTTGCAGGTTTTGTTTGTTCTCTTAGTTGCAACATACCATGTGATAAGCGGCAGTTAGTACCAAACCGACATCGTTGCTGCAGAAAGAACTTGCATATCTGCACTTTGGTGGTCTAGCATTAGTGGTCTCATAATAACTAGTCAAATTTCACACCATAATCGAGAGCTTTTGATCCACTACATGACACTAATCAAGGTCAATCAATCATGAAGAATTCTTCCGTTTGCACATCCACCAAAGAACATGCAAACAGTTCATCTTAGAGCTGTATAGATATGTCAACGGATTACAGAAGACACCTAAAAGAGAAATTTATTAACACAGTCATTAGACTAGTGTCAGGGCAAAAAAAAAAAAAACAAGACATGCAGATGTCCAATCAGAACTTAAAGATGGGTGTTAGTAGAATCTACAACCAATGCCTAACATCGTAATCTTTGCAATGAACAGGAAAAGTTATTCAAAAAGCTGAGAAGTAATTTAGACATTTCACCTGGTCCAACAATTGGTCTATACTCTTATTCAAATTAACATACTTTTATTTTTTCAGGAGGTGATGTGGGCATGATATTCCATTTGCCTAGTTTGATTCAAAGTACAACCTGATTCAGATGATAAAGGACACAAAAGCACAACAAATTGTGGACACCCTCACAATGAATGGTAAAGAAGAGAAAGGATAAAATTCAATCTCGTTCTGGTAAAACACTTCCTAGTGTAGCTGATACGTCCATTTGCACAAAGATTAAAAAAAAAAAAAAAAACTGCAGCAAATTTTCATGCATAGTAGGAATGAACAAAATCTACACATAGAAAATTGTGTATTCCAAAGATTATACAGGTTGTACAAGAGCTTCAATATATGGTTGATGTCCTCTGTCTTATTTATCCATATTTGCTCATATGGAAGTTTTGCTTCACTTTATTCTTCGCGGTCAACTAGTTGGTTCCACGTGATCAAAATAAGAAAAACATTTTGATGAGCGCTTGCTCTAGAACTTTCCACATAAGATACTCAGAGGCTAGGTTAAGAATTCCCAATGCTTTCCTACTGCAGCCAGCGATAGCAGTTAATCAGCTTGAATTATCTTATGGTGGAGGCGCCTACAATGTCATTGTGATAGCCTATTAGTCTACATCAGGGCAATGGCAGACTAGCCAAGCTAAAAGTACTATCAGGATCCCAATCAAGGACTTAACTATTGACACGAACTACTAATTGTATTTTCTTCAGTTGTCCCTAAATTGATTATGCTAAAACGAACATAATACATAAGCCTATGTTGATAGTAATGGGAGAGAAAAGAAAGAAAGCAGGACTGACCAGCATATTTTCAGATGTCGGCGTGAGAAAAGAGATTTTAGCCAACTGTGAGCCCTCCAATCCAACTATTTGACCATTATACCAGTGACCATCACTGTAGCGAAATCGACATTTCGACCCAATGGAGTAACTTTGCTCCTCCAGAGGCTCAGCTTTGACATCATTTGGATCCAAAGACTCCACCTTAACATCCTCAGCAGCAGATTCTGACTTCTGTACCACTGAATCAACTTCCCGTAACAAACGTGCACGTTTAAGGTGAAAAAGCCCCTCCTCTGCATCTCTTATTGCCAAAACCAGCTCTTCATGAACCTGGGGAAGCAGAGTAAGTTAATACCTGAAGGAAGAAAATACCACTAGCTACCTCTTTCCATGGATGAGGACCTCACGCTCATGTACTTCATCATGCAAATAGAGCTCATCTTAAAGCACCAACCACAATGCACAGAAACTAGAGCCAACAAGTTTCTTTATCCAATATAAACATAACTCAAAATGCATACTCCCTCAGTAACCCGCAACTAAAAATACGCTGATCATAATCATGTCCATCACAATAGTGACTCCAACATAGTACAATCTCTCCCTGGTTGCTGGTGGGTTTCTTAAGCATTTTTAGAACAAAAAAAAAATCAAAATCATTACTTGGGGTCCTCAAAAGCTTTCACTGAGATCAGCACCATCCATACATCACGAGCAAAGCAATACAGCACACAAAACAAACAGGCCCAGATAAGGAGCAACTTGCCAAGACCATACTATCCAATAAACGATCAAACACAAACAAGAAGCTTTCGAATAAAACCCAGAAGAGATTAATTCCAAGGACCCAGAAATGATGCCCCAAAAAGGAAAACCAAAACCAAGAAGATGAACGAGGAAGAAGAGGGAAGCACCGCGAGGATCTCGGGATTGGCGGGGTCAGAGGCGAGGGCTTCCTTGAGTGAAGAAAGGGAGTCTCTCTGCTCCTCCAATTGAAGCTCCAGCTGAATCTCCAGAACTCTCTCTTCCTCGTCGCTCGCCATTTGCTCTTTTGGCTTTTCCTAGTCTGGAGCGGGCGAAATGGAACACAACGTCAGCATGGATGGAGATCGCCAGACGAAGGAGAAAAACGACGGGCCGTCTAGATTTAAGAGGCCTCCCAAGTGCGACGGTGGGCTCCGGCCCAATAAACAAATCTAAGCTCTATTTATTTTGCGAAAGAAGGAATGTATGATTTAAAATTTATTTATGAATTATGATGGCTAGTATTGCCTGAATAACTAATGAATACATGGAGAAAAATATTTTTCATCAATTTATCTTTGTGAACGATACATACAATAATTTTTTTAAAAATTTTATATTTTAAATCATTCATTTTTTTCAAAATAAAAATAAAAATCTAATGAGATTTAATCTCTTTCAATAATTTCGACCATCTAGATTTCCTATGATTTTACAGATTGTCTTCCGTGCATGAACAGAAAATACAAAATGGCAAGCCAATTCAGACCCGACATTTAATAATGATTTTCTTCAGGCAGATTATGATTATATTCATAATCAAAGCGGTCGAATTGCGAATTCCAAAACCATCAATGAATAAAATTTAGACCTTGATTCACTAACTTCCTTCTGAAATGATATTAATTTGTTTGTCTATGTTTTAGCGAAACAAGTAAGTCACTGAAAACGATTCAACCCAACAAATCCTTGAATTTTATATTTTTATTTTTATTTTTGGTCAGAAATCCTCGAATTTTTTTACAACTGGTTTTTACTTTTTACGGTCATTATTACATGTGACAACATTTTTGTACTTAATCAAGACTGACACGTTGTAACACTGCATAGCGCGCTTGAGATTACCATAGAAGCATCCTATCGTCTCTTCGAATTCTCAAGATTTGATACCATAACTTGATGACATGCAGAATCCACACAGACGCAACTGTTGTAAGGCATTGTTGAAGATAGATTACACATACTGCATGCGAATCCACTCACAGCCCTTTCCCTTCATGATCTCAGGCTCCTGAAAGCCAGAGTTGATGCTTCTCACTCCAATTCGAATTCAGAACGATACAGACTGCGCAACCTCATCCAAATCGACGTCCTAGCTTTCTGGCTTACACAACCCGACCTCGCAATTTCAAGTTTAGAGGAGATGCCACTATATGAATTCAGAAAATCAAGTGAAGCCTGCACACACGATCCATCTCGTAAAGCCTATAGGTAACACAATGGTTCGTTCAAAATTTTGATCCCCCACCAACACATTATCTATGCTTGTCCGGGCAATATGAGGCACTCTTACTTGAGAGGCTCCACGCATTGGTGCACAGATTTTCAGTTTCAATCTCCAAGACGAATTTTTGTGGGCCATTCACCGGCGACAATGAATACGCTGAGAAAGAATACTACATCTGATTTTGCAAGAAATCTTACAGGATACACGTCCGTGTAAATCCCGAAACGAATGGTGTGCCCTTGAAACAACGAAACTGTGTCGTAACTATCTGAATTTAGACTGTGAAAAGGGAAAAGGAACGTCTAAGATGGTACAGTTGACGTAATTTACAAAGCCATGGTACATTTGCCGAGTAGCACATCACTGCTTCGAAGTGGTAGGCTCTCCCAACCATTTGGCTCGAAACCCTGTCCCCTTACAGTCTGAGCAGCATGTTGAACCCTATAAAATTCATGATTACACGCTTAAGAAATTTATTTGATTGCGTCCCTCTTTGATATTGCATGAAGTAGATTATGTAACGTTAGCAATTTCTCAATTGAGCGCTTACCTTTCCACCACATATGACGCAGCTTGTGTTTCTTGAAGGGACTTGGCAGAGCATGTTGTCTCCAAGGATGAAGAAACCCGTACCTCCACACCATTTGCATTCTACATGCCCCTTTGAGTTGCAAGAGGAACAAGCTACTGGCCTAGGTTGCTGCATGCATTATTGAAACAACATCATAAGATCTAAAGGTCACATCCGTATAAACATCAACAACTCCGAATTGGATCAGTTTCTCCTCAACAAATAAGTGCTTGGGATTGTTCTTATATTCTGTCAAACATCACATGTTATCTGATTAACCATTAAGAAACATAATAACCCCATTCAGCTGGATTTTTTAAAGACAAACCATCAAATCCTCTAACCTCCAAAGAGCTAGAAAAGCTTTAAGCACATTTTCTTACATATAGCAAACTTCTCACAGATAACTTGTTTCTAATATGCTTCGGAAGTCATGGAGCACTTAGCCTTCTTTAATAAAAATGCGTCATAGGGGACTTTGGGACTCTCTTGCCCCTCAACAATAAAATTGTTTCCCAAAGAACCTGATGTTCAACCAAGTTTGTAACATTTTTACTGCATGTAGTACCCAAAAGCAGCAAGTTCAGCCTATGATATTCTTCATCCAAAACAGAGGCTTCATTACACTAAAAGAGTAGAAAGTACAGTCCCTAAGTCAAGGAAGCATAATCAAATGACATAACCCTGAAGCACAAAAACCAATCTCAAGCAATTAACTGATGCGCAATTAACTGGTGCAACAAACAGGAGACAGGAACACTGTCTTGTTAACAGATAGAATAAGAGCTATTTATAGTTAAATTAGAAGACCACTCTCTTCTATCATAGCTATATATATCATGTAGTGCTGCAACAGCTGTGAAAAGATGGTGTTCAAGAACCGTTGACAGTTCTTCAAGCATTCTTGCCCAGCAACTGCTAACTTACAAAGTGAACGAAGAGCTTATCATAGGAGGATCTAGGATGAGCAAAAATATAAGGAGTTTTCAGCCTTCTATCGAGGAGGTTTCTGCTCGAGGCAAAGCAAGACGTGGTTTATTGGCAAGGGTAATTCAATGCTGACATTACAGCTCTTCCTCCAGGACATCGACATAAAGAACATACAAAGAATTGTTCATGCTAAATGCTAATACAGTGTTGCCAGGGGCGCCATTCAAGGGGAGATAAGACCACTTACACAGTTAACATTCTTCAACCCACTAGACACCACTTACACGTACCTTACACATCCAGAGACCATGGCAATACTCCAGAATAAAAGTCCATATTTACAAGACCAAGACCACCCCTTAAGCAATATCAACAGCAACAATTCGAGTTGGCTCGATCCTCTTTCATCCCATGCCTTCAGTCAATTTAATTCATTGTCCCAGCATGCTCACGAGGATATTAACTTGATTCAACGTAAGGGTTCCCGACTTTAACCTCTTACAGAAAATATGCAGTGCAAAGAAATTACCACTAGATTGTATCATCCAAAAACAATAAAACAAGCATAGAAAAAATAAGATATATTCTTATTCAACAAATTCAATCTCACACCAAGGACCCAAAGTTAATATGCTCAATCACTCTAAAAACTCAAACAATATATAGGCAAAGATCATAAACATAAACATACAGGCATACAAAATTACTCAATCAGGACACACAAAACCAAAGGGTACCTGAGAAATCAACCAGGCCTGCTCCATGCGCTTAATGAAATCAGAGGAGCTCTCGTACGAATCCACCATGGAAGCTCTCGCGCCGACGAACCTATTCCTCTTACCCATCGCCTTCGAACCACAAGGTGAAATTACACCGACTGCATTTCGACGGGCTTGGGGGCTCTCAAAATCCACGGATGACTTGGGCACAATCAAGGGTCTGCAACTACAGCAGCAGCCACAGCTCATCATTTTGGTCTCTGAAAAATCTAAAGAACTTGCCCGAAGAAGCCGATTTATAGCAGAGAACAACAGAAAAATCAAAACTTTCTTGGTGGTTTGCTTGGACGATTCCCGTGGGCAAAGGAGGCGAAATCCCAACGAATGTTCGCCAGTTTTTTAATTCCAGCGAAGAAAAGGAGATTAACTGTGAGCGGACGCAAACGTTGTCCTCGGGACCACTTCCGTTCGGACCTCCTAGAAAAATCAAAGCTTTTTGGGGGCGACGATCTATCTTCTCCACAATTTGGGCTTTGCCCGAAGAAGTCAGAAGCCGCAAACCCTGACACTCAAGAAAATACGGTGGGCTTATACTTCTCCGCCCACACATTCACATCTCATGGGCTTCATCAATTTGGGCTTTGAGATTAGATTTGCCCGGTCGCCCCTTCCACCCTGTAAAACCGGAAATGGACCCCTGCCATTGTGGCAGCGGTGCCTTTCTAACCCTCACAGCCGTCCAGTCTGAATTGAATGGTTAAAAAAAGTAAAATAATTTTGTTTTGAATTTTTTTATATAAAATCCCGACTGTCTCGGACAGCTGAGATCTTTCGTCAGGGATGTGTTAGAGGATTCGGATTCATAAAAATCTACATATACAGTGTTAGATGCATGGCATGCATCATGTATGATCCCGAAAGTTGTTGTGAATGCCATAGGTTGCAAATTCCCACAATCGATGTAGAAATTTCGTCACACGCATCACATGTTCGAATTAATTTTGTAAAATTATCTTGCAAAAAGTGACTCCGTGTATGTACCGTAGACTCGTGTACTTCTAAGTTAAGCGATTGAAGATATGTTTTGATGATAATATCCCCATATTTTTTCCCTTCTGGGATATGGGCGATATTATATCTTGGAGGGAGGGAGGGAGAGTGGGATGGAGGACAAATCCAACTCTCAAGTGAGGCTCCGGAGTCAACGCTGAACACTGAGTGATCTGGATAATGGATTCAAGCCCAGTATCATTGTCTCGTATCTTCGTTCCAGACAGAAAAGAGAGGGAAGAAGAGAGTGGAAATGCAGACCCACTCCCATTGAATAGGTTCAAATTCACTCAACGACATCAGTCATGGACACTTTGGTCAGTGCCCCCCCCCCCCCCCCCCCCCCCCCCCCCAACACAACTAACCCTACCTACAAAAAATTCAGCAAAAAAGAGAATCTCTGCATATTGATATTAGTAAAAAGAGGGAAAGAAAAAAAGAAACTTTGAGACTTCACACACAACACCTTCTAAAGTATGGCAATTGAGCTAATTTCTTCGAACTAAGGCCCATCAATCTCTAGATTGCGACATTCGCTTCTTCCCATTTTTTGAGCAAACAAAAGCGAAAGGATCATCTCTCTGTTACTTGCTTACCTTCATTAACTTCCATTTCCCTTTCTCTGCATTATTCTTGAGGGGGTGGGATAGTACTAAAAGAAGCAAGAAACGAGGTCACGAGTGATGTTCTATTCTCTTAGCATTAAGATCACTCTTTTTTTAAGTACAGATATGACAATGACGGTCACAACCTAGAGTCTTTGGACGGTGGATGTGAGGCCAAATTCCGGTTGACCACCATATGGACGGTGGGTCTTCCCATTCTAGATTTTCAAATTCCTCATGATGAGAAGTCCCGGTCCACGGCATGTGTACCGCATGCTGTGTTCAATGCAAATATAAACCGACCATTTTCTTCTAAACTATTGATTGATCAAATAACGTTATGGCACGCCATATTCTAAGTGCTATCGCACCATCTTCTCCCGGGAAAAGGGATGGGTCCAAGAGCTCGACCAGTATGACCATGATCGGAGAAGAGTTGAACTGATGCGGATTGGCTGTTATGGTCTTTCCTAATATTTGACTCCTAGGCCTATTGAAGCATGTGACTACAAGATTCCCTTGAATCAAGTATAAAACCAAAAGAATAAATGCGTAAAGAACCGAGGATACATTAAAGCACCTTTAGTTGTCACTTATTATTCTTGAAACTTCCCTTTTACCTATTAAGGCGTACCTTTCACATCGCGAGTCTACATGAAAAGAAAAAAAAATATCAAGTGAATCGTTAAGCTTGAGCAAAAGTAGTTCGCGTTGCTTGTTCATTTGATCATTCAATATGGATATAGTCATCACCTAGTCACTTACTTTAGGTTGAAAGGAAATACATAATGCAAGAGGATCTGTGTTTGTATTGAGTTTGAAGTGAATTTTTTTGTTCTCTTATTTTGCATCTAAATGGGTTGACTTTCCAAGATTTTTATTTTTGAAACTTAAATTTCACCACATTCAAGTTGTTGGGAAAAAACTGTTATGATATTCAGGTACGTTTCCTACAAAAATCATAACAATAACGCTAAATTATAAGATCATTTTTCAAATTTGAGTTGAGTTCGAAGATAAACTCACGGTCCAATTGATTATGACCGATCTCTCAGCCTGGTCTTGCCACCATCCAAGCAACCTGCTTGTTGTGAAAAATTGTTTGAATGCAAAATCCCCAATGAAAGCCGGAACAGATAGTTGTCCAAGCTATATGCTCTTCCTTTCTCTCTGACCCTTTCAACGTAAAGTCCCGCTTCCTCCATTGCGAGGGGGATGTCCATGAGCGTTGCGTTCACTCTTCCTCCAAAAGCTGATCATCCCCCGTTGTCGGTTCATTTTTTTCCGACTGAAAATGATACTTCAGCGCAACAGGAACCGCACCGCACCGCCTTCGATCAGACGCAAGAAACGTTTCGCATGGTTCATCGTCTTCATCTTCATCATACGATGAAGTGACCAAGAAGCCGGTGTCTGACGTGGCACGCACCCATTTGCCCCCCGCGGCCAAGAAATGAATGTGGTGGCTCCCCCACCATATTCAGACACAAGTTTTGAATGGCTCAAAAGGCTACCAGCCAAAACGCAACCAAACCCAATCCTTTGTGATTCGGCCTGCTCGGTTGCTCTCTGCTCTTTGCCTCGGTTGCTCCTCCACATCCCCCTTAAATAAAGATATTTCTCTCTTCATCTCCCAGAATCTACTCTCCCCCTCCCTAAATCCTCTCCTCGCTTTCTGGTTACATATCCCTCGCTGAATTTTCTTTCCTCCTGTCATTTCACTTTCTTCTTGAATGCCCAATTGTTAAAATCCGTCCTTTCGCTTGACCATCTTCTCTTTCTGTCACCACCGCGCTTCCACTCTGTTCCATTTGATGAAGACCACCATGGACTGATTAACCCAAGTAAGCAAGCTAATGCTTTGACACCCTTTGAATCGCTGAAAAGAGCGACCATGAGTCACCCTTCGACGGTGCATCAAGAACCCGGTGTTCTCTCTGATTTGGTGTCCCAGTTGGGTCACTTCGCGCTCCACTCGAAATCGCGCACTTTAAATGCTGAAGGGCACTCTTCGTTTTTGTCTAACTATCTCTACTTTGACGGTTCAATCGGTTTTAAGAGGCCGAAGATTTGTTCTTCCTTAAGCTTGAGCACCAGAGGCAGTGGTTTGAGCATTCGCCGGTTCCTGGTCGACTTCAATAAGGCTATTAGGTTCCATTGTGAGAGAATACCAATTGGGTTCGCTTCCGTCCAGGTTAATTCAGGTAACGGTAATGGTGATAGTAGTAATAATAATGGGGATAGTGCTAATGGATTGAGAGATGATGGCTGTGGTGATTTGGTGGATGATGGGGTACATGTCAATGGTGTTGAGGCTGATACCCCAAAGAAAGTTCTCATATTAATGAGCGATACTGGCGGCGGCCATCGGGCTTCCGCAGAGGCTATCAAGGCAGCTTTTCACGAAGAATTTGGGGATGATTATCAGGTCAGTATTGGTGGATTAACTTTTAGGACTTAGTTTCATTATTCAGATTTTGTTTGGTTGCTGAGGAATCATGAACAATGCCTTGCCTGATCAACTTCTTGTTTGTGCCGAATAAGCGGGTGTAAAGCTAATGCACTCGCCTGGCTAATATTGTTTTAAGTTTGTGACAGAAAAAGGTCGCATCATGTCGAGTTTATTCCTGTTGATGTTGTTTTGAATCTGCTTGCAAGGATTGTCTGTTTTTATTTTGATTAGTTATTACATGGGAGTGTTGATATATATTAATGGCTAATAAATTGTGGGAGGTTGGCATACCCATGAGATGCATTTTGATGGAGTACAGTAATTGCTGAAGTAATGTAAAGTAAGGTTGACATGATTCTAGATTGTGGAGTCTTCAAATATGAGGTCCAAGATCAACTATAGATTTTGGCTAATGCTCAACAAGGTGGCAGGCACTTCATATGTCTGGTGGAAACAAAAGGAATAAAGATCCTTTTGTGACTACAAAAGCTACATGTGGGATTTAAGTCGAAAGAGGACAAGAGATTTTTATGAGTTTCTCCTCTCTTTACATTCACTGGCTTGCAAATTCATTGACCCAAATGAATTTTTGGGAAATGGCAGATTACTTGACCAAATATGTTGTGTTTCAAACAATTCTTATTGCAGGTATTTGTTACTGATCTGTGGTCAGACCATACACCTTGGCCATTTAACCAGTTGCCTAGAAGCTATAACTTCTTGGTGAAACATGGGCCCTTGTGGAAGATGACCTATTATGTAAGTGCTCCGAGAATTATTCATCAATCAAACTTTGCTGCAACTTCAACCTTTATAGCTAGGTGAGCTTCTGTCATGGGCATGTTCTGCCAATCTTCCCCTTGTCAACTTTATCACAGTTAATCTCTTTCGTGTGAACTAACACTTACTCTTGCTGAACCTTTGGTCCCACTACTACCAGGCATCTGCAGATATTGTTCATACTCAGTGAGAGCCCAAAACTATATGTACTAGGAGTAGAACTAGTAACTGTGGACGTGTAAGCTTTTGCTTTACAGAAACACCTCATGTTTCTGTTGGTGTATTTTCTGCAACTGTGGTAGCTAGTATATTTACCACATTGAATTCATGTATGGGCCCTCTGTGATATGTAAATGGCATTCATTTAGCAGGATTTGTGTTTTGTCTTTAATTCTCCTAGTCCTACTCTTTTGCTTCATAGAAGAAAGGCGCCGTAGTTCTCCTATATCCTTTTCTCTACGAGTTCATCTGAATTGTTTATGCAAGATGCATTATAAGTTGAATTTTACTGCTGCATTTATCAGCAAAAGTAGAAAAGATTTTATTAAACCAGCACTAGTTTATTTGGGTAATTCCATGAGACAATCCATGTCGTTAATTTATATTTGAAAGAAAGAGGTTGATCTCCTTGCGTCTCTCATGGTACGATCCTCTTCCAGCTGAGCCCTGTTTCTCGTCCATACAGCCCTTATAGCAGTACTTTCTAACCGTAATACAAGTTCCTGTATGGACAAATATCAGGATAAGTATTCTCATGTGAAAGTCAGCCTGCGAGTAATAATGAGTCCTACTGTAAGCCATTCGCCAGCCTGTAGGAGTTGCATCGGACAATGGGAGGGTCCTCTTTAATTGATCTATTAATTTTGACCATCTTTCTTCAAAGATTTGCAACAAGTTACTTCAGCCAATGGTGGAGCTTTTCACTATCCTTTAAATCTAATTTTTCATTTTTGAAGAATTAAAGATGACAAGGTTAATTACTTTTAGAACATGTTCTTGCTGTTGATAAAATCATTTGCTGCCAGTTGACTTGATTAGGTGGCTGAGTTATGGTAACCAAATCACTTCTCACAAATGAGGAGTCCTATTTGGCTTGGAATGTCGAGGGAAACCTGTTCAAACTCACTTAAAGAAGAGAGGAATGATAATCAGATATGCTTGGTGATCAAGCAGTTATTATTTTACAAGAAACATTTGTTTTACATTTCAAATACACACATGATCTCAGGAAAAGTGTTTCTATTGATTTAATTTTATGGTCTTTTGAGGCTATGTCATGACAATGACAAATACTCATCTTATCCTTTTGCTTATTTGCAGAGAGGTTGCCAAAGGACTAATGAAGTACCAACCTGATATCATTATTAGCGTACATCCACTTATGCAACATGTTCCGCTTCGTATTCTAAGGGCGAAGGGTCTTCTAAAGAAGATTGTTTTTACCACAGTTGTCACAGATTTAAGCACTTGCCATCCTACATGGTCTGTTAAACATTGTTGATCTTGTTAATACAGATTTTCAGAGTGGTTCTGATTTGGATTTCTCAATGCCCAGGTTTCATAAGCTTGTGACTAGATGTTACTGCCCTTCAGCAGAGGTAGCAAAGAGGGCCTTGAAAGCTGGATTGCAGCCTTCACAGATTAAGGTGTATGGCCTTCCTGTGAGACCTTCATTTGTTAAGCCTGTCTGCCCAAAGGTTGGTGACTTGGTTCCATATGTTAACTTGTCGACTCCTTGACAGATGTAGCATTTTTTAGCTGTATTGTTAATTATATTATGGATCTGGATTGTGTCCTAGAAAATTTATGTTGGCATTTAAATATTTTAGTAACATTCATTTCTGAATGTGGCCCGGCACTTGTTGACAGTATTATGGAGTCATGAACTTTTATTATATTCTAATTGCTCTTTTAAACTATGACTAATCAATTGAGATCGGGTTGAGTACTTCCCTTTTTTAACAAACCGCTTCACTACAGTTTTGATTCCTGTGGAAGATCCATGTAGCTTAAGCTCAATTTCTAATGATAGGATGAACTAAGGAGAGAACTCGGTATGGATGAGGATCTTCCGGCTGTCTTGTTGATGGGAGGAGGAGAAGGAATGGGTCCTATTGAAGCCACTGCTCGTGCACTAGGGGATGCGTTGTATGATGAGGATCTTATGAAGCCAATTGGTCAGATCCTCGTTATTTGTGGCCGCAACAAAAAGCTTGCTAATAGATTGCTTTCAATTGATTGGAAGATTCCTGTGCAGGTATTTGATGTGTCTATCCTTCAAGTCACTACTGTAGCCCTCATCACATCAGCCTTTGTCAATGTGTTGCTTACTGCATACAATTGAAAGCAAAATGCTAGCATAGCATATTTTTACCCCCATTTTTCATGTTTGCAGCCGTACTTCTATCAGGCAAATGAACCTCGCATTCCATGTTTACATCTAATTTTTTAAATGAAGGAAAACTGGTTTTGATTTTCTAACAATGTCCCTTGGATTTGATCTATTTCTATGTCCTTCCGCAGGCTTGATTTTACATTTTTCTTGTCCTTTTCCCTTTTTATATGCTACCAATGGATGCTTTTCTTTGCTGTTAAAGTGACGTTTAAGATTGCAATGCTTAATGCAGAAAGCCAAATGATAAGATTGTTGGAAATAAAAGAAATGTCAATTATATGGCATGCTTGTGTTGTTCCATGCCTTTATGTATCATGTGCTGAAGAAATTGCTCAATTATCCAGGTGAAGGGATTTGTCACCAAAATGGAGGAATGCATGGGTGCTTGTGATTGCATTATTACAAAGGTAATCCTATCAGGACCATTGAATGTATGATTCTCTTGTTGCATGTTAACTGTCCACTGATAAGTCTCTCTTCAGGCGGGCCCTGGGACCATTGCAGAGGCGATGATTCGAGGCCTCCCTATTATTCTTAATAATTATATAGCAGGGCAGGTAATTCTTGGTTTGAAGTAAAATGTTCTTTTTACCCTTTCAGTTTAGTATCTTGTCAAAGAATCCTTATTTTGGAATTTATTCTTGTGCATCTTGTGGCTGATACAAGTCATACCCAGTTGTCCTGTCGAAGGAACCTCACTAATAGTAGACAAATGAATTATGAAACTGAATGCTTAAACTTTCTTCCAAAAAATTTACTGTTCTTTAGATATGCAGGTACAACATGAACATGTAAGTTTTCTAAAAATATGTAAGGATCTCCCAAATTTGTTAGCTTGTCCGTGGATATTTGACATAATTATGAATAGATGACTGGGGTTTGTGAAGTGGCACAGATGATCATTTTACAACATGAGCTATAGATAATCTCCCAAATTTGTTAGCTTGTCCGTGGATATTTGACGTAATTACGAATAAATGACGGGGTTGTGAAGTGGCACAGATGATCATTTTACAACATGAGCTATAGATAACATTCAGATGATATTTTCTGTACCTCTCTTCTAGAGTCACTGAGGTGGGTTAATGACATTTGAGATAGAAGTCATGCTTTATGGAGTTGAATATCGAGTGTTCGAGGAAAGCTATCTTCAGAAAATTAGTGTAGCTATAACCAAACTGCTGTGATTTTTATCTGAAGACAAAGATGAGAATGTCGTCTTTGAGTAAAGAGACTACTGAAAAATGAATTTGTCCGTACCTTATTGCCTAGGGAATTAGCTCCAACTGGGAATAGATTGAGAGGGCTCGCTATGTGGTTGTCATTTGTGAGGGAACAACTGAGAAGCACTCATGAAAATGGTTTGTCATTGTTGGAGGACCAAATGCTATTGATGATCTGAAGGCTACTTTGGATTGAGCTGAGTCCTGGTTTTTTATGAATACTCAGCTTATCCGTTGCCTTTTTTGAAATCTGAATCTTTTTAATCCCTTTACCTCCATTTATGGGAGGGTTTCTTGACGGCACTTTCCTAATGATTGCTGGCTGAATTCTGAAATCCTTCTCCAACCAAGTTTTACTTCGCCGATGACAGGAAGTTGGAAATGTGCCGTATGTGGTGGAAAACGGATTTGGAAAGTTCTCGAAATCACCAAACGAGATAGCCAACATCGTTGCAGAATGGTTTGGCCCAAAAGCAGATGAGCTCAAGGCCATGTCACAAAATGCATTGAAGCTGGCGAGGCCTGATGCTGTGTTTAAGATTGTTCACGATCTCCACGAGTTGGTCAGGCAAAGAAGCTGCGTACCTCAGTACAACACAACATAGCTTGATCTCCTGGACCAATTTTTGGGCGGGATGGTTTGATGGAAGCATGAGTGAGCACTGATTCATTGTAACCGAAGTAGTTTCATATTCATCGCCGAATTTTACATTACATAGGTCGTGTAATCCTTCTAGGAGGAGTGAGTTATCCTCCTACTGATAAAAAGTGAGAAGCATTGGATACATGCAATTCACAGTGCAGCAAGAACCCAATTCTACTGCCAAAGTTAATTCGACATAGCACATTTCCATCTTAACTGCAGGCAGATTTCTCCCTCAATACTGAAGAACAATGAGAAGCAGCAGGACAATCTTTGTCTTGACTAGGTGAACATTTCGACTCTTTTTGCGGTTTGTCCAGGTGTGTACCGCGTCGCAGAATAGCCCGTGGTGAGCGGAACAAACTACGCCAGCCTTCCTTCTTTTGTTGGTCCCAAATACACTACTTCAAATAGCTTCCTCGTGTTGGATTGCATTATTCCCAGCTTAGTTTAGGCCTCCAATCCCTTGAGCGACATACACATTAATTTAGGCATGGCAATTGGTTTCAGTCTCTCATGGGCAGTGGCATTAGCTTCGGATCAGTTTATGCATGGAAAATCAGCCCTAACTTTAGAGCCATTAGAGATATAATCATTCTATTCAGAAACTATTAGCACAAATGGCTTGACACCACTCTCAAAATCAATTATGTTAACCCCTTATGCATTTCAAACACTTCACGATGATGTCCCTAACTCTACTCACAACGCTACGTGAGAATATTTGTGTCACTTCAGTCCGTGACATTCCCCCCTACTCAATTCCACAACTTTTTCATTGCAAGCTATTTAGTCACTTCCTTGCGTTCCTCTACCATTAGCGCCCAGCTTGGGTCATTCTAGAATGGTGACGCTCATTCAACTGAACAGGCCACTCCATTGATGGGTTCTCTCGATTACAGTTGTTCGGCTACCTTCAATCGCTTGGGCTTTTCCTCAATAAATGTCGCATTTGGAGCTAATCGCACCTTTTGGCAACACCTTCTTTTGCCTGCTCAATTTGTCATGATCTTAGTAGACCATTGGAGGTTTCTCCCTTTGTTGATAACATGGCAGCTTACCTATCTTCAGATTTGCCTATTGATTGAGGAACATTTCCTCTATCCAGTGAGGAATTCGATTCTTTCCTATGCCCCTATTGTCATTTTAGAAACTGGTCGAAAGCTACATTCGTTTTGGCCGATGATTTACTCTCCGCCTTTTGTAGGATTGGATAGACCATAGATTTTCTCTGATTCTAACTCACCTACCTAAAGGGTCTTGCTCTTATATCATTTGTTACAAGAAATAGCTTGAGGAGCTGATGAGTGGTACACACTAAGTCCTTCTTCCTTCTTTAGTTGTTTCTAAGAACAATATGGGAGAGAGTACTCTCGTGCTGGATCATATAGCACTCTGGTTAGATCGAGCATCCAATCCCTCTAGCAGAATACGCAAATTACTTCAGGCATAACAACTTGCAGCATAAAATGGCTTCATCCTGAGAGCGGCATTAACTCCCGATTGATTTATGCACAAGAGATCTGCCCTGCATTTATAGCTTCTTAAAGACATTACTCATTTATCGTAAAATTCTTAGCGTAAACGCATTGACACCACTCCCACGAATTAATTGTGTTCATCCATTATGCATCTGAAACTCTTTACGCTGGCACCACTAGCTCCACTCATAAGGGTACGCGAGTAAGGTGAAATCCTTGTGTAGTTTTATGTTCATTGCCGATTCATACATTACGTAGGTTGTGTAATCCTCCAGGTGGAGTGACTTATCCTCCTACTAATAGAAAGCGACAAGCATTGGACACGTGCAATTTAGGGTGCAACAAGGACGCGATTCTACTGCCAAGTCAGTTCGATATGGAGCATTTCCATCTAAACTGTAGGCAGATTTCTCACCCGATACTGAAGAACTGAATGAGAAGCAGCAGGAAAAGCTTTGTCTGGACTAGGCGAACAATTCAACTCTTTCAAGGTTTGTCCTGGTATTAGAGCCTTCATGGTCATCCTACCATACCTGGAAAGAATGGCTTACAAAGAGGCCGGCCTCTTGGATTTCATGTCTCTGTCTTCCACCATTGGAATAGAATCTAACCTTTTCTACACAATTCTCACAAAAAGTCATCATTGAAGTACACACCAGAACATTTAAGAAAGACCAAATTAGTGAACCGAAAGGTAGATTCTAATGATTTTCCGGCATCATTTGAAAACTATTGTATTCAACAGGAAAAAAAAAAACGAAATTGGAAAAATTCTCAAGTTCCAAGTTGATTTTACTTCTCACCTTAAGCTTAAGGATATCATTTTTTTAAAAGTTGATTTTACTTTGGAATTTCAATTCAGTCTTTTCGTTAGATGACTACATAGAGAAATTACCTTAAAGATAATTTTTTTGGGGTCAAAACTTTGTCTCGATTAATCTTATTCATAATCTTGTTTAAATGCTTCGTGATTTTCATTGGGTACCATGTCAAATCTAAATAATCAATTAGAAAATTTGTTTTGTTATAAACATTTTTTAGCATGCTCGATATTATAATAGAACATATAAGTACATGGATGGAATTCCGTCTAGACAACATAAAAGAACTTCCATCTTCTTCTTCTTCTTTTTATCAATTCTAGCGAAGAGTATCGCCATGTCCGAAATATCACATGTAATGCGAAAAAGCATGGAAAATCTCAAATTTTCATCATTTGATTGCTTAAAAAATACCCAAATAACTGGCTAATAAAATCCTCTTTTTTTTTTCCTTAAAATAAAAGCCTTCGATCTTATATATTAGAAAAGATAAATGAGAGACACAAAGGAGAGTGATATTGGGCCCTAAAAGGCCGTACCTAAAAGGCCGTAACTATTTCGGTCATATTCTTCTGCTTCTTCGTCCGGCCCATCGAGAACAGCAAGGCCTCTGCGAGATGGAGCGAAAGAGGAGGAGGAGGAGGAGAAGAAGAAGACTAACGAGATCGTCGGAAATCGAGAGAGAGACGGCCAAAACCGGCAGAGATGGAGAAGGGCAAAGGAGTTATGGGAATGGGGAGACGATGGGCGATCGATTTCACCGACAATTCGGCCTCTCCCGCCTCTCGCGATATCCCCGATCCTCTCGGGTTCTCTCGAGCCTCTCTCGATCAGGTAAGCGCAGCTCGTTTGTTCGTCCGTCGATTGGGCTCGCACGTTCTTGATTTGCTTTCTTGGGCATCCAATTCGTGTTATTTTCTCAATCAATTTTCTTTCTTTGTCTCGTTTGCAGGATGATTCTGCAGTCTCTCGACAAAAGAAGGACGCTGAAGCTAATTGGAAAGCTCAGGTACTCCTCCTTCCACTTCGGAACTGCTTTTACTAGCCTTGGGAGGATATTCGGATCTGAAGCTGTATATGCTTAATGTAATAAAGAGTATAGGAGGATGTCGTTTTGACCAGTGTAATTGTTGAGATTCAGTTCTGACGGCTTTGCTTATAGGTTTCTGCCTCTCTCTCTCTCTCTCTCTCTCTTTTTTCTCAGCTTAAACATGATGATAATGAAAACCCCATATTTTGGAAATATTAAGTCGATAAAGTTTAGTCTTAAACAATTTAATCAAACAAAAGTTTGGTTTTTTTGGGGTAAATCAATGTGGTGGAAGAGTTTCGATCCAAGCATCGATAAGATAAGCTGTAAATTATACTCCTGTGATTTTCTAAACAGAAAGCGTGGGAGGTGGCGCAAGCGCCGTTCAAGAATTTGATGATGATGGGTTTCATGATGTGGATGTCTGGAAGCACTGTCCATCTCTTTAGCATTGGTATCACGTTTTCAGCCCTTTGGCAGCCAATAAGTGCTCTTCAGGGTGTTGGAAAGGGTAAGCTAACTACTGATCCTGAATGTATCACTCCTTAGTGGTTAGCTTGAAGCATTTTTTTAGGTCTAGATTTATGACGTTATTTCTTTATTAATATTAGAAAAGAATACTGCTAATCCAACTGGAAATTGAGACAATGCTACTATTAATCCTATGTACACATCCTCTTTTTCTTCTTTTTATTTTAGTTTACACGTATGTGAATCCGGTTATTACATGCATAGTAGATAGCTTGGCCTGTGTCTTTTGATGGCTTGAGGTACTTCTGTTACATTTGCAACTATGATCTTTTGTCTTTGTGGAAAGAAGTACTAAATGTGCAAAAATCTTAAGTGACAGGTTGGTGTAAACATTTGTTTGTTTGCATTGACCCGGGGATCCATTGCCTGTTGAACATGATTAACTGATGCCCTGCCATCTGAATGGCTTAGCAGGATATGCAAGTGATGGAAGCTTGCATAAATTCTGCTCTACCCTTTTCTTTTCTTTTTAGCTTGTCTCACACTTGTACTGTCTGCTTGAATATTTGTTTGGTGTTCAGTCAAAACATACAACAATAGCCTCCAAAATGAGTGTACAGTTTCAATCTTATGTTAATTTAGAGATGCGACAGCATCACAAAGGTCAACTTCTTGCAAGTTGCTGATTTAATTTTCGGACTACTGAATGTGCTGCAATTATATCCTGGCTATTATACCATCGCTTAATTAGATGGAGATCTGGATAATATTGTGATGAGACATAATGGAAATCAATGGAAGTGAGTCAGTGCCTGAGAAAATCTGGTGGGGCTCATCTACCCTTGCATCAATATTGTGAAGCGAAGTGCCTATGCAGTGTTAAAAATTGAGGAGAGAGCCCCCTTCCTCTATATGGTTTTGGGTGCTTTTATGGGTTGCGAATGGTTGCCAGATGGGCATGAATCCAATAGCAGGTGAATCAGTAGTAATACAAGGTCAAGCTACTAAAAGTATGGATATCAAATTTTCACCTATGGAAATTTGTCGGGCGTTGCTGCTTGACTACATAATAAAGGTCCATGAATGGTTTGTGGAGCTGTTCTTGAAAGTGGATTGTTGGATGGACTGTTTTGCGGAGGACCATAATGTTCTTAATCTATTCTGCTTGTTATGTTGTATTTTAGCTGATTGTCATACTCAGGAAAGTTCTTTTTCCTGTGACAGTTTTTGAGCCATACAAGGACAATAAGGTGGAACTTCTTGTGCCAAAGTTAGTCTATATAGCTCTTAATCTGGGAGGTTTAGCACTTGGTGTTTGGAAGGTGAGATCCTTTTATTAGGGACTTCTTCCCCTAAACTCACAGAAGCATTTCTTGAGGAGGGTCCTTCTCTCTTGGCCCTGCAGATCTGGGGCATGTTTCCTTGTGCTAATATGTTTCTTCTTGGCAGCTTAATACACTTGGCCTACTTCCTACACATGCATCAGATTGGGTCTCATCCTTACCTCCAGCACAGGTTTAGTTCTACTTTTTCTGGAATCTGCGCCTGCCTAGGAACTGTGACTGAAAATTTCATTTTGGATGAATTGCGACCTTTCTACTGTATTGTCTGTTCAACTAAGGTGTATTGTTCAAAGGAAGTCGGTGGCAGAGATATTGGTATGAATCATAGGAATTTGAAACAGTTTAGCGTATAATTGATTTTCTTACTGTAAGGAGTTTTAGGTCACATTAATTGTTATGTACCAGTGTAGTAGTGATCATAGGATCAAATAGGCAACCTCACTAAGAGCATGTCTGTTACAGTTTTCTAACTGCAGTTATTGCTGCAAGAAGAGTTGTTGCAGTTTTTGTGAGGTGTTGGGCAAACTTCTCATAGCTTCATTAGCTTAGATGCGTTTTTAGGAAGCCGTGTTGCCCGGTTTTGAGATATTGCAATTGTAGAACATGTCTCGCCATACATATAAGTTATGTCAATTTACGGCATCTCTTGAGTCTACCACCACCATAGCCATACCAATTAGACCGTTACTAGGATATGACTTGGGTTTTCTGCCCCCAGAAATGTTGGGGCTTGACTATCCTGAAAATTGGCTTTTGCAAATCCTGTTGATCTTTTCATTTATGTTACCATGAATTTATCACACAGCATAGATGGCCAGAGGGCATATTAATTTCCTGCACAATATGCCTCTTTTTGACCGATGCATGTGCTAATGTGAAAAAGGTTTTGTGTATTTCAGGAGGTCGAATACTCTGGCGGGGGCATTCCACTACATTAACGCAGCAGTGTCTACAATTTCAAGATCCATCACCAAGTGTGGGAGAAAGTGCTGGAATGAAGTTTTCTCTGTTACCCATTTCGTTATCCTTGGATCAGTCGCTGGGGAGTGGTTCACTCTT
The DNA here is from genome assembly GCA_019926035.1 of Melaleuca alternifolia. Classification (NCBI taxonomy): domain Eukaryota; kingdom Viridiplantae; phylum Streptophyta; class Magnoliopsida; order Myrtales; family Myrtaceae; genus Melaleuca; species Melaleuca alternifolia. The sequence continues at coordinate 1,165,421 of JAGKPW010000431.1, read as the reverse complement.
GGTTGATTATCTACCAAGGTCTTGTCAGCATCGCTGTAGTTGTTGAGTGAATTAGGTTGATGGTTACTGCTGCTAAGTTTAGTTCCCTAGTCCATGCTGCTCTCACATTAAGAAGACACCATCTGAAAATGATGGTTCATCAACTGTTTCATCTATCATTCGCTCTTAAGATTTTTTTTTTTATTTTCTGTCAGAATGGTTGAACTCTGATCAGGACTTGTGCCATTACTGTAGTTTGTCAAGCTTCCATCATATTCTGATTTCCTAATGACAGATGATTGATATTATAAGGAGCACGATGTATGGGCTAAAGCCAATACCGGTATGTAAGCGTTTTGTGAGTGAGCTGTTTTTGGCAGATGCCGATCCTGATGGCTTATGAGTTCTGGCAATGGGATTTCAATAGAGCCCAAATTAGGTGGGGGAAGAGCAATAGTGAAGGCCCCAGCATGGTAAATTTGTCGGCACGACTAGAATGAGTTTACACCGAGAAGCTTAGTGCTGTCGTAGATCAGTGTCTTGGAATGAACATAAGTGAAATAAAAATAAAAAGAGAAAGTGGGGGACTTTTCAATTGATGTGAACATATGTATGTATGCATACATATGAGAAGTAGGATTCTAGAATGGGCTGAATCATAAGGGAAGCCAAAGAAATGTTTAAATATCATCACGTCGGATTTTCAATAGAACGGCAAAAAACAATTGTGCGGAATAATAGCATTTGGGCCCCATTCTATAATTGAGGTGACAAGTCCCGAGCGATCTCTCTCTCTCTCCCTATCTCTCTCCCTCTTCAGTCTCCTCAGTGAACAGAGTCGCTCCCCTACCGCACCAAAGCCGATACCGGAACCACCAAGGTCGAGCTATGGAGTTCACACCGAGCGAATTGATCCAGTTCAACGGCACGGACCCCTCGAAGCCCATCTACGTGGCGATCAAGGGCCGGGTCTTCGACGTCACCACCGGCAAGTCCTTCTACGCCCCCGGCGGGGCGTACGCCGGGTTCGCGGGCAAAGACGCGAGCCGGGCTCTCGCCAAGATGAGCAAGAACGACGAGGACGTTTCTCCTTCCCTCGATGGGCTCTCCGAGCAGGAGATCGGCGTCCTCAACGACTGGGAGAAGAAGTTCGAAGCTAAGTACCCTGTCGTCGGTCGCGTCGTCTCTTGAGTCTTGAATCTTTAATGGAATAGTCGATGCCCATTATGTATTCTCCTGTCTTGTTATTACTGGAGTTACTCGTCTGGTGCAATAAGGCTGCTGTGTCATTCGATGGTGGAAATGTCTCGAGACATTTAGTGGATGTGATGGATGGATGATGGATATGGATTGTAATATTTTCAGGCTTTTGGCTGTCAAGATCTGTGCTAGTTGGAAAGTAAAGAAGATGTTGTATTGGTAGACAATTTTCTGCACTGGTCTAGCTTTTTCCCCGTACGATTGTCTGATTGTGCGCTATCATGTCATACTTTCACTGTGTCGATAAGCGTGTGAATTGTGATTTTTGCTGGTAGTCGAAGAAGGGATTCTGGGTATCTCATCATAAAGGCACTAATGGTATAACTCGAGATGAGATGTATGATTTTTGTTGGATTTTGAAAGAGTTGAAGCCCCTTTGTGTGGTCTGTGACTATAAAAATGTCGTTACAATATGTTGTATGATGCTTTATCTATTGGTGGCAGAAATGGCCGCATTATGTCATAGAGAAGCTATCGAGTACATTGATGAGTTCCATTGCACCGTGCTTGTTCAACTGTGTGTGATGTGGGGTTTGCCCTTCGCATGCACATATGCCAATGAATGTCTCAGGTGCCCAAGGGAACTTTTAAGATATGTTTTGTATGAGTATGGTAGGAGGAGCAATCTTCCTTTTAACTATTGTCGTCGTTTGTCTGCTATAAAGAATGATTCTATTTATTCAGAGGAACTTCGATTGTATTCTTCATCTTACTCATATCCTTTTAGAAGCAGTAATTATACCACAATGTCACCCCTATTCCAGCAGACCTTCCATGGTGGGTTCTTTTATCCTCATAGGCAGACGACTCTTAGATGTCCGCAAACCTCCGAAGTCAAGTCAGTTGGTCAGACACCGGCAGTTAACCTCATTTTCGCATTTTTTGCTATAAGGTTCGAGGAGATTATCCCGAAAAGAAAGGAGCTTGCTATAGATCTCTTAAGATTGTGGAATTTCATGGTTACCCTCACATGCTGGACGACCAATGTCACATATACTTGATAGTATAGATATGTGCAACACACCTGTAAAGGTATTGCTGTGACCAAGGAGTTCAAAAGCTTGATAAAATCTTCATGTAGATAGTCTAGGTTGGAGATCATACTCTTGTTGAGTCGCAAAAGGGGATTATCAAACATACCTGTTACTATACAGCCAGAGCATGTTTTGGTACACCCTTTTTTATATTCACCCGTCCAAGACTCCTCTCTCCTGAAGGGCGCCCGAAAACTAGATTTGCCATGAAAGGTGCACCTATGATGAGGTTTCAATTGTGGATAGGATGTTAGCTTAGATGTCCAATTGGGATTTGATTTCCTAGATTCCGAGTCAATGTTTTGATTTGGTCGGATCTGGGACAGCATTTTTAAATCTTGAGTTGGGAGTTGGTGACCAAAACCTTGCCAGATTAGAATTTACTTTTTCCAACTGATTCAGTTCAATTATTTAGAAGGAAGAAATGACATGTCCTATCATCACAGTATATTCTTGTGATGGATGAGTAAGCAACCTCACCCTTGTATCTACTGTTTATCATGTATTGACTTTACCATGGAAGGACTGTTTGGAATTGGATTTTTTTTCATTGGATCTCCTATGACCTTTATCGACTTTTCACACTTATCTGCTTATTCACCGAATGAGAGTAATAATTCTGTATCTAAATTTTTGACTTTTTCTTCCCATACAAGGGTCTGCCTTTTACGGACGGTCGATGCCTATTCCTGGCTATTTTCATTTAGTGTTCTGTTCCTCAGTTAGCTGCTTTATTTAGAGATGCATCGTTTAAGAAATTGGCACATCTGTTGGGACAAGTAGAGCAGTGCATGTGTTGGTTTGCCTCCTTTGCTAGTGTACGAGTGGCTAGACATGTGGCCTGCGATGCGACTTTGGGTCGACCATCTTCGGGCAGAACTGTCAAATATCACTGCACCGTCTTGCCATCTCCATTTTCTTCCTTCAATGAGGCTCCTGAATTTCATCGATTCTGCTGGCCTTCGCCGACTTGAAGAAGATACCGCTTGTATTTTTCCTTTTCCAGCATCAAGTTCCCCAGCGACACTCATTGATTCCATGTTGAGACATCATGATTGCACAGCTTTAGTGATGTCTCGGGCTTTTGGTAATTTAACATCTCACGAGGAGGAGTGGAGGACCTTTTTCAATGCCTCACATACTATAAGCGTGAGAGAGACTCACCGTCGCCAAATTCTTGCCTTTTCAACAGCTATTGTTCTCCAAGTCGGTGTTAATCTGATGGATTATGCTGTCATAGTGGCCCTGCCCATCGTCAATGCTTATGTATAGCATGTTACGAGAATTTGGCGGTGCTTCACAAACCGCAATTGATATGCATTTTGAATTGAGAATGAGTTACAATACATCACATGCTTATATATAGCATGTTACAAGCATTTGGCGGTGCTTCACAAACCGCAATTGATATGCATTTTGAATTGAGAGTGAGTTACAATACATCACATATGATTGATACAAGTCATTTAATGGAAATACCGAATTGAATTTAGAGGATGAATTGGCAAGAGAAGCAACAAGGGCTGAGCTCCAAAATCTCTTTGCGGTGAAACTTTCGAAATCTATAGCTCATAAATTTCATAAAACATAGCACTTTGTTGGTTACATGTATTTAATATTCCCATTGTAGAAACAATGGAATTATGTTGAGTTGATACCATTCAACATTAAAACAAAAGACATAAATTTGACATCTTCCATCGATATCCTATAAAAAAAAAATTACAGACAAACTAAAAAGATTATCTATCGGTCTTGTAATTGTCCTTTCATTCTTGCAAGCAACAAGCTTCACACTTTGTCTCAAATTGGAAATCTTAGATAGATCTGTTGTTAACTAACATGAATGTTAGTTGATTCATATGGAGTTTAGTTATCCTAGCAGATTCTTATGATATGTAATTCATTTTTTTAAGATATGTAACTCATTTAAAATGATTCTTAGGGTGACTAATTTGATTGAATAAACGTTGCATGAGAGAAAATTGTAAATATCCATGAATTGAAACACTAGGATTGTTCATTTCTGAAACTGTTGATAATGTTTAAATTTAATCTCATGTTAATAACTTTAGTTGGTGATTTTCCGTCTGTGTGGAATGTGGCCTGGGGACGACGCGTTCTTGACAATGTAGTGAAAGCAAAAAGGGCCGGTCAGTTCTGCTCCTTAACTGTGGAGACAGTGGATTCCCAAGTCGGTCATTCAATCAAAAGGCGAACCTTCTTCTCCTCTCCATTAAGTCATTCCCTAACAGTTGATGAAATCTCAATCTCTCTCTCTCTCTCTCTCTCTCTCTCTCTCCAAATCCAGAGAAACTCCACAGCTGCTGTTCTAATCCAATCCATTCCTTTTCAACTCTTCATATCCACTTCGGATCATTCTTTCTTAATTTGGTTTCGATTGCGTCTGTATTTTTTACCACTGTTGATATTCTTCATCGCCGCCGATTGCATCTTCAAGATACCTTTTTCTATTTACGATCAATCTGTGCGGATCTTTCTCGTGAACGACTCTGATTTGGATCTCTATCTATGGACTTCTGCTCCGTCAAAGCTCGATGCTCTGTCTCCAAACCCTGCAATCACTTAGCTGATTACAAGGTCAAATACGGTCTGACTGGTTATGATTCCCTCCAGAAGAACTTTGTAACTGGCTCAAATGGGAAAATAATAGTTTGTACACCAGATAAGAAGATGCCCAGATGCTTTTTCTGTGATGGGTATCGCGAGAGACTTTACCTTTGCTTAATTTGCTCTTCAGTCTCTTGCTTGGATCACACCCGATCCGATTGTGGACACGACATAGCTGTCGACGTCAAAAGATCCGAGCTTTACTGTGGTAGATGTTGTGATCAGGTCTATGATCCTCAATTTGACGCTGCTGTGGTCAGTAAGTTTGAAAAGGACCTGATAGTTCGCAGAAATGCTTTTGAGAGTATTGGGGAGAGATCAAGTAAGAGGAGGAGATGGAGTTCTGAGATAACTTTGGATTTGAAGAAGTGGAAGGAGCTGTCTTGTCTGAGAGATCAGAGGGCGAAGTCTTGTTATCCGATTGGTTTGAGAGGATTGAATAATTTGGGGAACACCTGTTTCATGAATTCTGTGTTGCAAGCATTGTTACATGCCCCTCCATTGAGGAATTACTTCCTTAGTGATAGGCATAACCGTGGAACTTGCCAGAAGAGATCATTAGATCGATTCTGTTTGCTTTGTGACATTGACATTATCTTCTCGGCCATGTTTTCGGGTGATCGGAGCCCATATAGCCCAGCTCAATTTCTTTACAGGTGTGTACTTGTTATCTGCATGTGATATCCTTTGGATTTAGCTCAATTTTCCAGCTCCTAAAGAATCGGTCTTTGAAGAGAGATCCGACATTTGTGTTTATGTGTATTTCTGTGTTATCTTCTATGTGCCTAAAATTAGTACTTTTGGTTATGTCTCATCAGATTAATTTACTTACTCAAGATAAAAGCTGAAAAGCAGCTATTTCGATGAAGCGTGGATTGTGTGCAGAGTTCCCTGATTGATTAAAATGTGGCAGTGCCATTTTGTGGTTGGAAGGGTTTGAATGTAGATACCTTAGTTCAACTTTGGTTTGGAAGGATTGATTGTAGTGCTTAAAATGTATTCCAAATCAGATTCCACAGCTTTTGTATAACGTCTTATTGTTGCATATATTGATATAACTATGAAATTGTTTACTGCTTTATGACTGGATCTTTTGTATTGAAGCTGGTGGCAGCATTCAGCAAATCTAGCTAGTTACGAGCAGCAAGATGCTCACGAGTTTTTCATTTCACTGTTGGATGGTATCCATGAAAAGGAGAACAAACTAAGGGACATGAACAAAGGTATAGTAGCTTTGAGCACTCATTGTTGATTGGTCAGCAATCTGTTATTTGTCGGTGCAGTAATGCAGATTCATCTAATTGCAGTAGAATTTGGGAGCTTCAATACAGAGTGTTATTCTTAGTTAACAATTCTCTAATTTTGTGCAGTCTCTCGTGAGGGAAATATAAAAAGTTTCTGATTAACATGCTTTAAATTGCTTTTGCCTCTGAGCCGGGTAAATGTGTGTATTTATGTGAATTGCACATGGACGTTGCCTTATGAAAGTGCTCAGATACATACCTGGATCGGCAGTAATTAGCATGACCTCACGGTGGTCTGCACATGTAAAGTTCTTTTTGTGTATTACAAGTGGCAAGTAGAGATGAGATTTACCAAAAGTCTGTTCTAATGGTCTGAAGATAAATCAGCATTGTCATGATGTTGCCTAGGTATTATCCCTTGTGTTCTAACAATATTTTTCTTTTTCTCAGATGCTGGAGATTGCCCATGTATAGCTCACAGGGTATTTTCTGGACTGTTGAGATCAGATGTCACCTGTCTGACTTGTGGATTCACTTCCACGACCTATGACCCTTTTATGGACATCTCACTTCACTTGGATCCAAGTCATTCTTTTTCAACAGAGACGACTAATAGAGGTTCTAAATTGAATGGAAGCACGAGCATATCTATGTCCACCCTTGTTGGATGTTTGGATCTTTTCACAAAACTGGAAAATTTGGGATCAGACCAGAAACTTCACTGCCAAAATTGTCAAGAAAAGCAAGATTCTTCAAAGCAACTGTCCATCAGCAGGCTCCCTTTGGTATTGTGTCTTCAGGTAAAAAGGTTTGAGCACTCATTGGTAAGGAAAACATCAAGGAAAATAGATTGGCACTTACAGTTCCCTTTCTCTTTGGACATGAGCCCTTACTTGTCCTCCTCGATCATCAGAAAGAGGTATGGGAATAGAATCCTTTCCTTTGAGGGCGATGAATCTGATGTCTCAGCTGAATATGAGATTTTTGCCGTTGTTACACATTCTGGCATGCTGGAATCTGGACACTATGTGACTTATCTGCGCTTAGGAAACCAATGGTATAGATGTGATGACGCTTGGATAACCGAGGTTGATGAGGCGACTGTCCGAGCTTCACAATGTTACATGATCTTCTACGTGCAGAAGATTCTGTTCCACAAAGCCAATGAAGAAATTGGTTGCGCACCAACTTCCTCACGGAAGGATTCACTTAAGTCGGTAGTAGGTTGCTGCTAGAGATTACCACAAATTGCATGTGCTGGTTGACAGAAGGATGGACGTATGGAGGTTCATGTGGATCACCCTTCAATAAAGTTATTGGGTCTAACCCCAAAATGGGAAAAAGATGCAAAGATAATTTTAGAGCATCCCCTGCTTGGACAGTGATCACTGACTCGCTGTCAAGTGCTTAGTATTCTTTTATGGGATTCATTCTTGTATAGTGTACTCTGTCCTCGCTACTAATACAACGCAGCATTATGGAAAAAAGTCCATTTGCCTTGAATGTTTCATCCGCTTTCTTTCAGGCTGTTGATGAATGTATCTCTCTCTCTCTCTCTCTCTCTCTCTCTCTCGCATGCTCATGCACATGCAGTTGCTGGTATGGATCACGTGGTTTCTGGCTTCTGCTTACGCAACTTCCAACCAGAGCCACTGCACCTGCCTCCACGAAGTGTCAATTCTATTTACCGCGGCAATGAAAAACTACGGTTCCGCTTCGGGCCCAACAAAGCAACCATTCTAAGCCTTAAAATCAAAACACATAGCATTTCGCTTGCTTGTCTCTAGTTCCGCTTCTCTTTACCAAATGCTTATTGCATGACATACTTAATGCAAACTATTCACATCTTTCTACATACTTTTCCCAAAATGAGTCGGGCAAATGGCCTCCCCACGTGGGGCATCTTTCTATTCTACAGACATGGTCAAATTTTCTAAATCTTTTTTCGGTTTGGTTTCAAAATTCAAGCCTTTGGTGGTTTTTTTTTTTTTTTTTGTGGTTCTTTCTCAGCTTGAAAGGTGAAATGGACGTGAACGGGAAAGAAGAAGACGATAAAATATGGATTGACAGATACATCCTCCTTGTTGGGCCTCAGGCCCAGCGTTGTTTCAATGCCCTAAAGACTGTAATTTGCGTCCTTTTTTGTGTGGGACAGCTCAGAGAGAGATTGCGTCCGTAACCAAACACCTGTTGAGGGGTGTTATTCCGGATTAGGGTTAACTCTTCTTCGTTTTTGCAGATTTCCTTTAGGCGCCAAACTCCACAGAAGTGCCACAACACACCAATCACCACCTCCTCCTCTTCCTTCCATTGTATCACAAACAGGTAAAAAGAAAAGAACCTTCAAAAAGCTTCCGGTGTTCGCCACTGCATGTCTGAATACGTTCAACGTTTGCCATTCCCGTGCTTGAAAAAAAAATTCGATCTTTCTCGATACCCCTTGGAGAAAACATTGGTTCTTTAATGTCTAATTCTCCCACCATATCTGTGAAAAGAGATGGCATCGTCGCAGTGTTTGTCAAGCAGAATTTCCCTTCATTTCCTTTGTTCTTCTTGTTAATTTCGTGATGGTAATTCGAAGTAAAATATGAATGTCTCGGAAGATGGGTCGGCTTGGTTCTGGTGTTACGTGAATTCAATTTGGTCTCGGAGGAGGTTGGCAGTCAACTTCGTTGTATATTCCTAAACCATATGCTTCTGAATGGAGTTAGTGCCCGCTTTTCGAATACAAGATCAGAATAAGATTCTTGTCTTGCTCAAAATGTTGTTGGACACTCTTCTGCGGCATTATTTCCGGAGGCTTCTCGGTGTCTAGTGCTCAGACAGTGGCTACGCTGTATTCACTCGAACATCCTATGTTCAGGTTGCCTTTAAGAGAGCTTAACGCACAAAAGATTTGTTACAGCGAACTCTTTTGCCATAGTCTCCTCCATGCTTGTTTTTTATATTTATGAGTCAATTCAAAATGCAAGTATGCCTCTCTATTTCTAATAAGTTTTCTCATTTTCTATCCAATATCTAGGGAGATAAATGGACAGTCAAATACCTCTGAGCAATGATCGTTTGAGGACATATTGGACCCCTGAAATGGAACGGTATTTTATTGATCTTATGCTAGAGCAAATGCACAGAGGAAACCGGATTGGCCATACGTTTAATAAGCAAGCGTGGACAGACATGCTTGCCGTATTCAATGCCAAATTTGGATCTCAATATGATAAAGATGTTCTGAAACTTCGTTATACAAATCTCTGGAGGCAATTTAACGATGTAAAGAATCTTCTGGATCAGAATGGATTTTCTTGGGATGAAGCTCGAGAGATGGTGATTGCTGATGACTATGTTTGGGACACTTATCTCGAGGTGAATTACCTTGGCTACTTCTTAGTAAGGGTCTATGCCTTGATTTGAAACTTGATTCAAATGATGCAGGTTCACCCAGAAGTGCGCACTTACAAGACAAAATCAGTACTGAACTTTAATGACTTATGTTTAATTTATGGATATTCATCTGCTGATGGAAGATACAGCCGGTCAAGCCATGATGTGGACTTTGATGATGAAATTCAGAGAGTAAATATGGGTCGGTTCTTTTTCACCTCATGATTATGATCATTTTAAGTCATGCGGCATCCTTTGGTGTGTAGGAGCAACAGAGTGGTTTATGTTGTGATTAGTTTCAGAAGGGGTAAACTGTAATCAACATAAAAAGAAACTCTCAGGCTAGTTATTTTTGTGATTTGGAAACCTTTTCAGCTCAATATTTAATAAAAAAAAATTAATTATGAACATAAAGTCCCAAAGTGTGGAACCCCAGAAAGAGGCTGGCCCAACTTAAATGGGATATGATAGCTTATTTATGGTCTAACATTCTTGCCATGTGCTAAACTATTAGCAGGAGTAGAAATTGCGGCGGTTAAGAAGTTGCATTCCTCGAATCCTTCGTTCAGAGGGAAAGGATTTAATCCTTTTAAGAAATAAAATTTTTGTTTGGAATATGAATTAAATCAAACCGAGTTAGTTTGCAGTCGACAGGCTAAATTTCAGAGACCTGAAACATCTCATACTTTTCCTAAGAAAATATCGAACATCTCTTGGTGAAGAGATGCCTGTGTCAATGTGACGTTTTGTTTGCTCAGAGAAATCTTGTTTCAACTGGTAGAATATGTCGAACTCATATTAGGTTTTAATATATCAATCTTTAGGAGATGGAGTGGGCAGTCATGCGCCATCAAATAATGAACGTCCAAGGACAGACTGGACCCCGTCAATGGACCAATACTTTCTTGAGCTTATGCTGGACCAAGTAGGGAATGGCAATAAGTCTCGTGATACATTTACCAAGCAGGCATGGACAGATATGCTACATTTGTTCAATGAAAAACTTGGTCCTCAGTATGGAAAGAGGGTTTTGAGGCATAGATACAAGAAATTGTGGAAGTACTACTCAGATGCCACCCTTCTTCTCCAAGAAGATGGATTTTCGTGGGATAAAAAGCGCCAAATGATCATTGCTGATGATGATGTTTGGGGTGCCTATATCAAGGTATGTGGTCTTTGAGATTAGTACAGGGTTCTCTCTCCTTACTTCACTGTTTCTTGTGTTCCCTTCTTTTTCAAATAATTGATGTTCATACAATGACTATAGATGAACCCGCGTGCACGAACATATAGGACCAAAGTTCTTCCCAACTACAATGATCTGGTCCTAATATATGGCAGTGCATGTGATAATGGGACTCAGAGTCAACTTGATCAGCAAAAGAATCCTGAAGAGGACAACATGGGTGGAAAGTCTGGTGAGACAGATCGTATTTTTTACTTATTTTCTCTCTTCTCCCAGAGTAATTACGAGGTTTGCTTTGGTTCATATGAAAACTAATGGATACTCTTATCTTATCTTGTCTACTTTTACAGCTTTTTTTTTTTTTCCATTTGCCTATGTCGTTTTTTAGTTTCAATTGCCAATGTGTTGCACCTAACCTCATTGATATTCCCTGTCTGTAGTTCATACTTATTAAAATGCTTGAAATATCTGGTTGATGTGTACATGGTTTCTTCTTCAACTAGTAGACTGTCTATATGACTCGTCTTCCAATTTTTTGGCATAGAGAAAGCCAGGGACAAATCCTGTACTAGTGACCGCACAAGGACATATTGGACACCACCTATGGACCACCACCTCATTGACTTGCTACTCAACCAGACTCTCAGAGGAAATAAGCTTGGTCAGACGTTTATAACACAGGCTTGGACCATCATGGTTGCACAATTTAATGCAAATTTTCAATCTAACTATGAGAAAGATGTTCTGAAGAACCGATACAAATACTTGAGGAAGCAATTCAATGAAATAAGAAATATTCTCAAACAGGATGGCTTTTCATGGGATGAAGCAAAGGAAATGATAACAGCTGATGACCAGCTGTGGGATGCTTATATCAAGGTGAATTTTCTCCTCGTCTTATCAGATCGTCTTTTCTGTCATGCGGTCTCTTATGTGCATAATTATAGGAACACCCTGATGCTCGATCTTATAGAGTCAGAACAGTCCCGAGCTATCACAAACTCTCTGTGATTTTTGGAGAGGAGAGTTTTGATGGAAGATATAACCGTGTGACTCATAGTATAGATCCCAGCTGTGGAGTACCCATCTTGATGACCGGTATGTAATTCTTGGGAATATGGACTGGGTTCACCGTTGATGTTTAATTATAGTAACACAAATGACTGCATTTCACTTTATCAAATCATTTTTTCTAAATATGCACTATTTTTTTCTCTGTAGGTGACGAGCTTAATGATTTATACTCCCCAAGGAATGACTCTCTGCTGGTAGAGTGGACAGAACAAATGGATCGTTATTTTGCTGACCTTCTTAGAGGGATGATCCATGGAGGGAATAAGAACGGTTCAACATTGGATGATGCAGCATGGGTTCAGATGATTACATCTTTCAATAAACAATTTGGACTTCAATGTGGCAGATCTGATTTAGAAAGTCGCTATATCTTCTTGATGAAGCAGCATGATGAGATCAGCAAACTTCTTAGTCATGGCGGGTTTGCATGGGATGAAATGCAGCAGATGGTAATTGCAGATGGTGAGGTTTGGGAAGCTTATATGAAGGTAATGTTCCTTTTATGAGTGTATTGGTTGGTTTTTCTTTTAATCACTTGACTTCCTATTCCGGCAGTCAGCCATGATGCAGCTTTTCTTGGATCTCTTTCGTAGTAAATCATGGCCCAGTTCTTCACATGATCTCATGGTAAAAATCTCAGGAATGTAGCGCAGAAGATTGAAAAATATTTATCTTTTGGCAGAGGTTTCTATTCAGAAACTATGGGGAGCATTTCTAACCATTCCTACTCAACATCACAATAGCATGTTTGACTTACGGAAATTGAAATCTTTGTCGGTCTGGCCAAAATGAAATAATAAAAGAGAGAACTTCTGCAGAAATTTACATCTTGAGGGACTGAGTTCAGTTGCTCCTTTGTGTAGCATTAACTGTGAGCTATTTAATTGTGAGTTGTGAAATTTTGCAGGTTGATCCAGATGCTTGTGCATACAGAGATAAAGTTTTATGTTGCTATGACGATTTACGTAAGATTTACTCTAATATGGTGGATGGAAACTTCATCAGTGAGGATTCTGGAAAATGTGCTATACACGATGCACAAAATCTGGAGGAAGATGCTGGATGTACGGATGATCAATCTCCACCAGTGGATTATCACATTTCTCATCCCCTAAGAAAAAGACCAGGCACGCCATACCATGAAACTGGTCCTGATATCAAACTGCAGAGAACTGAGGAGATGCAGGGAGTTCTCTCAGGCCACAGCATTGAAGGTGCTACTGTGGATGACATTCCTATTTCTACAAGTCAGAGCGAGCGGAAGAGTTATACCATTGAAAGTGCTATCAGTGCACTTCAAGAGATACCAGACATAGATGATGATGTCCTGTTAGATGCTTGCGATCTTTTGGAGGAAGAGAGAAAAGCGAGGACATTCTTGGCACTTAATGCTCCACTACGGAAGAAATGGTTGTTAAGAAAGCTGCGGCCATAGTCCTCGCACTTCAATTCAAGTGTCATGGATGGATTATGGTCCTGAACTAGGGAGATGAAGGCGGAAATGGTTCAGACTATTTCTTTTAGAGGTGACTTTTGCTAGGGACAGGATCTGGACTGTTAATAGATGGGAAACTCATACTAACCATTGCCTCCTGTTTGTATATAATGATGTTAGCCTATGTTTGGAAGCCGAAGCTTCCTGTAGCTCTGGCTGCTCATGATAGTAGGATTACTGAGGCAGGACCGGGCCAATGGAGGTAAAGAGAATCACTTGAGATGAAGGCTCCTTTTGTATCACAAAAAATGAATAATTTAGAAATATATTTTTAAAGAAATAATAGTTTTATCTTTTGCAAAATTAAATAAACGAAATATATTTTAATGATCTACAAAAATGTTTCCACATATATTGTTATTAGTAATGAAGACTGCTTTCCTGGACTAATTATTTCAAGTGATTAGATGATCATTTATAAGAAAATATTTTTCAATTCATATATTTTTCGCAAACCAAATGAAATATTCCCGGCTCCATTTGTTTCTGCAAATGATCATTTGCAGAACAGGGTTGTGTAGCACGTAAAATAAAAGAACATTTGCTCTCTGGAAATCCAATCTCGTTTCACATTAAGTTACTAGAGTCGAGCCCATGCGATGCAAAGAACATGGCAAGAGGCGTTAAATCAAGTAATTTATAGCATCTGTTAAGTGCACGTGAAATATACAAATAAAAACAACCAAGAAATGCACCATTTAATCTTGTTAAGATCAATATTATTCAATTTATTCGATATTACATCACTCCAAAGTAATTTATAAATCAAGCAAAACTAAAGCAATTGAAAACGCAATCATTTGGATTGCACGCACGCATCCGTTTCGCTTATATCATTTTGCATTTGAATGAGTTAGTTATATAATTAATTGATCTAATCATCATTTTAAGATCAATGTGCATCAAATTGTTCTTTTTGTTTCCTCTTTTTCAATGACAAATATGTACAACAATAAATAGAGTTTATTATTTTTGTGCTATAATCCCATACTGCGTGTATATTGTGTTAAAAGAACCCCAATCAGTACATATACTTGTCCCAGTAATGTTTGAGAGTGCCAGTCAATAATCTTTTCTAAATTCATTTGGAAGCAAATGTTCATGTTCAGTTGTTTGATCTTTTGATTTCACCAGCATTCAAGGAGATACTAGACAAAAGCTAAAGTCCAATTGTTGACTTCCTTTCCTTTTCGCTTGATTTATTGCCCTCGTTTTTTCTTGGCAGGGGCTGATGAATTTTGAGTTTGAAGAGAAAGTTCCATCGAGACGCCTGAACTGACCTTCCTTCAGCCCTTCAGAGCTGTTGAAGTACTGATTGACGTTTCACGATAAGAGCGTCTTTTATGTTTTCCGTGAGCAAAATGTCATCAGAGTACATGCTAATGAGGCTACCTTTACCGTCCGGGCCCAGCATAGATTTCCTGCATCAAGTATACGATGTGTCGAGCAGCACAAAACGGGTTTCAAAATTCAGGGTATGTTTCAGATTCTCTTTTCAGCATCAAAAGCAGTCACATGGATGAGATGTTAACGCGATTCGACTGAAGAAAGAATCCTAACAATTCGTTAGGTGGAAAGACGGAACATCTGAAGTTTACATTATACAAAAATTTGACTCGATTCACTAAATTGCGCTCTTTAGTAAATGTGATAATCCCGTCAAAGGGCTACAGCAGGATTTCCAATGGCAAACCATTCTTCCTCAAACAAACCGCTGCAGAGAAAAAGACTGAACATTTTTCCTTGTACATGGACCAGATACGAGACGCCCCAAATGACAACGCAGTCCTATCTCTACTTCGCTTGGATTCTGCATACCAGCTTCGTGACAGAAATCTAGTCCCTCATTAATGGACAAGCTGTTGTTTTTCAGTCACCCGCAAATCACCATTTGATCACATCAGTCTCCTCCTATCACGCTCTCTCTCTCTACCTCTGTCCTTGTCATAATCATCCCTCTCTCTGCTGCCACTCTTCTCACGATCTCTACTTCTTTCGCTCTCCAAGTGATGAGTTCTACCATCTCTGTCCCGGTTCGATGGTCTTCGAGGTGGACTAGCGCTGTGACTTCCGCTGCGATGACGTTTCCTGGATGAATCACGGGAATCGTCTTTTCTGTCCTTCCTCTCTGATGAAGATCTCCCTGAAGTTAACAAGGCAGGACAACCTCAGATGGGGACAGAGAAGTAGCTCTTCCAAAATCAAGAGAGTTACAATAAACAACGCTTTGCAACAAGTATCTTACTAAAGAGTACCTGGCACTTGTTAAGCAACCAATTCATAGAACTTTACAGTTGATTGTCCTAGTGTAGTGCACAATCAATGCCCAAAAAATTAAATTATTCCAAACAAAGTATATTCAACAAATTCTCGAGGGAACTCATTAACAATAACCTTACAATTCTCCCCAACACAACAATAATAAGTAGATTGAGAACTTAAAGCAAAGGAGAAGGAAAGCATGCATGTTAAGCGCTAATTGGCAGTCAAGAGGATAAAAATAAAAAATTGACATAGTGACTTACTGTTCCCAGAAACATTATCACCAGAGCCTGATAACCCATATTCTACAGCCAGCCGCTTCCTGTGCAAGGTAACTTTCTTCTCAATTTCTTCCATATTCTTCATTCCACGTTCTTCCAGAGATTCACGGTACTCTATCAAAGCAGCCTCTAGACGCCTCAATTTTTGTCTGTAATAGGAGAAGTCAATCAACCATTACAAAATGGATCGAAGCAAGGTCTGTAAATGTAACCAAGACCTATCGAGAGCAATGCACCATAGTGCCCAAAACAAATTCACCTCCTTTCTCCAAGCATCATACAGCAAATCCTAAATTTTATTTATGGGCGCACGTCTGCTCCTTGCCAGAGGAAAAATTGGTGGCAGTTACAGAAATTAACTAGAGAAATTGATCCTTAGAGTAAGACATTTCAAGCAAACATACAACAAGTTCTCAAAAAGAAGATGCGAATGGAACCTCAAAACCTAGTTTAGGTGAGAGATAACCTTTGCTCTTCACTCATTCCGCTGTCCAACTGAGAGGGTATGGTTGAATCAGCCGCAAACTCAATCCCATCAACATCACCAGGAGCATCCCCAGCATTCTCACTTCCAGATGATGAATAGCCTAATCCTAGGCCTCTAGAACCTCTTTCCTGTTCATCGTCGCTTTCATCATTTTCTCGAGCCCACTTTGAAGATGGCAAAACAGGATCATTTTTCTCTTTTCTCATGAAGGCTTTCAGCTCAGGCGGTGGAACTGGGATGGTAGAAGCCAATGTGACAGATTCATCTCCTTTTGCAGCTATCTCATCGTCCCCATAACGACTCCATCCTGATAATCCTACAGGCCCAGCATCCACATCGTTATCTCTTTGACCACTTGAGTATTTTCCAGAGCTCGTGCTACTCTGCTTAAATTTCAATTCCTCATCTAAGTCATATCCCCTCTGTCTCTCTGCCTCTTCGAGACTTAACAACCTTGCAACCATCATTTCTCTACCACCAACAAGAGATAACCCATTATGCCTACAGCGTCTTTCAAGCTCAGCGAAGGGAAGAGACATTAACTCTTGCATCGCAGCTCCTCTGCCCATTGCTAAAGCAGCATCTTGGTTGACTTTAACTCCATCAACCGACTCTTCTGAGTTCGCTTTCTTTTCTATTTCAGGTGTATCACCACATAAAGAGTGAAAAGGTACCACCCCAGAATTACTCGATCTCAGAAAAGTAGCTCGTAATCCATTCACATAAGCATCGGAAAACAGAAACCAGTCTGACCATACTTGCAAAACCTTCAGGACTCGTTCCTGCAGATTTCAAAAATATATCACAGAAACACATCAGGAGAATGGTTCAACAGTTTCCGTGAGAACAAATTTAAAGCAATCACTAACTATTACCTTAAGTGCCTCAGCAGTGATCCTTCCAGTTATACTTCGATACAAATCATTAAAGCTCTCCATTATGTCAGGCAGTGTTGCTTCAAATTTAGTGCGGTATGCAGAAGCATTCTTCACAGGAGCACTACTATTGTGAAGGACATCAGAAACCAGCATAAGCCTCGC
Organism: Melaleuca alternifolia; assembly: GCA_019926035.1. Classification (NCBI taxonomy): domain Eukaryota; kingdom Viridiplantae; phylum Streptophyta; class Magnoliopsida; order Myrtales; family Myrtaceae; genus Melaleuca; species Melaleuca alternifolia. The sequence continues at coordinate 1,148,067 of JAGKPW010000431.1, read as the reverse complement.
AACCTTAGTAGGGATAGGTGTCTCTTTAAGAGTTAAAGATTCTGTTAAAACCTCAACAACCTGCATTCCAACAATCATCGTAGGCAAGTCAAAATGTCTACTCATAAAATAAACTCCAAACTAGATAGGATGCATATCTAACTCCATCTTAGGTCACATGGGTATAACAGAGGTAAAGCAGGAGTTCAAAATGACAGGTACCAAAAAGCATTGTGAGTAACATGCAAGAGTAACAAATATGCTCCCAAGCCACCACGTGAAATACGTGATTATTATTTGAAAAGGTATCAATACCTAATAGCATTTTTCTAATGAACAAAGACCCTTTAAGGCACATATACACCACAACAACAATAAACAGTTAATCCTTATCCCACTAATTAGCTGGGGAAAGAATTAAAGCAAAACATATTTTTAAAAAATAATATATGAATCACTTAGCGGACACCCAAAACATGTATCACCTCTCCTGCAGCATCGGCATTGTCTAAAGCAAAACCCATTGCCTCCTTTATCAAGTTTCTCTCCAACGTTAATGCACGCAGCATGTCCTCAAATTCATCCCTCTGCGAATCAGTTAGCGTACGTTCTGGCTCTACACGCTGCAAAGAGAAGAAAATGACAATGAGAAATTTCAGATTTGGAACTAATTTTTGAATGCCAGAACAAGGACATACCCCAATCCCAGGTATCTCTTCAATAAATTCAGACACAATCACAAGCAGGAGGCAGTTCGCATATACATGAACAAGCTAAGGCATGCTACACACTCAATAGCACTAACAGCATGGAAGTGAAGCAAAGCAAAGGCAGAGAGAGAAGGACTGGAGACCCAGCAAGGACAGATGATACCCTGCTTCTCCCAGCAGCAAATGTGGTGCCAGATTCCTTTTCATGTTCAGGACTTCGAGCAGTAGGCAAGGGTGGAGGTATCCATCTAGGGAATAAGACAAATGATGCAATCAAATTCCAGGATGTTCATCACTCTCAAACAACCAAAAGATCCCAGGCAGTGATGTGGTGTCATGTGCTAGCAACTTACGGCAGTTTACCTTCCACTACCAGTAATCATGATGAAAGGTTCTGTTCGCCACCTTTGAAGAGTGTCGCCCTGCAGTAGAACAAGACAATATATGACTACAATTCTACTGCTGGGCAGAAAGTGAAGCCTAACTTTTGCCTATCAATTCAACACCAGATTAATATGCCAACTAGACCATATCAAGAAGTTTCACCTGAGCAAAAGAATAAAGCCTCCAGATATAATAGGTATGCTCTTTAGACCCAAGCTCAAACAAGAAGCTGAAAAGTTGCTTCCCACGACCTCTCTCCATAATAGCCTGTTCAAACGCACATCCACCATCTAATACATATAAGGCCATCGTATCAATCACATGCCGGAGATGATCATCCTCTGGCGGTATAACAGTTATATCAGGTATATTAGGAGTCAAAACCTGCAGAAAACCAAGGTGTCAAAAAATACTTAGAAGTCTGTCGAGCTTTCATCAACTCAGAAGAGGAAACATGATATGAAATTGGTGCTGAGTAGTATAAGATGAAACAGTCAAGCATGCAAAAAATTAGCAATACAGTTTTTCAGCACTAAGCAAAGCCACCTTGATACAAAAGAATCTACGAATATGAAATGCCAACAAAAGCAAATTACACCACGAAAGTAATTAAATTGGCCATTGGTCTTTTTACTGAAGGGGAGGGAAAAAACTTAATCAAACACATGAAACAGGTCCACAGGAGATGGGAAACTTTATTAAGTTGTAAGTACGAAACAACAAGAAGTCTCAAATGGGCATATAAAAGAGCAGGTCCCTACATGACCTTTGCAACTGCTGCAGTTGATTTAACTGCACTGAAGAGCAGGATAATAAAAGCATACCAACTCGGAGTTCTGAGCAGGGACTGTGGTAACTGGTGGACCTGATGGACCAGACAAAATCACTGTTGCGCCCTGTAAAACACGAAATAGAAACGTTATTCATTCCCAGCCTTCATCAACTATTTCAGCTATGAGGCTACTCAAGAGTGCCAATTCAAGACTTCTGTCAAGAAAAATATTGGCTTCAAGTATGAGCTGAAAGAGGAATATCAGCACCAAACATACATCAAGCAAATGAACCAGTTTGCTTTTGAAGTAAAAGTAAGAAAGCAGACCTCCTTACTCCTTATGGCCATGTGCCCTGGTGGAGGAGCAGGAAGAGCTTGTGATGGGAGAGCCACAGATTTACCCCATCCAATCTTCAATTCATACTCATAAACAACGACACCTGCACAAGAATTTGTTATTACAAGTGAGTAAAACAGCAAAATATGAAGCTCAACCTGCCTTTTCCCATGCATACTAACACCAACTCAAATATGAATGTGCCTTCAGGCTCTTTAAAAGAATATAATACATCATGAAGATGCTGGAGCTTTAACAGTTTGTTATAGCTGCTAATAGTACATTTGGTTTGCTTTATAGCCTTTGGGATGATAGAAACCATACTTGAGTCCATTCGTATAGTCACAACAAAACATAAAGATGAGGGAGCAAAGAACTATATGATCGAAGAAGTCTCATTTTAATAAAGAAGTCAGCATATAAACGGCAGAAGCTTGACAAATTGGTGGTGTGACAGAACCAAGTTCACCCAGAATGTTGCCCATGGCCACTTGGATAACCTTTCTAGCTCTTTACACTGCCATGAGGTTCAATTTTGCCAAATAAAATGCACTGAAGGGGACAGAACAGATAGAAGAGCACCAACACATCCTCCTTAGCACACTAACTGCTGCATTTATTCATCATAAGCAAGAATCACAAATTTCGGACCTTGCATTTCATCCTTTGCAGCCTGTGCATCGGCTCTGTTCATGAAAGCCACAAATCCACAATTTCTCTGCCTTCTTCTCTCTTCTTCTGTCCGAGGCCACATTATCTTTACACTTGCTATGGGACCAAATCTTCCAAAAGTCCTCAAAAGGAAGTTCTCATCAACCTATTACAACATTATAAGTTAAATTACTATAGCTTTGATCAAATATAGCACTGAATATCAGAAAAAGTTCAAGCAAGTTGTCTCATGACGATGCATCATACCTGAGGTGAGAGGTTGCCAACATAGAGGTTTGTTGTCTGTGGATCACCATCATCAAATGATCCAGGAAACCTTCCACTTGGATCGAGATCATCAGGTAGTTCATCAAATCGGCTAGATGGCTGTAAAGAGAAAGAACATGGCATCAAAAGCTAAATACAAGCATAATGAAGAGTCCAAGAGCAATGCACAATTTGTTTATCACTCTCTTTCTAGCACACACTCCGTTCTGATAAATGAACTGTTGCAGCTAAAGAACGCCAGCAAGTGGGTCCAAAATTAAAGGCACGTACAGCAGAAATTTCGTTGTGGCGACCATCACGCCAATGTTCACGATCTTGATTCCGTCTCTCCCTCATCTCTTGCTCATGTTTCAGCTCCTCCATGAAATGATCTATGTTTCGTGACTTCCCTTTCTCTCTCTCTTTTGCCTTCTCCTCGTCTTTCTAAAATGTTCAGTGTAACAGTATTAGATATTAATGCAGAATATTTAAATCAAGTCCATATAAACAACACAATCAAGAAAAATGACAAAAGTCTAACAGATACCTTCTTTTCAGTTTCTTTTCCTTTGGATGAAAGAGGGGGTGGTATGAAAGAAGGAACATACCTGAGAAGAAGGATATATCAATACCTATGTCCACTTAAGCATTTCCGTCACGTTATTAGAACATTGCAGAAGAGAAAAAAAGAAGATTACAACGTCATTTGTGAGGAGTTAGTGGGATACTGACTTAGTCAAAACTAAACTTTCAAGGGAATTTCTCCATGTACTACTCAGCTAGAATTAGCTTTGAAGTTCAAAATACAGCAAAGCAACAGGAAAGAAGAGACTATCATTTGCATATGAACTCGATGCATCGAAAAAGGACCAGACTGTAATGCCACTTTTCCATTTGCTTTTTCTTTCCTCGCTAAACCCGAGTTTTACCCACAAGAAGCCTTCCCAGGAAAGTAATGCCAGTATGTTCAATAACCACATGATTAAGAACAGCAAACTAAACACGCAATTTTCATTTTCTAACGGATCAACTCCATCAAATAATCAGTTCATCACGTAAACCTAGATAAGAAAGTAAGCTTCTACCCTGAAGAGTATGGAGAAAGACATAGATTGCCCAAAGCTAAAAGAAATTCCTAAAACACAGAAATTATTCTTTCAAAAGAAAAAAGAAGTGCATTTTCCATCCCATACTGTATGCATAGTTACACTTTACATATTACGATATCAACCATTTTAAGTGTTCCTAAGCCTGCTCATGAGTGAATCTAAAATTTTGCACAAACTAGACAGAACAGAGAACGCAAAGAAAAGATTGTAGTCACTTTTTACAAGATACACCCTCTAACATTTGAAAATTAAGCCATATACAAAACCTACACTGCCATCCACCTGCCAGAGTAACAGATTATTTTCAAATTTACAAGCTTAATGGCAGTCCTAGAATGAAATTAAGCACTTGGGAATATCTGACCAGCTTATGAAGCTATAAGAAGCACTGTGAAAAAAATAATTCACCATACAATTTCGTTCAACTATTAGAAGTAAACATATGGAACCTTTGCACCATTAACTTAGGATGAGATATCCCCACATGCTTCAGAAAATCAAAGATTATGTTAATAATGGTCCACACCTTATGCCATTATACCAAGTTTCAACAGCTAGAGCACAGATTGCTTAAACAGTGGAGATAAAATGCAAGCGCAAACTATGATCTCTAGCATAAAGTGCAGCAGAAAAGGAAGACTTCGAGGGATTGTTTTCATGGAAATCTATAATCACGTTTATTTAGCGGTGCCAACAGCCTAAGGCATTCCAGTTCTGCACCAAAAGACAAATAAACCCAAATTCGAGGTTTAGCAACCTCTCCAGATCAGAACAAGCATAGAAATAAAGCTCTTATAATTTGAACCCTGTTAAAAATGTCTAAACCATTAGTTTCCTAGCATTGGCTATTTATTCAAAAAAACTGGAAATGGTATAAGAGAAAAATTAGGAAACAGCTACAAATCATGTTAGATTTGAATTGGGAAAAAGAAAAGCAGACGCAAATAGTTTTTAAGCTTAGTAGTCTCACGCATCTATCCCATTATTGGCCCAAGTATTTCTCCCCTACGAGCAGATTTTCCTTCTAGTGTTTGTTTAAACCATGCCAGTAACTATTGGGACTACATAGCACAGTATCAATGACCAAGGAACATATTCCAGAGCACCAAATATAGTATAGATACTGCAAAGAGTATAGATATCTTAAATAAACTCGTCCAAACTGACAGATGTTCCAATTTCATCCATGATTAAGAGGATAGCAATTTCAATGTCAATATTACTAACCCAATGATTGTGCAATGCCAGTAGCCAAAAAAACCTAATTCCCATTTTTTAAATGCCAATACACAATCAGATCACAGTCATGGAAATTGAACATCACAATCCAATGTCCCTTGAGAATGAAAAATAAGATAGGTGGCGCTGGTCAAGCTCACATGCAGCAACCACATACAGTAGAACTAATTTCTTGAACACTGAGGATACAAGCTAATAACATCTCAAGATATACGCTTAATAACAGCGCAAGCAAACCGCATTTGACATAGGAAAGAGGAGCACAAAAATACATATCAGTGGAAATAACATCAACCAAGCCACTCGTAGATACTCTTACACTTGAGGACCTAGATATTACAAAGGCAGACATGATAATCTCATCTCCATGTGTCTTTCCTACTTATGATGCCTTCAACAACAGAGGATCGTACCACGGTCAGTTAAAAGTACTTGTTTACCTACTTCCCTTCTTTGGAACAGGCATCCCATCTTTGGACTTTTCACCTGCCATCCGTGAATGAATGAAAAAGGCCCATACTTTTATTAATTTGTCCCCAGATTAGATAAAAATCACTCATTTACTTATATCGCATGGATAAGTAGTAAAATGAACATTTAACACGAGTTTTCTGTTACTAAAATGTGAAAAACAGACTAGACTGTCGAGCTAACCTTCGGAATCAGCCTTCGCTCGCTCGTTTGGATTGATCATCCCTCCTCGAACAAACGCCTTTGACCCAGGCGCATTATCTCCTTGAAAGGACTCCACGAATTCAGCGTAAAGGCGAGCCGTCTCATCTTCAGCCCTCTGAAGGATCGTCCGATAGGAAAAAGAAAACCGGTAAACAATACAAGATTACCAATGAAACCACCGCGTCCACAGGAAACTCAAAAGTGCACAGAGTTCAGTAGAGAGTCACCTTCTTCTTCGCCTCTTCCTCCTCCCGGTGCTTCTGGAAGGGCGTCTTCTTGCGGGTTATCGAGAACGAGCTCATCTTTGCATAGAAGTGGCGAAATCACATATCACTGCGGGCAAAGATGAATCGAGACGACCTGGGCGCACACTGCACGGGACAAATGGACCGAACCAGAATTCCCGAAACCGATCGTCCGCCTGCAATTCGAGCAATCCGGATCGCAGGATGCGGCGTTGTCCAGAGATTCGACCGGTGAAAGAAGAAGAAGAAGTGGAGGACGAAGGATGACAGTGATTCGAAACCCTAGCCAGCTGAAGAGGAAGGGGAGGAAGAACTCACGTGTTTGGGCTCCTCCTCTGTTTAAAGATTTTTAAAGCATCGTAATTTGCTTATTATCGAAAAAAGGCTGGCCTTTTTTTTTTCTTCAAATTAATTCTGAGCCGCATTTTACTAATTATTTCATAAAAGTCGGTTTTAATTCATACAAAAAAAAAGCAAGTGCATTGAAAAATTCTTAAACTTTTTAACACCGTCAATCTCACTAGTTAACGAAAAATGTTAATGTATCATTTTCTTTAATTATTTTTAGTCTCCCATTTATCGTTTTTTATTATTTTCTTCCCCAACTGATGCAGTACGAGTGCATCACAAGCAAGAGCAATCACGATTGATAGGCGACGTCGTCGATATAGAGAACTTCTCGGTGCAATAGGTGCCCGCGATGGCTCGTGGCTAGAAGGCGCTAGTGTCGTCGAAGCCCCGCGGCCTCAAGAGGCTTGGCCAAAACATTCTCTCTCTACTCTCCTATGTATTTCTCTAATGTGCTATCTAATTAATATTGCCGACCTCTCAATTGTGAAGCCCTATTAGGTGTTTATAGTGAAAACCTAGCTCTAATTCTATTATTCGGGTTTCATTTTAGCCTTATCACAGAATGAATTAGCTCCATCACATTAAACTCAAAACCGTTTATCTAATTCCCATGGGCTTAGCCCAACTCAAGTAATGCTGAGAACCCCCTCTTTAGGCGGCAATTGGTTTTCGGCAAGTACGGCACGTTTGTTTATTTATGTTTCTGTTACATGGAACAAAAATCTTTTATTATTTTATTTTGTGAAACAAAAAAAGAATAGAAAACGCGTTTGTTTATATTTTTTTTCCAAAAATAGATTTGGAACATAAATAAGAAGTAAAAAAAACTGTTTCTCGTTCTTGAGAACACTTTTTAAGAAACAAAATAACAAAAATTCAAAACTTGTTTCTTTCGAATATTTGATTAGTTATTACCAAATAATACTTTTTAAGAAAAACTTAACACTTTTTAAGAAACAAACAAAAGAACACTTGGTTAGCTATTACCAAACGCATTATTCTATTCAAAAATTATTCTCGAGAACAAAAATAAAATAAAATAACTATTTTCCATTCAAAAATTATTCCCCGGAACAAAAACATTACTAACATGACCTATGTATCTCCACAGGCTTGGCAAATTTTGCTACATTCACGGTTTCAATCCATATTATTTAATTAAGTTTAGAGCGTTTACTAAGTCCATCCACTACCAGTCTAGTTTAAATCAAATTTTATGAGTTTATCTACTAATGCAAAATGTTTTTAATACTTATTCGCAACTTAATTATTAAGTTAAATAGGAGCCAATGTTGATTATTAATTTATTGTGCAATAAATGTTTAAATAGGGAACCAAAATTTAGGTGTCAACGTATATAATATTCACCAAACATTATAACTCAAATATATGTCAATTTATTCCTTCCAAAGCTATTTTTATTGAAATAATGAAAAAAAAATAAGTAACAATTGAATTTCATCCACAATTCAAACACCCACCTTTTCTTCTCAAATAACAGTTACCCTCACTCGTATTCTCCATTCAAATTACAGCTACTTTCGGTCCTCTGCGGATAGAAACCTACGGGGAGGTTGGTGCTTTGCCAAATGGATAGTGATCTCACTTTTACAGAACTAGGATTAAGACATTGTATTTCGCGGTTTGATTTAAAGGATAAATTATGGTTCCGAGCTAGCAGAAAAAAATCATTCCAGATTTCATCAGACCTTTTTCGAGAACTATCCAAAGATGAGCAGAACATGTAAGGGAGACTAATCTTTTTATCAAATAGCAATATGCAGCCGCCGCAGCTCATGTTCCACGTTATCGTTTTCAGCATTCAGATCTCCTTCTCGATCATGCCTTGTGCTTGATATTGTCTGTCTTCCTAGAATTGTCCTAGAGACCTAAACTCATTACTTACAGGTAAACCAGCCAGCCACTATTGCAACCCTGATTCCCGCTTTTTTCAATTCTTACAAGTCGGTCTAATGCAGAGTCTTCTTCCAAAAGAAAGGTTAGGTTGGTGCATCACCAGGGCTGGTAATGTTTTCTTTGAAAACGTGGAGTGATTACATTCGAAATTGATCGAGTCGGTGTATCCCTCACCATGAGGAACACCATCGTCTTTCCATTGAACTTGTCGCTTGACTGTGCGCACGAGTACTATCTGCCTCCGGGGAAAGAGCACCCACCCTTCAAGATGGAGCTCTCCCATCTTCAGAGAGCAGGTACTGTTGCTTGAAGCAGATGAATGCTCTAAAAAGAGGGAACTGGTCGACGGGATGCCTCCAGGATTTCTGAGAGATGTCGAGAGGGGTGTTATATCTTAACCTTTCTGTGTTTATAAATTAAGAATACACGGCACAGTATTAAACAAAAATATTCTGGTGAAGCTTTTTGGTCATGTAAACTCAAAATACTCTCTCTCAGTGGTTCTAGCCAAATAAAATTCATGTTGAATACAACTGGATAAGGGATGCCAAAATCAAGGATCCCGTTCAGCAAAACACAAAAAGTACGTACTACCGATAATATGCTGACTTCGAATCTAGAGGGCTATTAATTACGTCACGAGTAAGAGTTTTATGGCTAAGCATCAGAGAGATAAAACCTTTCTTTGAATGAAAAATGACGAAACCAGCTGATCCTTAGCTAATTCGTCAGTACAATCTATATACAGCCTTTGCGATTCAGTGCATCCGATTTCATCATCTTTCTTCTGATAGAAGGGGTCGGTTCGTTTTGCTACAGTTAATGAAGTGGTCACGCCAGCTTGTTATAGGCTCGACCATCCAAATTCAGTGCATGGTCAGCTAGTCGATGAGCTGAACATGACTATTCCTCCATCATGACCAGTCATGGTGGTAACGGTTATTTTGTGCAGGCATAGTGCCCCTCCACAAAGGGGCTTTGAAGCGAGACTGGAGTGGGTAAAGCTATGCTCTTCTGCGGTCTCAATACATAAACGATAACCTCTGCCTTCCCTCGTGTTCCATCCACACAAGACCCTCCCAGACATGAGAACATTTTTAATAATGCTTTTCCGATCGGGTTGTACTGAGACGTTATCACACGGTGCCCCTTGCTTTTGGATTTTTGGTAAAACGAGATTCGTGATTAGCCATCTCTAACCAAGGCCTTGTCGTCTTTTGCCCCTTGCCAAATGAAATCCGACAATGACAATAAGGATGTGGGTAGAATCCCTCTCGGCTCGAGAGAAATGGGTTGACGTGACCATGAGCTGAAAGGGTCAACACTCCCAATTATTTCTTTCCGCGATAACAAAACCATCTCAGACAATGATGCAGATGACGTAATATAGAATGCGTTTCGAATTACATAGCAAATGATCGGGCATATGATCTCTCGTTAGTGTTCATGAGGCGGGGGTAGAAGTATATGCAACGAGCTCGGCTTGAGTTTTGACTATCTGTGCCATATGAGAAATTTGCAAGACTACAGCGCTTTCGATTTCTGCCCAACATCTTGATTTGTGTATGATTAAGATAAGAGAGGTCATTTCAGCTAATCCTGAATTTCATCAATTAATTCAAGGAGGAATACACGCGTAATGGTAGGCATAAGGAGATCGTAACAATTGTGATTAGTTGGTCTGCAAAACCTGAATGTTCGAGTTGTAATTCAGTCAGACGAACTATGAAGAATACAATTACGGGTGCTTCTGGTAGACTGGCGGAACGGACTAGGCAAAACTCACAAGAGATGCGATAACCCCAAAACACCTATGAATCAGCGGACTCAGTGCCTTATTACTGCAAGAATAGCTTCATGGTACTCCTTCCTCAAGCCTGAGGCCATTCCTTCCTCTCGGCTTTTGGACAAGCTTATAAGCTGTGGAACACAATCTGCAAATTTTTACCAGGCAACTCTCACACTGGATCGATCAACTGGCAAAACACCTTTTATATTAGTAACGCCAAGCACGCAGTTCAATAACCACCTCGATATACATACAAAGAGTCTCCACGAGAGAGAAGGGGCAAATTCTCACAACATCATATAGTTTTCTTGTAAGCAAGTCTACAATCTTCAGATCCAAGGTCCAACTCCTCAGGCAACTGGAGCACCTTGCTACAGAATAATCAGAAACCAGATCTCACATCGCTTGCTATTCTTGAGTATAAACCATCGAAAAAGGAAATTGTGAACGGGGCTTGAGATCAGCCATATATCTTCACAATAAAAGGCAGTCCAAACGCTTTTCCGTGAACTTCATGCAGAGCCCTGAGACCAAATTCTACACATTACATAGATGATTGCCAAATATTGATTTGCCAAAAGGAACAAGCCTCTCATCGCGCCATCTTCTTTAGGTGTTGAAAAGTGCGTTGTTTAATCCACTCTCTGTCATAGGGAAGATATGCCTGGATATTATGATCGTAACTGCAGGTTCAAATAAAAAGGCAAGGGCATTAGTATTATGACAAAGAATAAGGCCTCGTCGCATAAAATAATAGGGTTATCACAACATCTACAGTTCTTGTTTGATGCAGTCTCATAACAAAAGAGGTTGAGTAATAAAAATTCACAGAAGCATCTTTGCATTCCTTTCCGTGAACGTAAGGAAGAAATTTTCCAGGATGTATTCTACCAGTCAACACTTCACCTAGTTTAGCAAAAGTTCAGAATTTACTGGTGGCCAGCACTTCAGCACGTCTTCAGGTAGGATGGTGTAAAGAAGATCAAAGAAGACAATTTTCAAGATAAATTCATGAAATAGAAGGGGCGTTGTTTTTAATTTGGAGAAAGAGGCAGAATGATAACTCAGAAACATAGTAAAATAAAAAAAGCAAGACAAATCATATTACACCAACCACTTCTATTGCAGAGCACATAGTCAATGTACACAGTGGAAGGTTCTTCTAAAGAAGGCCCAATATAGTAAAGTATCCACAAGCAAAACACTTATCAGAGGTAGAGCAAAAAACAAATATAAGAAGAAAGTCCTTCTCTAAATTAGTGAAGAGAAGAGATTTAAATGAATACTTATAACAATGAGAAACAATATCGTATTAGCTAAAACTTTTCTACTGCTCCATGCAAAAAATTAGAACATCTTTCAGCAGGCAAGCCCATTTCAGCAACAGAAGAAGTTTTTTCAATCCTTCTTTAGGCAGATAAGAAAGCACACTGCATTGGGGTATAAAGCATGTGTCTGTGTTTGCAAGAGAGAGAGAGAGAGAGAGAGAGAGAGAGGAGGGAGGGAGGTACACTAGAGCGCTCAAGTCTGTGAGACCATCCATAAAATTGTAAAGATCTCCAATATCATAAGTGATGTTTCTGATGGCAGGATTTAGCTCCTTCAGTTTTCTTTCATATAATCCACATATTCCTGCACAAAAATTCATACAAAGAGAGCATTTAACCATACATAACCCTCTAACATCTCCGCTATCTACTCAAGTAATCCATCGATATAATGACTATTTTGAGCACCAAAATAGACAGTTATGAAATGTTCTCAATTTTCCTTTTGTGTTGAGAGGGGGGTTAGAAGAAAATAGAGAAATTGGTCCTTTCCTTGAGCACGCCTGCATGAGTTTGAACACAGTGCACAACTATTAAAGTGGAAGCCTATTTAACATAGCTCCATCTTGGATGCTGACACTACGCATTGCTTCAATCATGTCGTATCCTTACATGCATTTCTTTTGGTTGTAACAAATAATGAGGCAGGCCATGCTAGACAACAACCATTGGATCAAACTAGACCCTGCTTTCGATCAGGTATGAGCCATTCTCACGCTTTTCACTCAAGAGGGAAAAATTCACCTGTATACCCACTTAGAAGAGTAAAGTCATACCACTCTAATACGCATCGTTCATCCTCATCTTTCTGACATGATGAGATATATGTACTGTTTGGATGGATTGCCAACTTGCTGGAAGATTTTTTGTTTGCTAGAAGTTTCAACAAACTCACAGCTCTACTTCTAATTGCAGATACATACTCTTGGCATGATAGACATTCAATGTATGGACAAAAGATGTTCCAAAGTCTCAGAACTTCTAAATCAGTTGCCAATAAATGGACGGTGACAAACAAAGCCATATTACATATAAACCAGGACTAGCAAAAGTAAAGCCAATGCATTCTCCTATCCTAGTTCAAGTAAAATCAAATTCTTGTTTTATATCACTTCCATGTGCTTTCTACATAAAGGGATTGCAGAATAAAATCTACAGCTAAGCTGGCAAGATAGAGCAACTACTCTGATGATGCTAATGCAAAATACACAGAAAAATCTTGTTGAAAGCTATTCACTATTCTTCATCTAAAAAAGGATGAGCAATGGCGGTTAGAACCATCAAGAAATATCAGTGCAATATCTGGCATACATACCATCCATGGCCTGGCTCACCGAACCATAGTCCATGAAAGTCCTGCTTGCTCTGTTTTGAGAAGCCTGCATGAGAACGATAGTGTGCCTGTTTGCCTGCATGGAAAAGCATGGAGAGCCAACAATCAGCATTAAGCATGCCCAATGCATATTCAGAAATTGTATAACATCCACAAAACGCCAACAATGCTGACCCTTTTACGCATTCATATCAGTAGTGCGACTAACAATTTCCTTTGGATTTCAAGACTCTTCTATGCTACAGGCTTTAAATCACACCGGGAGTTGTCAATTGATCTTAGGTTCCAGAATTTTACGAATTCAAAGTACAGATTACCAAAGTGTGTACGAACTGCAAACTGAACAACCACTTCGACAGAAGACAAATTTTCTAAGAAATTTTCTTCCAGCAGCTCGAGAGAATCGTGAGAGGGGGGGGGGAGTATTGCTTTCATTGCAACGCCGGGCATCTAGGTGACTCCTCGAAACACATCAAGCTTGCGATTTTCAGTCAAACCCGTTATCCGTCATCGATAGCTACTCAAGCGAACCTATAGACGACAATCAAGTTCGCCGCGTGGCGTGTAATTACCATAATATCACTATTCTGGAAATCAAAGAACTCCCAACCGAGACAACGGGCCGAATGCGAACACGATCACGGACTCGCTGCGAAGTTAGCGACCAGGGAACTCAACAGCGCGGCCGCCGAAACCGCTCGTTCGCCGGCGCGATCGCCCGCGATCTGGACCGCCGGATGTCGCGTCGTCCTCGAGCGATCCTGTCGAGAGAAAAAAACGAAGAAGAAGGCGGAGGGAGAGGTGGAAGGAACAGATTCGCAACCCTAGCTGGAGGAAGACGAAGACCTCGAGTTTGGGACGCTTCTTCCGTTTTCAGATTGTAAAGCTAACGCACAATTTTATTCTCCTTCTTTATTCGTGTAAAAAACAAAGGGCTGGGCCTTCTGAGAAACATTTTGACTCGAAGTCAACAAAAGTTCTCCCTTTTACACGCGCGCGTATTGGGAAAATCAAAATACCGCGTTGCTGTTGGGTAAGAACGAAATTGCTGAATCACTATCATGTGTTATGTCTCTCGTGGATTTTATTCTTTACAAAGATATTGGAATAGCATACATTTTTTTCTATAATACTCAAAAAAATAACTTAATTATATGAACCAAATTGTCTCACTAACCCAGCTCACATATTATTTTAACAGGCAGATAGCCTAACTTTCGAAAGATATCACGGCCCCAAATAACCAAGAGCCGATATCAATATGCCAAATCTTCTTGTTAATATAAACTCTTGGAGAAGATAAGTATGTTATCTTTAAAGTAACTTTTATCTGTGGAGTTGTGGTTCTTCCACCTGACATTGTCGAGTCATTAAGGCCAACTATCAGTTTTGCTCAACAAGTCTCGTGATTGAGTTCCTTTTTTTCTTTGCACTTGAGGTTAAATCTCCACATATGTTGAGGAAATCTTTGCACACCTCTATTATCTTGTGGAAGGTCTATGCCTTGTATAAATTTTCTAATTAAAATAGTCCCTTGTCTTGAAAGATCTTGTGCAAGGTTAAAATTTTAGAAAATGATATTAAATCAATAGAGGGCTCTATGTTAACTTAACTTACTTTTAGAGAAGATTGATGTAAGAAGCAAATTCCAAGACCGAACATAAGACAAACTTAGTTGATAACAAGTGACCCCTTTTCATAATTAGAATATATATAGCCCTATCTCGACCTGGACTAGTCCAATCCATTATGAAATGAACTTGTAGTTGTGGAATTGACATGATAATTGGATTGTAGATTATAAATTCATAACCTTAGCCCATTCCATTTTGGTGGAATAGATCTATTATTATTTTTAATTATAGTTAGTAAGAAGGATCATGAACTAATAATTAGAATTTTGAAGATAAAGGCACAAATGATAATCACTCTTGTCCCTTGAATAATTCATGAAAAAAATAGAAAAAATTATTTTTATTTCTTGGAGATTTTTTTAATAAAAATGTTTAATAACAACGATAAATTTCTATTTTAGGCATATAAATTCATTTGATAGGTCTTTTTTACTTATATTTTCACAACTGATAAGAGACAGGGGGTGGCCGATGGGGTAGGTGGTTGGTGGATGAGTGACCAACAATGGGCAGCCAACGGCGAGTAGTGGCAGTTGGTGGTTGCCAGCCACAGTCAGTGATGGACGGTGGTCAGCGATGGTTGGCGGGTGACAATAGTGAGTAATGAGAAGGATTTTTTTTCATTATGTTTCAAAATATGGAAAATAAAATAAATTTATTTATGATTTCTGATCTAAACTTATTTTTACGTTCAAAATGTGTCTTGAGAAACTAAAAAATTTCTTAATCAATTGAATTTATATTTCAAATCTATTTTCGGGAGTGGAAAAATAGAAAAGTAGAATGGTTATGACGTGTACTCTTAAAATATATATTTTGAACGATTGTAAAAAGCCGATTCATATATATTTGTGTGTGTGTGTGTAAAGCCCAGCCCATTGTCCATCTTACATGAGCCCAAACCCCAAATGGCCGAGCCGTCTATAATAGTTTCTCAGCCTATCTCACCTCCAAAAGACTGGAGATCGAGGTTTCGCTCTCGGGGAGGCATGGTGGCCTCCGGCAGGCGGCCGCCCCTCTCCGAACGGCAGCGAAGTGGACGATCTGTCCCTCTCCCTCTCTCTCTCTCTCTCTGGGAAATCATATTTCCATTGGCCAATGTCTTCTCTGTCTCTGTCTCCACAGACATACATACATACACACACCCACACAACGGTGGCAGCAACAACTGCATCGCTGGGGAAACCAGAAACATTTGTTCGATCTTCGAGAGAAATCGCCCCCCCAAACACCTTCGAAGGCACAAAGGTAAAGTAGTGATGATAAGGCGATGAGGAATGAGTTGTACGTATTCAGGCTATTTTTCTTGGAGAACTGTCCGTATCTTGGCATGGCGATTGCGGGGGCGTGTCGCAGCCATGGCGGGGTTCCACTTTTGCTTCCATTTTGTTGCCTGATAACATATGAAACTCTTATCTGAGCCTCCAAGATCTGTTCTATTTCTTGCTTCGAAGTTCAGGTGGTGTCCTTTTGTTGTTCTTTGGCCGTTCTTTCCCTTTTGGTCAGTCAGAGAATTGGGGGAATCTGTGGATGAGACGGTCAAGATTGCCGGTTGATCTCGACAGGATCTTGGGAATTCATCTGTCTTTTACCATTTTCGTTGGGTCGAGAGATTCATTTCTTTCAAGAGCTTATTCTCCTTTTTTGTCAATAGATTTTCCTTCGATTGCCAAAAGTAAAGCAAGATTTTCTTCATTTTCCATGATTTATTATCTATTTTATTGTTGTTTTGAAGAAAGACCCCGGAAGTAAATGAATTGATGGGCTCCGACGGGGAACACTGAGTGGGGTTTCTGACCTGCACGAGAGAGTGGAAGGAAGGGCCCTTTGAAATTGAAGAAGGTCACTGCTTTTGAGGGTTGTCGTGGCATTCATCCATGAATACGCATCGATTTCCTAAGCAAACCTGAGTGATGTTCCGAAATTACAGTAAAGGACTAGAGCACCTTACGATTATCTCAAGAGAATTACCATACCGAACTGCCATGCGTTCCCAAAAATACCCTCTGTAGGTGGGCCATTTTCGTAATTTCGAGTGCAATGGTTTGGGAACACAAATGGGCAATGCCAATTGCCAAGCATTAGAACACAGCGACAGAGACAGAGAGACAGAGAGACAGTCTTGCTACGAATCAGGGGCTTGAAGCTGAAGCAGATCCGGCTTTGCTCTCGGAGAGGCACGGCGGCCTCCGACCGGAGGTTGCCCTTCTCCGATCGGCGGCGAAGTCGACGATCTCTTCACTATGCTCTTGGTTGCTCAAACACACGCACTCTCTGTTTTTTTGGGGAAAATACTAAACCGGACTCGGGGTCGTCTGTTTCGAGAAAGCGTTTTCAGCTTTCGTTTTTCAGATGAAAGCAAAACGGTGCACGTTCTCGGCCATCTTCGCTGGCTTGTACATGCACATCCGTATATATATATATATAGACAGAGAGAAAGATATGTTCCTCTGGTTGACACATTCTTCTGCTCCAAACATTAAAGAAAAAGGTAAGCTGTGCGAGGCGATGAAGATTGCTGAAAAGAGAAAACGAAAAGGAGTATTCAGGCGTCAGAGAACCGTCCGTATCTTGGCATGGCGACCGTAACTGGAGCTCGCGCGTCGCAGCCATGGCGGGGTTCCAAGTTTCTTTCTTTATGCCTGATAAAGAAGTTCATTCACATCTGAGCCTCACTAATCCAATCAAAGTCACCCAGATCTGGGTTTTTCTGGCAGTTCGAGTCTGTTCTCTTTTTGGGTTGCCCAAAGAAATGGTTAAAGTATTCGACTTTTTTTTCCCCCCTGGTTTTACGCAGTGCCATTGTTGCTCTGAACTGTGCTTCGGTCAAAAACCCTTTGGTAGCGAGGTAGACGATGCTCCATTGTCTTCCTTTTCGAGGGAGGTAAAGTAAACTTAAACTAAATTTCTTATAGTTTTTTAATGCACTGTGAACTTTCTTGTTTCGTTAAATTGGTACATTTCAAATTAATGTTTTCGAATTAGATCTGATCTTTATGAGTTTTTATCTTTTCGGGGGTGAATATTTCTCCACCCTTTCATCTCCTCGAAGGGACACGAGTGCCAAAGACATAAATCCAAAATAATCTCACCTATTTCGATGCGACTCGATCAATCAAATCGTTTCACTGTAAAACAGAGTAATTACACAGTAATGTCGAAGGTGTCGATGTAATTTACGCACTAAGTTCGGTCAAAATGAGTCCAATTTTGGACGAAAAAAAAAACCAGCAGTTGCGCATGATGGAACTTCGTCGGATCCAATTCACGAATTAAAATGATGTTAAATTCGCCTTTAACTCCAGCAAACAACACCATCAGCAAGGGGCAGAAGAGTAATAACAACCTTCACCGCGCTGCTCTACATATAGAAAATGAAGGCTCTCGCTGATTTCTGTGAGGAGGCTCTGCCCCCAGAGAGGGTCCTGGGTGGCCCGCTGTCGGCGTTGGTCGCCCCCCTCTCCGGTTGACGGCGGAGCCGATGATTTCACCACCCCTGAACGTCGTCCCACGTTGTCGTTGTCGTCTTCTGGCCGAACGTTCGGGTTTATATATGTGTATGTATGTATCTTTATCTATATATCTTCGTACATGCTTCTCCCCAACCCAAAACAAAGCGAAAAAAGAAGAAAAGAAAAGAGGAGAAGCCGAGGCCGAGAAAGGTAAAAGATCATTGGAAATGCTTCTGCTTCTGCTTCGCTTTCATTTTCCTGGTAATCTTCATTATCATCATCTTCATGGACAACTTCCCTGAACTTCCAACACGAATGTCCTCCTCCGTCACCAATTGCGGATTTCGCTGTGGAAAAGAACGAGAACGCATGGGGCAAAAAAAAAAAAAAGAGGCTGTGATGATTCGCACGTAGACGGAGGAGAGAGAAAATGAAAGCGGCAGGCACCGAGAACCGGCCGTATCTTGGCGGGGCGGCCAGAGCCGGTCGCAGCCATGGCGGGGTTCCATTCAGTTGCCTGATCAAAGGCGAATCTGAGCCTCGCTATCTTCCAACGATTTCTGCCCCTTATTTCAATCATTTCGCCTCTTTCCCAAATCTGATTTGTCTTACTGGATGAGGAGTTCTTGTGTTTTACTGTGACAAAAGGTGAGTTCTTTTTCAGCCCCAGATCTTGATTCTGCACTGCGGAATTCTGGGTTACCTTCTTTGCACGAAAGAGGATGGACAATGATCTTTCAAAACTGTCTTTAGTTTTTTGAGTTACTGTCGGAGTTTTGGGTTTCTACATCGACAAGCCTCTTTACCAAAAAAAGAAGAAGAAAGGACCAAGATCCGTCTCTTTTCTTCTATCTTTGCTACTGCATAAGCCACATTCTCTAACTGCTCTCACCTTGTGGTACCAAGTTGCCTTTGCACTTAGAAGTTTCTTACTTCGACAAAAACTACCATGGATGAGTGTCCAGATAGATCGATTCTGAATAGAGCACCCGAAATATCACTGGAAGCGAAAAAGGAAAGTAAAGAAAGATAATGTTTTTATGGCATTTGCTTTAAGGGAGTTTCCAAGAATTTTTTCAATTGCAGATGAATCGGTTTTAGATGATGCTTTTGGAGGAACCGTTGAACTGTTGCATGAAATTGATTTTTATTCTACTTGGTGCTCTCTGCAACGATACGAAGAGGAGATTAGAAATTTGGGGGCATGTCTGAGCGTTTCGTAGTATGTAATTTACTCAGCAAGCAGTAAAGCCAGGTGAAACATGTTGGAGTCTGCAGGCGGGCATTTTGCATTTTCGTGGAAGATTTTTGTCGGTCCATAGCTAGAAGCCAAGAAAGGAAATTGTGAGTTCGCTAACGACATTCGAAAGCTAGAAGCCATGAAAGGAAAGATAAGAATCTGATAAGCAGGCTTAGCCAAACCTTAATGCATACCCTCCTCCATATACGTCTCTTTAGAGGTACTTGTTTCTATTCGAGGAAAATTGCACCGCAAGTCCTAAATCTGCGTGTCTAGGATGCGATCGACTTAAAACCCCTTAATTGTTTCAATTAACTCTTTGTCCTTTTCCAAAAAGTTGAATGAAATCCTTTCTAACCTTAGGACTTCGATCAAATCAATTTGAAGATTTAAGACTCAATTGCAATCCTTTCTATTCACTCGATTTAACTCTTTTGTCCTTTATCTGGCCTTCCAGTTTTCGAAGTTCTTATTTTGAGCTAATGGTTTTTCATTTGCCGACGGTGGGAGCAGCAATTTGGAGTCGAATCGAAAGTTGAAGTGTTTCAGGGGGGATGGTGTGGGAGCGATTTGTCTCACAAGACGTAAGGAAGGGAACTAATGGAAGAGGAGTTTGGGATGATGGGGAGACAGCAGAGACCCACGCTGGGTTTTCTTTGATCATGATAAGGTTAGGCCGACTCTTGCGGCTCGACCCCAGGGATTATGTCTTTACTTGGGATGAGTCAGTGGACGGGGGATGAGGCTGGTCGGTGATCTTTGGATACCGCCTTCTTCTTTTTGAAAGACATTTTCATGATTGAATCGACGAATTGGAACTTTAATCGACATTCCCGGCCCAATTCATCGTAAATAAGCCCAAAAATTAGAGACTTTCATATGCAAGACAAGCGAAATAGGGTGTTGAGATCGAGGAAGGGTCATCTCATGTCGATAGTTTTCAAGAAATCATCGATAATTTTTGGGCATGGGATAGGATTTGGGAAACCTTTTCTTGTGCAGAGTGCACGTATTTTTATTATGGGAATTTGCCCAAATTTTACGGGGAATATCATAAAATTCAAAATTGCAGTACTCGCACCACTCTCATCTCACATGACGGAATTGCCCCCATTGCTTCGTACAATGAATTCACATTTTTGTCCCGCCACCCTCCCCCTCAAGGCTGTGTTCCGATCCAGCAAATAATACTATCACGGAGGGGCAAAATAGTAATAGCAATCTCCATCGCACGGCTCTACTATAATATACAGAAAATGGAGTCTCTTCTCAGGCACGCACTGACTAGTGTGAGGAGACTTTGCCCCCGGAGAGAGTCGCGGGCGACCTCCGGTCGACGGCGGTCGCCGCCCTCTCCGGTTGATGGCGGAGCCGATGACTTCACCATCCCTGGCGACGACCTTCTCGCCAAACGTACCAGTGCACACATGTGCGTGTGTGTGTATGCATCTGTTTCTATATATCTACGAACCCAAAGCACAGGCCCCCCCCCCCCCCCCCCCCCCCCCCCAAAAAAAAAAAAAAAGGAAAAGAAGAAGACGAAGAAGCCGAGGCCGAGAAAGGTAAAAAGGAACGGAGGAATTGCTTCTGCTTCGCTTTCATTTTCCTCGCGAACTTCATCAATCACCATCATCATCATCTTCCTCGTCGACAAATTCCCAAGAACTCATCCCAATATCCTTCTCCTCCTCCAATGACTGCGGATTCCACCGTGGAAAAGAACGAAAATGGCGTGCAAAAAAAGACGAGGCTGTGATGATTCGCATGTGTATGGAGGAGAGAGGAAATGAAACAGGACAGGCGCCGAGAACCGGCCGTATCTTGGCGTGGCGGCCAGAACCGGCCGCAGCCATGGCGGGGTTCCTTTCAGTTGTCTGATCTAACGCGATTCTGAGCCTCCCTATCTTCCAACAGTTTCGATTTCTTCCCCCCCCCCCCCCCCCCCCATTTTGAGTTCTTGTGTTTTACCGTGAAAAAAGTTGGGTTCTTTCTCGGCCATTTCCGCCAGGAGCTGACTCTCGGTTCTTGTTTGCTTTTCTCTCTCGGGATAATCTTTGCCCTCTGTTTTCTCTCGCGTCAATGGTCCCTTTGTCTTTGCCTTGTCATTGTTTCGAGCTGTGGTTGTCTTGATTTTGCATAACGAGATCCTGGGTTCTCTTCGCTGCGCATTCTTAAATCGCCCTTTGTTTCTTCTCCGTTCGCGTTTTGAGTTCTGGGCTTCTTTTACATCGACAAGAAAGGCCATCTCCTTTCGTCTCTGCTCCTGCAGAAAAAAATAAACGTACTTTTTATGATTTGCTCTAAGGGAGTTTTCAAGATTCCTTTTTTATTCCTCCTTTAAGCAGATGTCTCGGCTTTAGGCCGGCGACGATGTATTCGCCGGAGACGGGATGGTGAATGGGTGCATGAATTCGATGTTCACAGAAGCTAGAGCTCTCCGCAACAAAATCATTGCCTTAGCTAACTCTATAGATGACATAAAACTCATCCGTCTGATATGGGTATGCTCAAGTCCGTAAAGTATTATTACATGGATTTAGTAAGATGCGAGCTCATGCTAAATTGGCAAGCAGGGATGGGTTTAGAATTTTTTTTTCTCAATTGGGGCCGAAGTGATCCATGAATTCAGAGAAATCAACTATTTTGCTTTACAAATAAAAAACAACGTTCATATACCTAAAATTTCCGATAAAAACTTATGTTTAATTTCTCTATGTTTTAGGATTGTTTACTAACTTTCAAGGATTTGTGAAAGTAATTTACCCCTAATACGAGTTATTTGTCATTTTAAATTATATAATCTATGTTATATATATATATACATATACCAATATACCGGGTACATTTAACCTAAAGGCTAAAAGGAACATCGAATTACTTTTTAAAGAAAATCTTTATTGTCATAAATCCAAAATACAGAATTACTTATATTCAAATACACAATAACCATGCATAAATTTATCTCCTAAGCTCCAAATAATTCAATGGTCAATATAAATACATAATTATTAAGTTCGTATTCATTTGTAATCGGTAATTTTGATTATATATATTTTTGTCAATTTCTATAACGCGCGGGGAAAATTCTACTTGAATTTGAAAAATATAGTAACAAAGCACAAAAAAAAAAAAGGAAAAAGAAGAAAAGAAAAAGAAAATATAGAAAAGAATTAGGTAGCGTTGATGGAGGGAACTATCAACGAACCCGATGCTCCATTCTCCTTCTTCTTCGTGTCGATGCACGCAATTCTTTCGTCAATCATTTTTCCCCTCCATCGCCGACAAGGTGTTCCTCGCAATCGATCGGCGATCCCGATAAGCGTTTGAGAGAGAGAGAGAGAGAGAGAGAGAGAGAGAGAGAGAGAGAGAGAGAGAGAGAGAGAGAGATGAAGATCACGGCGCTGCTAGTCCTGAAATGCGACCCCAGCGACTCCGATCCGGTGATCCTCGCCAACGCCACCGACGTCAGCCATTTCGGCTACTTCCAGCGCTCCAGCGTCAAGGAGTTCATCGTCTTCGTCGGCCGCACCGTCGCCCGGCGCACGCCTCCTGGCCAGCGCCAATCCGTGCAGCATGAAGGTCGGTCTCCGGTTCCCCCTTTGCGATTAGAGACCGTGTTTTCTATTTTACGATGCAGTTTTTTAAGTTGTTCCGAAGATGGGTGCGTCCATCTGTACAGGAGCTCTTCTCGTGTGCGGGCTCGATTGATTCGATTTCTGATTGCGTTGCGTGAAATTGAGTCGCATGTTGCCTGTTTAATTCGTGAGCTGTAGCAGGCGAACTTGAATTGTTGAAATTGCGATTATGAGCCATGTAGACTCCTCGTAGGTCGTGCAAGTTGGTCACTATTCGTGTATTACCTTTGCTGGACAAAGAGACTGTTAATAGTTACCACTAAATTTGGTCTGTGTGCTCCTGAGTCCTGGGCCTATAAATCTGTGGGAAGTATCTGAAGTGTACATGATAATTAGCACTAGATGGTCGGATTCAAATGTACATGATATGAGTATGTTCGATATCTTCACTTCGTGTAGAAGCATTTACATGCTGCGTGCAAGTTGCATGAGCACTGAATTCATCTGGTTGGTCATTTCTTTTCTTTTTTCTGTTTGGTTCTCAGAGTACAAGGTGCATGCTTACAATAGAAATGGCCTTTGTGCATTGGGATTTATGGACGATCATTATCCAGTTCGAAGTGCATTTTCTCTGCTGAATCAGGTAGCCTTCTGGCCCTTTCTGCTTGTACATATGATTCATTATTGATGCACTGATAGATCTAAGGTTGAATGAGCATTGTACCGCTTTAGTTGGTATGATCTTTGGTTACGTGATGATATGCTCTTTGAACCTCAAAAAATTTGTTGCATTGGAGCATTGAATTGTTGATTTCCGAATACGAACAGTCCATTTCAACAGGTGTGTCAGAATTCTAGAACATTGCGTATACAAAAAGAGGCTTCTTATAGACTTTTAAAGCTCTGGGCTCCTCCTGTTTGTGCCATCTGGGAATTAGAATATAATTGGTTTCTGATGACAATTACTTTTGAGTGTTTGGACTCCTTTAGCTGATGACTTGGGACAATGGTTAGACTCAGGAAGATTCCTGAATTGGTGACTGAGTACATATTCATCAATAGATTTAGTAGTTACAGAAGTACCGAAAACCTCCTTTATATAACTAACCATAGAAATGAATGCTTAAAAATTAACTTAGTTGAGAAATGATTGTTAATTCTTTAATGGCTTTCCAGATTATTGGGAAATTTTATTGGAAACTTGACTACATTGAATCTTGAAGAAATCGGGGGAGAAGGAGCATTAAGAACACACACCTATAGATCACAACATAAAGCAAACTGGTCATTTGGTTTCAAGCACTGATGTTGTAGGCTTGTAGCCATATGAGTCTTTGCACATCCACAGAATTTTGCGTGTTTAAAGTTGGAAACTGATAAGATGGTGCCATAATTGCTCTCTGACTCTCCAATGCATTATTAGCTCACTCAATAAATACTAAATGATTATGTATGGTTTATTGTGAACAGGTCCTGGATGAGTATCAGAAGAATTTTGGTGATTCTTGGAGGAGTGCAAACGTGGATAACACTCAATCATGGCCATATTTGAATGAAGCTCTAACTAAATTTCAGGTTCTGTTCTTTACCCCGTTGCATTAAGTGATATTGAAGAAAGTAAATTGATGGGCCTTTTAGTTTTACTTTATCCCCTGGGGTTTATGGACTGGAGCTTTAAGACAGAGTCCTCTTTTTGTGATTATGTTTGTTTCTTCTATGCATCTTCAGGATCCAGCTGAGGCTGATAAATTGTTGAAAATTCAGAGGGAGTTGGATGAAACAAAAATTATTCTGGTAAGTCATATGAATTTTCTTGTGAGCCCCCCTTTCTCTCATGCATATCTCAAAATTGACGTTTCTTAGGTGGCAAATTTAACATGGTAAATGTAAAAGCAAGG
The DNA here is from genome assembly GCA_019926035.1 of Melaleuca alternifolia. NCBI lineage: Eukaryota > Viridiplantae > Streptophyta > Magnoliopsida > Myrtales > Myrtaceae > Melaleuca > Melaleuca alternifolia. The sequence continues at coordinate 1,123,182 of JAGKPW010000431.1, read as the reverse complement.
ATGTGTATGCAACATAAGCACAGGGGAAATTATAAACAGATATTTGAATCTCATATTACTGGAGCACAATCACATCATCATGTTTTGACCCTGTTGTCATTTGTGAGGATCATCTGCATTATTTTGTTTTTCAAAATTTTTGGGAGCAAGTGACATAAAGTGACAATGTTCATTGCTATGAATGCAATGACACAAGTATGAATTGTCATCCTGATGCATCCTCATTATCATGAATGCATGTTTTCACTCGAGTAGTTCCTCCTATGGTACTCATAAGTCTGCTAAGAAATCCTAAATATCAATCATATGGAAAGTGAAATCTGCCTATCCTCAGCCTCCAAGATACTCTTCTACAGCCATAAGCTTTTGGTCATGTAATTGCATTGTCCCCCCCCCCCCCCCCCCCCACCCCACCCCACCCGACAATTTTCTGGATTCAAAACTGATTTTTGTGGACACCAGAAGAGCAAAAGAAAAACGAAAGAAAAGTTGGGAGTATGGGACTTTTTTTTGCACCAGTGGTTTTGTTTGTGTGATAGCACAGTTCATCTGTTGATAGCCATTTCTCTGCACCAAATTTTGTGGAAACAAATATTTGAATTTGATATCTCATTATGCCCATGTGATGGAATTGGGATAATTCTCACGTAGTAGCATAGTAGTGGAAATATGAAGCGGGATCATTCAGTTTCATCCATGAACATACATGGTATCGTTACATCTACTTAAAGGGCTAGCTTAGGTATACATATTGCAATATACAATTCAGAGAAGTCTTTGTTAGAGCTGTTTCCTGTATTGTCTTTGGCCCATGGGAGAAATGAATCATGTGTCTAAAGGTGATTGCCTTTTGTAAGTGTTCAAGCACAGATCCTTGATGGAGCTGTCCTGTTCTTAGATTGCTGCCTTGTAGAACATATGCGTAGATGTTCAAAGGACGTAATGTCTCTCATTAGTGTCATAAGACAGGTTTAGGCATTTTCCTTTTGCCTTTTACTTTTCCTTCATCTCTTAAACCCTTTTCTCTTTGATACAGCACAAAACTATTGATAGCGTGCTCGAACGAGGTGAAAAGCTGGACAGTTTGGTTGAGAAGAGTTCAGATCTCAGTGCTTCATCACAGGTATGATGTATGATTGAGAGAGGCGAGGCAAATGGATACCTTGGCATCATAATATTCTCTGCCACTAGTAATTTGCATTGAGCACAGGTTTATAAGTTTGAACGCCCACTTCCGGAATTCAATTACCTGTCTAAACATGCATTTCCACTTGCAACATGCTGTCCCTTTGAGGCAGATTTTCTGTTAAGTATCTTCTGTGATATTGCAACAGATGTCATTTTCTGCTGGATTTGATCAAAATTTCTTGACTTTGTATGCTCAAAGTTTGAAGAAACCTCAGTACATTTTTTCCACACCCAGCGGAGAAGTTTCGATAATCTCAATCATAGCCACTTCTTTTTGACTTGATTCTTGATTCATTATAATCATCATGGAGTTTTTCTTTTACACATCATATTCGAATCTCAAGCTTTATGCTTTTTCCTTGAACATCTTTTCAATGAGATTTCAGACAGATTACAGTAAGGTAGGAGTCACCATATGAGCTATATCAATTATGTAACAGAAGTATATTGGAGTGATCATGCATCTGGGTTTCAAACTGAGTTTTATTGGGCCGTGAATTCGTGGTGGAAGACCTACTTGGCACTACTGTTCCTATTTGAGGTGTCAGAACCTACACTTAGTTGCCGACATAATAACACATTCTTGTTTCCTGGAACAGTTGTTTTACAAACAAGCCAAGAAAACCAACCAGTGCTGCACCTTACTTTAAAGTTTTGAGGAGACTGGAGAAGCTTGCTGTGAAAACAATCTAACTTGGCCCCAATAGTGGTCGATGCGTGTCTGTTTGGGGAATGTAGAGCAGATGATATGGTACCATCAAGGTGATATACCTTATTTCTGCTGCCTTGATAAGTTGCATTTGATGGTTTTTGGCTTAATCTGTCTTAGATATGTATAAAAGCTGTTTAGCATCCACAGTTGATTATCCATCGTGCTTTGATTTTCTTTTTAATTCAACTGAAACAATGATCTGTGTGGTTCGTTTTTGTTTCTACTCATTTTTTTTGTCTTTCGGTCATGTTCTTGAACTCTGCTCCTATGCTTTTTATAGACATGGTCTCTTCCCTGTCTGAAAACAATCTCACAGAGGAGCATCATCTTGCACTCCTAATCTCAAAATCCTCGTTAGTTCATGCTAATAAACAGAAGATAAAAACTTTACAATCCAAGAACTTCTGTATGATTCTATATTTCTCCAAATTCCGACTTTGAAATTGTCTTCAAACTTTTAAGCCTTCTTTTGCATAATATATTATGAATTCAAATTTTGTTAATGGGCCCTTGTTGTGTCGTATAGTATTTTGGTGCCAGCCAGGGCAGCCGTTAATTTTACTGCTTTCGCAATAAGGATAGGAGACGGGTGAGACTCTTCAGCGGTGGTCGAGTGGGTTAGATTTCAAAGTGATGGTAGGCTAAGAGATTAGTGGTTGGAATACGGAGCCTTGCCTAGCGATCTTTTATTCATCGGTCTTATACAGGAATGGAAATTCTCAAATCACGGCAACTTTACACGACTCGATCTATAATCACACGTTTTCTCACATCACTCACAACATGATAAACACAGGGTTCTCCTTTTCCGGGGAATATTTGGGACCCCATTTTGCGCTGTTTGCGTCTTATTTACCAACAAGGGACTTAAGCCACCATGTGCCTTTGTCTTGGGGGCCTCCTTCGGGCGGAGGGTCGCTCTGTGGAGTCCTGCGTAGTTTACTCGGGTCATAGCCTTCGTTCTTGGCCTTCTGAACCAGCATCTCATATATTTCATCTTCCAGCTGAGTCTTCCTACCTAATATCTGAAATATGAAGACAAACATTGGAAAGCTCAGTGACCTTATCAGAAGGAAGTTCACACGTTCGCATGCGAACACCTCCTGTTTTTGTGAACCGAGGGGCGACATATGACAGTGAACAGAGATGGAAGAGAGTTCGACATACCCAGAGGGACTTTCTGGTGGGCTCTCCAATGACAGCATACTGATAATCATCATCAAGGTACAACACCCAGTAGTTCCCAACCACGGGAATGATGGGCAAGAACGGAGGGACAAAGAACTTGACCTTGAGCTTGGCCTCATCGCTCTTCAGGTCTGCCTTATACGCCGTGCCCTCAATGGCCACTCTCTTGCCGTCGGTCCAAGTCTCGTTGAGCACATGCACCGTCCCGTCCTGGTTCAGTGTGTACGTCGCCCTCGTGTCGTCGCCATTTTTCGGCACAAAGAAGGACTGGAACGATGCTATCTCGTACCATCTTCCCATGTACCTCTCCAAGTCCACGCCCTTCACAACGTCCAATTCTTTCTTCACCATTTCTACTTTTCTTTGGGGGAGTCTCTGAATGTGGCGGAGAGATGTGGGAAACTATATGAAGATCTTCCTCAAATCTTTTCTTGTTGGGATGGTTTTTGTTTTCTGAATGTCGGAAACAAAGTCGGCGACAGTAGATATTTTTGAAGGTCGCGGGGCTACATATGGAGGAAGGAGGGCCTCAAGTTTGCGTGATTGTGAAATAATGAGAAAGGGGGGGATGGATAAGGGGACCTTCTAGAGTCGTATGGAAATTGAACTAAGCAACTTTTAAATTTCTCGGAAGCGGGTGACTTTCATAAAAATCCAATAATGATCTTCACATGAGAGGGGACCCCGAGAGAAAGCTTGTAGTTGTAGCGTGAGAGAAAAGACCTGGTCCGGGAGGCACGATTTGGTCAGTTAAGCCTCTGACCTTACTGATGTTAGACGATACGAGCCGCTGATCAGTGGACACCATTGGGCGTGTTGGTGACGCGAATTGCAATTCGGCATTGAGAGAACCTTTCCTCTGTTTGATCATCGACGTCCTCATTTGATCAGTAACACAATATTGAACTCCATTGAAGGTGGGATAAAAAGATTGGGAGACGCATCGACAAGCAAAATAGGGCGATTCTTCTATGACGGCAACAATCACTTGTTTGATTTATTGACTTTGGTACATTTGGGAGCCATGCTGTATAGGCAAAGATAGAGGAAGTGTCGCAAAGCTTAGTTAGAGTTCTAGAATTGCTCAAAGCCTCATGTGTTTCCGACTCCTTCTAACTTGCCTTGTATGTGTCATGGTGGGTGGGTGAGAGCTTCCTCAAATTGTTCCCTATTTGCAAAACAAACCCAAGATATCCCTTGGCGCTTTTTATCTTGGTACTTCTTCATGACCATCGTTGACGATGCATTCGAACCGTTGTTCCGTTTTTCTGAAGTTGCTGGTAATTTTGCAGGTCAGTACCGTTGGTAAGAAAATTTGATCAACATTACACTAAACTGGTAGCTCATCAACTCTTGTTGAATTTCTTAACTATGATTGGCCAAAAAGAAGCCCCATAAAAGAATTTTACCGTCCCTCCATTTAATTACTAAGTTTCTAACTCCTTTTGAATTTTGGAAGCGTGGACTCGTAAGCTACTATAACCATAATGAATTTACCAACAAAAATTATCTACTTCTTCAGAATCGACTAATATTATCAGGATTTCACAAACGTCTCAATATGCCATGAGCAACTTACCATCACTATAATAAATTAATCAGTTCACCTAACAATTAATTAGATTAGTGGTCAATACTTTTTTGACCAACGACGATATTGGAAATTTGCCGGTCATGAATTTTCCTTTTCAGATATTCCCTTTACTGAGCACCGTAGAGTCGTCCCCGAAACTCATCCACGACACTAGCTTCACACAAAAACTAGAGAGTCGAATCCTGATGTCACTCCATTCTTGCACGGAAGGCCTCCACCCTCATTTTCTAATCCATGAGACGATTGTCGCATCGTAGCATCTGAGCTAAATCGATGCGATGTGAGACTACAAGACGGCTTGAGTTGCGAGATAGAGAAATAAGTGATTGCTTGGCCTCGACACAGAGCACCGCCGATGCGAGTAGATGCAAAAGACCATAGATGGCTCGTATTGCACATATCGACCGGATTAGAGGAGAAGGGCGAAAAGAACAAGAGTTCCAGGAGGTAGACAAGGATCGGGTTCATCGTCTTCATTGTCTGAAGAGGCACTCATCAAGGTACAAGTACTGTTATATGATCCCAACTTACATAGCACAGGCAGATTGATCGAGCAAACTAAAGGGTCACAGCATCACCAATCCTGAGACCAGCTGAACGTGCATGATGCATGGATCTTCATCGTGAATCGCAGGCCCGGTTGTATGTACCGCAATTTCGGGGTCTCGGATTCTGTCCTGGAGTGCATGGTCCGTAAGGTGTGCCTTTCGAGGTTCTCCCACATCCAGCTGGATTGTTTCGGTCGGATGTGCCGGCGGTCACGCTCCTGGCACCTGCCAGGATACGGGTCGGAAAGTGCGGAGAGTCGATCAGATACTCCAGCCCCAAGTTGTCCGCGATGAGGCAGCTGCCAGTGAGGCCTCGGCTGTGGTTGCATGGTAAGAAGAAGGCGGCAGTGGCGGCGGAGGCACTGATGTTGCTCGAATGCGATGACGAAGCCTTGGCGGCCAAGAGGAGTACTACGAGCAGTGAGGAGAACGAGAGAGCGAAACTGTTGTCGCCCATTGCTGGAATTTTCCATTCCGATGAATGTGATTTCAGCACTTAAGGTGGGAGCAAGAGACAAGTTGATGAGAGTAGTGGAGGTGGTTGGTCATAGCCACTCTCGCTCCATTATTGCAATTGGTCCTATGGTGAAAGTAATATCCACTAACACCACATCTTCCATAAGATCTCCAATAAATATGTGGTGAGATAGAAATTATATTTTGGTCACATAAAAATCCCAACGATCGCAATATCGCATGCTAACACTTTGGTGCTGGCTCAACATATTCCATTCACATTTGGAAGGAAAACTGATTTTTTTCTTTGAAATTTGGTCGAAGATAAATCAGAAGTCTGAATTGAACGAAGTAAAGTACAAGAACCAAAATTGAATCAGGTAATATACGAGGAATTTTTTTGCAATTTTTACTTAAAGAAATGAAGAAAATCTGAAGAGACGGATCAAGAGTTCCCAAGCACGAGGTGAATTTAACATAATACGTCGTTTTATTTTTCATTCTTTTTTCCATCCATGACAACTTCTTTGTATAAATATGTCAAAATGGCAGGAACATATCAAGACTCACATCCAATAGATTTTACCTTTCAAAATTATCACCTCTACTTCAAAATATGTCTGATGTACGTAATCATTAAAATTCGACTTTCGGCATATAAGCAGAACACTAAAGGTTGAAGGGGATGTGGAGTGGAGCACTCAGTTTTAATGAGTGCAAGAATGTTGGTGTTGAGAGAGAGAGAGAGAGAGAGAGAGAGAGAGAGAGAGGGTGACAGCATAAGCTGAGTGCTCTTGACGTTTTGCAAAGAAGTCTTTTATTAACAGGTGGTCAAAACTTTGGATGCCGTTCTTATTGCCAACAAGGGTGAGGATGATTGTCTCAAGAAGAAAGAAGCGGAAGTCATGCGAATTGGACGTGGAGAAGACCTGTGGTCATGTTTCGATGCAGTTCCTGATGCATGTGATGAGAAGAACTAGTTCTGGTGACCGATCGCGTAGATGGAACTGAAAATGCATTACTTCGTCGATTTTCTGGTCATGGTCGATGGAAGCACAAGAGGTTTCTTCAAGTCTTTTAAGAGGATTGAGGTGGGGTGATCCTCTGTCGCCTTTGCTACTTGTGCTGGTTATGGAAGTATTAGAAAGATTTATTCGAAGAATTTAAGTTGGAATGATGTGTTGTACACTCTCCCCTTTTGATATAGCAGCAAAATTCGAATTTTATATGTTGTCGTTGGAAATGTTAGAAACAGTGCTTCAAGCATAATTTGCAAACAGGTGGCTTTTATCTGAAGCCTTTTTGTATAGGGACGATACCCCACTTTGTACATTCTTAATGGAAACATTTTCATCATTAAAGGACCATCAAAGTGGCCTGAGGAAAACCTGAAAAGAACCAGGATGGGATCTCTGCCCCCATTCGATTGCTTCACAAATTCACATTTTCTAAATGACTGGACGACGAAGACTATGAAGAAGTTCGCCGGAAAAATTGTTTGTAGCTAAAATGGATGATCTGCAGATTATTCATGGAAGGAAAGAATCCCGAGGGAAGGGAGCCAAATAGAGAATTGTTAAGACAGATCGAGCTGGGTAAGATGGTTGACATTAGCAAGACTTGGTGTTCACCGGACCGCAGAGGCGTCTAGGAAGTAGCCATAGAGTCCGAGTTGCACGTGATCCCTTTCCAGAGGCAGCACTCGGTGGACTTAAACCAATTCAAAGATGGAGAAGACGATATGCTGGAGGCGAAGGACAAGAGTGAGTAGGCATCTACTTCATTGCAAGCGTGGTTGGCTGAAAACGAAAGCAACTAAGTGGGAGTGATATGATGGTTAGGACCACGTTCATCTCCATCATTTTGGTCCAATCTCGGTGTGAGAAATGACGCTGTCAAGCTTTATCGCAGCTTGTTGCCGGTGTGGAACTTTGAGCTGACAAAAGGGCGAGGAAAAGAGACAGGTGAAGGCGTTGACAAGGAGGACGTAACAAAGCTAAATGAAAGCTGAGTCCTCAACAACTGCACGGAATGCTGCTGAAAATTAAGTTGGGGTTCAACAACTTACATATTATACAGAGGAAGGAGTGGAGATGATCGATAGACAATGTTGAGAGGGAATTGCAGGAAATTCTAAACATTGTCATGGTATGGTGTTTCACCAACTGATTATGACTGGGAGGCTAAAGAAAAAGAGGAAAGTTGACCATGCCAAAAAAGAGGAAAAGAAAAAAAAAGAAGGGGAAAGAAAAAAGAAATGAAGTGAAAGAATATGAAGAAAAACTTGCGTGTACACATCTTGTAAACCTAGCCAAGCTGGATTAACTCAGTTCTATAATGCAGATTTAAATCATTTATTCAATTTAATCAAAGGATTTTTTCAGAGTTAAGTCATAAATTTCGAGTTACGTGAATTTTAAACTACACGGTGAGATTTATAAATTGCTAAGTTGTGAAATTAATTGCAAATGGATAATTTGCGGTGTTGTAAAGTGAACCACACACATGCTTATATATGTGCAAGAGACAAGTCGATAGACATGCTTATGTATGTCCAATTGGTCTACAACAAAAGTAATTTCTAAAAATGAGTCACTTATATCTAATAATTCGAGTTTCGTTATTCACAGAGAACATATGTTAACCAAATCAACAACCATCTATCTTTCCATTCAATCTCCAAAATCTAAGATTGCCAGATTTCGTGAATGAATTATTGAATTACTTATAAGTATCTATCATCAAAATTGATACAAATGATTAATGAGTTTTATTTTTGTTAGAAGGGACTATCAAACTCAATTAATGTATCAAACCAAAAAAATTGAATGTTTTTTGTATAGTTCGGGTCGATCTATTGGTTTTTCCTTTGACGCTCCTAGCTTTCATACTTCCTATGCAATCCAACCCCCGATTTTCTTGTGCTTCGGACAACAAGTTTCAATTAAATGCACATGCTGCCTATGCTTCACTCCTAGACGGAGTCAACCCAAATGCATCAGATTCTCGAGTGATACACAGTGATTGACTTTATCCGTCGAGTTATTCTATACGATGTGTTAAAACCAAACATGTCGTTTTCAGGAGGGGCAATCACAAGATTCTTGATGCAGATGGCATTCATCATCACTTGACTTTTTCCCTCAGACGAACGCGGTTTCTCAAACTTCCTTTCTTTTCAACGTTACTGTGCACAGACAGCGCACTGAAAGCAGCAAAGAACGTATAAAATATTCATACATCCATCATTCAGGGGCATTATGCTATTGAATATATAGATTCGTGTAGATCTAAGCCGAGCTGCATTGAGACTATAGATCTTTCAGCATCCAAAACAGGTCACAGAAATGCAGCTTGTCTTTGCCTCTTTTGGATCTAAAAATGTTGGCGTCTCCAAATAGGTTGACAGTTTTGTTAATCCATTATTGTTCTTTTTGAGAGGCTCCCCAGAGCAAAATCTCAAGAGTTGCCAAAATCAGGAACAGAGTTACTGAAAGATGAAATTTCACTAGCGAGTGTGGACCGTTGCCGATTATGGAAAGTCGAGGAAACCAGAAGAGAGGATACGAACAGGGGACTGGTGTTCGGGAAGATGGTGCAGTCATCATCGGGGAATCGAAGAAGCGGAAATTACCCACTTTGGGAAGGTCTGTTCTGCACCACGTCTGAGTAATCTGATGCTTCTCCGACGATGGGTATTGTTAGATTTCGATTTCTCATTCAATCCTGGTAATACCGAGTTACTGATTTTAGCTGTACAGAGAGTTGCATGTGCACTGTCAGGAATACGGTCCCAAGTGATTTCAGTTACTTATGATTAATACTATTGACTCCTCAACTTGTTTGGAAGTGGAATCCTTGTATTGAAATACAAGTTGTAGCTTTTAGAGTAGAAGATGATAATTAGAGTCCTCTTAATGAGGAGGAAAAAGGAGAATTGTATTTGATCAATATATAAGGTGCAAGGTGCTCGAGATACTTGAGAATGGCACCGGCGTATGGTTAGAGAGACATTACAGATTAACTGAGAATACCGTTGTTGATGCAAAGCAATCAATTTGACGATATACTTTGGCATATTTACATGCTTCTGTATGTGCCTCACGTGCTCGAGATACTTGAGAATGGCACCGGCGTATGGTTAGAGAGACATTACAGATTAACTGAGAATACCGTTCTTGATGCAAAGCAATCAATTTGACGATATACTTTGGCATATTTACATGCTTCTGTATGTGCCTCACGTGCTGGTTCAACATAGCATTCAAATGCTGCCAAAATCTGTTTAAGACGCATTCTGTCAGTAGAACCTTGAGGTTTAAGCTTGTTTGAACGACCTTATTGTTAAGCCTAGTGAATATATTAGATTGAGATAATCAAGTGTGGTTTGTGCAGCGTGGTCGTGGAAGCTTTGAAGGTGGACAGTTTGCAAAGGTTTTGCTCGTCACTGGAGCCTCTTCTGCGAAGAATAGTGAGTCATCACCTCTTTGTTTAGATAATGGACACATTGAGAAATGGTCTCTTTCATACGATATGCAGGTTGTCTGCACGTCTTTCACATGTTCTAATGTTAGGCAATGTTCGTCGTACAATTGTACAAGCTCATTAGGCGTGTCATTTGTGAAAAGCGAGGGAAACATCACTCATTTTAACTTTGAAGTTCTATTTCCTGGTTATACAACAGGTGAGCGAAGAAGTAGAGAGGGCATTGACGAGGTTAGGTGATGCTGGGCTGGCTGAAAGGTATGTTGCTAAGTTAAATGAAGGGCATAGACCCAGTAACTAACATTGACAGCAGTTATTCCTTCTTTTTCTTCGGTGATCATAGGTGCCTCTTGGCTAACCAAACCGAAACAGAGATATGCATGCTCATTAGAGAACTTATCGTGCATGTGCTGAGCATTATGCAAGTAGATTTTGCAATGGAACGAAATAATGATCAGTTATACTCGCATGCAGAAAAGAGTATTGTGAATGTGTTAATAACTGTCCTATCTTTGAAAGATTAATTAAATCAACTAACGAGTGCTTGTAAATGCTACAACTACTCCCTACTGCTGGAAGAGTGCAGTAGCTGAAGTATCAAATGAAATGCACGTTGTTCCTTTTTTTTTTTGGTAAAAATGAAATGCACATTGTTTCTGATGTTAGATCCCATAAAACAGCTTAGTGCGTGCCATCTCAAGCAATTCCTCTAACTGCTGTCAGATGTTCCTGTCAAATTCTGCAATATAGTGAACTCTAATTTATGTGCAATTTTGCTTATAGATAAGTAACGTCAATCTCCATTATCAGAGTCAATTCTCTGACCACCACTATCAAGTTAAAATAAGAAACTGGATATGCAAAACACCAAAACTGTAAGTGACAACGCAATGAGAAGTCATTGATTACAGTTTGGGCTCATAGATTCCCATCTACAGGTCAGCCCCGCCTAGAATACAAAATCCAGAGGAGAATGGCATGCAGCTTCAATTCCAGACCAGAATGCCACCTCACCTATTTACTGGTGGGAGGGTTGAGGGTGAACGGGGCGCGTCCATTCATGTCGTATTGATAGAACGAGCCACTGGTCTTGTGGTGCAAGATGGGCCTTCATCGATGGCCAAGCTATATGTCGTGGTGCTCGAAGGAGACTTCAACGATGAACCTGAAGGTGATTGGAGTGAGGAGCACTTTGAGAGTCTTGAAGTGAAGGAGCGGGAAGGCAAAAGGCCACTTCTCACGGGGGATCTCCAGGTAATATTGAAGGAAGGAGTTGGAACTCTTGGGGAACTTAGTTTCAACGATAATTCCAGCTGGACGAGGAGCAGAAAGTTCAGGCTGGGTGTGAAGGTTGCCCCGGGCAGTTGTGAAGGGGCTCGTGTTCGCGAGGCTAAAACGGAGGCTTTTGCTGTCAAAGATCATAGGGGAGAATGTGAGTTCCTAGCTGATTTATCTCTAGACCGTGCACTTCACAAGTTCAGACAGATTTTTGCATCTGCTTCACTTTGAATTAGCGACATCAGATCATTAAGTTCAGTGGAAAAACATAAGGATCTTAAATTAGCTAGACGAGTAGGAGACCAAACTGTGAGATCCACCTGATAGTCCATTTGGTGCTGCTTTATCGGTACTGCCATTGATGATCTGATGACATCGATTGCATTTTTCAGTGTATAAAAAACATTACCCACCTGCTTTACACGACGAAGTGTGGAGACTGGACAGAATAGCAAAGGATGGAGCTCTGCACAAGAAGCTAATCAACGCTGAAATCGTGACAGTTGAAGATTTTCTACGGCTTCTTGTCAGGGACCCTCAGAAATTAAGAAGTGTAAGGACTTCCTCAGTATGTTAATTGACTGTTTCTTTGATCTGCTTGCACAGCCACTATTCTGAGAGGGTACTGATAATCACGTAATTACAACAGATCCTAGGGAGTGGAATGTCAAATAGAATGTGGGAGAATGCAGTCGAGCATGCAAAGACGTGCGTCATGGGTGGGAAGGTCTACATTTACTACACCGATGTGAACCATAATACTGGCGTGGTCTTCAACGATATCTATGAGCTCAGAGGCTTTCTTACTGATGGGCAGTTCTTCTCTCTAGAAAATCTTACCCACCAGCAAAAGGTTAGTTCTTCCCTACCTATGTAAAGTTCTGCTCCAAGTCATTGGTTGTTTGTAATCTTCTTGAGATGTTTCCCCCACTTTCATAATGCGTGTGCTGGGAGCGTTTTAACTGATACGATTATGACAAGGGAACCTCTTTTATTTATGTGACCTCTTTATTTCCTTGTTTCTGTCTACAGGTCTCAGTAGATTCCTTGGTGAAAAGAGCCTATGAGAACTGGAACCAAGTTGTAGAGTATGACAGTAGAATCCTAAGCTCCATCTCCAGTATGAGGAAAGGATCGGAATCCTCAATTTTCCCTGTGGCTGTAACCGAGAATGCACTCATGCGAGAGCAGCAATCCACGACGACCACACAATACTCGCAGCAACACACATCACGATGTGAACAAATAGACAAGCATTGCCAAGTTCAGAGTATCTTCCAACCAGTTCCTCCGCTCATGGAACTTCCAATTGTTAGACCTTATCAAACTGCAACTCAAGATCTAGGTGCTTCGCAAGTAACACTTCCCAGTGTTGGCACAGGTCTCTTGTCTGTCACAACTCCTGGGATCGGGGGGAACTATAACTCTGGAGACATAATTGCAGAGGAAATCCGGCTCAGGAGCATGGAGATGCTTCAGAGCGACGATATGCAGAGACTGCTGAGGTCATTAAGTACAGGAGCCGGCCTCTGCTACTCGAACGAGGATAATTTCACTTGTGGTGCTCCATACGACAGCAGGGCTGATTGCCAGCTCCAGCAAAAGAGCGGCGGTACCTCAGGAAAAGCTGTCGTCGGATGGCTTAAGCTAAAGGCTGCTTTGAGATGGGGTATATTTATTAGGAAGGAAGCAGCAGAGAGAAGAGCTCAGCTTGTTGAGCTCGATGACTAGCAGACCATCTTTCTCTGTTTTTTTTTTTTTTTTATAAATTTTTTCCTTTTCATTTCTCTGCCTGTCCCTCTTATACTCTTTCATGTACTCGTGCATCTTTAACTCCTTTTTCTGTTGACTTTGAAATGGCGAAATCTAATCATAATAAAACAGCTCGTTGGCCTTTTAACTTCTTTGTTTTTTCCTGCAGACTTTCTCTAACATTTTTCACTGGTGTTTTGGCATTTCAAAGTCAACAATTTTGGGCGGTAAAGTGAATGGAGCACCATAGATATCCAAGGGGTCAACCTAAGTAGTTGTTCAGATTCTTGCGATTTTTTCAGTAGGCTCTATGAGGACTAATTGCCGACTCAGATTAATTGCCGAGCAAAAGAGATTCAAGAACATCCATAAGCAAAAATGCATCTCCATGCCGAATTATACTTCTGTTATGTGCATTATCTAAATCATATAAGCAGAGAAGCAGAAAGGTGAATGATCATATGGAAACAGGACATTGCAAGCTTCTTGTGCCATTATTATTGATATGAACAAGGGAGAGATGAAACAATATGAATGAAGCCGAACTGCGATTAGCAGAACTCATAACAGATATCCAGACAATGAAGACTAAGACGTGGAAACTATACTCAGGAGGGAAAATAAAAGAAATAAAATACAGCAAGATGCGAGCACTTCAGAAAATTGGCAGTGGAGAAATCTTATATGCACGACCCAAGTGGATAGGGGTCAAATCCCAAATCTGCATCCATCAGCGGCATTCCATTGTGTTCCTGCATAAAGAAACAAAATTCCAGTTCCAGAATCAGGTAAAAGGCGAGGGAAAGAGAAGGAGAAAGAAACATAATGAGTCCTCTATATATAAAACTTTCAAGGTGATAAAACTATGTATGACAGATTCAGGTAATTCCGTATAATGTGAAAATACTCCATTTTGTCAAGTTCTGTTTATCTGGAAATATGTGCATCCTGTTAAAGAGTGACTGTAACCGACCCAATGTGCACAGATCTCTCTATCTTGCCCTTAAGAAAATGGCAAACTGTTTGCTAGTTATGACTCCTTAGGGCCAAGGTAGAGCAAATTGATATAACACCAAACATAGTACAAGCGTCAACAACGACCTTCAGATGCTCTCAGTAGATGTGATGAGCTATGTTGCACACAGTGAGGTAACTAACACACTTAGTAAGCCTATAAGTGTAAATTTTCAATCTAAGTATTCAACAGTACATCAGTTAACCAAAGCTAAGTACTTTTGATTAGTACAAAAAGATCTAAACAGAGGATCTGTCACTGTCCAAAGAGGTGCATTTGACCGATGAAGCTGTGTAGCTGTATGGCCAATGAGAGAAAACAAACTACATGTGTATGCCTTAAAACTAATCATGACAAATGTAACAACCATCAACGTAATAAGCTGAAGAGATTCTTAAATAATAATGAACCTGAAGATAGGTTACTTACACGCTTGATGGCATTCATTAGCTCATCCAAGGACTCATAACTAGCTTCAAAGATACAATCCTGCACCTTTGCTTGCTCAAAGGAGTTATTTTCACCAGATGTTATGATTGAGTCCATAGAAGATATATCAACTTCGGCATGGCAAACAGAAGACCGAGCACCTGAATTTAGTAGGCTAGGCAGAGAAACTTCAGCACTTGGACTGCAATGTGCATTAGTTTGGCCCATAACATGGCTGATTGAACCAGCAGAACCACCAGCAGGAACTAGAGGTTTCATTGCACTGTTTTGATTCAGATTTTGTTTGTAATTCTGGGATTGTTCTTCCCATCTCTGGACTTGTCCAAAATTCACATTCTGTACAATATTAACCAAACCTGCTTCACACTGAATGTCACTTCTGTATTCATCCATATTTCCCAACATTGGGCCAGTTGATGAGAAGTCAGTTCGGCCTTCACGAAATTGCGGGCTGGCTGAAGAAGAACCACCCATTGACCTTTGATCGAGATTCATTGTTCCTGTAAGTGGCAGAGGATTTGAAGAAGGAAAACTGGCCAACTGCACAGAAGCATGCCACATATCATTTGACCTACTTTTATCGACAAAACTGGGTCCGGATACAAAACCTCCAATGTCTTGGGTTTGTACTTGATTCCCCTGCAAGAATACCTGATTGCTCCTTGGCGTATACAGAGAATTGCTTGAGACACCAGCCACTGCCCGGGCATCTGAGAGGTTAGTGGCAACTCTAGCACTCGTTTTATCGATATTGAAGTCTCCTGCATGGGCCTTTACATTTGCCTGCTGCAACTGGTTAAGCTCCAAACATGTCGGAATTCCTTGGTATAAATTCGGAGTTCGGGTCCCGACAGAATTGACTGAGCTGCTAAATTTTTGCATATGGTTTGTCCGATACGCTCCGGAGGATGTGATCCCCCGCAACCCTAAACTAGCTGGTGTGCTCAGCCTACCTAGCATCCCACTGGGAGGATAAGAGGATATAGATGTGCTAGAAAGCCTTCCTGATCCGGCTACTGCATGAAAATCTCCAAATGCAGCCTGGCTTGCCCCGTTACTGAGTCTTTTCTTCAGGTAAAGCCGATATTTCTGTATTAAAGCAACAGCTCAGACCATTGATCAGCTCAGTTCGGTTATACATTTTATATGCTAGAAGATGCTATAAATCATGCAAAAAGGGATTAGCTCACGGTAATAGATATTATAGAAGAATCCGTGTATCCAAAGCAAAGATTCCTAGCATATTTGGAGACAGACGACCAACCTTCCATTTTAAGAATCATTAAGAATGCATCCTGATATGACCTTCGTTGTAAAATAATAGTCCCGCCATAAAAATTAAAGGATAAAGCTAGAGTACAGAGAATTTGTGAAAAAATGCCGGATAGTTGAAAGAATGAATAGTTATATAAGAGCATTCTCAAGGCTCCCACGGTGTCTCAATCAGAAAAATCGAAGTGATGATAAATGCTTCATTGTGACAAAGTAAATCCATAAGAGGGCAAGGGGCAGGGGCTTGACCTGTAGGTGACTGGCCACATTTTCCCTTGTTATGCCTTCAACATTCATCAAATCGAGAATTTTCTTAGGGACAGCCTCTGCATTTACATTAATAACAAAAGGTGGTTCACTCAAAAGGAGAAGATTTTGCAAGCATTACATAAACAAGAATGAACAATAAAACTATGGCCCAATTGTAAAGAACTCACTTTCATAGCCTAACTGGTCAACAGCCGAAACAAACTTGCGATGCAGGTCGACAGACCAAACAACTCGAGGCTTTTTTTGGGTTGACTGGTCATCATTATCATGTTCATTATCTTCACTGTCTTCTTCCTCGTCTTCTGTCTGCTCCTTCCTTTTCTTGCTGGGCTTTCCATTCGGATCAACATCACTCGTTGATAGAGGTCCATTCTCACCAGCCCCTGATCCATCCAAAGACTTGACTACGTTGGCCAATTTGCTTCTTTCCTTCGGTTCAGACTTTTTTCTCCTCACCACGTGTTGCCATATGTTCTTGAGCTCCTCCATTCTGGCGGGTTTCAACAAATAGTCACAAGCGCCATGGGTGATCCCCTTCATCACAAGTTCAGTATCGTCATGCCCTGACAACACTGCAAACAATCAAATGGACCAAAATTACATCAAGGCCTATGAAGTAATCTCGCGGGAAGCAACGATGAATAAAATTCCTAAGAAGCAGGGGATTTTGGCTTACTGATGACAGGCAGATCCATTTCAAGACCCACAAGCTCTAGAAGCTTTAAACCATCCATGTCAGGCATGTTCACATCGCTAATCACCAGGTCAAACTTGTTCCTTTTATCCCTTAGCATTTTCAGTGCCACGATTGCCTCATTGGTCGTAGTAACTACAAAATATCGAAGAATTAAAGAAGAACGAGATTCAACTGAGATAAGACTTGAGATCCATTTCAAATTAAATACCAGAGCATCACGACTTGCAAACGAATGAATTTTCCAAAACATATCCTTGAAGGCAGATAAGCAATATGTAACGCTCACAAACTGCCTAGCATCAACAAATTAAAGCGAAAATCTGGAACTATGTACCACAATTTCACTGATCTGACGCCATTATACAGAACAAAAGAATTAACACTAAAAACTCCACCGACACTTGCAAGAAAGCAAGCAAGCAAGCAAGGCGCCAATTTGATTGGCACTTCCACGCACAAGAAAGAAAAATTACCAACACAAAAAGATTCCTCATATCCACTAAAAAGGCACATAAACATGGGTGTCAGAAATATCGATTGCAGTCAAAATTACAGACACGAATCCGACCTTGATATCTGCACTTCCGAAGCATACCCTCCAACACTTTCAAGCAAGACGCATCATCATCAACGGCCAGAACTCGCATACCAACCGGAAACGGGTCCTTCCCATCTTCGTTTACGAAACTACTCTTCTTGTCCTCAACAGTCATACCTACTCTCACAATTCAAGGACACCCAGAAGATGAAAAGGAAAAAGATGAAAATATCCACCAAGAACTGAACAACAAGTTTCAAACTTTCGAGTGAAAACTCAAAACCCAGTTCTTGAAAGCGAGAAAGAACCAATAAAACAGAGATCTTTTCCTCGTATGTTAGTGCAGCTAGTCTTTTCAAGCTTCCAGCTTTTCTCAATTATAAATTTCCTCGAAAGCTTTCGCCCTTTTTATAATATTCTCTCGCAGCTCCATCCGATTCTTTTATTGTAATCACACACTTTCCCTCATTGGGTTTCAGTGTGGAGAGACTTTTTAAAGAAACAGAGTGTCTGGCTTTTCAACGTTTCTGTTTTTCTTTCCATATCAGCGTTTCTTACTTTACCATCTGGGATTCATCAATCTCAACCGTCCATTGTCCATGGATTCTGACTCGGTAAGCTAATCATCGTCTCTTTCTTGCCTTGGTAAATTGATTAACATACTTCCAATGTAAGCACCCTTTATTCTATATCCTACTTTGTCAAAGTTACCTTTCTCATGACAAATCCAAAAAGATAAAGTTAGCTTTTTTCGGAATTTATGGTTCTTAACAATAAAGAAGAAGTTACCTTTTTATGGGTTCATGGCATTTTTGAATTTGGATGGATTCCTCAGACTTATTAAATCGAATTCATCTTATATACAACTTTCAATGAGAATGAGCCCCTCTATACTCTCAATATGACCTTGGTTAAACATGTTTTAAGGGCAAAAACCAAACTTACAACTCAATTTAACTTCTTTTCCAACCCATCCTCCTTAAATCTTAGCACACCTAATTTTGTTATGCAAATCTCGGAGAATTCATGCTTAGATATTCTATCATTGTATTTTGTGAAAATCTTGGTCGTTGTTTAATGCACTTTACGCTAGTATACGTAAGTGCTCTCCGGATTTTACTCGATGACAAAATTTTATATCCACTGATGGATCGAGAATTGCGTAGATCTAAAAGTTGGCAATCCATTCCTAACTCATGCAGGTACACATGCCGTATTATCAGAGCTCTACGTATGAATACCAAATATATATGTTCCCATTATATGTTCCAATAATACAACATTCCTTTCGGATAATTTAGCAATGCGCGGCTCTTTCGAATACTTTCGCAGGCTTCAATAGTTGCATGTCCGCGTGCCATGAATAGTAAAAATCAACCTATTTGCCTAAGTGCCTCTCTTGAATGTTTTTATCGAGTCTTATATTATGTGGTTTATTTCTCTTCCGTTATTTTATAAATAGAAGAAGAATTTAATCCTGCTATAATTCTTTTTTTTACTGAAAATTAAACCACAAATTTGTGTCTTATTTAGCATTATTTCTTCGAGTTGAATGGATAATTCATGCTGTAAATAAATCCCTATTTTTTCATTTCTTATATTTTGCTTTTTCTGTCCCTCTCTTTTACCTAGGCGTCATGGTACATTCCCATTTTCTTGACCAAGAAAAGTCATAAATCGTACGGCGGGAGTGCTGCACAAGTTGTAGGAATGATGGACTGTTGGCCCCCATCGTACGACTCGAAAAGAAACAGACAATTTCCTTTTTGGCTGTCATTGTCAAAAGGATTAATTATTTTGTTATCATAAGCTTTCTGGTTTGGACATTATCGATTCAGAATCCGGCAATTATTTAGGCCATAAATGCCAATGATATTCCAATCTGGCATTTATAGATTTAATCCTTCCAGCCCCAAAGTTTAGTCATCTTTTAAAGAATGCCCCGTGATTTTTGGATTGTCAAATTAATCTTCAAATCACAGAACCATCTTGTCCGAATTTTGTCTAGCACAGCTGAACCAAATTGATTGAATTTTTAATCTTGTTGAATGATGAAATTTTTTCATGATTGGCTAAATTAAGGAATATAATGACTGAATGACCTATGTGGGGAAATTACAGACTGCATTGCTTTATTTGGAATTTAAGATAAAGGGCGTATATGGGTAAATTAGGTAATGTTTTATAATGACCTTATTTATTATTGTATTCAGCGTGGAACAAAACCCAAAAGTTGTTCTTTCTTTATTAGCAAATGTACCAAAGATGTTCCCATCATCTACATCTTCCTAAACGCTTTATCAAACATTTTATGAAAAAGGAAACGCTCTTTCATTGTTACTCCACATTGGGAGAATTCACGATATGGAATTTGTGCCATGAAGCATCAACACACAACATATTCTGTCCACAGCATTTTTTTTCCCTTCTAAATGATCCAGCACGAGAAGGCTGGACATGACCCGTTTGGATGATATTTAGATGATACATGGTAAAATCCGAAAAATAGAGAGAAATCTCGAATATGAAATGACATGATACGGTTAGTTTTACATATTAACATAAATGAAGATAGATTTCCTCTTAATCCTGTTTTTGGGCATGTAGAAGTGGAATCAAGATATTCCGGCCCGACATGAAGTTGCAAACATGATTATGACGTGTCAATGTCAATTGTAAGAGTTATATAGAGTCACATCGAACCATTCCTATAAAAGGGTTTGGACGTTTATAGGCCAAGCAAAAGGGAGTTCTACCATGCAGAATTTAGAATAACATCATTTTATCTTTCTTTTTTCAGTTGAAACTCAATGGACATGCACGCCTGCTTAACTTTGCAAATTGATTCGGAGCTAGTCTAGACGCAAGGAACATACGCATTAAATGGAGTTATAAAAGGCACATAAGGTTATTCGCAAGTTTGCAGAAAATTGAAGCATATGTTTGCAAAGATTTAAGGGGAAACAGATATTTGCCATAAAGTTCATGGATTAGGGGTATCTGCATTAAATATGAAATTGAATGTCATGAGGGCAATTGAAAATGGGAAAGATAACACTTGCCTATACTAACAAAGAGTTTAGAGAGTCAAAACTTAGGACTGAGGGTGTTTACGTTAAGAGTCTTTGTTATTACAATCGAAATTGTCAACACAAACTAGATGGGACCAAGCAATCGCCTATGAAACCCGACATTGGCTGAGCTGCAAGAATGATCGGGATCTTGCATATCAAGAAGCGCAAGGTCGTCTCGAGTTTGATTCTCATTTGGTACTGTCGAGTTTAGGCCGCAGGAAATTAAGTAATTCCTTATGAAATTCAGACTTTCCTCTTGATGGCCAGCTTCAGGGAGAAGAGGTGCCATCCATTAAAATGGAACATGTTATGAGGTCGAGGACACTGCAGTCTCGTCGGTCATCATCTGGCCGGCCTAGTCAAAGATTGCTCATTTGTATGCGTTGGAGACGACACAGAGCCATTTCATGAACGAGACAAAAAGTCATATGATCGAAGCAAAAAATTTATTCAGCATCTTCGGACGCATTGATGTAGGGTTTCACACTGAAACAAGTGGAAGAAAAAGATATGGGCAAGTAATCAAGAACCATATAATTGGGATCCTAAGTTGATTATTCCACGATTTATGTAGGCTGAACCACCGACTAATCCCACTAAAGTTCAAGGTTCTAATTAGACAGTCTGTTTTACCAACTGTTGGAATTATGATAATCTCCAGGGGAGTGGAAACAAGGCAAAAGCAGCCAAAATAGAACCCTCATACAACATTCCAAGTTTCGTGGGAAGTTGTTGGCCCATAAGTCAAGGGTCTACCTAACCAAATTCCAATGGCTTCAAAAATCCGTGGAGCAAGTGGGACTTCCTCAGCAGGGTTCAATCATGCTTTTCTAGGTTATATGAAGATTGCTTTCCATGATTCATGTGTGTAAGCCATCATGTGAACTTTTCGTCTCCATTTACGTGGTCTTCCTGTGGTCCATGCATTGGACTGCATGTTGCTTTAGACTCGAGTGGAATATGCACAAACACTTTGAGGGGATCATGGGGATTGATGGGCTGATCGGGCTTGCGAAGCTCTGAACTAGAGAAACGATTAGCCCACTAAGTACTTGGAAATATATAGTTGTCTCCCATTTGGTGCCTCTATACTTTTGCCATTGTGTTTTTGTCCTTCTAGCCGAGTCTACCCCCCACCCCACACCACCCGTCCCCGCCTCTGCCGTCGCTGCCATCGCCACCATAAACACCCCCTTCTTCTCTGTCTCGACATAGGGTGCGTTTGGTTGGGCATTTGGAAAGTCCATTCAGCCTTCAAAGCCCTTTCGGTCAAATTTGAGGTGTTTGGTTCAGCTTTCAAATGCCCATTTTCCCAATATCGGCATTTGAAATGCTGAAAGCCCAATGCCGCTTGAAGGAGATTTAGGCTTTCAGCATTTTCGAAATGCTGAAACTGGGTTTGAATGAATTTTTGTTAGTTACTCATTTTGCCCTCAAAATTTTATTAAAAGTCTACATTTACCCTCATTATTCATCTTCTCTTTTGCAACGACCTCAGCCCTTCTTCATCTTCTCCGGCCTTAGCGGCCAACCTCGCGAGGTTGAGGTTGCGACCTCGCGGCTGAGTTCTCCGTTGAGGTTGTGTCATCGCCGCTATGACCGTGCAACCTCCCGCAGAGGTCGCGCCCTCGCAGCAGAAGGTCGCGCGACCTCATGGCTGAGGTCGTGACCTCGCGACGAGGTCGTCGAGGTCGCACAGTCCGGTGACTTGGCGACTGAGGTCGTCGGCTGGACCTCGTTGACCCGCCTTCCTCCTTTGCCATATTCTATTTTAAAAAAAATAAAAAAAATTGATTGAAAGTCCATTCTAAATTTAAGTTGCCAAACGCTAATTTAACTCAAAACCCATTCGAAATGCTTTTTTTACCATACGCATTTTGCATTCTCCCAAGGGGTTTTGGGCTTTCAGCATTCCTATTTACCCAAAACCCATTGCAAATGCCCAACCAAACGCAACCATAGTCGTGAAGACCTTGTTGAGATCTGGCCATAGGTACGTTGATAATGAAAGCCATTTATAAGGATGGACAAAATGGGTCGGAAGGAGACCGCGTGCATGGGGCAAGCCCTCATGGCCGCCGTATGGAAAATAATTCAACAAAGTTTCAAATTATATATTGGAAGCAACAACTGTAAACATTTTGATAAAAACTCTCAATCATGATATATATCTCATACTTATTCACATTCTAAAATTGTTTAGGGTATGACTATGTTAGGAGTTTCACATTATCTATTATACTCATCTGTTCGTATTGTGAACTTAATAACATATTTATCTTTTAAGTTTTTGCTTTACTTTTAAGTTAAGAGGATAATTAATTAGATGAGTTGTATGATAATCAACATAAAAACTTCAAAATTTAATAATGGGGCCGGATTAACGGGGTTGCGTTATGGAAGTTGCGGGTTGGAGGTTGAGTGGAGGACGCAAGATGAGTAGTTAAAGTTACACGGTCCATGTAGTTAAGATCGATTCTATAGTAGTAGAAGAATTCTACTTTTCGTCCTTGTGATTTCATGCTATTTCTAATGATGTCCTCTTATTTTGAATTATTCTGATCAAGTCGTTCTTCCTGCACATAATCAAATCTCTCTAATGCTAAATCTGACCAAATCAAGCTGACATGGCCATCGGATGATCCCGGAGGGCTCTAGGTCAATACCAATTTTAGCTGAGAGAGAGAGAGGGATTCTGAGTGGAATAAGAAGATTCTTTTTCCACAATATCGTCCATGAAAACAAAATGTTATTCACGTCACACCCAGGCAGTGCCGATGTCCACATCGCCCGGATTTGACAAAATGTAGTGTCGGAGCAAATCTATTAAATAATTAGTGCAAATAGAAGGACTTGATTAAAGACAAAAGAGAAAAGTACAGGGACTTGATTGAAAATTTTTTTTTGGTTACAAATCATAACGCGGTCCCCTTGTTGAGTTTTAATAGGTCAAAGGAAAGGAGAACACTACATCATCCATTTGTATTTGCACCATTTGAACCTTTTGCTTGTCTATTTCCCGATCGTGAATTTTGGTCGGGGCAAGGTCCCAGACGCAAGAAACCACTTGCTTCCGGTTAGAGGCATAGGTCCATTCACGAGCCGTTAACTTAGACATGTCTATTTAGCTAACTATTGAATAATTTCGGATACTTTTGTATTCATCTTGTCGTTCAGCTCCTCAGGATTGACTGTGGAATCATTGTACCGTCGTGTTTAGTTTTATGTCAACTTTGTCGTCTTGCACCGCGAACTGTATTTGCTCAACCCACTCACTCGTAAGTGTTTTTCAATGGAATAATTGCTAAATGAGTCCTAAATCTTTTGCTAATTTACCAAATAAGTCATGAACCTTTTTTTTATGCTAAATAAGTTCTAAACCTTTTGTAATGTTGCCGATAAAGTCCATCCGGCAAATTTTGACATGAAAATATTTACGTGGAGACGATGTGGCGTTACCGGACTTTGTCGGTGATGATGTGGCGATGATCAGATCCCAATTTTTTTTCCTTTTTTTTCCTTTAAAAAACTACTTGGCCGACAATCTCCGCTCGCCGACCACTCCAAAGAGTGGCTCAGCCCTTGCCTGCTGTGGGCGAAGGCGGGGGAGGCCGCAGCTCGGCGAAGTCCTCGTCGGCCCTCGCTGGCCTCTGCCCAACAATCTGGACGGAGGCTTGCCCAGCAACTCAGCAGATCGTTGTTGCTGAGCTGCTAGGCGAGCCTTCGCCCAAATCTGCTACTGGGTGAGCAGCAGTAGATCGCCGGGCGGAGGCCAGCTCTCACCGGCCGTGGCAGCGCCCACCGCCCTCGCTTGTAGCCGACGAGCTTTGGCGGCCAGTGGAGCTCGCTAGCCAAGTTTTTTTTTTATAGAAAAATAAGAGAAAAAAATTAAGAATAAAAGTTTGTCGCCATGTTATCACCTGCGAGGTCCGGTCATGACACATCGTCGCCATGTAAGCATTTTTTGGCCAAAATTCGCCATAAGGGCTTAATCGGCAAAGTTGCAAAAGGTTTAGGACTTATTTGGCATAAGAAAGGTTTAGGACTTATTTGGCAAAGTAGCAAAAGTTTTATGACTCATTTGGCAATTTTTCAATCTAGTAAACTCAAACCCATAAGAATTGATCGCAAAAAAAAAAAAAAAAAGAAGAAGAGGAAAAGAGTTTTCTCATGCGGGTAATGGCTCACATTGCTGTGTGCGTCTCTCATGAGTTTTTCACACGTATTAAACACACTAAGTATGCACCCAAGACTATACTTAATGACAACATATTTACATGCAAAAATACTATGAGCCCTTCTTCGACGTCAACATGGACTTCATCTTCAACGAGGAAGATCAGTTTTGTGAGCACCATCCACGATGGTATTGGCAAGAGTCCAATTTGGACTTTCCTAATTTGGCCCGGGGTTTTCTACAATTCAATTGTGGGTTGCATTTTGAGTCGATCAAATTTTCAGTGATAAACAACGAATCTCCACATTGGCGTGAAGTCCAACTCCGACCATCACATTTAGACATGTGCTTAGCTTCTATAAACATAGCATCATCATACAACAAATACATGTTACTACTAACGTCCTGCAACCTTCCGTAATACACGCGGTTATCACGAGCGCTCCAGCAATACTGCAGTCAAGGGATGGTGGAGCCAAACCGTTTGCATCACTACCTAAGGCATTGCTCAAGGCCATAGAGACATCATTTAAGCTTGCCATAACTTGTCTTCTTGGGCCTGAAAGTGACGTAAATTTCCGGCTGTCGCATGTATATGCCCCTCCAACCTTATGTATAGAAAAGTGTCTTCAACATCCACATGCTCTTAAACTCCAAGATGTCCGCCGCAACGAATCCCAACAGTACCTTAATCAAGTCATGCATCAGCACGAGTGAGAATAACTTGCTGGTCGCCTCTAAACCCAGATTTCCATGCTTCTTCTTGAAGACCACTTGCATCCCACCAGCTTCTGCCCCTGTGGAGGTACTTTCAACTGTCATAAGGGACTTGCCAAAGCATCAATACGCTGCGGAGTATCTCCACCCAACACTGCCTCTTGATATGAAAGCGGGTCCCGTGTCTCCTCTGCAGTAGATAAGGATAAACAACGCTATCAGAAGTGTCGCAAACTATGTAACCATACATTTGTGGGTTCTCCGATGTCTCTGTTCCCTGTCTGTAGAATACGGCGTCCTTGTAATCTCCACCTCACCACCAATACTATCCTCTGTCGTGGGTCGACTTGTTACCTCATTGGGACTTTGCTCGGGCCCTCCATCCTCACTATCTACGCATGTTATCGATTGGGCCACCACCTAACTGATTTTCAGCTGGAAAGTTGAATGAACAGAATATAGGACCGCACAACACCGACGCAAGTGGTGGACCGTCATCCGAATGAAACCCCGTCATGACAAAAACGATATCTGAAGAGACATAGACATTGGTCTAAATGTCCGCACAAGACTTTGCAATTGCCTGTAGGTTTCTGGAACAATACCTCTCTTTGATCAATCGGGTCAAACAATCGAAACAAATGAGATTTGGTCAACTGTGCATGAACCTAAGTTACGTAATGTAAACAACTTACGAAAGTCAAGAGCAACTTGCGGTTTTGATCATTTGGGTGTTGATTCCGCTATGCACCGCTTTCCCTGTTGCAAGCTGAGTCAAACATGCAATTAGGTACTTAACAACGTGATCGAATGATCCTCCATGTTCAAGTTTGACCTCAGGGCTTGAGCTCATTTAACTTTTAAAACATGGTATTGAAATATGAGCTCTAGTTGATGGCTGCAAAATCATTTCGACTTATTCCTATTATTGCCAAGGTGAAGAACCTTGCCCCCATTCGATATTCCATGAGAGTCATGATACGGTCCTTGAAATTCGATGCTGAAAAAAGTCTTGACTAAAACGCGGATGGCACTACTGTAAATACAATAGAGATTTGTGTCGACTCTTGAGCGTCACATTCGGAATCTTATCGAATTGAGTTCAAACCACAAAAATGTAAGGCTTCTACGCATTTGATACGTGAATTGTGGGATGAGTGTGATGCCAATCATCTTAGCTCCATACGTAATGGACAGACCACTTCGGACGAAATAATGGAGTGGGTCAAGAAAGGCAGCCCTCTAGATATATTTCCGATTCAATAATTTAATGATCTTTTATCAATAAAGACAGCGATTCTAAACTATAATTAAAACCACCATTCACTGACACGTCCTCCATTTCTTTATCCTCTAGAACATGGTTCCGGTATCACGCGACTCATGGATAAAATCAACCCAACTTGCGGACCCAAGAATTTTCTTTTCAAGAGCTTGATCTGAATAATGCCTAAGAGACATTTGATTTGTCTATATATATACATAGGCTCTAACCCTGCTACTTATGCACATGCTTTGGACATTTTGAACCCCTTTCCTGCAAAGCATGGCAAATTTCAGCGTCTTCAGTTTGCTCTTCGTAGTTTTATTTTCTATGGCAGTCGCGGAAGGCACAGTCGCAGCTTCGACTCCGGCAACAGCAGTTAAAGGCGCTTATTATCCTTCCTGGGTATCGAGCAACTTCCCTCCATCGTCCATAGAGACGTCGCTCTTCACTCACATCCTCTACGCTTTCCTTTCGCCGAGCAATTCGACTTACAAGTTCGAAGTCTCGGATTCCACGGCCCCGCTGCTCTCAAACTTCACTGCCTCCCTCCGCCGGAAGAAGCCGCCTGTTAAGACCCTTATATCTATCGGTGGTGCGAGCGATGGCCCGACTCTCTTCGCCACCATTGCCTCGAGCGCTTCCACTAGGAAGCTCTTTATAGACTCCTCCATTGAGGTTGCGAGGAAGTATGGTTTTGATGGGCTCGATCTTGATTGGGAAATGCCCGAGAACCCGAAACAGATGGCGGACTTGGGGTTGTTGTTCCACGAGTGGCGGAGCGCGATAGAGAGGGAGGCCAAGGCCACAGCTCGGCCTCCGCTGCTTCTCACGGCCGCCGTGTACTTTGCCGTTGACTTCTTCCTTTCGGAAACGTATCGTATGTACCCTGTGGCTTCAATGAATCAGAACTTGGACTGGATTAACGCCATGTGCTACGACTATCACGGCTCGTGGGATACTTCGGCCACGGGTGCTCAAGCCGCATTCTTCGACCCGAATAGCAACATAAGCTCAAGCTATGGGCTCAATTCATGGATTCGGGCCGGGATGGCGAGTAAGAAGGTGGTCATGGGCTTGCCACTTTACGGAAGGACTTGGAAGCTCAAGGATCCCAATGTTCACGGCATCGGAGCGCCGGCGGTGGGACTCGGCCCAGGAGATGACGGCGTGCTCACCTATACCCAAGTCGAAACGTTCAACAAGAAGAACGATGCCACCGTGAAGTACGACGCGACCACCGTATCGACCTACTCTTATCAAGCGACATCTTGGATCGGGTACGATGATGTTGTCTCGACGACCACTAAGGTCCGACTTGCTCAGGGCCTTAGGCTGAGAGGTTACTTCTTTTGGGCTCTCAGTTATGACAGAGACTGGAGGATATCAACCCAAGGTGATTTACTCTCTAAGCTGTTGACCTTAATTGAAAGTTCTTTATTGGAAACGCTTTAAAAAAATATGCCATAATTAACATACTTCTGTTTCTTTTCTTTTTTTCTTGGTGCAGCTTCTAGGGCCTGGATCTATGGAAAATGAACTGGACTCTGATTGGGGGCCTCACTGCGGCTTGGGAGATTCTAATGCCAAGTGGGAGCTCGACATTCAACGGAACCTCCCTATCATCATGTGTTTAGAATCATTAATTAAGTTTTAGGTAATGTTGATTGTGTCTATGCAATCACCAATGTAACACTAAATGGATAGAGAGGATGAAATAAATCGATTTGAAGATTATCCCGTGTAGTCATTCTTGACTATGTGAATGCACTCGCAATGATGACTATCATTCTGAACTCACGATATTTGCGTAGCACAAATTGTTGATTGAGAAGTGGAATGTGTATGTTAAATGACATGGTAATGCTCATGACGGTTGGTTAAAAGTTTCACATTTCAACGCAAGATATACAAGCAAGTTGTGTCTTAGAAAATTTCTTATTAAAAGGGAAAGGTACTTTTTATTAAGAATTTTTTTTTTTACCAAAACCCCTCCATTTCGAAGATTACCACTTACATGTTAGCCGAAAAAAAATTTGGGCTTCAAATGTGATGAGAGTAATTGTCGGAAAAATCCATTATGCCATCGATAAAAGTTTGATGTGAATTGCTTTGAATACAAACTGTCGTATGCAATCTTTGTTGTTTTAAAAGTATAGGATGCATGGGATTTTGAAGTGAAAAATGATGGGTTTTTATCTAGTTTCTCTTTTATTAATGCCTAACCAATCCATCCTAAAATTATAGACAGACGTGATGTTTTATGTATTGTGTTATCACTACAAAAAAACTGCTGTTTAGCTACGAACTTTTAGCCACGACCACTAATTTGTTGCTAATGGCTACAGCTTTAGTGACGACATTATGATGTTCGTCGCCAATTTGCTACGACGACACTATTGTCGCAAATGGCGACGACAATTGCGACGAAGAGTCAAGTTTCGTTGCTAAACACCAACAAAATGTGTTACCGTCACTAAATTCGTCGCTATTAGCTACAACTTACCACATCTGTCGCTAATTTGCCACAACTTCTGCTACGACCGATAAGCCGTTGCTAATTAGGGACAAAATTACAAGGCCGTCGCTAAATAGCGACGACAACAGGATTCTGTCCAAAACGACCGTCGCTAAATTGCGACGGACAGACCAGTTCGTAACCAATAAGCGACGGACATAGCAACGAACACCATATTCGTCACTAATTTGTTACAGCCGACAGTGGATGTCGCCAAATCCGTCGCCAATTAGCTACGGACTATTCGTTCGTCGCTAATTTGCTACGGAAAATAAAAAGTCGTAGCTGGTTAGCTACGACAAGTACCTTGCCGTCGCTAATTAGCTACAGATTTAGCGATGAGCGACTTATCCGTCGCTAATTCCCGACTATAAAAACACATCTGCAACCCTAACGCTCTTATTTTCTTCTCCCCCGATATACCCATCTTCTCGTCCTCTGCTTCTGGCCGCCCCAAGAACCCAGACTAAGGTATGTACATTTCTCATCTCTCCTTGTTGCTATACTATCATGAGTGATGTTATGGCGTCGTGCGTTGGGCTTGGTCCAAATTAGCGGTATGTTGTGTACGTAAGGTTTGGGGAGTTTGAATTGTGTGGAAGACGGCCGGGGAGGTAGATCGGCGGCCAAATCGACTCCCCCCCGGTACCCCCGAGCCCATGCACCCCACATCTATATATTCGATTTTCATTGTCCGGGTTTGCGCTGAAATTCTGCTATGTTGAAAAAAAAATTGCAACATCGTCCAATTTTCAACGGAAAATAAATAAAAAATATTCAGTGCAACACCTCATAAAATGGGCAGTTGTGAATTTGAAAAAAAGGAGGTAGATGAGAGGCACAATCCAATTTTTTTTCCTTATGATGAAGTAATGCGTTCAATTTTCTACGATAAAATTGAATTATTGTTGGTGTTAATATGTATTTTCATTGACAATATTACGTACGTTGAGGAATTAAATTATTATTGGTGTTAATTAGCTTGTTTAATCTTTATACAGAGACAATAATGCAAAGAGACAGGTCTTGGATGTATAATAAGAACTTACCTAGGCGGGGAGGATTGACGGATGAATTTCGTGCTGGTTTGGAAATGTTTTTACAATTTGCATGTAGCAAAGTTGAGTTCATGGATGAGAATAATTTACGGTGTCCGTGTAGAAAGTGTAGTAATGGGAAATTTCAGTCTGTTCATAAAGTTGGAGAGCATCTTTGTAGATTTGGTTTCACACCAAACTATTATAATTGGACTTGTCATGGTGAACCATTTATTTCCGACATAGGATGTCAAAGAAGTAACCAATATATATTTAGGGAAGAAGGTAACTATGACAACCAATTGAATGCATACCAGCAGATGGTGATTGATGCAGCTGGACAGGATTTGCGCCCGGAATTAAATCTCGCAAGTACGAGTTGTAGTCATATATTTGAACATGGGGGTCCTAGTCAGCCATCACACTTGAATGATATTGGAGGAACAATATTAGATGATGATGCGTGTACTCAGTTTCGGGATATGTTGAATTCGGCAGATGAACCTTTATGGGCAGGTTGTGACAATCACACAAAACTTTCTGTCACTGCCCGAATGTTAAATATCAAGGCAGAGCATAATGTGTCTGAGAATTGCTTCAACTCTTTCGTTGATGTAATGCGAGAAACATTACCTCGTGACAACATAATGCCCACTGATTTTTATGATATGAAGAAACTAGTTCATAACTTGGGTTTGCCATACGAACGGATTGATGTATGTAGTAGGGGTTGTATGTTATATTGGAGAGATAGTGCAAATGCAGAATCCTGCAAATTTTGCAGTGAACCTAGATACAAGGTTAACAGGCCATTCCATCGTAGTCAGAAACGTATACCATGCAAACAAATGTTTTATCTGCCATTAATCCCCAGATTGCAACGACTTTATGCGTCTCAAGCTACTGCTGAACACATGACTTGGCATGCATATCATCAGACAGAAGAGGATGTGATGTGTCATCCTTCCGACGCAGCCGCATGGAAACATTTCGACAGAACATACCCAGAGTTTGCGAGAGAGCCTTGAAACATCCGGCTTGGTCTATGTGCCGATGGATTTGCCCCATTTGGTAAAATGGGAAAAAGTTATTCATGTTGGCCAGTTATCTTAACTCCATACAATCTTCCACCTGGTATGTGCATGAAAACACCTTATATGTTTTTGACCTTGATCGTGCCTGGGCCGCAAAATCCGAAGAAGTTGATAGATGTTTATATGCAACCATTGATTGAAGAGTTGCAACTGCTATGGAATGAAAGTGTTCCTACGTATGATGTTTGTACTAATCAAACATTTGTTATGAATGCTGCTCTTCTTTGGACGATAAATGACTTCCCAGCTTATGGAATGTTATCTGGGTGGAGCACATCTGGTCTCTTAGGATGTCCAATATGTATGGAAAGATCGAAGGCATTCAGGTTAAGACATGGTAAGAAGGCATCATATTTTGATTGTCACAGACAGTTTTTGCCGATAAACCATCCATTCAGAAGGAATAAAAAGGAATTCGTCAAGAACAGGGTTGAAAGAACACATCCACCTTTACGGTTGACCGGGGATCAAATTTGGGACCGTGTGCATATCTTTCCTACAGTTATTGACAACCCTGATGGCACTACTTATGCATATGGAAGTACGCATAAGTGGACTAAACGCAGTATATTTTGGAAGCTACCATATTGGAAGACACATATTGTTCATCATAATCTTGACGTCATGCACATCGAAAAAAATGTTTTCGAAAATGTCATACATACGGTGATGGATGTATACGGAAAAACAAAAGACAACTTGAATTCAAGAAAGGATATGAGAGATATTTGTGATCGGCCGACATTAGATGTTGATGCAAGTAGTAGGGGACCAAAACCAAAAGCAGTTTATACATTGAATAAGGAGCAAAAACGTGCTCTTTGTCATTGGTTGAAATCTGTGCGCTTTCCTGATGGGTATGCTTCTAACATCGGGAGATGTGTCGATCTGAATGACTTCAAGTTGACGGGTTTGAAGAGTCATGATTGTCATATATTTATGGAGCGATTACTTCCCATAGCAACGAAACAATTCCTACCAAACTTTGTATGGGGCACCATTACGGAGTTGAGTAATTTCTTTCATGATATTTGCTCGTCAGTGTTAAAAGCATCACACATGGAAAGACTAGAGAGAGATATTCCAATTATCTTGTGCAACTTAGAAAGGATATTTCCTCATTCTTTTTTTGACTCAATGGAACATCTACTAGTTCACTTGCCATTTGAAACTAAAGTTGCGGGACCTGTCCAATTTCGCTGGATGTATCCATTTGAAAGGTAAAGTAATTTCATCTCCAGTTAAATTATATATGATGTTGGACTTTATATTATGTTTTGATTAAAATAAATTTAATTCATTTTGTAGGTTCTTATTTCATTTGAAGAAAAAAGTGAAGAATAAGAGATCTGTTGAAGCTTCAATTTGTAATACATATATTGTGGAAGAAGTCACTACATTTGCCTCATATTATTTTGAGCCACATGTGCAATGCAAGAGGCAGAGAGCTGGACGAAATGATGAGGGCCCTATTGATCTCAATTCTAATTCGATCTCAATTTTCAATTATCTCGGTAGACCAAGCGGGATATGTAAGGTTCGGTATTTAACAGGTGAAGAATGGCATGCAGCGCATACATACATTTTGTTGAATTGTCCAGCTGTGGATCCATACTTTGAGTAAGTATACATTTTCACATAAACATATATATACTTATGTCCACCATTTGTCTAACATTTTGACTTTCCACTTGTGTATGTTATTTTCTTAACAGGATTTTCCAAACATCGTCATTGTCTGGACTACCGCAAAATGAGGCCGATCGTTTGTGTAATGAACAATTCGCCGCATGGTTGAAAACATATGTAAGTTGACTTATCAATTAGACATATAGGAATTTTTTTTATCGACAATATTTTTATTGAAATAACATAAATATAACTATATTTTTCCGTTTCATTTGTGGCCATAGGTTCAAACGTATCCTGATCAAATTGATGCGCAAGGATTGATATATCATCTATCGATGGGTCCAAAGACAAAAGCACGAACTTGGCCGGCATATTTCATAAACGGGTATAATTTCCACACTCAAGAATATGGACATGGCAAATCGATGATGAATAGTGGTGTCTGTGTGCAATCATCTGATGGAGAATGTTTGACAGATGATTTTTATGGGTTGTTAGATGAAATAATAGAGATAGAGTACCTTGGACAATTATTGCATGTTGTGTTATTTAAGTGCACGTGATTTGACCCCGTTAAAGGAATGAAGGTGCACCCTCGTTTAAATTTGGTTGAAATAAATCACAAGAGAAAGTACCTGAAATATGAACCATTTGTCTTGGCACAACAAGCAATTCAAGTATATTATGCCTCATATCCTAGTTTGAAGCGGGACACAGCTGATTGGTGGGCTGTATGTAAAATCAAAGCACGAGGAAAAATCGAGGAACATTGGAAGTATACAGCATATCAACAAGAGGCAGCATCTAACAATATTCAAACTGAATTATATGACATTCCAACTTTACGAGATCCATCTGGAGCTATGGTAGAAGTGGATGCAACTGAGAGTCGAGG
This sequence comes from Melaleuca alternifolia, assembly GCA_019926035.1. Lineage (NCBI taxonomy): Eukaryota > Viridiplantae > Streptophyta > Magnoliopsida > Myrtales > Myrtaceae > Melaleuca > Melaleuca alternifolia. Next base: position 1,089,331 of record JAGKPW010000431.1, on the reverse strand, counting down.
AAACGAGCGTGCAATGGTTGAGGACGAAGAATTTTCGACAGAGGATGATTGTGATCATGAGTACGAAGATGATGATGATGAGGACGATGATGATGATGATGATGATGATGATGATGATCGGGACGATGATGACGATATGGACATACATGAGGATACGGATGAAGATGGGGACGACGACGTGTTTTGAGGGTTCTTCTTTCATGTTATTTTATTGCACTACTTTAATTATCGTTTGTGTTCGACAGTTGTAATAATGTTTTGGTTGGGTATTTGCAGCTATACAACCTAACAGAAACCCTACTGTTATATATTTATGAATGTTTAGTAAGTACTGAAATTGTCTTTGGTTGGGTGTTGTTCATAAATGGATTGTCAGCCGCAAATTAACAGTAGAATAACAAATGTCATATCTATGAATTAGCCACGGCCGATCCAGTGACGTAGCTAATTAGCAACGGCCACGCCATTGCCGTTGCCAATTTGCCACGGCCTTTCTATGTCCGTGGCAAATTAGCCACGGCCACTCAACTACCGTTGCAACTTTTCCACGACCTTTGTATTTCCGTGGCAAATTTGCCACGATTGATCTTACGCCGTCACCAAAGAGCGACGGCCGTCACTCTACTGTGGCCGATTAGCTGCGGCCACTCCACTATCATAGCTAATTAGCCACGGTTACTACACTGCCGTTGCTCATTAGCGACGATCGAATTCTTAGTGTGGCAAATTAGCTACGACCGTTCTAACAACGTTGCAAGCTAGCTACGACAGTTCTAACAACGTGGCTAATTTGCCACGGCAATTCTAGTACCGTCACCAATTAGCGACGGCCGTCATTCCACTGTAGCCAATTAACTACGGCAAGTTCAACACAGTCGCAAATTAGTGACTGGCTGTCCAACGTCGTCGCTAAGTTGAGGAAGCCGTATATGCCGTCACTCATTAGCTACGAGATTGTCCACGTCCGTCGCTACATAGCGATGAGACACCAATTTGCCGTCGTTGGTTAGCGACGGCAACTGCGCGGCCGTCGCTATGCAGCGAGCACTTACTATGACGTAGCTTATTAGCGACGGGTCTCTGTTGTTGCCAATTTGCTACGGAACATTTGTGCGTCGCTATTTAACGACAGATGATCCACTGCCGTAGCAGTTTAGCGACGGGCTGTCGCTAAATAGCAACGGTTTTGTGTGCCCGTAGCAAATTAGCTACGACTGCGATGACGGTCATCGCTATTTAGTGACGGATTTGTCTTCTGTCGCTATATTGTGCGTCTTTTCATAGTAAGTTGAGTTAGGGCTCATTTTTACTATCTCTTTCTTCTCCGTTCGTCCGCTAGGGTTTTCTTCTTTCTTCTTCTTCGTCCTTCCGCTAGGGTTTAGGCATTGTCTTCTCCGTCCAACCGGCTCTGCAGCTACTTCTACTCCGACGATCCCTTCAAACCCTCTGATCCATTTGGTTGGATCGACCGAGCCATAGGATCGTAGTGATTTCTCTCGCTCGGTCGCAAACCCTAAACCACCTCGTGTCAAAGGAATCGGCGACCGGTCCTCTTCCACCGTCAACCGCTCATCCTCCACCGTCAACCACTCCTCCTCCGCCGTCAACCGCTCCTCGTACACCGGTCATCCTAAACCGCGGGCTCATCCCCCAAAAACACATCTGAACTGCGCGCTCCTCCAACATTGTTCCAGTTCTGAGGGTTGCTGACCCTCAACTCCCCCTGCCGACACTCCTCCTATCGCCTCGTCTCCCATATCCGAGCAACCCTCTGCCCTAACTTGAAACCGTCGATTGACTTGCCTGGCCGATAGCGACTAAGCAGGACTAAACGGTATGGTGTTTTTTTCTTTTGGTAATTGTCTACCATTTGGGATGTCCATTGTTATTAGCCATTGCTAAATTAGCATGTCCATATTGTAGAAACATAGACATTACGATTACGAAGTCGACCGAGGATATTTATGAATGTCTGGGGCAGTCGACTTATTGTTTTGCATATGTAAGGCGTGTTAGATAATGTTGCTGGTAACTTGGTATCCATTGAGAATAACATGGGGCACCATGTCACTCATCATGCAGGTTTACCCATGATAATTTTTGTGCTGCACCTAGACTTTACTGATTGCATGTTCTATTGGTGTTTGGGCAAATATCTTACAACATATGTGCTGCAGGTTTTTATTCCTCTATTCAGGCATTTAAGGCGTTTTTAGGGGTAACAAGCTTTCAAATATGGTGAGTTCATACTAAGGATACATGGAAGTTAATAGAGTGCTGTGTTGGTTTTTAATTAGGTTTTGTCTTACTACTAATCTGTGGATTGCAGAGACCTGAAGGTCATCGTGGGAGCGGAGTCGGGGGTCGCCGTGGAGTGTTCGTACGTCGTCGTGGAGGTGGAGTTAGAATCTCAGATACCCCTTCCCCTGTGACGCCATCATCACAGACGACTCCGACCCTTTGGACTTCCCCCATACCTACAGTAACACCTCCACCAGACCAGACAGCAGACCAGCCACTAGAAAATGTTGATGTTGTTGGTCTCGGCCACATTGGCACGTCCTACGAGACACCTCCATCAGCAAACATTGGCTACTCGTCTGACTCTACACGCAATATGGCTGGCCAAGTTTATCAGAGGCGAGCTGAAATGTATGAAGGAACACCTTCTTCAGCAGAACAGTCGATGGATGAGGAACAAGTGGAAATAGATTCGGAGGGACGGAGGTTGATAGGACCATTGGGAGAATCGTAAGATATTTTGTTGTCTCTTAGTTTGTTCAACTGTTGTATGATTTTTTAAATGGAATGTCATATTTTGATTGACTTAATTTTTTCAGGTTCACCAATGCAACATATGTTGTCAGGGAGTTGAATAAAATAATAAACGATCATTGGAGTGGGCTGTATACTACATACAGCACCACTTTAGAAGAATTGAAGAATTTATGGTGGAGTGAGTTCAAGGTAAGATTATGGTTATAAATTACTGCCTTACTAATTAATTAATAAACTCCATAAACGTTTATACATTTGAATTGATTGCAGAGGCAATTTCGGTGGGCTGAAGAACTTGACAACGAAATGAGGAGGATCTTTAATAAGAAGGTCGGCGATCACATGAGAAATACAATGAACAAAGCGAAGTCAAAACGACGGCGGCCACTGTACATTAAAACCGAGGATTGGATGGAGATTCTGAGAATTTGGGGAACTGAGAGCTTCAAGGCAACGAGCGAATGGAATAAAAAAAATTGTGCATCAAGTTCTAGTGATGGTGGGAATGCCACATATGCAGGGGGCTCTATCAACATCGGGGAGCACAAAACAAGGATGGTTAGTTCATTTGAAATACCCTGTCATGATAGATGATCCATTTTATATAATACCTATTAATGTTTATATTTTGTAGGCCAAGGAATTGGGCATGGAACCGACGGCAATACAAACATTTGAACGGGCATTCCAAAAGAAAGACAAGACATGGACGAGCGGTCGAGCAAAAGCGGCGAAGGTTTGTCAACTTTACATTTACCTTAATGAAAATGTACATAAAGTTCCGTGTGGTGTGATGATAATATGGTTAATGTAGGAAAAATTTGATGAACTCTGCACGACGGCGGGAGCAGCGGATAGTGGTGGCGATAGTGTTAGCGCGTCTGATCGAGAAGTTGATCAAACTCAATTGTGGGTGGAGGCATCGGGTGGGTTAAAGAAAGGGAAAGTATATGGGTTAGGCTCATTATCAAGGGAATTTGCTAGAAAGATAGTTGGAACGTCATCCGATGGTGCATCTAGTTCAAGGAGCAATCGGCATGGTACGAACATGGCCCAAGAAATGAGGCTGATGAAAGAACGACTTGTAGAAAAAGATTCAAAAATACATGGATTGGAAAGAAAATTGACACGAATCTTGCACCGACTAGAGATGTCGGACGATGAGGACGAGGATGTACCTGCTTCGAATCAATTGGATGCTGATGGGCATGGTGAAGGTGCACATGGCGATGATGAGATGGCTGATGATGATGCTGAAGATGCTGATATTGGAGATGCGACACCATAAAGGAACAAACTTGACCGGAGTAACAAATAATGCCACATTGAGTTTATTTAGATGTTCATTATACCGTTGATTTCTCCTGCTTGTTTATTATGAATTGGAATGTTATTGTAATAGTATGTTGATTCAATTCATGTTATCTGCGAAGTGGATTAAGGATGCATGTATACGACTATTTCATTCTAGCTTTTCATTTATTGCAGAATTTATTTTGTCCTAATTACATTATTATAGCTATACATAATCACATGCTGACAATAAGTTGTCTATGATCAGTGGACATGCGTGCGTGAGATGACTACGAATTTGAAGTATGGATGAAGAGGTTCAGCAGTATCGGGTGTTGAACAAGATTAGAATTGTGTGCTGTTAACGTTCAATTAGTGATGGTCTTAGGGAACAGTTTTTTTGTTGTTGGTATATATGGGAACAGCTTTTTTGTATATTTTTATTTGGAAACAAGATGGCTGTATGTTTTTTTATTGCTTCATGATTAATAGAACGGGCTCCAGATCGATTAGTATTGGCATGCTTTTCATTTATGATAATATACTATCAGAAAATCAGGTTGCGGGCATACGTCATAGAGGATGGACTTGCCAGTCCATCGCTAATTTGCGACGGGGCCATGGAAAACTGTCGCAATTTAGCGACGGCAATGAAAACAGGCCGTTGCTAAAATGCGATGTGGAGCCATCAAAAACCGTGACTCATTAGCGACGGCCAGGAAAAAAGCTGTCGCTAATTAGCGACGGCCAGGAAGAAGGCCGTCGCTAAATAGCGACGGCACATAGATATGCCGTCGCTACTTAGCAACGGAACGAGAGAGAACGTCGCAAGATTTGCGACGGCCAAAATGGGCCTATAGCTATTTAGCGACGCAAGAAGACGGCCCGTTGCTATTTAGCAATGGAATACCATTGTCCGTAGCTATTTACATGAAAGCTATTTCGCGACTGCATACCATACGCCGTAGCTAATTGCCCGTCGCAAAAATTTGCTACGGAAAGATGTCGTCACAGACTAGCGACGGTCTTAGCGACGGTTTTAGCGATGAACTTTTGCGACGACGTTTACGACGAACTTTAACGTCGTTGATAATTTGCAACGAACTTTGCGACGGCTTATTAGCTACGCAGTTGGCGACGAGCTTGTCGTCGTAGCTAATTAGCCACGACTTGTCTTTTTCCCGTGGCGAATTTTAGCGACGCCCTATTGGCGACGACCATTCTGCCGTCGCAAATGTCGTCGCAAATCTCTGTTAGCGACGACATTTTGCCAGATTTCCGTCGCTAAATCTGTAGCTAAAAAGCAGTTTTTTTTTGTAGTGTATTGACCTTAAAAATATAGAGATATTAGGTGCTACATTGTGAATCGCCAAGCACACATAAATACCAATATCCTCATTAACATCAGGTGTGTGATCCGATCAAATTTGTCTCCTTCTGTCATTCTCACAACCTGTCACGGTTCCGCCCATTTCACTCGGCACATTACTTCTGGATCGGGAAAATTGTGCAATCAATTCTAAATATATTACACGAACATCTAGTCAGTTTTAAGAATTTTAATTTTGATTTAGTTCTAAACGTATGCGCGATATAATTAAAAATGTAGTTCTTTCGATTGGTTTTCGCTGGAAAATACTTATGTAAAGATTTGATCGTTGTTGATTATTCTATGTGGCACATCGTCGCATTAGCAATTTTCGGGAAAAATTGATCAGAATGATTACATTGAGACTTCGCACAAAAATTTATGGTTAAATTGGTAAAACTGAAAAGTTTAAGGATAAATTGATATTTTTAATTAGGTTTAGGATCGACTATATAATTTCCTCCTTTTGGCTCTCCTTGGGTCAACTAGGCCATTTTTTTTTGTTCGGTGCAACACACATCCTCCAAAGGGGTCTTGGTACCGTACCATTTTTCAATTAATTTATCTAGTCCACTTGAACCAACTTCCTTAAATGAATACTTAATCAACCATCCGCTGGTGATCATCTTGGGATGAATCTTATTTATGAATTACTCAAAAAAGCTTATCTCATCAAAGGTACTTTTTATTAAGAATTTTGTTTTTTACTAAAACGCTTCCATTTAAAAAATTACCACTTACATGTTAGCCGAAAAAAATAAAAATAAAATTGGGCTTCAAATGTGATGAGAGTAATTGTTGGAAAAATCCATTATGCCATCGATAAAAGTTTTGATGTGAATTGCTTTGAATACAAATTGTCGTATGCAATCTTTGTGGTTTCAAAAGTATAGGATGCATGGGAACTTGAAGTGAAGAATGATGGGTTTTTATCTAGTTTCTCTTTTATTAGTGCCTAACCAATCCACCCTAAAAATATAGACGTCATGTTTTATGTATTGTGTTATTGACCTTAAAAATATAGACATATCAAGTGCTACATTGTGAATCGCCATGCACACATAAATACCAATATCCTCATTAACATCAGGTGTCTGCTCCGATCAAATTTGTCTCATTCTGTCATTCTCACATTCGGCCCATTTCACTCGGCACATTACTTCTGGATTGGGAAAATTGTGCAGTCAATTCTAAATATATTACACGAATATCTAGTCAGTTTTAAGCATTTTAATTTTTTGATTTAGTTCTAAACATTTGCACGATATAACTAAAAATGTAGTTCTTTCGATTGATTTTCTCTGGAAAATACTTATGTAAAGATTCTATCATTGTTGATTATTCTATGTGACATTATCGTTGCATTAGCAATTTTCGGGAAAAATTGATCAGAATGATTACATTGAGACTTCGCACAAAAATTTATGATTAAATTGGTAAAATTGAAAAGTTTAAGGATAAATTGATATTTTTAATTAGATTTAGGATTGATTAGATAATTTCCTCCTTTTGCTTTCCTTGGGTCAACTAGGCCATTATTTTGTTTGGTGCAACACACATCTAGGGGTGTGCAATCGGACCGGGTAAACCCGGTTCCCTGTTTGGCCCACCCTAAAAACAGGGTCGGGAACAGGGTCCAACACAAATAGGATCGGATACAGGGTCCAAAAAAGGGGAACCTATTATAATAGGGTCGGGTATAGGGTCCAGGTCTGGAACCTACCTTGAACCCTGAACCCGATTATTAAAAAAATAAAATTCATTTAGTTTTTGATTTTGTAAGTAAATATACTTTATTAAACCATAATTTTTGCATATGTCTTTAGAGCATGATTTCTTCTTAATTTTTCTTTCTATATAATTTTTAGATTTTTGTTAGAGATTTTGTACCACATGGATTGGTTCGCCTAATTTCACTTTTGGAGGATGAATTATGTTGATTTCACTTTTGGGAAGTGTTTGCACCAAAGATTTGTTAACCATTTTAGGCAAATGAAAAATTTCATGTAGTATTGTGTGAATGAGACTAATATTAGATCCATGTTTGTTACTAATGTATATGTAATGTTATGATTTTTGCTTAGATAAATAGAAAGTCGTATAGGATGAACGGTTGCAAAACATGTTCCAATATAAACAGAGTTAACCCTAGAACCAGACAGGAAAAACAAGGTGGGTTGGGTACAGGGTCCAATGCAAACAGGGTAGGGTACAGGGTCCAAAAAAGAGGAACCGGTTATAACAGGGTCGGGTACAGGGTCCAGGTCTAGAACCTACCCACCCTGTTTTTGCTCACCCTTACACACATCCTCCAAAGGGGTCTTGGTACCGTACCATTTTTGCAATTACTTTATCTAGTCCACTTGAACCAACTTCCTTAAATGAATACTTAATCAACTATCCATTGGTGATTATCTTGGGATGAATCTTATTTATGAATTACTCGAAAAAGCTTCTCTCATCAAATGTAATGTTGAACTTGGGATGTCACGATAACAATAACCGAAAAATATCGTGGGGGGCAAAGGAGGTCGCGATGGTCTCATAATGATATCATTTTGCACAAGAATTATGTATGGATCGTTCCTAATAAATCATCGGTTATTGATTGCTAGACTGACATAGTGGTTTTTAACTATTTCAAAAAAAGAAAGAAAAAGAAAACATAAGCTCATATCATATGACTTTCACTCATATTTCATGATGCACGAACTGTTATAAGAATTTCTTTATAATGCAAGAACCGACATTAACTACATTATTGGCATTTGGATTTCCTGGGAAGCTAGTTGAGTTGATAATGGTTTGTGTTCGCACGTCAAAATTCTCCGTCTCCATTAATGGGGAACTTCATGGATTCTTCGCTAGTTCCAGGGGTCTTCGACAAGGTGACCCGTTATCTCCTTACTTATTTACCCTAATTATGGAGGTTTTTTGTGGTATTATGAACATTCAAACTAGCAAACCCGAGTTCAGATTCTTCTGGAGATGCAAGGAAGAGAGACTATCACATTTATTCTTCGCTGACGATGTTCTCCTCTTCAGTGAAGCAAGTGTGGAGTCCGTAGCACTTGTCAAAGCAGCAGTTACCACCTTCTCCGAGTGGTCAGGCCTAGAACCAAATTTGAATAAGAGTGAAGTATACTTTTCTGGTGGTTCTCAATCACTACATATATCCATCCAGGAGTTGCTTGGCTTTTGAGTTGGGGTTTTACCTTTTCAATATTTAGGAGTTCCCATTGTGGCATCGAGGTTGGGGAAGGCTGACTGTGTAGCACTGGTGAATGCCATTACCAGGAGAGCTAAATCCTGGACGCAGAGATTTCTATCTTTCGCAGGTCGTTTACAACTGATCAGGTCGGTACTTCATGCTATCCAGGTCTACTGGGCTGGGATCTTTATTTTGCCTATGTCGGTCCTAGAGGCTATTGAGCGAGTCCTTAGGCAATTCTTATGGAAGGGTCCACAGCTTGGTCCAAGGGGAGCCAAAGTGGCTTAGACAGATGTCTGCCTCCCTAAAGAGGAAGGGGGGTTAGCTATTCGATGGCTAAAGGAAAGCAACAAGGCATCAATGTTAAAACACATGGATTCTATTCATTGACAATGAGTCCCTATGGTGCAAGTGGATTCACTCCAACTTTATAAAGCGCAGTAGCTTCTAGATCATCAAATGGCCAACTTTTTGCTCATGGGCATGGAAAAAAAATACTCGACCTTCGTCGGGAATTCCGCCACCTCTTTAAATGGCGGGTTGGAAATGGAAGAACAATATCGTTGTGGTTTGACCAGTGGCATCCGAGAGGACCGCTCAACTTATTATTCTATAATCGTGAGATATACCGATTTGGTTTCTCTAGGGAAGCGAAGGTCGCCGACTTATGCCAATCTCTTAATTGATCATCTCCGCTTTTGGATAAGCTAATAACGTGGGTGGAGCCTCTCCCCCACCTATGTAATGACCCAGACGTTTTTCAATGGCTTGGGAACTCTACAGGTACCTTCTCCGCTGTTTCGGCTTGGGATATTGTTAGGCCAAGAGGTCAGGTGGTACTGTGGCACTCGTTCATATGGGATAAGATGATTATCCCTAGACACCAATTCCATCTCTAGTTGATGACCAGGCATAGGCTTCCCACCTAGGTATTCCTCATGTCTTGTCGCAGAAAACAAGACGCCAACTGCGTCTTTTTAAATCATAGGTCGGATTCAGTGGATCACTTATTTTTTGGATGTCATGTCACGTGTCAACTAGCACAGTTTTGGGCAGGGAGATGTAATCTACTGTGGCGTATTGGATCATGGCTTCAAACACTTCATTGGGCTATTAAGTATATCTCTGGAGACAGCTTTTACCAATGCATAGCCAGATTTTCCTTGGGAGCTTTATGCTATATTATTTGGAAAGAGAGGAACAATGCTCTATTTCGTGGCTAAGCCATTTGCGCCCCGGCAATGAAGATGAAGCTAGTGAAAATGGTCAAAGAAAAGGCAATGACCTTCTCTGAGGTCATGGACTCTCCTAAGAATAGAAGAGTGCAACGGAGATGGGGCATTGACCCTAGTATATTCTCGTAGTTCGGTTTGCTATATTGATATGTTGGCCATTATTTAGGCTTGTCAAATACTGCTTTTGGATATCATGGCACCCTTTCACTCATTAATGCCCTTAGGGCATCTTGAGTGTAAGTTTTGTGGTGCCAGACCATCTTGTTATGTACCAAACTTTTGTTAAAATTCAATATATACTTACATTACCAAAAAAAAAGACATTAACTAGGTAAACTTCTTAATACCCTTGCTTATCTTAATGATCATGACAGCACGAGCATAGAGTCCACGGGGAACATGGGATCATCTGTTGCATGCCAAATCATCACCTCCCCACAATTGTCAAAAGCTCGTGGAACCTCTGAAATTAGCCATAAAATCACATCCAAAAGCTAGACCGCAGACTTTGGCATGCCACACATGCCAAACTCACCAATCATCCTGATTGTTACAGGAAAAACTGTTGTCCGAGCGTCTCTCTCTCCGTCTCTAAATCATATAAATAGACCACAGCCCTGAAGCTGAGCTCTTCCCTCTCGTTCTTCCAAGGAACAGATACAACAAATCTCACACGTCCTTGAGCCTCTCTCCTCGTCCTTCATTGGAGGAAGAGGAGGCTTAGAAAAGAGAGGAATTTCGATACAGCTAGTCCTTTCTTATTTCTTCTATGCTCCATCTCTTCCGTGATGGCCTCCAACGACGTCTCCTTAGAACAAATCAAGAACGAAAGCGTCGACCTCGTAAGCATTCCTTGGTTACAGAGAATGTTTCCACATGGAAATGAGAAATGATGGTCCATTCTTGCATTCCAAGGCAACTTCACATTAGGCATAGTTTTCGAGTCTAGACCAACTTCACCTTTTCTTTCTATTTTTGCGTTCATGTGTCTCATTCATTTCTAGCCATCAGACACACAATTGGCCATAACTGTCCCCAAATTTCCTGCATTGTTCTTACAGGAGCGAATCCCCGTGGAGGAGGTGTTCCAACAGCTAAAATGCACAAGAGAGGGTTTGTCGACTGCAGAAGGCGTGAAGCGGCTTCAAATTTTCGGCCTGAATAAGCTTGAAGAGAAAAAGGTAATCATCAACATGTCATTGCACTACTTTTTATATTTCCCCTTTAATGTTCATAGAATTCTTTTACTGTGAATTTCACATATGTTAACATTGATTTGCCTAACAAGACAGGAAAGCAAGATTCTCAAGTTTTTGGGTTTTATGTGGAACCCTCTATCATGGGTCATGGAGGCTGCTGCAATCATGGCCATTGCTTTGGCCAACGGAGGGGTAATCACATCTCTCTCTCTCTCTCTCTCTCTCTCTCTCTCTCTCTCTCTCTCTCTCGACTGCTCGCTCGCTCATAAGGACAAGATACATGAAAATTACAGGGAAAGCCACCAGATTGGCAAGACTTTGTTGGCATTGTGACATTGTTGATCATCAATTCAACTATTAGCTTTATCGAGGAGAACAATGCCGGCAATGCTGCGGCTGCTTTGATGGCCAGTCTAGCCCCCAAAACCAAGGTGTCATCCACTGGTTCTATGTTTACATTCACTTCGACACACAAATTTTGCATTATCATCTTAAGTTCATTTACCTAAAGTTTGCGAATTAATGGAGGTATTGAGAGATGGAAAGTGGAATGAGCAAGAGGCCGCAATCCTAGTACCTGGCGATGTCATTAGCATCAAGCTAGGAGACATTGTTCCCGCTGACGCTCGTCTCTTAGAAGGAGATCCCCTCAAGATTGATCAGTCTGCCCTCACTGGTGAGTCATTGCCCGTGGCAAAGAACCCGGGCGATGAAGTGTTTTCAGGTTCCACGTGCAAGCAAGGTGAGATCGAGGCTATTGTTATCGCCACCGGTGTCCATACCTTCTTTGGCAAGGCAGCCCACCTTGTCGACAGTACCAACCAAGTCGGTCACTTCCAAAAGGTATCGATCATATGTGACATTCCATTGATTCAATATTTTTCAAACGATTGTCCTTAACTGAAAGTTAACGTTGAGATTATGCTAATTTGAGTGTGCGATTCTTTTCTAATTGTCCAACCAGGTGTTGACAGCTATCGGGAACTTCTGCATTTGCTCAATTGCGATGGGCATGCTAGTTGAAATTATAGTGATGTACCCAATCCAACATAGGAGGTATAGAGATGGCATTGACAACTTGTTAGTCCTTCTCATCGGAGGGATCCCGATCGCAATGCCTACGGTTTTGTCCGTCACGATGGCCATTGGGTCTCACCGACTCTCACAACAAGGTGCCATCACCAAGAGGATGACTGCCATTGAGGAAATGGCCGGGATGGATGTGCTTTGCAGCGACAAGACTGGTACTCTCACCCTCAACAAGCTCACAGTTGACAAGAGCTTGATCGAGGTCAGTAAACAGGCTCTAAATTCCAGTGATTGCACCCTAACGAAAGCCTTCATCACTGCATTAGTCGTAAAGTAAATGTTGTAGTAGAATTTCAATATTTTTCGGGGTCAATCTTCGTTACAGGTGTTTCCCAAGGATGCAGACAAAGACACTGTTCTGTTGCTTGCTGCCAGGGCATCCAGGGTTGAGAACCAGGATGCCATTGATGCTTCAATTGTCGGAACATTGGGCGACCCCAAGGAGGTGGTTAACATGCCGAGCGTTTTCGTTCATTTTGCATCAATGTTTATGTTGCGAGATTCTTCGTAATGAATGGAGGCAAGTTTTAATTTTGGAATGTCATTCTACAGGCAAGGGCCGGAATCACAGAGGTGCATTTCCTACCATTTAACCCGGTGGACAAGCGCACTGCAATTACCTACACTGACGGCAGTGGCAATTGGCATCGATGCAGCAAGGGTGCTCCAGAACAGGTGGTCAATGCATACTTAAAATTTACTTTGAATTTTTCTCGATCATCTTTTGTAGTTGGGTACTTGTATGCTAGATTATGGAGCTTTGCAAGCTCAGCGGCGAAGCGAAGAAAAAAGCCCATTCGTTCATTGACAATTTCGCCGCACGTGGCCTCCGTTCGCTCGCGGTTGCTCGACAGGTTTGTGAGCTTCGCAAGCCAATAATCAGATATATCTTTGCATTTTCGTTATAATTCTCTGTCTAGAGCCATCACATTATCTGGGAACTCGCCAGACGGTTCCTGAGAAGACCAAGGAAAGCGAAGGAGGGCAATGGGAGTTCGTGGGTCTCCTGTCTCTCTTTGATCCTCCGAGGCATGATAGTGCAGAGACTATCCGCCGTGCTCTCGACCTTGGTGTCAACGTGAAGATGATCACCGGTGATCAACTCGCCATAGGCAAAGAGACTGGCCGCAGGCTTGGCATGGGTACCAATATGTATCCATCATCTTCTCTTCTTGGCGAGTGTAAGGACGAGTCAATTGCATCGATTCCCATTGACGAGCTCATCGAAAAAGCTGATGGATTTGCCGGAGTCTTCCCCGGTAATAATAAGTCCCATCTGACAATTCCCCCGTTTTAAGTACAAGATAGAATAATGCGTATGTTGAACATGCAGAGCACAAGTACGAAATTGTCAAGAAGCTTCAGGAGAAGAAGCACATTTGTGGAATGACCGGAGATGGTGTCAACGACGCACCCGCACTTAAAAAGGCAGATATCGGCATTGCTGTAGCGGATGCGACCGATGCAGCTCGAAGTGCGGCGGACATTGTCTTGACGGAGCCGGGACTGAGTGTAATCATAAGTGCCGTGTTGACAAGCAGGGCCATCTTCCAAAGGATGAAGAACTACACCATCTATGCCGTCTCCATCACAATCCGTATCGTGCTGGGTTTCCTGCTCGTGGCTCTCATTTGGAAGTTCGATTTTTCGCCTTTCATGGTTCTCATCATTGCCATCCTAAACGATGGGACCATCATGACCATCTCTAAGGACAGAGTGAAGCCTTCTCCAGTTCCCGACTCGTGGAAGCTCAAGGAGATCTTTGCCACCGGCACAGTTCTCGGAACCTATCTTGCTCTGATGACAGTGCTCTTCTTCTGGCTTGCGCATGACACAGACTTCTTCCCCGTAAGCCAAAGTTAATTTCATGGTAATACACACGTAGCAAAGAAAGTATACCTATACTATAATTTTGCAGGATACTTTCGGTGTGAGGCAAATCAAAGGAAGCGAAGATGAGCTAACTGCGGCGCTTTATCTCCAAGTCAGCATCATTAGTCAAGCACTCATCTTTGTAACCCGATCGCGAAGCTGGTCCTTCATCGAGCGCCCTGGGCTCTTGCTTGTTGGTGCCTTCATCGCTGCACAATTGGTGAGTAACTCTCCCGCTTTCTATTCTCTGCACACAGTCATCTGCCAAATATCACAGCTCATGTTATGATTTCTTGTTAAGGTGGCAACCCTCATTGCCGTGTACGCAAGCTGGGGCTTTGCTAGGATTCAAGGCATCGGATGGGGATGGGCCGGAGTGATCTGGATCTTCAGCATCGTCACGTACTTCCCACTCGACGTCATCAAGTTCTTCATCCGCTACGCGTTGAGCGGCAAGGCTTGGGACAATCTGCTCCAGAGCAAGGTTCTCCCATCATCTTTGTAGCATCAATTCCTTTAAAATGTATTTTTTTTCTCCTCCTTTTGCTTTTCTTGCTCATTATGATTATTCTATTTTGACTACTGATCACGATAGACCGCGTTCACGACCAAGGAGGGCTATGGCAAGGGTGAGAGGGAGGCGCAATGGGCTTTGGCCGAGAGGACGCTCCACGGTCTTCAGCCCCCACAGGCACTGCTCAACGACAAGAGCAGCTACCGGGAGTTGTCCGAGATCGCCGAGCAGGCCAGGAGACGTGCCGAAGTCTCGAGGTAACGTTCTTCATTTGTCTCGTAAATCAAGTCATGAATGGCCTAAAGCCAAAGCTTCTCATTGTTCACAACTAGTTTTCTTGTTGGTAACTTGTGATAGGCTAAGGGAGCTCCACACACTCAAGGGATATGTTGACTCAGTAGTGAAGTTGAAGGGGTTGGACATTGAAAACATTCAACAACACTACACACTTTAATTTACTAAGTTGATGTCGTGAACAAAGGAGGTCCAAGTTTTGTTTTGAAATGTAGGGGAGGAAGAGGATAGGAGACAGAAGAAAGGTTTTTGTTTTCTTCTGCAAATTTTTTTCTTCATTTCTTTGGGTACATTTTGCATTAGAATGCTAGCTAGGAAGCCAAGATTTCCTTTTGCCAGAGATTTGTTGTATTTCACCTTTGAAAATGCCAAAATCTGTTCGGACCATCTATGGGGATGAGCCGTAAATCATATGAAAAAATTTCACACTGATTCGTCTATCTTATTGTTCAT
Source organism: Melaleuca alternifolia (assembly GCA_019926035.1). Classification (NCBI taxonomy): domain Eukaryota; kingdom Viridiplantae; phylum Streptophyta; class Magnoliopsida; order Myrtales; family Myrtaceae; genus Melaleuca; species Melaleuca alternifolia. The sequence goes on along the minus strand of JAGKPW010000431.1, from coordinate 1,074,024 downwards.
CCTACCGAAATCAGTTCTGAGATCAGCGTGCTACCTCAAAGTTTGTCTCGCGTTGAGTGGATTGACTTACATATGACATGAAGAGTTGGTCCCACCCAATATTTTCTCATAGATGAGGGGCTCCATCGAAGAAATTGGCGCGAACTCTGAGAGCGAACCAATCACAAACGAGCGATGCGGGAAGAAGAACCGGGCTGAGAATAAATGGGCCGAAGATGGATTTTACGGGAGCCCATTAACATAGAATTCGATTTATCTATAATAATCTATACTTACTTTTACCGATTCATTCAAGTATATATTTAGATAATTCATTATACAATTTGATCTATAAAAATGCGATTTGACATGACCCATTTTGACGCCTCTGCTCATCACCATCTCTGACAACGACGAAAAGAAATCTCAATTCTTGGTCTTTCTTTCAAATTTGTTTCATACATATTTTTTAACTCCAATGCTTCATCCTTGATCTTTTGATACGAGCACTAACAAGTTTCTTTCTTCCTCTTCTTTGGCGGTTTGTTAATCCATAAGTCTGATTACTCTTGCGTCTTGCTCCTCCCCAGATCACTCGCGCGGTCATAACTCACTCTGCATACTTTGTGCTCTAGTTGAGATGTCTCGATTTAAGTGATCACATCTTCTCCAAGGTTTTGCCAATCAATCCAGACGGTAATATTACAATGAACTGTGTCAAAATGGGTTCTGCGAAAAATATAATTATGAAATTTTAACACTCCAACCTTTTATAATCATAATATTGCTACTCCAATGGGGCATGGCTCGGGTTGAAAACTACTTTAATTTATAAATCAAAATTGGCACTAATGTTTTCTCGTCGACTAAGGGAAACGGGAAGCAATGCCGGGCCGATTTTCAGCTTGGTTATTTTTATCGTATCGGTTTTTTGCTAACCCAATAGCGGAAGATAATTCATTGTATACGAGTCTGAAGAATTTCTACTTTGTTACTTAAATTGTGTCAATAATGTAGCTCTCTACTTTCACGCATCCGTTAGTCTTACAAAGATGGTCATCAACACTCGGTGCAGGGCATAAAGGGCATGGATGAAGTATCTTCGACAGAATGGGAAACTAGAAAGCTTCCAAAGGATCCCAAGGGTGACCAAGGTGTGCACGTTTCAATGTCCCAACAGTCAGTCTCAATGTCTTGCAGATCAAATGTTTGTCCCCCTTAACATGCTCTGATAACCACACAGTAATACCTTCATTGGCGAACACAAAATGCGCGTTTAGTCTTGGCCAGTTGGCATCTTCAAATGTTTCTCGATTCAGCAAATGAGATGGTGGTTTGCTCCCAAAGTGCACTTGGCGATTATGAGGACTAGCAATGAATTACTTGGAGCTGCCTAATAGTATTACTGACTTCTTATGAGCATAAGACAAGATTTTGGCATCGAACCAATTCGATGAACATCTTATACCAGTTAATCTCATGGTTGTTCCCTCATCTGTGGGCCTAAGGTCCTGATAAATCCCCAAAGATACATATATGGAATCGTCAAACTTCAAACTGTAAGGCTGAGTCAGGTGTCAGACGATTTAGCCGGACAGTCCCAAGAATGTACTCAGGCAACTCGCTCTCTTCCTTGGCCTGCAAAGAAAGTAGCTACTGTTAATTAAGAACACTACACAGACCTACATTCAGCCTAAACAGACATAGTATTTTGCTAAAAACCAGAATAAACCCACCGAAAGTATGATCTTACTTGTCAAACTTAACCAGTGTGCTAGAAATAGTTTCTACCCTCAAAAGGTTCTAACGATTGAACTCTACCATTTAGTCTACGCTCCACACAACCAGGATGTTAAAGGAAGGACGCCTTATAAACTCATGCCTAAAGATCTGGTATACCCTTGTTCCAACTTAAATTGAGTTGACCACCAAGATAAAAATTTATCAGGATGGACAGCTTGTAATCAGGAAAATATCGACATGGGCTGTAAGACACTATCCTTATAAATGATTTTAATTTGTCAACAAGAATAGTTATCCAGGACAAGGATCCAGCAAAGAACAAACTCATCTATTCTCTATTTGGATCACGAACCAATCAATGAGCTAAACAGAGTGAATGATCGTGCATAAACCCAATAATCGTCTATAAGACTCTGACTAATCTTTCCTGAGCAAAGGCAAGTGGCATCCCTCCTCTTCTCCCAAAAAGGATAAAAAAGAAAAGAAAAAAACCTCCAGCTTGCTACGTAGACATTGGATACTAACTAGTATATCAACACGAGAGACGAGACGTCCTTAATGGATAGGGATCAGAGAAATAGAGTGAAGGAGGCACCATTTATCTAATATACATACCTCTATCAAAATTGCGAGGTCAACAACTATGCTAGTCACGTATCCGAGTACAAGACCAATAACACTTCTTGCTACAGAAGATGATCCAATATCCACATCGATCTGCATATAGGAGATATGCTTGTTAAGGAATGAGACTCTATGCAGTGAATCCGACAAAAAAATTATAAACAATCTTATATGGATTTTAAGTTCACAACATCAATAAATTGCTAACGTGCATCATAACTTCTAATTGATGAAATAGAACTTGTGTGAGCTACCTCTCCATTAAAAGACCCCATAATGAGTTCCAAAAGTACTCACATTTGTATGTGTTCTCTAAAAGGAGAACATGACAAAGAAGTCAAGCAGGTGACACATTGATGCTGAAATTCTTGGTTGGACCAGAACAAGGTCGCATGCCAACATAAAAATACTTAACAGGGCCTGATATCTGGCTATATATTTTAAATTGATGACTGATAGGTTCTGTTTTGATTTGCGAAACAGCACTATTGACCATTTAGTTAACTTGCCCGCAAAACCCTCTTTACCCTGTGGCTGAGTTATTCCTTCTCCTGCTAGAGGAACATCAAAACTGCAATGCACTGCTCTGCATTGCACTGCTGAGATTTGTCTAAATCTTAATCTTAATATTGAAATTTCATATACCTAGAATTTAATTAATATTTATAAGAGAGAAAACATAATTCAGCGATATTTTCAGTATCTCTAGATCCCGGTAAAGAAAGTTACAATAACCACTATTTTCACTTTTGGATGGCATGGAAAAGGACAAACAGGAGAGCTCAGAGGGGTTTAGAGTTGCTCCTTCATTTTAAAAGAACAAATTGTTTCAAAATTTTTGCTTCCAAGTTAAGTGGCAGCAGGTGATGATTAATTTATGAGTTGTGAAAGGGTTGGCACCCCATTGGTTGCCCTTGCTATTGACATCTATACCTTAGAGGTGCAACAGTCCACAGTTTGTACTGATGTCAACTCATTGATCACTTAACTAAAAAAGGCCAAAAAAAGATCCACATACTTACCTCCAAAAAGTTGTCCTGTCTGAGATAATTGCATGTAACAGCTTTCCCCAACAAACAAGCTTTTGTGCCCACTGCACGTTTGACCATCCAATATCCCTACACATGTTGAAGTGATTAAAATCAGCACAAATGGAATTACCCTTTAAACAAAGCAATCCGATAACATTCTATTGGAAGTGTTTCTACCTCAACAATACTTGGAATTAACTTAAATCTGGAGTCCCTGAAAGCATCACTTCCATCCACAAATTTACCCAATAAAGAATCCTTATGTACAGGTCTATCACTGGCATAGTAAATAACCAAGCTATAATTTGGTCTCGCTGGAATCTGCCAAGAACAGCAAAACAAAGGCCCTCAAAATTTATCAGAATGTCTGAGGGAATTCATTCCTTGAAATCTATAGTGGAATGAAAATAAAAGAAAACAGCCCAATGGTATCAGCATACACAAAACCACATAAGCACGTCTTTATTCACTTAAAACAATATAGTTTGTGCAATTTATTTGAGACTTGATGCTTCTAGAGAATACAAACAACTACAAATTTACCACAACATAATGTTAATTCTGCTAATACATGTTTTGCTTCAATTTTAACAGGAAAAAGTTATTGGAGGGATATGTCAATGTCAAATTTTAATCAATATGCATGGACAATCAGCCTATGCCCTATGGATGGTGTAGGAAGATGAAAGAACACAGACATACCTGGAGATTAATAACTAGGATGAAGGGAAGCTTTTTACCAGCTTCTGACTGAACAGACAGAGAAACCTTCATCAGTCACCTTAATCATTGAAAAGAATTAATGACGTCCAAAAAGTATTTGAATTTTCTGCTGTCAAAAGTTTTCCTTGCTGTGATCAGACAGAGTTACGATAAAAAAATACCAAGGGTTCTTAACATCTCTATCAAGAGACAATGATAGGGGAAAAATTTATACCAACTTTATTGGTTTAAGCATAGTGTGAGAAATGTAAGTGAAATCTTTACCAGTGTTTATGTCCTAGCTTTAAGAGCAAGTATAATGCAAGTAATAGTGACAAAGTGGATAGCGACAACGAAATTTCAACCCTGTATAGTTCATCCATGATGCTACTGAGCATTCTAGAAGCTACTTCAAAGAAGCGGGCAAAAGATGTTATCATTTGTCAGTTATGAAATGATTTCAGTATAACTTGCTAGCTACCAGACAAAAAGGTTATAGCAATATGTCAGAATGAATCCTGATGAAACCGATGATCGTGAATGTGGAAAGGTCCCACCAATGCCCCTGAGCAAAATTTCTTAAAGAACAAAAAAGAAAGGTTCTCTAGTAAACTCTTCTATTATAGTCAGCTTACAGTAAATTGGCTCATTTATTTCCACAACTTGTATTATACTGCTTATTTATTCTTACTAAAATTTGTTCCAGTTTGCCTAAATTTTCTCGACTGCACTTTCTTCCTTTTACTTCCCTCTTTCAGCTCTTCATGCAAAGTGGCTTTCAAAGTCAAAGATAACATACTTGCTACCTATCCCCAGCAAGGGAGGTGATTGCACCAAACTGACCTGCTTGAGCAAATTCTTGCCAAATACTTGCATTAATCATCTACATACATGAAGCTACATGCTCCATTTCACTTGACAGTAGAGTATTAAATGGCTAATGAGGGCAATGTGTAAATACCTGAACAAGACACTTAGGATGCAGGGCAATTCTATCGATCTTTTCATCCACTTGGAGCCAATCAACTGCTAAGAGCTTGAGAAGTGGGTCACCCCCTATCACCTGAAAAAAGATTCAACAATAACACCTATGAGCTTGAAAGACACGGCTAAATGTAAAACCTTCACAGGCAGCCGAGAAAGCCAATCTTCAAATGAAACTTCAGTTTCTCTGGCATTTCCTAAATATTGGGACAGCAAATTAAATGCCAATTTAAGTTTATTAAAAAATAGTGAACCAGGGGTATAACTATCTGCGATGGCAATTCATTATGCTCTTTTTGTTATTGTTGGTTTTTTGACAGTATTTAAATCTGAATAGGTTGCCCTCCTTGGCACCTTAAAACGAAGCTATTCTTGTTTATCAAATTAAAGCAAAACAAAAATTGAAGAACAAAAGATTCACTTGAACCAGAATCTTCTAATGCCAGCACCCTTGTACCAAGCTAAGGAAAGGAAACAGAAGATAGACAATAACTGCCATGAATGAGAAGCTGTGTAGTGTTAAAAACACTAACAATTCAGCCAGATATCTATTCCACAGAAGATTCATTTTGGTGCATCTATGTGAGAGTCTATTTTTGTGAGGAGCAAATACATTACATGAAAAGGTAGTTCAGAGAAATAACAGCAAGATCCAATCGCATCTGGTATTTTAATGCATCAAATGTGTAAGAATGTGGTTTACACTCAACATAAGATGCTCTAGAAGAGGGAAACACACCTTAGTGTAATCTTTAAGGTAGTTCTTTCCTCTGATCATGAAGCCAGCACCACTAGGAGATGCCCAACAGTTTGTATCAGAATCGTCCTTACCCTTGCGCAGGGAACCAGGAAAATTACTCGGATCAATAGTGGCAGGAGCTACATTGGGGTCTAATTCCTTTTTTGCACCTATAACTACATCCAAATGTCAAGTTTTTCACTACTGGGTACAACAATATCTAAAATGAAAGATGGATAGAAGGCAAAAGTATAGCAATTAATAAGCTGCACGTGATAATATAAAATTCAGTAAAAAGGTTTGACTAGGATTTCCTCTACTTATGGAACCACACACTCGTGGTACCTCACGGCCAACAGTCGCTGTAAATTTAGAAATAATAGCTCATTCAACTTAATGGTATTCATTAGATGTATTATAAACAAGACTAATGAACATATCACTTTGCTTCTTTGACCTTAGTCGGAAGAATTGATACTCTAAATCTCATGATGCATTGATTATGTTTTATCTTTTAGGAGCTTAATCTCTTGTTGGAGACACATTTTGTCATGGACACCTGTTGCTTTATAGTGCTAGAAATTCCTAAAATTAGAAGAGACATGTATTGTTATAAATCCATCAAGGACTCATTCTCCAGAAGCAATCAAAGCATCAAGACCCAAGTTAGTTAATTCAGCAGACACTCAAATTCTACATTTCATTTTAAAATTTACAAAATAGCAGACTGAATACTTTGAATATTGCTCTCTATATGGTAACATATTTTGTGGGAGAGAGCAAATCGACAAAGACATGTATTCTGATATTTTATAGTTAACATTGAGAGTAACATAAGACTGACTACCAATTGCATTACACAATGTCCTACTTATGTATATTCGGACGAAATTCAATAAATATCTAACCCGAGCTTTTCTTCACAGAGAAGCTTGCAATGGCCCACGAGACATTCTTCAGCCTCACTTTTGCCTCCTGACAAAATTTTCATAATCAGGATTCAGTTCATGCTCTTCTCCAAATAAATAGGACCCAATTATCCATGAAGCCTTAACTAAAATCTAACAAAATCGTGCCAAAGTAAATGAATAAACCTTATGATCAAGTTCTTCATCACCACTCTCTTCCTCTTCTGATGATGAATCAGCTGAAATTGCATCATAGAACTCATCCCGCACGTCTTGGTCCTCATACTCACTATTAGAAATCGAAACATCAGAAAGTTTTGATTGAACAACTGCCATAGAAGACTGCACCTTTAATGATGGATTTGCTTCTATATATTCCTTCAGACCTGGAAGCAAATGAACTAAGAAGTATGAATTCACTAAATGATAACAAATGCACATAAACAAAGTACAGATTGTTAAAGTACATCTCGATTTTGAGCCTGTGTTAAGCCCTACCCAAATTGGATTGTTCAGTTGGTCAGGATTTTTTGATAAACTCTGTGAGAAAGAAAATTTTCTTTCTTGAAGGCCACACATAAAGAGGCAGTTTGTGTTCTAAAGCTTCCAAACATGTGAAGTTTCACTAATACTCTGTAAATGTCAGTCCTCTTATCCCCAAAATTTTCTTTGCTCATCTCCATCCCTCAACATACATATAGATGAATGGCCAATTACAGAACACAACCTCTGTAATTTGCCGACTGATTAGTGGGTTTTTTGCAGCTGGCTCTCTCAGTGGAATGAGTACCGACACTAACACCGAACCATTAGATCTCACATGTTTCTTGTTGGTCCTTGATTTCTCTAGTAATTCCGTTCTCTCATATTTGACTTTGTAAAATCCGTTAGCTTCAAAGCATTAACTTAGAACACAGATAATAGAACTTTGATGAAAGTGCCTCTGAGTATATTGCATAAAAAGGAAAAGAGGTAGAAATGAGGACAAGTTTCTCAAGAATATACAAAATTCTAGATTGGAGGAAAGACCAAAACTCTGCGGATTATTAAAGTCAAATGCAGGTGAGCAAGAAGAGTCAAAGGCTATAATGGTCCTTTTTGACAGACTAGGTTGTTTAATTAGGTACCTAGGACTACAAGAGAATGAGGAAATCTAGCAGTGTAATAACTCGGATAGCCTTGGGGACAATAAACTGGAGGTTCCCTTAAATTGGACTAGTCAAGGCTAAGAAGAAAATTTCAGGTAATTAGTTTGAATTCAAGTGAGAAAAATTGACCATGTACCACTTAACTGTGCATGTAATTAGAAAGTGAAAACTGAACGTATTACAGCATTTCCAGGAAAAAAAGAAGAAAGGAAGAGAATATAATACTGCACCTGACACCTGGCACATTAAAGCGTAGGGTATAGTCTTCTCAAACTTTGAGCAATGATTGTTCTTCCATCTTGTCCATCCTACTTCATGTATCTCCAGTGTTTGTGTCACAAGACATTTTTCTATATTTGCACCCATTGGTGTATTTATACTTCTGATTTCCCATGTTGATGCTACGGAATTAAAGACAGAGCAACCAGTGAGTAGAAGTGTATCTGCCATGTGGGAATTGTAGTTTATGAATGAAATTCTCAACTAAAGACAGAAGATCTAATAAAAAAGCTGGCAAGTTTCTTACCAACTCATCACCATTATCAAACAATCATCGTTTGGTAGCTAAAAGTTTCCATAAACATCCCAAGGTACATGAGCAAAAGTGCAAAAAACACTATCATATCCAGGAAAAAAACTGACTGAGCCAAAAGTTATCATTGTTCCTTCTTCTGAGCAGATTGACCCCCAAAAACTGTTTCAAGCTCCCACTGAAAGCAAACAACATATTGATTGCATAGGAATAGTTCCACAGATCTTTTCTATTGTATGCACAACCTTCTGAATCAGTAGAAGGGGTGAGAGAACTTTGGAATCCTTCTTATGATTTGCTAAAGTGAAGTTCAAGAATTAACACAATAATTCTTAGAAGCTTTATTAGTGTTAATAACAGCCACTTCAAACTCAGAGACTAGGGACAAAAGTTCCTGCTCACTATGCACCCCAAAAAAGATGGACCATTTCAGTCTCAGGTTCAATTTGCTACCCGGACAACTATTTCTAACAAAAACTTAAAAGATTGACCCACTTCATTCATCCCAACAAAGTCACTCATGAGAGACTCTTCTGCAATCCTCACTTTTTCTATTCTTCCACAAACGTGATCCCATGTTCTATAGGCTTTAAGCAACTCTCTTGTTAGAGCATCTTTATTTTATGATAATAAAAGATCTTATCAGTACAAACTGTTCAAGTACTTCAGAAACATATGACAAAAAGAAAGAATGAAAAACAATAACAACATCAGAAGACCATACGTAATCAGAACATCATGAGCAAAACTTATTAAAACAAACACAGAAGCAACTGAAGATTTGCAACCCCAAAAAAAACTGTAGTTGCATCAATAATGTATCTTTATGACCCCTTCTTCCTTGGTTTTAACTAAAACTTTAAGATGGCTTTCTGTTTATAGGCAGTCATCATGATTGACTCTCATTACATAGAAAAAACCTTATTCCACTCTTAATCTGTTCTCTCAAATATCTTCCCTAAGTACCAACCTTCTGTCCTCACTCATGTAAAAATATCTTTCAAGAACCAAAAACATAGCATTTTGAAACATAACCTCATTTTTGGGAACACTGATTTCGACCCAATTACACCTATTGACATTTTGGTATAACAGCAAGCCCATGACATATATGCTGTCAAACTTCCGACACTTCCTTACTGAAGTTTATCAAAATAAAGTCTCCCATCTTGCTGAAACCACTCTCTTTCGGATGGAAATGGCATGCTAGCCCCTTTGTCTCTCCACTTCTTGCTCCCCAGATGTTTAGCATAAGCATAAAAGATGTTTTCTGTGGGTCATTATAGAAATGACGGTTTAAAACAATTTGAATGGAGCTCCATTTTCTCATGATTAGGGCTTAATCGCAAAGCACGTCAGCTGATGCATCTATTGCGGATACCCTCACATCCTTTGCATCATCATCAGCACACATTACCTTTCAAATCATTGCAGCTGCACCATAACCAATATCTTAATGCTATTTCCTCCACACATCATAAGAAATGTCCTACATGTGCTAAGAGAAATTCTAAATATTGAGAAGCCATTGGAATTGATCATGTAGAGAAGTGTGCATTCTGCAGATTGACTACCAACGGCTTATACATTCATTTTACCAAAATACATTGTTGTGATATTACATGCTTATACATAACAATTAGGACACAATCATCTCAGAATAGTAAGGAGAACTAAAAAGGCTTCAGATATTACACAGAGCTAAGAGATCAGAGAAGCAGAATCTCACGATTAAGTGTTGTACGCCGATATCCAGATTTTGGAGGTCGCTTTTTGTCGGCAACTGGAAGTTGCAGGATTGCTGCAAGCATAAAAACACATTTAGCAAGCTATGTAAGCATATCATCTCGAATTGCCCCAAATAATTATAACAGAAATGGTAAGCACTGATTAATAAGCATTAGGACATATTTTGCACTTCTCCTGAAAGCCTTAAGGCACAAAAAGAAGCAATGTAACCATGACAAGGTTCAAAACCCAAGATTCTCTACAACAAGCAAAATGGTTTTGAAGATTTGATGTGAAATGAAACGCATTTTGAGATTTATGGATTCTTAAGACTTCATTGAATTTTCTGGAGAGTTCTCATATATTTTATCATCAAGGAATGCTGATAACTTGTTCAGACAAAAGAATTGATGACACTTATACAAGGAGGACGTCATTTACGGCTGGAAAAGAAAGTCACTTTATGGCTAGCCTATGATGTATGGAGCAGAGCAGAGGAGCTCGATGATAGTGTTTAAATTGGTTTCAAGGTGTAAATTCCTCTATTGCAGCTAAAGTCATATTATTCTCTTTTAACTCAAGGTGAGGTCTAAATCTCCATTCAAGCATTTATACCGTGCTTTGGGAATTGCATTTACGGAAAACATGGAGACAATCAACATCAAATACTCATTTAACTATGCATATTTGATAAGACACGAGATGCACTATTAGCGGATATAGAGGGCTGCACAGGTGCTTGTTGAAGTTGTCATATCTTTTACAAATTGAGTTGTGACATTATGTGGAAATCTCATATTGGGAAACAACCACATAGGACAAGATTCGGAACTTCAATTGGAAAGCAATTTCAGCTTTCGCTAAAAAAGAAAGAAATGAAGTACATCGGTTGCTCAAATAATAAGTTCAAAACAAGAGAAGCATTTTCAAAAAAAAAATAATGTTCTTAAATGGCACACATGCTGCTTAATTTTGGCTGACGTGATCAAATATGTGCCAAACAGCTTTGACCTCTCAAAAATCTAATCAAAATCCAGTTACGCATAATTCAATTCTATCATATATCTAATCGATGGATTGATTATTTAGGAATTAGACAAACTTATATCAAGTTCTTTCTAACGCAACATACTTTGCAAAACAAAATAGAGACAAAAATGTTCATTTTCTCCATAGGTATTCTTCATTTGGAAACGACTTCAAAACTTCACTCATCTGCCAAACCTTGAAAAAGTTAGCACATATGACTTTTTTGTTGTCAAATGGCAATCTATAGAGTTCCCCATTATCTAATCTATTTCATGTACCTTGGAATTAGCGAGTATCTATGTCAATGTAACTGCTTTTGAATTTTAAGTGTACTTCTAGCAAATCTTCTATGCGATTTGGCCAAGGATTCACAAAATAATGATCAGAATTCACTTGACATTTATTCAATAATGAGATTCACAACATATGACGCAAAAGCAAATTCCGACAAATCTTAAGAGTATCCCTTACTATATGTTCCATCTTGGGCATGGAACCACTGTCTCGAGAAAACAAAATCTCTTTTGGATCGACACCTGAAAAACATATAGCATGTGAACATAAGATAATGAAGCGACTAATGTAGAAGAAAAACTGAAAGAACACAATAGATCAAATGCAACTTTACAATGCGAAGAAGGTGAGACGTCAAGAACATTAAAATTAATTTCAGAAGACTTGGAAGTCATTGAAGGGTTTTACAAATAAAGTAACTTGTTACAAATCAACAACTGCAAACAACTAAAGGGCATGAATATATACACAAAGCGGATAAGAAATATCCACAGCACGCTCATATTCTTCCTAATCTGCTCTCTGAACATAACTTTCGCAGAGAGGCCACATTAGCATGTTGACTTATCTATGCCTCCAAGCTAATGGACAAGAAGCAAACCCCTTTCTGAACAGAGATCTGAAAACACCTAACTTTCTCAAGCAATAACTATTAATCTTTTTTCCTAAACAAAGAAGGACGTGGAAGGGTGACCGGCAATGACTACCCTCATGGGGGTTACCATAAGGATCCCACACCCGTCATGGAATGTTCAGCATTCACCAAACCAAATATAAGGCTACTGATGCAAGCAAGGTTCAACCCTATGACTTGGAGATGGGAATATCAGTGTGAGACCAACTAGGCCTCCAGCAGTGGTAATACCTGTTAATTAATAAAAAGAAAAAAAATGCTTAGTTTTATGAACCATGAAGAATGTGGAAGATACAAATACAGCTTTGTATCTTCTCCTCTTTGTGAAGTCAGTAGGGATCATGTTACTCAAGGGGGCTTTCTCTACAGCAAACACTAAAAGCCAAAAGGAACTCAGATATTTCTCCATCCAAATTATTTTTTGCAGGAATATAGCAGAGGTTCAACCTAACCCATGATTGTCGAGAAACCAAGAAATTTGATAGCTAACATGCTGGCCTTGGTAAAACTCATGTGAACGATAAAAGAGCAACTTATTCTTTATTTCGGAGATAATAAGAAGTATTTATAGGCTTAGGGTTAAGCCTAATACATTTACCTAGATACCCCCAACTTGCTAATACCCTAAAATAATAAACTCAACAGAAGTATGGACATGAGCCTTTGGTCAAATATGAGTTGAAGAAATACAGTGTAGGAATTGAGCAAACAACGTCATAAATCACAGAGTCCAGAGAATTTTATCTCAAATAAGAATCCACACCGTGTCCTCAATAGCAACAAAAAGAGAATTAACAAGACAATCGTATCACTCCAGTTGCATGTTCATAAACACGAATATAAATAACTCACAGGGATAATAGATCTTGGAATCACAAAGCCATAACACTGCTCAGTTATAAAGAAAAAGAAGACAGGTCTATCTAGTATCTACCTTACCTGGTGAGGTATTTTGGATCATATGTCCCATAAACAATGTCGTAGTGTCCATCATAAGATTCTACCATCTCCAAATCACTAGTGAATGGGTCCCACCTGCAGAGATATAATAGATGAGCCTGAGCCATATATAAGGCAAAGGCAATCTACAGAAAAATTATGAAGCTTACTCGTATCTCTGCCGGCGATCAAGGTTTAAAAGCACTTCAAATACAGTGTCTGCACTGGCATCAACAACACCAACAGACTTCACAAGAACACCTTTTCGCATCTGCAAAGCACAGCAAGCACAGCAACTGTTTGGTACCAATTTACCAGTAAACTTTAAATCTCCGCTTGGGAATTATCGAGCAAGTTTGATTACTCTTACCAAAACGTTCAGTCTGTTAGGAGAAGAAAATTATATAATGTGACAACATAAACACTGGAAAGTATGCTGATTATACTTTTTACAAGAAGAGGCATCTTTTTAATTCTGATCAAGTAGAAAAAGCCCTTCAACTTATCATTTCAAAAGTCTCTTCTTATATTATATCTAAATGACCACACCAACGCATGCACAGCAAACATCATTCGTATTTTTTGTGGAACTTTTTTGCAAAGGAAGAGGAATGAGGCCCTGATTTGTTTTTTTTCACATATCGTCCCGAATGTGGCTATTTCAAGGTACAAAAAATTTGCAGTCTTTTTTTTTATTTCAATGGTGTGTGCGAACTTAAATAAATTTCGAACACTAACACCATTATAATGGTTTTAATTTTCTCCCTTTTCAATTTCAAGTAAAGTAATAGCTGACATTTATAGATTCTACTAGCAGGATTTCTACTAACTTATTTTGTTCTGAGATAGTTTAATATAGTAGCAAAATGTTTCCCGGGAATTCTGATATAACGAGTCATATAATATAGTACCTGCCTATAGAGAATTATCCTCCTTCTGATTAACCAAGGAGGTATTCTACTTGAGTCACTAGCAAAGCCAACTATATTCTTGATATGGCAGGCAAGTACAAACTGAATAGGATAAGTTGTGACATACTAATTAAGTGCAAATTATGTCAAACATTGGGAAACCTCATCTTATGGAACTTTTATGAAGCCACATGATACCATGCACTTCACGAGTCTCTTTTTTACTGTTATTCTCAACATGGAATTTCATTTTTTTCAAGGACAAAGCGGGAGAAAAGTATAGTCTGAGTGAGCATTTCTTCTGAAAAATATATATTGCACAAAATTAGTCGTACAAATTTTTGTGACGAAAGTCTCAGTAAAAGCTATAATCCAGCTCTCATTAGCGACACAAAGTACAACATGGGAAAAGCTGTACAGCAAGTTCTACGGAAACATAAGAGACATTTGAGAATGATGACAGAAGAAGAAGACACGAGGCTTGCAATACCTTGGACTCAGCAACATCCTCAAAGATTCTGATACCTGAAATCACACCCAAAAAAGAAAAGAAAAAGAAAAAAATTATAGAGACTTGACAATACTTAAAAGTTTGCATGCTCATTTGCCAGGGAAATCAGTCCTCAACATGCAAATGATTCTTTACAGGAAAGCTTTTTTCAGAGTTTCAACAGGAGAAAACAAAAGCTCAGGAATTACTCCATGATACACAGAGGACCGCTTGTATGAAAATGAACAACGATATTTTGAGAATGACATCAGTCCTCAACATGCAAATGATTCTTTACAGGAAAGCTTTTTTCAGAGTTTCAACAGGAGAAAACAAAAGCTCAGGAATTACTCCATGATACACAGAGGACCGCTTGTATGAAAATGAACAACGATATTTTGAGAATGACAGTCGAAGCTCAGTATCATGTCACGTGATCCACACCATAGGGTCCTGAAAACCCCCAAATGGAGCAGCTTTTAGTAACATATTATGCCGATCACTCTGGTGCAAATCCTTGGAGCAAAAGCACTCTCTAGATTCACTAACATTAGTTCAAGGTTTTTAGTCAAAATCAGTCAGGCAAGATCCGTGTTTACTCTTGCATTGGTCTGGAACAAACATGTCTAACTTTAACAGGTTTAAATAATTCTGAAATGATCTAATTATTACCGCTCACAATTGTACATTTGAAACAATCCAAGTCTTCAGCCAACTCAGTTCACAACTCTGTTCAAGTTCATTCTTTAGATCCGGAATTTGCATATTGGTATGCTTGCTCCAACCCCTCTCTGTCGTTTGCATGTAAATGCAGACAGGATAAACGAAGGAACTAAATCATCATAAACAAAAAATATTTGCCAATGTCTAAAACTTAATACTTCTTTTTCACTACTATATGTACATGTCCCCTCACACCTTCTTTAGGTTTTGAGCTAGCCATTTTCTTACTCCTTAAATTTTGTAGTTGACAAAGCGAAAAAAGAGCCAAAATGCAAGTCAAAGCAAAGCAGAACCTCACAGAACAACAATAAACCACAACTATAAACCGAGGTTCTCATTTTTTTCAAAAAAGAATTACCACGGAGAAAAGACTCTGAAGATTCCAACATCATTGTGGGCCATGAACCATTTACTAAAGCTAAGATAGAATACCATTCATTGTACGAATACATTTCCACTCATTAGCTTCTATTGCATCTCCTACATCTCCTCCAATGTTTCCACCAGCTCCAATATCCAAGCTCGATGATTTATTTAGGAGCATCTCTGGACCTGTCAAAATGGTGAAAACGGTGCAAAACATAGAATATGAGAAATCAAGGTCCATGGTCATGCATACCTCTAGGTAAGGATTGTTCTAGCATTTGTACTTCTTGGTATTAGTATGTGTTGAGTGTACAGTAGCATACTTGTGTCTAGCCATTGTCATTTTACTATAAGAAGATATTAAGTACTGAGATCACCCCAACCATAGGCACAAATCTCTTTCCAGTCATTTACTTTCACAAGGGTCATGAAGAGATCAGATCAAACATATACATCATGACTAATCAATTATGCAACATGTTGATTGTAAAGTACAAACAGTACCGTGATAACGAAGAAAGATGACCCTATCATGGTTAATGACAAATTTCGGTGAATATTTAAAATATTTAATGTGTTGTGCGTGCATTATATTCCAATTATGTGTTAGAACAAAACCAGAAGCAGAATCTAGACTTTTAATTGAATTTTCTTACTCACTTCAATGCTCCAGATTCATCAGACACTAACAGAGTAAGTTGCTGATAAGTTAGCAAGAGGCAGTATGTTCCAGTGTCTATCATCTATATATTTTGCTATAGTAGAATAAACTTCTTCAGTAAAATTTGAATCTCTTCTTGACAGTATCAGAATACTTTGACTGGATACCTTCTTAGACCAACTACTATTGCTCAACCACAGAGAAAAACTTTCCTATGGAGTTGACATATCTCAACTGAAGTAGCAGGCACTGTTACCCTAGAAAAGGAAAGCAACTGCTTTGATCAATTTTAGCTTTCTTTAGGTTGCATGCATTAGCCAGTTGTGGGATTCTTTGATCTATTACGGAAGTGGTCCTTTAATAACATCCTTGTCCATTACTCAATACCGATTTAATTAGCATTGACTGAATCTACTTAACTTATATAACCATAGATGGCTTACACCTAAAGGTCAATCTTATAATTCACATCAGTGACTTATAATACTTGACATCACATGATTTACGTATCTAGCACTTTGCTCCTCACTAATTAAACCAGACCTTCCTAAGTTGCATTTAGCATGCATGCAAATTGAAAATTGTCATCTTTTTCTCTGTGAATACCATTCCTAAGACAATCAAAATAGTTATGGTTTTTAATCATAATGTACTCCCACATACTGAAAAATCGACAGTGTTAATTATGAACTACAGAAGATATCTTTGTAGATGTAACTTGATAGAGTAAAAGAAGGTGCTGACCATAGTAAATTTGAACAAAAGTATTGGTTGTCACCAGACATCTTAATTCGGAAGCCTTTCGCCCGGTAACAATCCTTAATTTCTTTTGATGTTCTGAAAGATTTTTAATCCCAATTCTTTTCACTCTTGACCTATCATCCTCATTTACAAAGATATAATTAACTTCCCATCAGTTACTTGTAGCGGAACAATGAAAATTAGTAATAAGGTCTTACACTGTTCTTAGTCCACCAAATTTATGGGATACTACCTCAATCAGATCAAAACATTTGCCCGAATCATTAAATTGAACTGAAACACAGTTCTTCATAATTTTAGCCTAATTCCTACATGACATACTTAATAGGTAAGTATTCTGATTTTTTATTAGTATTAAAGTTATCCAGAAAAAGGATTTTAACCTACATTTCCATATGCATTCATTCATATTAAATGGTAAAGGAAAGAACAATGAGCAATGGATGGCCATAAGGCATAATGCCTATTTGCGGACATCTTGAACCTAAGGCCAAACATCAATGCACAGAAAATCAAACTAATTAAAGCTAATGAGAGGACACTCTATTAAGCGTCCCTAGTACAAGCTCCATTGCAATATAACTTCCGCACGAGCCAAACTATTCAGAAACTTCTCTTGCAGATATAGTGTGCGTGTGTGTATTAAAAAGCACCACTCGATAATGTCTCTGAATATATGTGTGTATATTGTTCTCAGTTGTCATACATCGTCCACAACCTCAGCTCTTAGTCTAACTAGGAACCCCCTCTATCAGGACATTATTAATTGGTACAAATCTCAGCCAAGTTACGCCGCAGAGAGAATGAAATCCAACTCATGAAGTAGACATAAATTAAAGATGAATATTCTACCAAAGATGGCTTTGATTCACATATAACAATCTCGAAAAGTGCATCCAGGCATAGCATACAGGAGGAGAATGCTCATCTTCTCCTCATTGTACAGAATTGATGACATAGGTACATGGAACTTCAGTTAAAATAGAAAGAGAGAACAATCACAAAGATAATATATTCAAGCACTCCATGCTTCGCATAGGTTTCTTTTATATTCTGATTTTGTACATTAAATAATATTTCTTTATTTTCACAACAACTAAAAGGATTGATGGTAGTTGCCTGATTAAAAAAGAAATCTTTCTCTATTAATCACCTTTATCAGTCAAAAGATACTAAGTACAAAGTATGTACCCTTAGAAACAATAGTATTCATAAGTTTTGCGCTACTTCATTGAATTATAAAAAGCCAACGGTGAATGTTGAAAGAAGAAAATTTTTATATATTCTCCTCATTAACTATATTCATTGGTTAGTGTTAGATGTTTATCCCTTCGAAAGGTTTTTTGTATTTTTTCTTAAGCAAAAGACATGTATCATTAGTGTAGTGGACATCATTAATGATTGTATACTAGTTTATAATAATATACGTAAATTTAACCAACCTTGTCCAATTCTAATCAGCTTCTTCAATTCATGGGCATAACGCCTTACTCTGTGTCGGTGTCCCTCTAGAGTGATCCTACAGAAAATAAGAATTCAGAAAATGTTAGCATGGCACACTCACATGCACATCTGCCACACAACCAAGAAAGCACGTGCAGCTACGGGCATGCACAGAGAGAGAGAGAGAGAGAGAGAGAGAGCATATTCATTAAAGTTGATGTAAAAGCATCATTAGTTAGTGGAAGTGTATCATAAACCACATGTAAAAGCATACTCTGTCTCCATAATCAATTTGTTCCTGGCACTGCCACCTCTTGACAGCTCATACTCAGCCTGTTTAAAACAAAGAATTCATCAGAATATACATGAAGTTCATTTTGCTCTACTGCCTCGTCTATTCAGCACTTCAAAATCAAGGCTTTACCGATATAGGACTAGAATTCACAGTGAAAATCGTAAAACTGAAGATGGAGTGCAAAGGAAAAAGGACTTGGAACTACGTTTTTAGGCTAAATGTCATTACTCTCGTGATACTTTCAAACCTGTTGCTTGGCAAGGTCAAAAGCCTCAATCCACTTCTGCACTTCTCCAGCAGTGGCACAAGCAATCTTGAAGCAAAGAAGCAGTCAATCATCATTTTTAAGGAATATTTAAAAGGGAATACACATACAAGACAGGACACCAACTAGACATGAGAGTCAAAGCAAAAGAAAAATCACAAAGAATAGTTACCCAGCATATACTGTTTTCCAAAATAAAGCCACACAAGCTACTTTAATGTTTCTTGCCTCCTCAAAAGAACCTAATAATATGACAGCCAATTCAATCCCTTGGAGTCAGGATTTGAGTACAGTACTAAGGGGCTTCAAAGTTAGATTATATTAACAAGAATGTGTAATTTTTCTGTACTTATTTTCTTTTTTATCAACAAGGATTTGCACTACACTTAAATGGTCTGTCTCTCATTCATATACCATCAAAATCGTTTCCAGACTGCTTAATAGACAATCGTTTTCCCGTCATTTTCATTGGCATTAAGAACATAAACCTTCTTCTCAAGGGTCTGCCATATGTTTCTCCAAAAAAAATATAGCAAATGCAGGCATCAGGTCCCCCACCAAGTGCTAGTTCCATGTGACAAATTCATTCTTTGCAATTACAACAAAAATTTAAAATGTGAAACATCCCACTGGAGGCACAATAAGACCCTTCTATATAAGCAACTTGTCTTTTTAGATTACTTTATGGGATGTAGTGTTAAGATTATTAATGTTGGCTATAAGACATATTATGTAAGAAAATAGAAGGAAGTCACAATTTAGCTGGTCTTCAGTTCTAGAGCAGTTGCTACATTGGCATGGTCTGATCTCAGCGCAACTATTGGCACTCCCTGACCTGATAGGAGAAAGACAACAGGTTATGAGTGTCCCATATTGCTGATCTATGACTTGCAATGGACCTTGTGTTTATGCAGTCTCCCTCCACCTATCAACTTAAGCTTTTAAGTTAGACATTCTAATATGGAAATGGAGCTGAGTTTCGCCCCAGATTTATTTTGCATGTGACGCTGCCCATTTGTCAGTTCCATGTGCCATTTGTGAGTTTGGTTTGCATGTGAGAGGGAGTGTTACAATATCCCACATCACATGTCTATGGGGTTTCCATTGGCCTTATAACTCATATATTCTCCCTCCAACTATCGGCTTAAACTCGTGGTTTAGACATTCTAACAATTTGATATAAGGTTACCTAATAATTGCAAGCTTATTGGCTCATTATTCAGTTTTGCTCTACCATCCCATCCTTATGCTCTAAACCTTCTTTCCCTAGCACTTGTTCTTCTCTAGTCTTTTCACAAATTCCACAATAATTGCTCCATCCTCATTGTTACCATGACCAGCTCCACTTGTTTACCCCACTTTGCCTTGATCCAGACAACATGTGATTATACAACTCAATTAACTTATCCTAGTCCTTATTCCACCTTTGTGATTTCTTTGTTTACAAAATTGCAGTACCTTTGATAGCATGACCTATAGAATGTTACCATGACACTTGGTGTTCGTTAATCTTAGCTTGAACTTTTATTGTGCAGGCCTAGCTTGTCACCCAATTCAATAAATATTGCGGCCACCCAATTGAGAATTTTTCTTGAGGTTTATGGTAGAGCTGGCGTGGTGCATATTAGCTTCAGCATTCAGCATTCTCTTTCAGGGTTTAAGTGTTAATATTCATTTCTTCATATTTCAATCGGTGTGAAAAATATTGGCTTTATGTGGGACTAGGTTTCTGAGAGTTAGTTTTTTGGCTATAATGCGAATTCTAATTCTAATCAGTGAATTCCTGCTCCTCTTTTGACTTTTGACTGTGCACGTAGGCCAATGGCCAAACCATGCAAATCTTATGCTTCCACTTTCTCAATTCTATTTTCTATTACATTGGCACTTCTGCTTAACAATGACGCACATCAGGATGAGAACTTGAACAAGATCATAAAGTACAGAATCGCCCATTCAAAAGTACTCCAACAAAAATAAATCATCCACAAAATATCATCTTGCAGTTTCATGTCAATCACCGGTAAGAATAGCACAAGAAAGAAACGAAAAAACTCACCTCTCCTTTCTTTGTATCATCTAGCCTACTATAAAACCGCAGAACATAAAGATCCTGCCACAAAAGAAGAAATCCCCTTAAAGACAGATCTAAAGTTACATCAACTTCTCACCTGGAGGATGTAAGTGTGCTTTTGGAGGTTGGAGAACAATACCGATGTCTTATGTTCATGGAACTGCTGACAATAAATGTGGGAAAAAAAACTCACCCCATGGTTGACCTTCCGACGTCCTAGCTCCTCCACCATAAGTGAGGGCCCCACAACACCCCTCCTGATAGGTTGCTGTGCCAAGGGAAGTGATTAGGGCCAAAAGTTCAGATGCATTCAGTGATCTTGTACACGCAAATGATAGCATGAAGAAAGATGCATAATCAATCAAGTTGATATATCGAGAAGATGGAAATCCTTTTGGCTAAACTATGGTGAGAAAGAGACTGCAAAATAGTTTTGCAAATAGCATTTGGTAGTCTTTTTCCAGCAGGTACTCCAACAAGCTTTTAGATATTGGAGACATGTCTTATTACTTGGCTATAATCCAGAGAGAGCTTATCGCTCCGCCAAAGCAGGGCCTATTTAATAACTCCAGTAAGTTTTCAAAACTAATGTATTCGGCACTCAATGAAATTAAGCATATTTGATTACCATAACTAGCTTTTCCCTAATCAAGTCAATAACATCATTTAATTAGCTAAGTAAGGTAGAAATTACTTACTTTATTTAATGGAAGATACCCAAATACGAACTGAAAAATCTTATCTATTACATTGCTAAAAGCTAATAACTACCAATAATATTCACGATTCTACATCTGGCAAGAATATGAAGTTATTGACTACTCAGTAGAATATCAAAGAACATCATACTTTCATTTTCAGCACTTAAAGTGGTCAACATTTGAACTTCAGTATCCAATTTTTTTGGCGCCAAATTTTCAATTTTACCAAAAAGAAGGCTTAAACAAGAACTTGTCTCATTCACACTACCGTTTGGTTGGCTAGGGGAAAGTGATTATCACTTGAACGGGGTTTTCCAAACAGGTAAAGCGAGTCTTTTTGATAAACCAGATTGTAATTGAAAGAGGACTGATTATGTTCATAAAACCTTAGCCAACTTTCAGTTTTGCATGTTACAGTACTATTCAAGTCAAATTGCAGAAAGTTCTCCATCTCCACTCGAAATACTTCCCTGCCTTGATGCCATCTATTTGACTTGTCTACTAAATTGAGAGACAAAACCACAGCTCGCAGCAACTTGCAGCTCTAATTTCAGCAATTTGTGTACTAAGTATGCAGGAAGGTCGATAAAAGATTAATATGACAGTAGATCGTCATTCTGGCACAGAAAACAGCTGCCAAAATTTCATTGGTCCATTATGAAATTACATAGTATTATCTCCTCAAACCACACCCTTTCCAATTAAAGCTTTTGTCTTGCTATACTATGAAAAAGAATTGCTGAGAGTGGAAGAAGGAGCATGAGCAATTGACAGTATCCACAGGATAAGTAAAATTATCTTCTGAAAATGGTCTTGGATGGCCTCAATGCACGACAATAAACATAGAAGAAAGATACTACTCATGCTCCGTTTACAAATACTGGCAGATGATAGTGATCATAACCGGTCACAAGGCTGCTGTTAGCCGCTAAATCCAAGAACCAATCATTAAGCAGCTACTAATCCCGGTATAGCACTGAAAGAAGCCATTACTTATTAACTTGGAGCACTGTCCAGTAGGCAATTAGAGATACAACGACTCTAATACAAAATATCCTAATGATTAGTCATCTGCCAGACTAATTATCGAGATTTGAACAACAGCGGCTCAACGGGATTCTTTCCGATAATTGCAGGGTTGCGAGCAGCTCTTTCATTCAGGTAGGGCATTCGAATCGACAATGACAATTCACATTCAAAATCCTCTGCCCCAAAAGCTGATTTCCTACTCCCACCAACATCTAAAGCTGCTGGCTATTGCTTTCCCAAATCAATAAACGAAACCCAAAAGACAATTTGAGCTAGCATAGAACTTGTCATCCGGCCAAGAACAAAAACGAAACTCAACCCACCCGCGGAAAACGCGAGTCCAATGGGAAAAACAAAGAGACGGTGTCACAGACATCAAGGACACGAAACCAGGAAATGTCTTCGGGATTCGAAATGCTTACAATGCCAGGGCTTTCGTGGGGATCGCGCTTGTACATCTCCACGTACTTGCCTCGGATACACAAGAACCTCAAGTGGCAATACTCGTGCCCGATCGAGTTCACGCCCAGATGATAAACCCACCCGAAGAACTCAAAGACCTCCCTTTTCCCCCCTCCTCTGTCGCTCTCCGACCCCTCCGTCGACGATCTGTCGCTGCCGAAGTTGCCCACTTTCTTGTGCATCGCCGCCGTCGTCTCCATCTCCAATCCCAACTCCCAAGATTCAACCTTCCTCAGCTCCCAGAAAAACAAGAAAAGCAATGGAAAAGCTGAAGAAATCAATTCGGGGGAGAAAGAGGAAGAGGAAGGTGGCAATACAAAGGTGCCACGAGGATATGCATTCCGCTATTTGACGTCTGTTGAAAACAGGACACAAATTTCGCGTCTTTCTTGCGCTTTTTTTTACCTGCGGTGGATTTGGTGAAGTGTAATGGCGGGGAAGTTAATTGCTTCGCGGCATCCGGGGTGTCCACGTCATCCCGTGTGGGCCCCACTAGGCGTAAAGGTTGTTGGGGCCTACGCGGAGTCAGCGTGCTGCCGGGACGCGTCAGAGCTGCTGAGGGGGTGGGACCCGACGTCATTATATATGATGCGGCCGACCTCCGGAGACCATCGTAGATACAACCTGAGCTCGAGATCAATACGATTAGAATGTTGCATAATTTATACGCGTGTCGTCTCTCGTCACGATCGATGCGTAAATACAATCTGAGCTTGAGATCAGCATGATTAGAATGCTGCATAATTTATACATGTGTCCTCTTTTTATAAATATAATGATTTGATAAAATCTCCAAACTTACCGAGCTAAATGTTAAGAAACTCGAATTCGGTCGGACAAAATACTCTCATTAACTTGAACTCGACTTTAGCTCGAATTCAGGTGAGTCGGATCCGAAGTTAGAAGAATCGATCTTGAGCCGTCCTTGAATTGAACTTTATTGGCTCCCTTCCAATCCCTTCCCCCACTAAGTCTTCTCTGCATCTTTACAGTGATTGGACCCACTTGAAAGAATATGAGTGATTGATGAGTGATTTTTACCCTTGGCGAATGTCATCGAGGTCGAAATCACGATCTGTCAACAGGACAGAAACTCCAATCTGAATAGATTTTGCCTTTTTCTGCTTGCACGATTTGCAAACAGCATCCTTCCTGACTCATCATTCCAGAAATTACGAATGCAAAAGAAGATAGGGCATGGAATCTGACACCGATCATGTCGGCAAAAGTACTTTTTCTCCATCCATGCCTCTCGTTTATGACAAGATAAGGTATGGAATGCCATCAAACCACCATTTGACTTTGCGTGGCCCTTCTTCAGCTTCTTCTGTTCTTCTTCTTCTTCTATGTGTCCAACCATGGCAGTTATGATGAACTTGCAGGCTTCTGGACAGTCTGAGCGTGGTATGAAAGGAGCTTTATGGTCCCACATTTACGATCACTGTCCCCATGTTCACGCTCAGCTTTAATAAGGAGAAGAATAATACTTATAATTTCGACTCACTATATAATATTGTCCTCGAATTTTATTCCTATTTATTATGTTATCTCTAAATTATAATTTATTTAATATAATCATTTAACTTTTAATATTAATTTTTAAACTATATTGAATGGTTTCATAAATTAGTGAATAAATTGAATATATACCAAAAGTTCATGGATCACACAAAATTAATTAAAAAATTAAGAAAAAATTTGTACTTTGAGTCAAAGTGCAAAGACCGCTTGCATAATAATCACAATTTTTTTTCATGACCGAGAAAATCATCACGGGCCTCCCGTGCCAGACGGCACCAAAAGGTCGGACTCCTATACCTTGAGGGACTGGTACAAATTGTTGTAAACATTTGAATTTCAAAAAAAAAAATTACAATGAGTATGTGGGTTTACCCACGTTTTCATCCATTGTGGGACAGTGCCCCTTATCATAACGGGCAGTCACTCCTTTGTTTTCTTCATAACTCCTATATAGAATGTTGTAATAACTGAACTTTGAAAGTTTTCCAATCAATGGAGTGGGATTTACTTCTTTTTTTTTGTATTTTTTGGTCATCAGGGGGATGCGGAATCCATTCCCCAACCATCTTTTTATACACATTCCTTGATATCGGATTTTAAATTTCTTGTCAAAGCTTAGTGCGGTCTTGATTTTTAGCTTTATTGGGAGCATTTAAAAAAAAAGTTGCACTAAGCTAATCTTCAGAAAATCCACTTTTAAATTTTTTTAATTAGGGTGACTAGTTTTTTTTTGTCAATAACAATCGTGACTTTCATTAATAACTATGATACGAAACACGAGACTGTACAACATCAAAACATAGGAAAAACCAAAGAGATTAGGAGATCGGTCATCCAATTCAGAGTTAGAGAGTCTATCCAATAGGTCTTCACCACCCAATTCTTAGTTTGATTTGCCTTTCTGGAGTAGTGGATTACCAATACACTTTTCGACCGAGCCAAAAGTACTTAATAATCCAATAGAATTGACTGAATGGCCCATGGGCTTTTAGCCTGGTCAATGACATAGTCCACGGCCAGTAGGAAGTCTAACAAAATGAATACCCGCATATTTTCTTTCATATTGCTCAGGTCTATTCGTAAATGCCATTGTCACTTAGCTTCTCCATAAAGGACAATCCTTCCCGCAGAGCTAGAGCTTCCGCTACCACTGCCGATGGAGTGTGGATTATTTTTGCAAATTCCTTAATTAGCGACCTATGATAGTCACTATAAACCCCCGCTACAGACCCTGTCCACGACTCACCGCACCAGGATGCATCCATGTTCATCATCCATGATCCGTTGGGCGATGGGGTCCATTGATCTAAAGGTAAATTACTTATTAGGGCTTGAATTCCATTTCGCAAAAGGCTTATACGAATATATTACTTCCTCGACAATGTGGCTTGAGCTCGGCTTTCGATTTCGAAACACCATAGTTTGTCTCCTTCTGAATTGACCACAGAACGCCGACAAAGAGGACTTTCCAAGATGGGTTAGTTTTTGGATGTTAAGTTCTTGAAAGCCCATTTATTGATTCTCCTTAGTGTTGTTAGGGAGGTATCACAGTTGAACTGGGATCTAACCATATATTTCGTCCAGTCGTAGAGAATAAATATGTGTTCGAGCATCTCCAAGGACTAGACGACAAACCGGACATAGTGAATTATGTTCTATCCTCCTTTTGAAAATGTTTTCCTTAGTTACAATGCATTGTTGCACACACTCCAAAAGAAAAGAACTATATCTTTGGGTAGGTGTGAATTTGCCATAGTGATGTCCATAATACTCCGGGAGGTTGATATGATGATGATGCCTAGTTGGCATTAGGAGAATTGTCCAAAGATCATAGGATATTATAAACACTCTTGACTGAGTACGAGTCAATCTTTTTACATGTTCATATCAACTTGTTTGCCACTGGGTTGGGGTTGAGAGGGATTGAAATAATCTCTTGCACTACGTCATCATTAAAAGAGTTCAGCTAGCTTTAGGGTGTTCCACTCTTTGGTCTCCTAGTCAATTAGCTTCGCAACAAGTTGGAGGTCGTGTTGGTTCGCTGGGCCACCAATTCTACCTATAGGTAACCATTTGTTCGTCCTAATATTAATGCTCTTTCCATCTCCCACTAGCCATCGGACTTTAGGTTCCATCGGCTCTTTACCGGCCAACAAAGACTTTAGGTTCCATCAGCTCTTTACCGGCCAACAAGCTTTGCCACCCCCAGGATGGACGATGTCCCTTGTTTGCAAGCTAGAAACTCTTTTGAAGGAAACAAACACCTCTCATCACCTGGCTCCATAAAATCATTCGGTTTTTGAATCATACGCCATGCATGTCTCCCCAACATGAAGTTGTTGAAGGTAAGAAGGTCTTTGAAACCTAAGCTTCCCGAGATCCATGGATTTTCAAATTTTCAATAGAAATTTTATCACTTACATAACATGTCTAACTAAGTTTTTCCAACACCAAATTGGGCAAAGATTCAGCCATGCGGCCATACCAGGGTGGTTGCCCACGTAAGCAAATGTTAATGCGGGTCGTGACGAGGTGACCACATCCATTTTTTTTTATAATTTAGTGCCACGAGAGATTTGATTAGATATCTTATGTAACTAGACAGATATGACTATATATAGTAAAAGCACAAAGACTCGATTATAAAAAACAACACGACAAAGAAAAGAAGAACTTCGGACCAAATTTTGTTTCCCTTTTTGAGACAATTAAATATGATTTCTCCGTACAACGGTCGAAGCGCTTCAAAACTTTTCGAGCCACCCAAGATCGAATCTTGTTTGCTATATAACATATGTATGCTTTTCTCTTATCACCCAGGATTTTCACCTCAGGACCTACCCGATCCAAGTGATGAATGGGCCTGGGCCTTTGTGTAAGCCCACTAATCAAAATCAGAAAGCCCAAAAAACAAGAAGCCCATGAGCACAAAAAGGCGGTTTGCGAATCTAATTCGGCAAGTCATTGGTTCTATAAATAACCCTTCAATCCAACAGGAGGAACAAGACAATCGCATTTGGCGGACGCCTCTCTCCTGACTCCGACATGGCCACGACGCTCCTCCGGCGAAACCCTAACCCTGGCTGCCTGTACGACCCCGACTGCAGCCGCCCGCATCGGCGGAAGCGCAGCCCCGGAAGGATCAATTCGCGCCCTGCGGCGGTCCCGTCGAAGGACCTCGTGATGGGCCAGGTCAAGATCCTGAAGCGCGGCGAACCCTTGCCCGCTTTCGCGGCCCGCGACGGATCTCCTGGCCTCCCCCTCGCGGCGGCGAAGGGAAAGATCAAGAAAGGAGATCCCGACCTCGCGCTGGGGTCGACCGACCGGCTCGGGCCAGACCCTGAGGACGTGCAGAGGCAAATCCGGGTCGGGGAGTTGCCCGGCGTTTATGCGGGTACAGGGGTGTGCGTCTCGTCCCCACCGCCGAGTTCCGTCCCTGTGCCGTGCTTCTTGGGCAAGAACGACTCGGCGACGTGCAGTTTAAGGCGGCTCTTGGGGCTCCACTTGTCATGAATTTGAGGGAAAATTTGCGTGGTTTCGGAGACTTGCGGCAGATGCGGCGGTGCCTGTGAATTCCGCCAATCAGATGGATGTGTTCTGCTGGAGATTTGCTTGTTCGAGAATCAGAAGGGCTCTCCTTTATATTTTCAAGAGGAAGGGGCTTTTGATTGCAAGCAGAAAGGAAGTTGTTGAAGGTAGAAGTTTGGTTGGTGCCCTTCATTATCGAGGAAATTCGAGATAGTTGATCAGGGAACTCGAACGGTTTCTTCTAGGGTTTAAGTAATGTTGAGTTTAGGTGCGTGCATGTGGATCCAATACGGACTGTGTAGCCTGTGTGCTCTATAAATCTAAGTATTGGTCTGCAGAACTGTCAGTGTAGGCATTAGTCTGCCCCTTTCGAATGAAATGTTGGCTAACTTATGATTCTGTGTGGGCGAGAGTTGCTGGTTTTTATAAATAGGTCTGATATCTGTAGCTTCTATGTAATACATCAGTTTGCTGGAATAAAGTTTATTATCATGATTTATTATGTTGCCGTTTAATTACCTTATGAGCCAGTTTCATATCGATGTGCGGATGGAATTCAATGTTCGCTTGCTATAAAAAACCAACTATTAATTTTTCACTAAAGATTGGGTGAGAGAAGTGTGTTAGGTATCGCAAACTACACCTACAATGTTGATGAGGTGTAATTCGAAGCAGTGGTTTTTGGTAGAGAACCTTATGTTGTGCAGCAGCAAATAAGCTTATTTGCATCCTGGTTGCTGGGGTTCTTTCTAGTTTGATTCTGGGACGTGATATGTTGTGGTGTAAGCGGTTAAATGGAATTCCTGAATTCTAGCAGCCTCAGTTTGGCTGATGTATATGAATGCAGCTTCATGGGCCGTCTTCTTTCAGGCATATTGAATCGAATTGACATCTTGGGTTTGTGTGGTACAGAGTAGAGATAATGCTGGTTACTGTGGTTGGCATGAACTACAGTGATTGATTGATCTCTACTCTCGCTGCAAATGCATTTGATCTTGCATCTAATATGCATAATCTCAGGGAAACTAAAATGCCCATGGGTCGATGATCTGACTGAATATCTGTCTTTAGTCTTTAATTGGATTTGAGGCAAGTCTCTTGTGCTCCTAATATGCTTAAGTTTCTCTCTATAGTCCTTTCCAGATGCGTCTTTATCATTTTAAGTTGCTGGTGAAAATTCGAAAGCATCGCATGATCTACTGGTGAAAACACTACTTTTGAGGGCACGCTGCACTGGACAGTTGACACTCGGAGATGCGACTGTTTGCTTTTCTTATTTTGGCCGCCGCAGCTATATTCTTCAAAATGCACTTGTTAGTCTGTTAGGTAGCAAGAAAGAATGCGGTTTGCTGAAGAAAAAAAAATTCCATAAGCTTCGCTATGTAGTATTTGCTTCGCTTTGCTGTTCTTGGTGTTGGGGGTCCTCAAGCGCATTGGTTTCTAATGCATTATGGTTGACAGTGTGTGATCAACAGGTTGGATCTGCATGTCGGACCTTGCTTATTAGCAAAAGATGGTTTGGCAATATAATTTGTAAACTGATCCTCATCCTTCAGAGGGTTATTGGCTTGCTTAGATGTACTAGGGGGAAAGAACTTTAAGATCTGTCCGCTCCAACCATGGGCACCTATTTCAGAGAATATTTCATTAGCTGTCTTCTTCTACCTTGCCCTGTAAATGGGATATATACATCGGCAAGCAAGACAAGTGAATCATGCCAGCATCTGGAATCTTTGCCTATCTTCGAACTCATGCTGAAGCAGCCATTGAATTCGTGGCATTGTGATTGACAAACCCTATTTCTCTAATATACCTGGAATCACACTAACCAAAAGCAAACAGTAACAAAATAAGACGTTCTTATTTGAAATTTCTGTAGACGACAATCCTATGTTGGTGACAGATTCTCTTGAAAGGCAAGCGCAGGCATGTTAAGGGTAACATATGATCACCTCGCACCCATCTCGATGGAGCTGCTTTCTCTGCCATTACTTTCGTCAAGTTCTGGGTAAGCAGGCAATGTCCTCTTCCAGAACCAGTGCTTTCTCCACACGAATATCATCTCTTCTATCGGGACTCCCTTGGTTTCAGGTAGGAATACATAGACGAAGATGGTCATGATCGTGATCCAGCTGGCAAAGAAGAGGAAGATCCCGAACTTGAATGCGCAGAGAAGGGAAAGAAAAGACTGCCCAATTATGAACGTGAACAGAAGGTTCACGGCCACGGTTATGCTCTGCCCAGCTGATCGGGTCTCTAAGGGGAATATCTCACTTGGGACGGTCCAACCAAGAGGGCCCCATGACCATCCAAAAGCCACCACGAACAAGCAGATCACGGTCACGACCAGTATTGAGAAGCCCTTCGATAGCTCTTGGTTGTTGCCGAACTTGACTCCCAATATTATTGCTACTATGCACTGCATCACAGGCAAAAGGAACATGTTTAATTCTGTTGAACCAATAGGAGTATTCGTCTGTGTGCATCTGAGCGCCTCTACATTGGAATGGATGATCACTATTTCTGTGATAGTTATCAATTTTTTGTTGTGAAATCACAAAGTGAATATTGTATCATGTAACCCGCTTCATAAATAGCGAAAATCTTGTTTTGGTTGGTAAGTAATTTGGAATTCGGTTGACGTCCCCTCATATTAAAGATGAGCATTTTGGTGTCTTTAAAGTGTAGAATATGCAAAACAGAACGGAAATTCTTTTTACCTGGCATACAACCATCTGTATTCCTCCACTAATAAGTAGAGCTCTTCGGCCCCATTTGTCAACTGTAGCAATAGAAATAAGCGTGGATGAAGCAAGCACTGCTCCCGTCAAAGCAGAGGAGTAAAGGGATGCACTTCCTCCGAATCCCATGCTCTGAAAGAGCACTGGAGCATAGAAAAGAATTGAATTTATGCCTGTGAGGATTTGGAAAGTGGGCATGAAGATAGCCATAACTAACTGAGGCCTGTTTCTTTTCTTGAAAATATTTCGGAATGGATGCTTGATCGCATTTGCTAATTCACTGGCATCAACAATGTCCTGGAACTCTGCATTCACGTTCTCAGTTCCCCTGATCTTTTCTAGGACTCGTCTTCCTTCCTCTTTATTTCCACGTTCGACTAGGCTGTTGGGTGTCTCTGGTAGGAATAGTCCTCCAACTGTCATCAACAGAGCTGGCACTGCAGCCAGGCCAAGAGAGAGCCTCCATCCCCAAGGCCTGAGCTTCTCAGTTCCAAAGTTTATCATGTTCGCAGTGAATATGCCCAGAGTTGTAGCCAGCTGAAACATGATGTTTAATGCTCCACGAAGATGGGCAGGTGCCATCTCTGACAAATATAGTGGAACAACCTTCAGAGAACAGAAGAGGCGAATGAGCTCCACTTGACAAAGCTGAACATGAGTAGAGTATTTCTAAAACTTTTCCTTCTCATTCAGTTCAATGCGAACAAATCCCTCACATTTTGTGACTCCTAAAACTCACTTCGAGACATTTATTTTTGATTCATCATCCTGAGAATAAAATCTTTCTGCTATCCTATTTTTGGAGTGCTCAGTTGCAAAGCATTAATATTTAATCAACGGATTCGCGTAGATCACCTCTAGACAGATGCTTCATAAGTTACTGCTTTATACTGCCGAGAGAG
This sequence comes from Melaleuca alternifolia, assembly GCA_019926035.1. Taxonomy (NCBI): domain Eukaryota; kingdom Viridiplantae; phylum Streptophyta; class Magnoliopsida; order Myrtales; family Myrtaceae; genus Melaleuca; species Melaleuca alternifolia. Next base: position 1,042,139 of record JAGKPW010000431.1, on the reverse strand, counting down.
AGAGAGAGAGAGAGAGAGAGAGAGAGAGAGAGAGAGAGAGAGAGGAGGGCATACTTGATTTCCAAAGCCAATGCCAACTCCAAGCATAATCCGACCCAAGAGAAGCATTGCAAGATTTTCAGCTGCAGCATTTAAAGTTGCTCCAATAAGAAAGCTGACTCCCCCACAAATAATACTCGCGCGACGTCCATAATTTCTTGTGATGGGAGAGGCGACCAGAGAGGCAACCAACCCAGCAAGGTAAAGAGAAGATGTAAATGAGGCAAGGACTTGGTTATTGTACTTGCAGTAGTTGTTCTCATGTGCATGCTGCTTGCTCCTGTAAACTTCAGGGAAGAATTTCTTAAGAAATCCATCCATTGAGGTCACTCCTCCTGCAAAAGAAGGCAAAAAGTCATGGCACAGTTTTGCAGAAAGACACTCTGCATTCAGTCAAATCAAATTTCTGAGCTGCGTTGTTTCTTGACATTTTGGGAAATTATGTGTAAAGCAATGTTAAATTTTGATATTTCTTACATAATCCGCTGTAGTTGAAACTGTAGAATGTGCTGCAACATCTGAAAATTATCAAGATATACTCCTTCTCCGATCTTTTACATCTAAAGTATTAACCAGCGACTCATCTAAAGTCAAGTTTGGTTGTAAAATAAGATTAGCATGGTATTCTTTGAAAATCTTCAACGTGACACGATCTGTTCTCATGTATTCAAAGTATATGATACAACGAGAACTGTCTTTAGACCATGATTTTCTTCTATCCTAGTGTGGCGCTGCAAAATACAGATCAAGGTGCCAAACCATAGCTCAATTATCCATTTAGCTTTGAAAACAATCATGCAACCCAGACCAAAGAAGGGAACTTCTTGAATAACATCACTATTGCAAAATCAATCTGTTGTTTCTGTTGTCTCCACCAGCGGCAACGAGGAGGATGTGCATGAGGAATCAGATGCGAAATCCGTCAGCTCATCTCTCGCGCCTACTGGTTTCATCACTCTTTACACCGAAAAATGCAAGGAGAACTACATACAGATGCCGACAAGTTACAAGAATCAGTTTGCACAAACTGAGAGACCCACCTGAAATTCCAATGTCATAGCCGAAGATGGAACCGCCGACTGCAGCGATGAGGCATGTGATGACGACATAACCGGTAACCCTCCCTTGGTACTGCTCCGCTCTCTCCTTCGCCACGCCAGTCGGACCCAAAGACCCTCCCGCCATCTTTAGACTCCCTTCTTCTCTGCCCACCTCGTTCCCTCTAGCAAAGCTGTCTGAGCAGAACACCAGACTTCATATATATAGTCCAACTAAGCCCAGTCAACCAACCAAGACAGAAAGAACCTCCCCCACCTGCCTAACCATGAGAGAAAAAAGGTAAGCCATAACAAGGGCCAAGAGGGGCTCTGGTTCTATTGTATTCTATCGATCACCCTCTTTAACACAAGTAAAAATGAACAGCGCATGGGAGGAAATAAATGTTGGGGTAGCACTTGTTCAGTAGATGATGTGGTTTGACAGCGAGTCCATCCTTTCTTAATATTTGGTTGGCTTGATCAAGGAGGCGTCGTAGCAGCTGGCTTCATCAATCACCGGGGGCATAGAAAAGCAGTTTTCCATTCTCATATATCCAATTGGGGGACGGGTTTCAATGATAGAGCTGCATGCGCTCGTTTCCAGTGCTTCTTCATCCGCAGATATTCGGCCCTCTTGTCTGGATTCGGATCTCTCTCTCCTCTCCTACCGTACAATTCAAGTGAATCCAGCAAGTTCTTGACGCTCTTCTGGATAACATAAAAAGCTACTCGAGCACGGGAATATAGAATTTCGAGAAAATACGATGAAAATGAACTTATGACCTTCTTTCTTTTTGTAAGATGTGTAATTCATTAGCATATCATGATTTAATAGGTATAGAATCTGTAACAATAATGATCAAATGGCCAGTAAAGGAATAAAGAAATAACGATACGAAAGAAACTCAACGTGGAGATGTTATCCACCACCAAGTGTATCGTTTCGACAGAAGGCCACAACTCAAGTTGCACTTCGTTTAATGGTTCTTGTCTTGTACCATGTTCATGGTCTCTATCACCTGCTGTCAAACTAGAACTGAAAATACTTATAAAAAAAAAAGCAGGTGTGGACGGAGAGAGGAAAGTTAATGACGGCCGTCGTAGTTTTCTCCATGAGAATTTACAATTTTCGAGCATATTCAGTATGTGCTAGTCAGCTCATCAAAGGCGTTGCCTCATTGTTGTTCTTAACGAAAAGTCATGGTTGATTTCAGACGATACTTGATAAAAGATCATATGAAGTTGAATCATGGTGGTGGTGGATGGTGACACAATGGGTAGACCAGATGCTTCAGATTCGGCCTTTTCACCCATCAATTTTCTTGCTGATGCGATGGCCATCCGTAGAATTGAAAATGGACTCTGTTGGTATGTGAACTAGGATCTCAAAAGCATCCCTTTTGGGACCACTTGCTTTGGGCATCAACAAGCCGAAAAAATTCCATAACTTGTTAAATGGGTCATTGACTCAGCTTTTGCGTCCACGCTCGATTTGCACGGCGTTCATTTATCGACCAAAATAATGCCAAAGAATGTATCCAGACAGCCGGTTTCGATAGATCTCACATGAGACTCGCGTAAAATCAAATTTTCTTAATATTTCAAATTCATTTGATGTGCTTGATTCATGTGAAGATGCCTCGATCGACCCAATATTGCTTTTTTATATGTATTTTTATCCATGTGGAGACATTTTATCCGTGCTGCAAGCTAGCATTTATATATATATTTGTTTTCCTTTTACCCAAAGAAGGCAAGTCCAAAATATTCCAATCTAGCTCAAAAAAAGAATTGATCCAGAATGTCATCTGACCCCCATATAGAAAGAATTCCATCCGAACTATGGTATCAGTAGATTGTTTAGTAGGCCATTTTCCAACTGTATGATAGCAAACTTGGAATATATTGTTGGGATTATTATTCTATAAATCTGCTGCTTTGAGTTTTCTTGGATAAATAAACGGGAACAATCTTTGTTTTTTTCAAAGTCCAACCTCCTGTATGCTCGGCTTGGTTGACTCTAGACATCAACATGCGCTATCATAGGTACCGATCATAGCTTGGAATTTGGGTCAGATACATAATTTATAGTCAGTAGCATTTAAGACTAGACTCTCTCTCTATGCATCGCTCATCCCACTTGGAATTTATGTATCGGTAGACCAGCATGGAACCAGCTGAAGTCCACTGTACCAACTTGGAAAAGACAGGTTTTGGTTCGATGTCAAGGCAAGAAAAAGAAGAAATGATACAGATAATTGAATAAGATATTTTCCGCTTCTTTGGCAGTGAAAGTGGGAGCGTTAGCTGCCATCAGCCTCCAGTCTGCAGACCGATTCGACAGGCGAAGGCGCTGACCACATTGGATGCGTGATTAGGTATTGTTCTCCAAGGAAAAAGATTAATGAGAATGACAGGTACGAAAAGAAAAGAGGAGATTCAAGTGTGTGTGGTTTCTGCACACAAGATAAGTTGGTGTACAGTCATGTTTCAATATGACAAATTGCAGCAAGATTCAGGTCGCTGAACATCTGGAATTGATAGTCGGTGCAATTGCCATCGTTTAGCTAAGTCAGCCGACGACCTTGGCTTTGTTATTCAAGAAAAGCATGACACATTAGAACGACTCGATTTCTACTTGGAATCAGAGGCGTTGCGGTTCATGCCTTGGCACGAAATTCCTTTCCTTGAGCCCTACTTGTCCATCTCAATCCTTTCAGACTCGATCAATTCTGTATATGAACATTTGAAAACTTGTCTCAACCATGTATCGATTTGAGTAAGACTATTTTAATCATGGTCCACACCACTAAATTGCTCGGGAGAGGTGAGTATGAATAGTTTCATATTCAGACGAATTTGATTTTTTATGAAGTCAAACGCATTATCAAAGATAAAAGATGATTCATGTTAAATGAAGCTTAGAGTGGAGTTAGAATAATTGCATCATTTCCCTCTACTTTAGAATGTACAAAAATGTTATGTTTATACAAAGTAAAACACCTCAATAGGCAACATAAATAAATGAGAAGGATGTCAAGGCAAGAATCATGCATGTTTCCTCTTTGGTCTGTCGTGTTCTCACCTTGAATCATGGGTCTCCAGGTTGCACGAATAATGATAGATGAGTGAAGCCTATTCTTTAGCTCCACATCTGCTACAAACCTTTGACCAGATTCTTTCACTCATATGTGTTACCTGTGGAGCAGGATAAGTTCTACCCAACAACTGGGTCACTTGTGAACTGGACCAGACTATCTTATTTTTGAGCTGATTTCATAAGTTAAAAAGTTAAAAATCCTAATTTCTTTACCGAGCCTCCAGTGGGACCCTAAAAAATCACGATTAACCAAACCCGTCTCTCTTTGTCTCTCTCATATCACAACGTTATTAGTACATGTTTTTTTTTTACATGTTTAAAGAGTATAGGAGTGGTACGAGCCTAGTTAAATTGCCATTACGTTTGACTAATTTGATCTTCAATCCGACAAAACTAAAATACATTGATTAAGAAGTATGACGAACTATAACGAGATTTATATCGTTCATCTTTTACTTTGAATTGTCTTGACACTCATAACTTCATATTATTTTGTTAGAAAAAATAAAGCAAGAATAGGAAAAAAAAGATGTTCACGGGTAGACTTTGCAATCGGATCGAAAAAACAGGGTAGGTTTTATGATCCAAAAACTAGAAAGCGGTTATAACATGGTAGGTTCCAGATTCCGAGTCTAAAACCTACCCACCCTGAATCGATCACCCTTAATTTATCTAGTGCCATTTCAAGATATATGATTGAGAAGGAATGAAGTCCCACTGCTTGAGATTATTTAAGCACCACTTCACGATCATAAATTCTAACCAAATCGGCCGTTGGGTATCAATTTCAATTCGGGTTCATCAAGTTAGGGCACACTTCCAGAATATCCGTAGTCGATGTACACGAGCTATTAGATCTTGCGCATTTCAGAGTCTTGTAAAATTCAACAGTTAACATGCAATAGGCTCACCTGGACTCAGGTTATGATATCATTATTGTGACCCCACGGGATTTGCCTAATTGATTTGAGTGATTAGGGATTTCTAGCTCGGGAATTCAGGAGTCACTCGTTTGAATCCCACCATTTCCATACAGCTATTCTGGATCAAGGCCACTTGCATAGATCAACTCTTTGAATTTAACCGATTTATAGAAGTTTTGAGGCATTCCATAAACTTTCGGTTAGTCAAGTCGTCACACCCAGATCCATCGATTATAATACAAAAGGTGTTAGTGTGAGATTTCTATCCACTTCTATAGCAATTATACAGAGCATATGTGAGTCGCATGTGGTGGGGTTGTCCGTCTGTGAGTTCCTTTCACATCTAAGGAATGACAGACAGATATAACGTGGCTGTGGTGGTCCATACATCGTTCCAAAGTATGAAGTACTTCACAGCACTTCTGCTTCCTTTCTTTCCTAAGGGCAGACCAATGGACGCCGTTCAATTGGAAGTTCAGATAAGGCGGCCACCTTTGTGAGCCACGCCTTCCCGTGGAGATAACTTTGGATTTTTGGTTAATTCATCATCATCTGTCAAGGGGGAACTCACACTGACATCGTCAGCGGATGGTGTCTGGACACTCCTTCCCTACGACAATTTTAACATACAATCAGCGGTCAATCCTCGAGAATACCGATTCATTGAAAAGCCAATTAATTAACAAATCTCTATGGATTAATGACGACAATACACGGAACTGCACCTTAGAAATTTCCGTTGCGGTACAAATTGTTTAAGTTTAGGATGAACGTCGAGTTGCCAACCAACACAAGATTGTATTTTTGACTCATTTGGACCGATTCGATTAGAGCGGACAACCACTCAAAAGCTACCGACACCGGCCAACATTCTACAATCAAATCTTGCAAGTTCTACAAGCCTTTCCGCATGTAGGACTTGAATTTTGTTCGACCAATGTCAATGTCAAGAAATATTTTACTCGGACATAGCACGATTGAGGGGATACGCATGTGTAAGTCAGCTAAGAATCTAAACTGCCTTCGATAAGCATTTTCCTAGTTGTGATGCTGAAGCGGCACTCATATGACAGCAAAGATCCATCACTCTGCAGTATTAATACGTCGAATGGAAGGATCAATTTACATTTAACTATACCATATTGATGATCTATAACTGCATTACAAGTACGTAAGACCAACTCCCAATTGCAGAACCCTCAGGGTAAACAACACTAACCGCGCGAATGATACATTTGTTTCATTAACATGACACAACGAACAAATTCCCGCATAGACGCTTCTCACAAATAGGTAAAACAAGGCCAAGTTGTCCATATTGCTAATGCATCTTTCCAACAGGATACATTTTGCAAAGGTTATATCGAGGCATCAATTGAAGCTTCTTGGCTCTACAATAGTAATCGCCTGACAACTTGAACAAAAGAAATCTTCTGATAACTTATACGAAAGGGTGCATGAGCCAATGTCAACATTCCACCAAAGTTAAGATAGAACTAGAATAATTGTCACTAAGATATTCACAATCCTAATCTTGACCGCAAAGTAGAATAACTTACTAAGCAGCTGCTTGCTGAGGCTGGAGACGGATATATCTCAACCAGTGGCACCCAATCCTCGAGATTTCGGGAGCCTGACAGCGGCCAATGGGTTGACTATGCCCTGAGAATCCTTTCCCAAGCCCATTCCGTCAACAAATCCCATCTTTGCCATCATTCTGGATCCAAACCCTTCGGTATGCCTTTCAAAAGCTCCAACACTTTGAGGCGTTCTTCTCACGGATCCTCCTCTACCACTTAGCTTTGACTTAGCACTTTGAGATTCAGACTCCCTATTCCTTTCCGATTCTTCGCCAGATTCAGAGAAGCTCATCCCTAATCCAAGAGATTTAGGACGCTTAATCACTTCGATGGGCTCCGCCATACCAGTGCCTCCCTTCCCCAACCCTTGCCCTTCTACGAATCCCATTTTTGCCATCATTTTCGACCCAAAGCCCGTTGTGTGTACCTCAAATGCACCAAAGCTCTCAGAAGCGACCAGAGTCATGTGCTCCTCACTGTTCTTACTGGCATTAACGGGGCTGATCTCTGTCGATGCAGATGGCATTACACCATGTGACACGAAAGACACAGGTTGACTGGCCAGTGACAACTTTCCACTGGATCGGTTGACTGAGTTCTTCAATGACTTGCTTCTGCCAGAATTTTTAGTTTCTTGAGGCCTTACCTGATTTCGACCTCCACTGGCTGACTTCAGATGTGGGACATCAATTAACGAGAAATCAGCATCATCATCATCAACAGGTCCAATCAGCTGTGATTAGCAATGTGACAATTAATTGTAGTATTTCAGTATATGCAAATAGATAGCTGACCTACCTTTGTGAAATAAAGTCAAAGGCAGATTCCTGAATAAGAGAACACACAGCACCAACATGCATAAATTTTCCACTTATCAGATCAATACCTTTTCGAGTATAAGTTTATCAGTTGAAGATGGCATGCATGTCTGTGGTGTTCGCACAACTGTTACAAATCTGGAGAAACAAGATGATAATTAGAATGTCAAAAGCTTAAAGCCTAGAAAGGTAGGAGATAGGGGAAACAGAAGGCCCATCAACCTTTTCTTGCCTGATCCCTGGGCGCTACTTCTCAAACGATAAATTCTTGCCAGTCGTTGAACCTTATCACACAGAGAAAAGTTGTAACAATTAAAAAAGAGTTCTGATGAATGAACAAACGGAAGCAGAACGATGTACTACTGGAACAAAAATCTCTTCCACAGAACATTAGAGTGGAAATCCGTAAGGTGCAGACATGAGGATGCCTCCAAACCACAATCAAGTTATCAAAGACAAAGGAAGAACTGATGAAATCTGAGAATCAGGCAGAGAAAACTGAGAGGGTCATTCACATGACCAAGGCTGAAAAAGGAAAGCTATACCTAGAGTTCGACAGGATTGCTAAATGCTCATGCAATTATGTAAATATTTAGAGACACTAAACCTTGGGAAGGCACAGATCAATACTCGCATTAGTTTGACTGCAGTGAGAACAAAGGTTGACGAGTAATAAGATAGAAAAGATACAGTCCTAAACCAATGAGAGTACAGCAAAGTCAACATTTCGACGCATAAAAGAGATCAAGGATAAACAGACCTAGGAGACTTTCAATTAGGCTTATCAGAAAAAGAAATTTCAATTAACAAATCCTGAATATAGTCATCATGGCACGGAAAGCAATATACTTATAATAGTAATCTTATTAATGATAGATGTAGCCTAACACAAATCTCTGACTATTAGACCACTCCATTATAATCTCTTTTGCATGTGCTCAGATGTCCTGCATAATAAAACTAAGCATGTTTATTATCTGTCTCATCACACATCAAATTCACAGGGATAAGTTAAGCATGTTAAGGTACTTGGCCAAAATACAAAGTCGCATTAAATTCGATCTTGCATTTTTAGGTGTGAGCAATAGGTACTTTAACTATTGATTGAGGTAAAGAGATCATTCTTACAGGGTCTCCCTATGAATGAGGCAGAACATCTTCATGCAAAAGTGAGCATAAGCAAGAATGGTGAAGGATTGGCAAGGAGTCACAACCTTTTGTCACAAGAGAGAGAGATGATAAAACATACCTGGGAACAATCCCTAGAATGCATAGGTTGAAAAGAATGTATGTCAATTCCATTGAGAACAATCTCCTCCAGCTTCTGAAATATTAAATCAAGAAGAGCATTAAGATTTGGTCCTAATAATCAATGCTAGATACCACATAAAGGATAAAATACCTATCCCTCATTAAACAAAATAGGAGCAGAAAGGCCAAATTTGGTTTTGCATTAAAAACTCAAGCATCATGGAAAAAATGGGGACGCAGGTTGAAGAACTTCACGCCTAACAGGGTTGACTTGTAATGATGCCAAAGAACTTCACACCAGCAACAATAATTTCAATTACCATGATAACCGAATTTCGTTATTTAGTATAACCCAGAAAGAGAACACCCCCCCGCCCCCCCAAACACACACACAAAAACGAAAAAAAAGATGAAAATATCCTCTCAGAAGATCATGTGCCCTCATTCATCCATTTCCATCTCACATTCATGAAAAAGGTCTACAACTTCAACGCTTGAAAATCTGACAACAAAGAATAATTCAATGCATGAAGTCAGAGAAAATTAAGAGAAAAGGATCGTATCCATGAAGCAGAAGCAAGGCTCCTCGGCTAGGTCAAATGACAAAATAACAGGAATGTCCAAAAGATAATGATGCAATTGCTTGTTAATTATACATTGGATCACGAGGACCATTTATACATAAGCAGAAGACAGAAGAATGCCTTTGCAGCTTCCAAATACCTCCATCCTTACCTTATTTATTCTCTCAAGGTCAACGCCCCTACGAATCATTCTGTCCCTACGTTTAGCAGCAATCAATTCTTTGCGATGTTTCTTCTTTTCACCTGTGCATCAATTGCATTTAAATTTTACCAAAAGTGCAAAAAACTAAAGAAACGTTATCCTATGAAGAGCCTTCAGACAATCTAAATTGTTCTTCATCCCCCAACAAAAAGATCATAATTGCTCATTGTTTCCCAAGACACAGAAGGAGAGCTCCATAAATTGAAAAATAGACAGTAAATTTCTGAAAGAGAGGTCCTTGTGTGCCTCAAATTTGTTTCTTTCTCAGGAGATAAAAAACATAGAGACCCCTCCAATCGTGTTATCTAAGCCAATTGTTATTCTTATTTCTCCATTTTAGTTGTTACTACTTAAGACTTAACTATTATTTCATGGATAAAATAGAAGGGCCAAGATTCATTATTGATGAATGAATATTTTGCTTTGCTTTTAAATCACAATATATACCACTAAACTAGTTTTCCATTGAGTATGACATCTTTCTCATCCCCCAGTGGGGTGGAGCGGGGCGGAGAGGGGAGGGAGGGAGGGATAGTCAAGTTAGATTAATGCATATACAAAGTTTACCAGGAAATCTTCTCGATCTTGTACCCTTCTGAGACTCCAATGACCGAGATTGAGGCACTCTTGTACCACAATTCTTCTTGGCTGAGAGAGCCCTCACATCTTTTACCAAGATAAAATCATCCACACCTGATGACCAGTTATCTCTCACCGTCCCATGACCTTGATGTTTTGATTGACGCTTCCCCTGCATACCATACTGCGTGGAAGCATCCTGGAGAGCAAGTCCACCCAATTTTTCCAAAGTTTCATCCAAATCACTACTAGAAGAATCGTCTGAATCATCTGACGAACAAGAAACCTGCTGTAACAAATATTTTGCATGTAAAAGAGAACCACTCCCTCCAATTCCTTCCAAATAATCTTGAGCAATGTCATCATCGACATCTGAACCACTATCAGACATGTCCTCAGAGTCATCACTTTCAGAAGAATCTGTTGCTCCATCCGGCTCAGCCGATTTTGACTCCGAGTCTTCCCCATCACTACATTCCGCAACATCATCCCCACCCTCTTCCTCGTCGGATATATCTTCCGTATATATTTTTATTCCCCCAATTGATACAAACCCGGAATTTTTCTTTGCAGATGTCTTCCTTGACAAAAGCTGAGCCCTCTTTTCAGCTTCTCCACAATCGAAGTTCTGACAATAATCCACTTCCTGCTCAGACGATGACAAAGCCCTCACTGATTCTTCTTGAATTTCCATTTTCCCTGAAGACGCTTCAATTCCAATTGGAGCTGCATCATTTTCACTACAATAACCCAATCCTTGGTGTGAGCTATCACCTAGAACAAAATCCGAATGATAGTCATAACTGACATTTGGTTGATCCATTGATGATGGCCCTTCATCTACATAAGCAACAATTTGGCTCCCCTTTGAGCCACACAGAATGAAAGGCTGAGAAAAATCCGTTTTGTTCTCTCCATTTGCATCTCTGGAGGCTGACTCTGGATGCAAACCATCCTGTTAAGAAATTCAACTAACCTAGATCAACACAAGTGAGAGACTAAGATCAAGGCTCATCCACAAGAAGTTTCTCAAATCAAGACAGCTACAAAGGTGAAAAACCATAATCTAAGCCTCAAGGTATTAAACTAAGACCAACTCTAAAAATTGCTTTCCATATAGTTCAAGGCTTTAGCATTATTTGGTCTTCATTTAAAAACTCAACGGGTGTGAAACCCAAGAGACAGTAACTACTACTTTCAATAACCCATGAATTTTTCAAACGCAGGGAGGGCGACTATCACCATAAGATTCCAGCTTTACCTGAAGGTAAGGAGACGGATACCGGTATCCGACAGCATTTGATTTTGGAATTCGCGGCAAGCTTTTAGAAACGGAGCCTTTACCTCGCCCGGAGCTTCCGGCTTTCAATGCATCCGAGTTTTGATTCGATCCTACAATGGAAACCAAGCAGACCAAACACACTCTTATACTTAGAAACACACCATCCTCACAGAAACAATTGAGACAACCGGATTTTCAGTCCCCATTCAAGCTCCATTGTGTCGGAACCCAAACAGAGATCCGACCGATCATCAACCGGTTCAACGTTTATCAAGAAAAGCGCGAGTAAACCGAGAGAAATGGACCTCGCCGAGGGGCCGGAGATGGAGTCTTGGGCTGCCAATCCGACAAGACACCGCCTTCAACGAAGAGACCGGTTCTGATCGACGCCGCAGCGTCGAATCCTCTTCTTCCTCTTCTCCTGTCGTCTCCGCCGTTGGGCTTGCCGTTGCTCCGATTGAAGTTGTTGCTGCTACTGTTGCTTTTCCTCGAATTCGATCTCCTCTTGCCTCCAGCCATGTCCAAACTCGCAGTTGATTCGCTAGAAAAATGAACGAACTTCGATTGAATTTCTGACCTAATCGGTCGATTGATTTGGGGGCGACGACAAGCGAACCGTCGAATGATCACCTCCACCTGCTCGGGGTTTCCTGCCTTGATGGAGATGCGGTTACATCTGGACCGTTGGTGATCACCGTGGGCCGCACGTAGACTCGTGGACGGCTATGATGCGGCAGTGGAGGCTTGGGACATGACCCTACGCAAACGAATGCTGCTACTCTTTCTCTTGCAAATATGCGAGAATCAATGCTGTCACGAACCATCCGGTGCGCGTTGGGTTACTGTTGCATGGATCCGGATCCATGAACCCATACAAGTCACAGTATCGATCATGGGGTGCTGATGTGATTAGTGACCTTGGCGAACCCGGTCCATAAGAATTCGGGTTTAGATACAAATTTATTGTGCTGGTCATTGAGTGGTTGAGAAAAAAATGAGCGATTGGGAGATTATTCTTGTTTGAGAAAATAGTACATTTATCTTATATCTCATGAGTGAGTTCTTCACCCCGTCATCTTAAATATTATTAGAAATGATTAGTCTCATGCAAATTGGTTCTATAAATTGAAAATTGGGAATCACCCATCGATTCCTAAACTCATTCAAGAACAGGTATACCGATTCCTTAGTGGTTTCAGGAACCGACTATGAGCCGAGGTGCCAAGGCCCCGGGAAAGCTGTCGATGAAGGTGGCGCTGGCAATGGAGTTTCACGGGTGGAGTTACCCTTCTATCGGACGGACACAATGGTGCAGATGAAGGCGGAGAAGGGACCATCCCGGACGGCAAAGCTCACGTGTCCATCTGTTTTTTTTTTTTTTTTTGTGTGGCTATAACTCATGTCATGTCATGCTAAATCAAAGGGAAGTCAATGCCTGCCATATCATAAATTTTCTGTATTCGAAGAAACAAAAATTTACATAAGACGCTTGAAAAGTTACAAAGGATATAATTAAGTTTATGAAACTTTATTTAATATGTTTTAAAGACTTCAAAATGATTTTTTTTAAAAGTTGGAAATGATGCTTGAATGATCTGAGTGCAAACAACTAGAACACATTATATCTTAAGTCCGCAATGCACAATATTCGTGACAAGAGGTATTAGGTAAAATATGGATCAACGGAAGAGGAAGAGGGTACATAGTTACTTGCCTAACTAGCTTGCACGATATGGTTTGGTCCAACTCTGGGAATGAACCTGAATTGATGCACACCCTTACTTTCGGGTGCATCACAAAGTAGCAGAATTTAAAAGGCTTCTTGGGAAGGCTGTCATGGCAATTAGGGCATGTGATTTTGAATCAACAATGAAGGAGTTGAAGGCAGCTGATGGGAAAGTTTATGACTAGTTGTCCTAGAGGTCTTTGGTGCAATGGAGCAAGTCATACTTTAAGATAAGCTCAAAATGTGATATATCTGTGAATAACCGATGTGAAAGCTTCACGATATTGTAATATTGCAATAGACAAATTCATTCACTCTCTCTAGGATATATAGTAATCAAGCAGATTGTAATCCTCCCGCGAATTAATAAAATGTAAATATATTAGGCACACAATAATATGAATCTAGAGAGAAAATTACCAATATGTTTATAAAGGATAGCTCAAACAATCATCGAATCATTATTAACTTCATGCTAGAAACTATTGGGAGGTTCATAATTCTTTGGAAATGTACCGACAAATATCTACATTGGACTTTACCAAAAAAAAATCTTTACCAAAAAAAAAATATCTACATTGGAATGAAAAGTCTTAATGCATATACTGGCGAATCCAAATGAGCTTTGAAGAATACTATGGACAAGAAGAGGTCAATTTGTAGGAGGGTGTATCAAGTTCCTTCATCAATTTGTAGGACAAAAATGTAGCTATTTTGACTAGCAGTAATAGGGGTGAGCATGGTCGGGTTGGTCTGGTCTAGCACCTAACCCAAGGACCAACTCGTATAGTGTTGTCCTCAATTTTTAGGACCGGGGACCAACCCTATTGAGCTTGAACCGAGGACCGAACCGACCCTATGGGTTCGGTCCGATTTCATGGTCAACTTAGAACCGCTAAATTATTTTTTCAGTACTCATTTATTGTATTTTTCGAAATGACGAACATATTATTTCAAATTTTATATCCATCCGTAATGTAATATTGAGTAACAAAACTATAAACACCTATAAATGTCAAACATAAATATAAGATAATAATATAAATCTCCGTTTGCTAAAAGTTACAAACCACAAAAAAAGACATTTGAAATACAATAAAAGCATAAAAAAATTCAAAATACATAATGCAATCCATGAACTATTTATAAAACGATTGAGCAAGGGTGACGGCGAACAGCGACGCGGGCGGTGAGCGAGGGCGACGGCAAGAAAAAGAAGGAAGAGAAAGGCTTCTTAGTTCCCTACTCTTGGGCTAGACGAGAAAAAGAAGCTACTCTTGGGCTTCTCTTCTCATTTATCTGCTCTTGGGTTTGGCGAGAAAAAAGACTCCTCTGCTCCGCACTTTATAGTATTGCCGTCTCATTTTTTTATATATATACATAAATATGTCAAGTTAGTTCCGGTTGGACCAACCTAAAATCTCAGGATCAATGATTAATCTGCACAATACTTGATTATATTTTAGGACCAAGGTCCAATCTAATCGTCTGGACCATTGCTCAACCCTAAGCAATAATAAGATGTGCTTTATTTAGATGGCCCACAAGCTTAGCTTTTATTTTAGACAGTCTTAGGTACTTTAAATCATCATTTAAAATATCATCCACTCAAAATCTCATTCGAAAAAATGATCTTACTTTGGGTTTTATTTAGGATTCTACATTTAAAATAAAGAGTGTTTTTGCAAGTGTTTTTTTTTTGGTTATTTGAAATTGTTATAGGGAACTTGGCCATTGGAGATATACTCTTTTTTTATAGCTTCCCCTATAATTCATGTCTATTCTATTCAGACAAAGCGTTCATTAACTCTTGCAACAAGTACTTTCGCACCGCTGATTTTGGGAACTATCAAATCCCATCGTGTCCTTTCAAGCAACTGAAGGAGATTTTGTCTTATGCCATTATGTACAAAATATCTAAATTTTCTTGGCATTGTACCACAACATCTTTCGTCATATCCTAATGATGGGTGACATCCATGTTTGTACCTGTCAATCATAGTTAAGACGGATGAATTTAAACACATTTCCACATGAGTTCATGTACGCCACACGTGACAAAATTCTTCTGAGAATGTACCCAAGAAAGTGCTATCGCATGGCGAGTGAATTGATTGTCATTGTTGTCATCTACCAATTAATTTGATAATGTTGAAATGGATGGGAAACCCTAACTCCCTCAAGAAATGGGAATCAATCGCAATGCCAGAAATATTCCTTATCGCACCAAACATGGGGGACGCTCCAAAGATACGGCTCTTATTTGCGAAACCTCCGATGAAGATCTTGTTTCCAACTCCACTCCCATTGCTCTCCTGATCTTATTGATAATTAGATATTCTTAAATCCTCCAAAACAGAAGCTGCTGAGAAACCCCGCAAATGGTGCTCATGGTCTATGACTACCCCACCAGATACGGTCTCCCCAACGTTTTCTCCGCATTACAAGCTTTGACGGCCAATACACAAATTTGTCCCCATCTTCTTGGACTATATATGATTAGCATGACCAGTTCTTCAAAGGTGCCAACAATGCCCACAAAGGGTTTCAAGAGCGCATCTCCAGGGGTGGCGTTGGTGGTGCACTTTTGTTCAAGAAGGTGCTAATATAAAAAAAAAAAACAAAGCTTTTTTATGGCGGCAACCGGCGGTTCGGAGGGCGCATTTCGCTCCTTCTATGAGGGGTGTATCTCTGGGTGCGATGGCGGGATCGAGAGGAGGCCGTACCATCGCAACTGTAGCTGTGCGCTCCACAAGCCCCGCCGGAACTGCTCCCACGCGTACCTGAAGAGCATGAGCCTGTCGTACCCAATGCGAAAGTCGTGGAGCGAGGGCAACTTGGCGTTGATGGCTGCTGCGCACTCGTCTCCCTCTTCCTCCCCGGCGACGACGGCGGCGAGGAGTCGGCTTGGCTCTCGCAACCAGGAGGACCAAGAAAATTAGTGTTTCCTGTAAGATCTGAGCGCTTAAATTTCTACCTGCTTTCCTTTTGGTTTGTCCGAATAAGTCAGTGGTATTGGGTCGAGACGTTGGAACATGACTGTTGAAAATAACTTGACTGAAAGGGTGTGAGATGCTAGTGACGCATGCGAAGCCATTTTCTGGACCAAGGCTCACGTACATCATGTTCATGAAGTCCTTTGTCGACTAGATTGCCTGACGAAATTGGCTATCTTATGTACTCAACTTTCATCTCTGGTTGATTTTCATGTGGTGTGCTATATGAACTTTTTGTGTAGCTATGATAATTTGTTTTGATTTACCTGATGGGCCAAATACATTTGTATCTTCTTCCTTCTATTTGACGTTAGCATTTGTCAGAAAATTTTTCCTTTACCTAATAATTGTCCTCGCTATGTCGAAATCAGGCTAATCTTTCTTTAATAGCTGGCACAAAAGTCTTAGAAAATCAAGTTCATATCTCACAGATAAATGCCGCTAGGATTTCATTCATCTCTGTACTTTCATGTGGAAAACCTAAGTGACAATTGTTTGGTCCGTCTTATGACCATGTGAAGAAGCAAACAGCTTAGCACGCTACATGAACTTTTACATATATACTCTTACTAGTTCTTGATCCTCTTTATATAGAGAAACGCACACGCAAATGCTCTAGCAATGAAGAGTGTAATAAATTAGCCTCATCGTTACATTTGTGTACATCAACTTGAGGAGTGGGGTTGAGCAATAAAAGGATTGGAAACTTGAACCTTAAGGATGGGAAAAATTATCTGAAAAGTCTTAAAATATTATATGATGGTCAATTGAATTTTTATGCCAATTTAATCTTTAACCTTTTGACGACTTGCATTTAAGTTCTGAACATTTTGATGACTTTCCAATTTAATCCTTAACCGTTTAACATTTTACCAATGTAGTCCTTCGGCCCATTATCCAAATAATAGGTTTAGGACTAATTGATGAATTTTTTAAAAGCTTAGGACTAAATTGGCAAATAGTCAAAAGATTTAGGACTTAACTGAAATAACTGAAAGTTTAGGACTAAATTAATCGTTGTACAACAAGTTTAGGAATTTTTAGACAATCACCTCTTAAGAGACATGAGCTCTCAAATCCGGATTCTATCCAAAGCAACCTCTCTGAGAAGCTGGATTACAAGGAATTGAGTTAGATAACCTGTTCCTAACCAAATCAGGTGGGCTTAATCAGGTGCACCAAGCTGGCCCTAGATACTATCGCTCAGCTATAACAAAAAATAAGTCAATTTAAATAGTCGTTGGAGTATTTCCTTTATGCTTACTTTACAAAAAAGATAAAGAAAAGAACACTCAACCGACTTAAAGGCTAGCATGGCGTTGCCTGCAATTGAATACATCTGAAGACAGCCGTGGAGTGTTCTTGAAGACGAAAAGAATGATTATATATATGCAGTACTCATGCTTTACTCGATATCGGGTTTTTCCTAACTTTCGTTACCAAAAAAAAAAAAAGAAGGCTGACTTGCAAGATAATCCTCCCTAGATCTTTCCAAAGAGAAACAGCAGCATATTTTCTCCTCAGAAGCAAGAAAACTCCAGGCAATCCATACCTATTCGTAAAATCTGCACTTCACGTGTTGCTCAAGATGCATCGGGGACTCTCATCTGCACCAATTCCTCAGCGATTCGGGCGGAAAACCTAGCACCTTTTGAAGCCCTCAGGGATCTCTTTTCTAGAAGCGACGAGTGTTTGGAGATTGAGTTACATAGTTCAGAGTTGGCACAAGCTGTGAAGAGCTCACATCACTTTCTGTGGGAAGTCAATGTGCTTATCTTGGAGGCCGACAGCTTGTTGGTTTTTTTTTTCCCAAACCCCTCGTTAAGTACTTTCAGTATTAATAAAAATACGATGTTGCCCCAACAAAAAAAACAATTAATATCTATTCATCATATACAAACAAATCATTAACCATGATCATCCAAAATCCCACTTAATTGTGCAAGACATAGATTTCAACCTGGGCAGTAAAAATTAGGCAAGATATGGTACACTAGTTGTTTTGACCTAAAAAAGATTATGCGTGGTTCCCATGTTGTGCAGCACAATTTTTAGCTGCAATTGGCTTCTAAAGTTATGAATCTAACACAATTTTATAATTTTCCTCTTGTGTCTTACTTGGTCCGTTATGCTATTATATCGCTAAAAATGTGAAATTCTTTGATAAAATACGTGTGATGACACGATAATCTTTCACATGAAGAAGACCTGAAGAATGTAACATCACGTTTCCTCTCAAGTCTCAATTTGACAAGCCAAATCTTTCTAATTATCAAACAAAAAATTGAATTTATCGTCTAAATTTTTTTTTAAAGAAAAAGATCTAGAAACTTATTTTCCTCAGCATATTTGATCATATATATCATTTTAACAGGGAACTGTGTGCTCCTTTATTTTCAACCACTTTTGTCCCTTGTCAAGAACAAGGGAAGGACAACTGCCGACAGATGTGCAAATAGGGCATGGTGTTAGACCAGCACTAGCGACAAAATTAGCATAAGAAATGCAGGGCGTTTCTTCATCTTGGGACATGGTGAACACAGCCATTGTTGAATGATTTTAATATTAAATCGCCCCGTCAGTTGCCTAATCTTCTAGATGAACCGACAAATCCACTTGCTCGAAAAAATAGATAAAGAATTCAATTAAATTCCTTGTCCTGCTACACATTGAAATTGGAAAAGGAATGCCTGAGCTTGATGGGCGTTAGGTGTTATTTAAAACATGGAAGTAATGTAGTTAGAATGATCAACTGTCATGAGGTGTAAAAGAGTCCCTGCCATCAACAATGTGTAAAATATACTATTGGGGAGGTAAAGAGGGGCTAGAGAGAAATTTAAATTTCGGGGGAATCCTTTTGTTTATGTGAAAATTTTTGTGGAACCATAATCAATTGCTCTAAAAGGTTAGGTCGTTAGATAGAAACGTTGTTGAATCTTTAAGCATTTTAACATCTCTTGACCCAACAAAATCTTGCTATGCTAGAAATAATTGTAAGTTTTGATGGACAGGTTTTGTTATCAAAAACTTGATATTGCACTTCAAAAGATCATGACCTAGCGGGTTTCCACTAATGATAGGTAAGAAAGATAAAGATCCTAGCATCTTGGGATGAAATGAAGATATCGATTTATCTTATGAATGGACGAAACATTACATATGAAATTCCAGGGTCTATTCTCTCTCTCTCCTCACATGAAAAGAATCGACCTCCAATTT
Source organism: Melaleuca alternifolia (assembly GCA_019926035.1). Classification (NCBI taxonomy): domain Eukaryota; kingdom Viridiplantae; phylum Streptophyta; class Magnoliopsida; order Myrtales; family Myrtaceae; genus Melaleuca; species Melaleuca alternifolia. The sequence goes on along the minus strand of JAGKPW010000431.1, from coordinate 1,022,803 downwards.
GAGGTTGCTTCCTCGTACTCGTTATCACGCACGCACGCATGAAAGACGGAGGAAGGGAGGAGAGATTTTGATGGGGCGTGAGGTGTTGTTCAAAGTGTGTATTTTGTTCATGTGAGGACATGTTCAATGTTTGAGTTGGGTTGCATTTGGACCATTTCTATGAATTTTCATTATATTTATAGGAAAAATACAAAAAGTCCTAAATCCATTATACGGCGGCCAATTCAATTATAAAACTTTCAACCGAGCTTATTTAGTTTTTAGGGTGCATTCATTTCTTGAAAAACGTTCACTTAGGAAAATGAATTAATTAAAAATATTTCCTTAATTAACGGAAAATATTTTCCTACAAAGTTTAAATTTAGATAAGTGACTTCCCTTTTAGAATAACTAAAAAGGGTTTTTCAAAATATAATTAGGTATCATCGTTTAGCCTCGAAACTCTACGCTTGGGCACGAAAACTCCAATTTTGGAACTTGGATCCTTACGTTCAGGACAAGGTCTTTGGAGCTTAGGCTCTAGCCCTTGGCGCTAGAGCCTAGGTAGATTAAGGACAGGCTCGAACTTCTGGTGCCTATGCCCGATACTTCGGTGCTCGTGCTCGATTCCTCAGTACCTAAGCCCATGTCCATTAAGGTTGTGCTTGCGTCCGCGACACTCAAGCCTAGCAAAGGTCATGCATGGGTTATCAGTGCTCAGACAACTGTCGACAGATTTGCAAATAGGGGATGTTGTTAGACTAGTACTAGGGACAAAATTGAGCATAAGAAATGCAGGGGGTTTCTTCATCTTGGGACAAGGTGAACATAGCCATTGTTGAATGATTTTAATGTTAAATCGTCCCGTCATTTACCTAAGCTTCTAGATGAACCAACAAATCCTCTTGTTCCAAAAATTAAAGAATTCGATTAAATTCCTTGCCCAGATACACATTGTAATCAGAGACAAAATACCTCAGCTTGGCGAGTGTGAGGTGTCATTTAAACATGAAAGTAGTTAGAATGATCCAACTGTCTTGACGTGTGAAGAGCCCCTATCATTATCAAATTATGATAATCTAATACTCAGATATTATAAAATATATAATTGATGAGGTAAATAAGGGTCAAAGAGAGAATTGAACTTAGGAGCATCTTGTTTTATTACTGTGTAAAAATTTTTGGATCATAACTAATTGCTCTAAAAACTTAAGTTGTTAAATATAAACATTGTTTAATATTTCAGCATTCTAACATGTTTGGACTCAACAAAACCCTACTACTATTTAAATATTCGTAAGTTCCGATGGAGAGATTTTTGTTATAAATGTAGGTTGGATTAGGTTAACCCTATTTGACTTGACATACGATGAATTATTTTTTATTTGATCATTATAATCACAGTCAAAATTCAGAAAAATTATACATTATATTTATTCAGAAAAATTATGTAAGAAGCCATAAATATATTTATATGATAGTTAATTTTAATTTTAATTCTTTTGACGATTCACCAGTAGTCTTTTAACTAATTCTTATCCAAAAGTTGCTAATGTTGATAATTTCTGGATCTTAAAAAAATTTCCAAAGTTTTCTTCTTTCCTGTTCTTCTTTTTTTTGTTTTGTTTTTCTTTTGGTGTCGACCATCACTAAGGCTCAACAACTGGTAGAGGGAAATTAAATGAAAAGAAAAAAAGGAGAAAATTTAATAAATTCAATATTTTAAATGGATCTATGTTAATAACGGCCATCCCACATAAGACAGCTAGCGCTTACATCAAAAGGCTTTGGCGAAAATTGGCTAGAGTATTGACAAATTGTCAAAATATTTATGATTAATTGATAAAATTGAAAAGTTTAAAATTAAATTAGCATACGAATAATAGATTTAAGACACTTTTTGGACCATTATTCCGACATATGTTCTTGTTAGGTAAAATATGTGAATTATCCTGAAGAATACATAACTTATGCAATATCATGGGCTATCACGTTTTCACTGGAAGTTAAAGTCGGATACCGTCGTGATAAAACTCAGACTTTTATTTAAATGATTCTATTATCGTGTTTTATCTAATGGGGAAAACAACATAATATAAGGTACGGCATAAATTTTATTATAATATTCTTTATGCAATAAGCTTTATTATGATTTTTAGACATTCATGTGTTTGATATTGCTAATTAAATTTAACCATAGGGATCATGAGTTCCCAAAGTATTGCGGAAGGGCCAAGGAGGCGCAGCAGTAGCACCGCAAGCGGGATGAAGTAGACAGAGCTTGAGAGGAGGGGCAGGGAGTCCTAGTAGACCCGAATGCCAGGTCGCAGGCAACTGCGTGTAGAATCAATTGTTGTGGAGAATTTCTGGATGGTGGCTACTGAAGTTCCCCCCTTAGTTTAGGTGCCAAGATCAAAAGAGGTGCTCAAGTCTAGAATTTCAAAAGTCCAACGTCCTTTAAGTAAAATGATGGAGCATACCCAGGCAGAGGATAAAAAGGATTGGTTTGTAGGATTATCCAATTTTGGCTATTTTGACATAAGGGATCGATGGTCGACGGCCAGCGACGTGTCGAGGGACATCGGCTAAGAAAAAGTTGCCTCAAGAGGACATGGCTCCATAACAAATCCACTAAACAGGGTTAGTTTGTAACCGACCACCTCTAACGGCATCCGGATCACCTGCTGTGATTTTAATCGAATGGTTGGGATTTTATACTTTTTTAAAAAAAATATTACCCTACCACATCACCCTTGTTGTGTTTTGTACACATAGCAGGGGATCCATTTCCTCTCTAATGCACCTCTTTTCAAATCTATTAAGTCAAAACTCTCTAAAACATCTCGAACAAATTAAAATAACATAAAATCCCATCACTTATCCCAAATCATCTATGCATCGAGCAATCTGAAAATGAAGAAACCTTTGACAAATTCCTCATAAATGGCATTTGTCAGTAAATTTGGGGAATTATATATAGAAAGGACAAGCCTACACATCAATAAGGGTTTTCAAATTTCTGTTTTTCTTTCATCATGATCTGCTAAGCATACTAGCTTAGATTAGAAATTACCATAGGTTTGTGAGCAATATATAAAATTTGCTTTTTTTGGTAAGTTATAAAATTTGCTTATTTGCATGTTAAATATATTATCGTTGCATACTTCAACTATGACCCAATTCTCGAAATAAAAAATTTGAGTAGGTCATGGATGTCTGATCAAAGCTCGACATCATCGTGGTTGCGTTTGTTTGTCAGAGATAACTAAGCATGCTAGCTGGGAGCAACAATTTTAGAACACGAAAAGAAATTTCAGATTATTTAAATATCATTCTTTAGGATTTCAGTCATACGATTTTCTTCGATCATGGTTAGAAAAAGAAAAGGATAAGAAGAAGGTAATATTAGGAATCGTCCTATGCATGCCCCGATTGAAGAAAGCTTCATGAAAACGTGACCCCCAACGCACGGAAGCTGCCTTGCTACGACCAACGCCTCGGAAGTTTGGAAGGTAACCGTGATATTCCCAAACTCTAGCAGATGAAATTCAGGTTGACGGACAAAATCATAGGCTGAAAGGAAGAAAAGAGGCGCCGCATGTTGGTTGCCCCAGACACCATCGTCGATGTACCGCTAAAACAAGAAAGATAGTTAGAAAGGTTCAGCTTAACGAATTCTCTCTCTCGCTCTCTCTCGAAAACGCGAAAGGCCTTCTTTAAATGACTGACTTGTCTAAGACAGCAACTGACCAAAACCCAATTCCACACATCTACGTTAAAGCCAAGAACTATTGTCTCGCTCTCTCTCTATAGGAAGCTTCACCCTGAAGACTACCTGAGAGAGAGAGAGAGAGAGATTCTTCATGAAAATTCGTTTTAGTTATCATATTTTGCACGAGCACGTCTCGGAAATCACATCGTTTCCTCGAATTCATCCAACCAAGAAGATAAACTCTCTAGAGAGAAGCCTGCATTACACGTTTCTATGACTTGGATCACTATCTATATATAACTACCCATGAAGTCTGCCCAATTTTCCAACCCAACTCTGAACACCGAATCAACTATACACTGTAAATTCACCAGCACAAGCATACCCTCACCTACATACCGGGACAAACCTAGAGGGGAGGGGGAGAAAGAGAGAGAAGGACGGAGGGAGAGAGAGAGGAGGATGGCCACTGTGGCAGCTTCCAAGGTGTTGCTCCGGTGCGTCATCTATGGCTGCTTGTCACTGGACGACGTGGAGGTTGAGCGCCGCCCTTACCACCGGAACTGCGGTTGTGCCCTACACAAGGTCAAAGGCAGCAGTACTTGCCCCGACGCTTGCCCAAACAACCACAAGGTGTCTTTCCCAAGGAAGGAGTTGTGCTCGGATTGCTTGTTGTCCCTCTCGTGTTCCCATACCTCTTCTCGATCTTCTTTTCTCTTGGTGGATGGCATGTCTTCCTTCACAAGGACAGAGGATACAACAGGACGGGCCTCTGCAAATAGGTGACGGATATCAATATGCTTGGTCATGGCGATTAAGTTTATTTTTCACTCAATGTGTCACTCACATATCCTTTTGAGATAATGCTAGAAAGTTTACAGAATTAATTTAAAAGGTGAATAGGCAAATTCTCGCCATATATTTAAGTGTGAACAAATAAGTTTGTCGTCTTACTTAATAAACCAATTTTCTAGACCCGTTTTAACATTTCTAAGCATTACTAGTCTTTAATCTACTGTGTGGAAAACCTGTTGTTTGTACCTTTTCTTTAGTCGCTTTAATTCTAAGGAAGGAAAGAGGAGGTGTCTAGTTAAAATCCTCCATCTCTCAACTTAAATGATGAGCGTTTTGATTAGGAAAAGGCAATACATGATAATTTGCTCACCTTCTCAAGTTAAAGGGCTGTGAAGTGTGTCACTTGACATGTATTATATATATATATATATATATATATATGTATATATGATACAAATGTTTGAATGTGTATTCAAATTCTACAAACAGGCCGTGTATAGACGACATGTCGTTTCCAGCGGCAAGCCATGCAAATTTTTTGATTCTTGTGCATGCTTAATTAGTTTTGATCAGTACATCTTCACTTGTTCAGAGGATACTCGAGACCTATTTTCTACGTAACCTGTGTGCATAACGTGGAGAGAGAGAGAGAGAGAGAGAGAGAGGGGGGGGGGGGGGGGGGGGGGGGCTATGCCGCTGACGATGTTAGCCGGAGTCTGTGAGGGTGGTGGCCAACAGCAACTGAAGCCTGTGATCGGGAGAGAGAGAGCCTGACGGCAGCAATGCTCAGTATGTCCCTAACGAAGGTAGTCGGAGGTCGTGTGGCAGCGGCCAGTGGCAACAGATGATGGTGATGGTCCGCAACAAAGTTTGATAGACGAACTTAGGTTAGAGTTTGGCTTTAGGGTTTGTAGGCAATTTGAGCTTTGGTTAATGTATTTTTCTACAATTTTTAAGCGATGTTATTTTTAGCAAGATGTAAGTATTCGGATTTGAGATGCAAACGTAATAAAAATAGATGACCTAAAACAGAACAGAGCAATAAACGATGATATTGGGCAGTGGCCTCTGTAATTATTTTCCAGCAAGTTTGGCTATCGTCCAAATCGACGGTAACATCAGCAGGGGTGGTTGACACCAAAGAGATTGCTGCATCGTATGCTGGTCTATCCAATGAAGTCTCTTGTTTCATTTGATTCACCGGCATCAATCAACTCAAGAAGCAAATATTTTATGAAGAAATAACATCAAATTTGCGTCGGTAACGAGTCAGATTCCTCAAAATAGATTATAAAAAGACCGCTTCAAAATGTGCAGGTTAGTCATAATGGGTTCCAAGATATGAAAAAAAAAGAAAGCCTAAAGAAATGGATTTAAATGGATGCATTATGAGCTCATTGACAATCCACTTAATCCTTTTTTTAATGAATAGCGTAGCTCCGTTAGTGGACCCAACTATGAATGGTCATGGTCAATCACACACGAATTCGAAGACGTGATGGAGGAGAGGCCACAAATCAATGGATCAGTCGCCATAGTAGCGCCAGCGGAGGAGCATGACGACTCAACGCGTCATGACGTAGAAACTTGCTCTCTGCTTGCTCGCCAGCCTCGCACACCTGTTAGGAAAGCGGGAATCGGATCGCTTGTAGTTTTGCAGTACTATTGCAGATAATCTATTTCACCTCCTCTGGGATGGCGACGGCCTGCTCCGCGACAGCTTCCGCTTGTCGTTGAAGTAATGTTTGTTGGATTGGACCATTTTTTTTATTCAATTCATTTCTCCTTTTTTTTAACTAGTGTCGTTATGAGTTTAAATACTAGTAAATGCATTTTCCATGAGGCAATGCTAAGATCTCCTTTTAGTATTTAAACAATGGGGACCAGAAAGGTAATCGACATTCTCCAATAGTACATACGTTAGCATATTGTGTTTCCGCAATATATTACCTATAGTGGATTATTGAGGCCTACGGTAATTATGATCTCATTATTATCCGAGAATCTGGATTAGTTGCATTTACCTTGAAAAGATTGTCCACATAATCCTAGTCTTATTTTATGTAGTAATTTAGTCACGTACTTTTCAATTCAATTAATTTAGTTCTAAACTTTTTTGATAATTTATCAATGTTATTTTTATAGTGCAATGCCAATTTAGTCCTACACTTCATGTTCATTTAACTCGGATCACTATCCATCAACCCATGGGGCTATCGAAGAGATAATCACGGAAGATAGCGCAAAAGAACAAAAATCTGGAGATACCGATCAAAATTACAAGCGTATTTTCAAAATGTAAAAATTAAGGTATCGACGGCTCTTGGGATATAAGGATTTCTTATACTTTATTGTTTTCCTTAATAAATCATATGTATATAGTAAAGATTGGTACACTGGACTCGAGAATTGAACCGGCATAAAGTTTTTTTTCCTACCCTTCTTCCTCTTTTATCCCACGTTCAAATGGATGTTGATGAGAAAAGGTCATATAGTTTGACTTTTCCTTTGGTCAAATAGTTTACCTACGACTGTAGAAACAGGAGGTGACATTGCATTTTCCTTCAGTTCAGCACCCAACACAACAAAATACACGAGGGGCCCCACCTTCCTTCTTCCCCACAAGGTTATCCTCCTCCTCCTTCCGCCAACCAAAATGAAAACAATGTCCAACTCTATCATCCCACCACCTCCATGACCAAATCCTTCCCCGCCCCTCCGCTCCCCCTCCCCCACCCGCCTCCCCACCACCTCACCCGCCGTTCCTTCCTCCTCTCCACCACCACCACCGGCGCCGCCACTTCCCTCTCCCTCCCTGCCGCCTCCCTTCCCCCGCCGCCGACGCTCGACACCACCATCACCGACCGCCTGTTCATGGACTTCTCCATCTGCCCCAACTACTTCCGCCCCGACCGCGCCATCTCCGACGACCTCGCCTCCCTCTGCACCGACTCAGTGCCCGTCGGCCGCCTTGTCCTTGGCCTCTACGGCCGCCTCGTTCCCCTCACTGTCGCCAACTTCAAGTCCATGTGCACCGCCCCTGGCATCTCCTACCGCAACACCCTCGTCAACAAGATCTTACCTGGCCAGTACTTTCTCGCAGGCCGGCAGGGCCGGCGGGACAAGGGCGAGGTGAGGCCGCCGCTGGCAGAGCTGGCGCGAAACACCGAGACGGTTGACTCACGGGCCTTCCTCCTCCGGCACTCGAGGGCCGGCGTCGTCTCGCTGTGCTTGTCGGAGAACGACGACGACGACAATATCAAGCTGGACCCGGAGTACAGGAATGTAGAGTTCTTGATCACTACAGGGCCAGGTCCTTGTCCCCAATTGGATAGCAAGAACATAGTTTTCGGGACAGTGCTTGAAGGTGAGTGACTCCAAGCGAAGATTGTCGTGTGATTTGCATTGATATTTTCTTGATTGTTCATGTTTGGCATATGACTGTCGAGTTCAATTTTGTGGCGTGGGAATGGACTCCGATCTATACGAATTGCTGAAACCGTTACTTGAAGCATAGAATATGTAATTCAGAAGCGGGTCTCGATATAATTTTCGCCAGCATTTGCATTTATAGAACAGTATCGCTAAGAGATTGAACATTAACAATTCATTTTTGATCTGACATAACATAAGTAGATTGATCTGACATAACATAAGTAGATCTCAATCTTTATGTCAATCGGGGCATTTGCATGATCAAGCCTTGAGCTTCTTTCGAAAGGTTCATGTTGGTGCTATTGATGCTGGTCTCGTTCACCAAGGAGAAGTCACTCTTCTGTCATTTGCATTGCAAATTTTGATTTCTCAATACTGTTGGATCGCTTGATTATAATCCGCACGCTGTCCCACAGTGAAGATCTGAAAGTTCAAAGGTGAACCTGCTTCCTTGATCATTTAAACAAGTGCTCTAAAGTACACGACTTTGGTTAATCTTCCTCTAGTATACTGCAATTATCCAATGAAAGTGGCTTTATCGGATTCATTACAAACAGTTGATTTGATGTGGCATGAGTTTCCGATATAAAAGTCGTTCGACAGTAGAGTTGCTGTTCCTTGAGATATAATTTGTGAGTTCAGCGAATTTGAAAGCCGAAAATTGCTGCCATATTGACATTCTATGTATAGACAGCCTTTGGAGGCTGAGTATTTTTCCCGTCGGACCTTTTATTTTCTCTATGACACATTGCAGTTTTATCAACTGCAAAATTCAGACTATTCAAATTGGGTGGTTTGTCAAACTGATCAATTACTTGAAAAGAAAAAGGTCTTCATGGTTCACAGTAAAACTTTTAATTCTTGAAGACATTTGACTAGGATTGTCTTGAAGGCATTTGTTTTGAAGGAATTTGACTCTTTCCCTGCATTTTACATGCTTACTGCTATATGACAGAACACTTGGTATATGTTCCTCTGTATGTTATCATTCTCTCATGTTGTTCATTTCTTGCTTACATATTGGGTTCCAGGTTTGGATGTCGTAACAGCAATCGCTTCCATTCCTACATACAAACCCTCTGAAAGAATCCGCCAACTCAACGATTTGGCTGAGTTTCTTGGCGATGATAGAGCGCAAAATGCTCGTGCAATGTGGAATAAGCCTCTCAAGACTGTTTACATCAGTGATTGCGGAGAGCTCAAAGTGTCGAAGCCTACCCTGTCTCCTAGTTTACCTTAATTCCATCGGTAAATTGAATCAGCTTATGTTCATTGCACATCCCATATGCTGTTTGACTCAATGCGAAACTCAGCATTTTCACCAAAATTTTGTACTTGGAGAAGAGGGGCAGTGAGAAAAACAAATGGTATTCTTGTCACTTGTATTACTTAGTGATTTGCAAAAGAAATCACGTCAAAGAACTTGTGCGCAACTGCGCAAGTTAAGACACTTATGTTACGGTGAAAGAGGATTTATTAGGAAGGTTTTGATTATCGAAATAATGCCCACTGCGACATACAAAGTAAATATCTTACTTCAGTAAACAAAAGGATGCATGTTTATTACATGCATTTCGTGTTTCCATAATGAATTTTAATCCCAATGTCGGTCTCGCTAGGCCTCGATGCTGCTACAGAATTTGACAAGCACAGAAATCAAGAAAACATTTTGAATGCAAGAGTAATATAACGGCAAACAATCTGATGGGAACTTCCGATGCCAGTGCAATAGCCAAAGAAAGAGCTGATATGCAGCTATTGAAGCGATTGCTACTTGTAGCATCAGTCAGTATGGAGCTTCAGTTTCGCTTTATTTGATCAGCATGTGCTAAAAGCCACTGGAGCATAGTCTGTAGCCGGTCCACCGTGTTTTGACCAGCCAAACGTGTAAGCAAGCATGATCAAGGAAACAAGTTTCTTACTCATCAAGACGAAAGAACGAGAATCACTCAAAACAGTTGACAACAGCAGCCCGATTCCGCGTAGATAATACGCGGTGCGATGTTGAGAGCCTATCCCCAGGTATGAAGCATTAGGATGGATTGGACGTATTGTAGTCCCATTGATATAATTGAATTAGTAGATAAATAACCTAAGCCTTTTGCCCCCTTCGGCCCCTCATCATACTGTTAGATTGATGATCGAAGAAAAATAAAAACAATGGGTCTAGTATCTGAAACTTTTGAATTGAACTCATTAAACATATGCAGATGATCCAAAGTTCACAGACAACATGATCAGTTATTCCTTGATTGAACCATGAGGCTTACTGATTAACAGTAAACTTGTGCAGGAAAGTTCTGTACTCCACTTTGAACTGTGTTCTCTGTTACTTAGTATTTAACTCAATCGGGCATGTGTCTTTTTATTGGGGTCGTGCAACTTCACCTTCGGTGAAGGCCCGGGAACCATGGAAAAAGCGATGATGGAGCAATGTCATCGATTGTCATATGCCACTACATTCGATTTCGTTGTCAAGGGTTGCTCTTCTCGGCGGAGCCAATCTTGAGGCGAAGCTCCTTAAGGGGAACTGATCATCGACCCCGTCATCAAAGTTCAATGCATAACCTTTGACATCGTACCTAAAATCAGCTGATGAGCTCGTCCAGCGGCTGTGCCTCCCAATGCACGACATGAGATAATGCTTGCACTTGTCCTTGATTTTAAGAACTTCGAGTAGGCATGGTGACTTTGGCTGCATAGTGTAAGCTGATGACACTGAGGTGGGTGGCGGCTTTAAGTCCATGATTGCCAGCATCTCGTTAGAGGCGAAGCGTTCCTGGCGGTGGCAGTGGTGGTGGAGAGTGCAATAGATGAGAAAGAATGAGCGTTTGAGCTTTTGGTTGAGTTAAGAGAGAGTTTGTTGCTTCCTTTTCTGTCTACAGTTTTCAAGGGTTGTCGCCAATGAAGAACGTGAGACAGAATTTGTAGAAGGGTTGTAACAGAAAACGAGAAAAATATGATGCCCAGTTACCTTCTTTTACGCAAAACTTAGGAGATTCAAATCTGTTTTACTTGGACTCTTTCTCCCTCAAACTGGGATTGGTAGCTTTTAACCTAATTATAAAAAATAGCCAAAAATATTACCAATTGAAAAATTGCTAAGTACCTTTTCTATCTGCAAAAATTGGTCACTGCCACGCAGCGAAAAACATCACGAGGCACGTTATCTTTTGTAAAACAATGCCAAAATAATGAAAGGAAAGCGAAACCGCGCGTGTTGATCGTAGATAATCCAATGATTGTCGTGCCACATAACATGAGGGACGCTTTACTGGATGTCCACATCAAAATTTCCAGGCCTAAGTTGATCGAATATATTACATCGGAAAATCTTTAAAAAGTTGATGACTACATAAAGCAAATTGTAAAGTACATGATTATGTTGACGAACGTACAATGGGTTTTAGGACGTGCAGGGATTATGTTCTCGATCCATTTTCGTTACCAACAATACAACATATACATTATGCAATATTTATATATTCACATACTCAAGCAAGCCGCATAAATCGAGCAGGATGTACGCACGAGCGAACTGAAGTAGAAATATTATTCTCCCATCAGTAAACGCGGTATAAATTCAAGTTCTGCTAATCATTTAATGTGAGCGTGTAATAACAGTGGACCTAATAATTATCCACTATCAAGTTACTGTTTTATTACCCCACTAGAAATGCGTAACATGGAGAGAAGTGGAAATGAATTGCTGAACTTTGTAATCATGGAATACTGGAGATTCTCCTTCTACTTGGCACAGATCACAGATCATTCATTTAGGGTAAGAGAAGTAAATCGACAGTCGTCCAAGAAAAATGATAAAAAGCTAGTCCTCCTACACTCTGGGACATTCCAACCGCCATACTAACATTTAGTAACACAAATTGCCAGCAATAAGCATGATCAACAAGAGAGATAGCTCATGAATTCAAGATCTCTCTTACTTTGAGATAAAATTCCAACCCAAATGTATTTCAAACACTAAGATTTACTCTTGTCGACTAAATTTCATCTGCGCTAGACACATTATCTCCACATCAACAACAGGATACCAACTGGAGTCTGGACGGTTATTTACCTCCGAACAGGTGGAACAACCCCTCTACCCGGTGGTCCTCCTCTTCCAGCAGCTTGAGCCTGTAATATATTGGGATCACTCATATGTCCTTGCAACAAGTATTTTAGATTGCAAGTAGAGGAGAGGACACAAAACCCAATACACCAATCATCTGCAGTACTTCCCTCATGCAGTGAACCTTCTAGACAAGGTCATCATGCATATGCATTCCATATGAGACATCACAGCAGTATATGACATCATTCATCAACATGCAAACCGCATCTACTTGTATTATGACTATCCTTCCAAATCCAAAGGCTCGCCAAGAAGAAGCACCAAAACGAGAACTGGAGGTAAAAAGAAGTCTAGCACTTACTCTAGCTCGCATTGCAACAGCTCTTCCCCTGCCAACTCCCAGTGCTGAGCTTTTACCCTTCAAGAATTAAGAGGAAATATGTAAGGCACAAGGAAACATCTATATTTGACTGAATTTACTTCTTGACAACTAAGTGGTACCTTGATCCTGGACTCCAGGCGCTTGAACATTGGAGCATTCTTCAGCATGTCAGGTATCACCATGAACCTATGAAAATCACAACATTGATGTATAAGATGTCAGTCTATAAACAACATTTCTAGCAACCTAAAGCTAAGAAACAGACGAATTAAGCAATTACCTGACTTTACTCCCTCGAATAAATACATGCTCAAGCTGTGAGACTTTTCCATCCTGGAGGAGAACAAGGAAGAAAGGCTTATAAACATCCTAAAAGACATATTTCTGAGCAGGAATACTTCAGTGATTGACAAACATGTATATCACCATCCCACCCATCAAGAATTTAGTTAAGAATATATAAAAGGGACAGTTCTAACGAAACTGAAAATACTAGACCACCCGCTAGCTTCTTCTTTTCCCCCCTTTGGGAAGAAGGAAAAGAGAGATTTTTTTGTTGTAGTTTTTTTTTTTTTGGGAGGGGGAGGGGGTTTCCATTAGTAAGTGGAAAGTCTATAGGGTGTAAGAGTATGAGGCCATAAGACGTATTTCAAGGCTTGAATAGCTGTAGTATACTGAGTATTTAGAGCTGTAACAACTGTCTCCAGCCTTTATCTACTAAAAAGGGTCAAACAATGCACCCCCATTCCTAAGAGCACCTTCTTCATTCAATTGAGGGAAAGCAATAGCTGATCAAGAGACAATCATGCTGGATGTACTTGGTAAGGCTAACTACTAAAATTACTATCATAACCAAGGTACTACAGTCGCTTGGCATGGGTTCTAAAGGCCAAAGCCTTCAACACTCATCATCACCCTGCTTATTTCGTACTAGTGCTTGCTAAATCAAATCAACAACATAAATACTCTGTGAGCATGAATAACCATTAAGTCAAGAATGGAAAAGCCAACTAAGACCCATCGGACCTCCAGTCAAAGCAATTATCTGAATGTAATACCCAGTCTAGCTGTTTTTCACCTATTCTGCATAGAAAGTATGTTATGCATCCAATACAGAACAGACAGCTGGATAAGCTAATTCCTGAAGTGGAATTGTCCAGCTTGGGAGTTTCATATGGAAAACATGGGCTACCATGAGAAGGGAACTAAATAGATAGAGTATTCAAACATCATCCTTTTACAATAAAACTTATTTTACTTTTAGTTTCTTCCAAATACAACCTGCATACTCTTTTACTTGTCATAAGTAAGCATAATTAGAGATAAATGTAAAGTTGTGCATGTATTATTACAACCAAGTTTCATTTAGAGCCTAGCTACACCAACCTGGACAAAACAAAACCTAGAGCATTCCTGCCAATGTGAAATATGACACTACTACAACTCTATTGTAACTTCTTCATTGTTCACTTTGATTTGTTCGATTGAATTTTTGAATTCATCGCATTTTCTGAGCTTTCCAAGTAACATTTTCAGCGAGTTATAGCCAATATAAAGAAATTTTACGCAATTACAATGTACTTTCATTGCAAATGGGTAAAACATATCAACTCTCATCAATTTATAAATTAAGTCGGCATCATGTTCAAGTGACTTTTTCTCATGACATATCAAGAATTGCTATACCAAGTGTAAACCAAACTAGATTTGTGTCTAGTCATACTTCAACGTATACAATACATCATTACTCATTGGGTGTAAACTAATATAATGTGTTTGCTTCAAAAGTCATTTGATTATACAATACATCAAACTGTTGTGTGTCTAACGATTGTGTTACTCCGTTGAGCCCAAAACCATCAAATCATCTTGAATTGCTCTCAAGTCCCAAGCAGCCGATCACTCTTCTCTAAACATCTGAGCGCACTGACTACAAAAATTTTTGGTTGCCGCTCATGGCATTGTTGATACACAGGCATGTAACATGAGAAAAGATCAGCAATTGCAAAAACACAATATGAGGCTCTTTCCTTGTAGAATTCATTTTACCTAGTTTAGAACGTCAGGGCCTTCTTAAAATGGAACAGAATGGTAAAGAAAATGACTTTTGACTCCCAATCACGAGAGTTCAGACCTGTGCATGCATCAGAAACACGAATGGAACTCAACTGACCTATCTAGGCAAAGTGATGCAACTGTTCAGTAAATGAAAGGACATTTCTAATAACTAACAACAGGTGCAGAGGGGCAGATAAGAAGGATCGCTCATCCAATACTTTCATCCTATATGAGGACCATTATCACCCTCATTCACCGAGCACAACATCACCTAGTTAAAAAGAAATGAGAAAGCTTCGGAAAGAATACAGAATGCGCACACCGAATGGTCACTTTGTCCGGGTCAAGCTCTTCTGCTTTATTTTCTGTTATTATGCAATCCACAAACCAAGCACTCTTTATTATCCCAAACAATTGTAACAGAGTAGCTAGCAAAACGAGGGGCCGACAACGAGTAACTAGCTTCCACCGTAGACAAACTAACAAAATCTAGGTTCTTGAATGCAAGCAGCTGGAGTGATCTAGTAATGCCATGCGACTCAAGAAGCGACTCAACCACCGCGAGGACCAGACTAGCAGGAATAATCTTTGAGGAGAGAGAGAAGCCGAGGGGAGTACCTTTGCGGTGTAAGTGATGTTCTCGAGCTGGCAATTCCAGTTGTCCTCGCACTCGAGCATGCTCCCCCGGTAGAGCTCGCCGCTCTTGAGCTCGACGGTGACGATGTGGCCCGAGGCTTCGTGGAGCAGCTTCACCGGGATCCCCAAGCTCCTGCTCATGGCTTCGCTCTGTGTCTCGCTTAGAACCCTAGCAGAGTGAGACGACGACAACAAGGAGGAGGAGGAAGAAGAAGAAGAAGAAGAAGGAGCTGGCAACGGAACCCTAAGCTTCGTGTGCAGTGACTGAATTTTTATTGGGTAATTTGAATTGGAGGTAATAACTGGATGGATCGGAGCCCGAGCCCGAGCCCGAGCCCAAGCCCAAGCCCAAACCCGCTCATTTTCTCTCGGGCTTAAGCTAAATATTTACAAGTAGGAAAACAGATCGGATGTACAGGAGTAGTTCTACAGATACTCAAGGGGAAGCACCTAATTTTTCATTAATTTGATGGACGTATACATGTATATATTCTCTGGACATAATTAGATAACATGTCGAATGTCTCCATACATATAAAGTTTTGTGTTGTCTCATCAGATTAACGTGATAAAACATATCATCTCTCGATCTTTTTTCTGGTAACCGATGACTCCACCACGTGCCCCCCGTGCCTGGACGGCACCAAAGGACAGGGCCCCTATACCTTGGGAGAGACTAGCACATGATCTCAACACCATGACTCCCCACTTAAGATTCTAGCAACTGCGGGTTTCGAACCCTTGACTTCGGCAATGATGGATAAACTCTTAACCAACACAGCTACCCACCGTTGGGTTCTCTCAATTTTTTTTTCATATAAAAACAAATAAACTAAATGCAGTATCAGGAAATATTACTTAAGGAACCTAGTTTTTTTCCAATAGATTAAAGTACCAAATAAACATATTGTTTGATATCTTCGTGCAAGATTTTTATTTAAAACATATGTTTGATGAAATCATACGAATATCTTTTTTCAGATGTAATCACATCTGAATAGATATAGTTGCACTTTCGAGAATGACTATATACACATGCTTTTTATCCCATACTTCCTTATTTCTATTTCGTATTTTATTAGTAAAGGTTGGTTTTTAAGAGCAGCGGTAAAAATAAAATTAAGGAAAAATTCTAGAAAAGAGCCTGAATTTTGTTCTTGTTTGGGTAAAATAATTTTTTCTCCGCCAATTTTCTATTGTGTTCTTGTTTGGGTGTTGTGCTTAGATCTTCAGCAGCTCATATGGTAATCCAAAGGGAGCAACTTGGTGCCAGACGCCCACAATTACTGAGGAATCGAGTTGCATTATGACTTGATAGAAAAATCTTTTCTGCAAAATTGCTGTTAAGACATTAAGAGATCAAGTTGCTTATGTCAATATTTGCTGAGGAGTAAGGAACAAATGCATAAGTATATCGTTAGAAATTCACTTACACCAACAGGGAGGTTATATTGGGAGGATAGGCTAGAATAACTTATGTCTTAAGTCTCCACTTTCGTAAGAAATATATTTGAGGGCAACGTGGAAGGTTTTCCTATACCACGTATTAGATTAGTATTAGTTTTGTTACTGTTAATAAGGCTGCTTCTTAGCAGATGTTAAGTTGGATGACTGGAAGCCATTAAAAAAATGAAGCATGAAACATGATTAGGGCATCCTCATGAAACTTAGTCTCTGGGGTTGTGGGGTTATATACGATGGTTAAGGATTGTGAAATAGATATGGAATATGCAGATGAAGCTGCAGCTTGCAGATAATTGCACCCTTCTAAATCTGGTTCATTGACTTCAAATGGCAAATATGTTAGTGCATAAAAGGATGCAAGCAAGGGACGGCACGCCCTGGCCAAGGTAGAAAATTTCGAGAAGGATAGTCTACGGCTGACGATTGATCGAACGCACCGAAATCATCTGCTAGGCAGAGAAACTTGAAAACTAGGGCAGAGTAGGAGAAGAAAAACCTGCGATATTCCTCCCATTAATTTCTTAGGATGTACTTTGATTTGATCTTGCTGCAGCCAGCCTAAAAGTTTATCAAGTTGCAAGTTAGCTAACCCGTGAAGAGAAATACAAACAAGACATCAGATTCCTGAGGACAAGTTTTTCCATGTGGGCAAGTATATCAGTTAATGATATGTCTGATAATTAGGTTTGGTTTATAGACGAAAACAACCAATAAGTCAAACAGATGACGTGTAGGAAGATGAAACTCTAGGGGAATATTATCGGGCGGTGGCTCTTTCTATGGAAGTGGAGAGGTGCCCCATGATGTCCTTTAATTTACTTTTACAGGTTTTCCCCATCCATGTCCCTGTGTATGTAAGCTGAAGAAGCTCGCTATCTTTCTTTATATAGAAATCGGAGCAGCTAATGGTTCAGCACACTTTTCATGTTTTCATCCGCTCTGCTGTGGAGAGAATATTGTGTTTACTGGGTCTTGAATGGACTCTCAGAGGCATCTCTTGTTAGGGGAATTAATACGGGAATGTGCCAGTAGAGCTCGTCGGTCTTCGAGCTCGACTGTGATGATGTGACCCGAGGCTTCGTGGAGCAGCTTCACGGGGATCCACAAGCTCCTGCTCATGGCTTCGCTCTCTCTCTCAAAACCCTAGCAGAGTGAGAGGACCATGAAGCAGAAGCAGCAGCTTGTCGCCGACCCCCTAAGCTTCTTTTAGGCTTAGTCAAAAATAATTTTTAAGAAAATAATTTTTAAATTTTCCAAACGTCCTTTCATAAAATATAAAATAATTTAAAAAAATATTATTCACCAATAAAAAAAATAAATTCAAAGTAAGGACAATATTTTCCAGAGCCGTTTTCTAAGAGTGTAAAATATTTTCCGTCTTCTTTGTTTACCTTTAAATATTCTGGTCTTTACCAGCGTGTTTCGACCTCGCTCGAAGTTGGCGAGCCAGCAGCCTTTGACAAATTAACATCCAAAAATATTATCATTTTTTAGGAATATAATTTTCCGAAAAAAAAATTTCCGTGAAACAAATGGAGCCTTAAAATGACTAATTTTTATTGGGTAATTTTAACTGAAGGTAATAATTGGACGAGCTCAAGCCCAAGCCTGAGCCCATTTTCTCTTGGGCTTTGGCTGGCTTAAATAAGTTAAATAATCTTAAAACAAGTAGGAAAACAATTTGGATCAACTTAAGAAGTATTGCTAATAGTCAAAGAAAAACACTTAATTTTTTTTTGTTAATTCGATTGATGTATGTATATATTCTTTGGGCATAATTGGATAACATGTCGATTGTCTTTTTAAGATAAAAAATTCTATGGTATCTCATCAAATAATACGAATAAAAATATCATCTCTCGATCTGTTTAAATGACATAATGAGAAATAAGAATGAACTAACTATGGTATCAACAAATGTCACTTGGGGAACCTCAGGCTATTACTGAGTATTAATACGCGATGTCTCAAAATGTCACCCCACATGTATCTTTTGCGATTATAACTTTTAACTTTATTATTAGCATGCATAACATAAAAATCACAACGCATAAGAAATGCAAATGGTTACTTGTGGAAATTACACATTAAGTGTTTTTCATTGCCTACCCTTCTTCCAATTATTAATACAAGCACCAAACGAAATAGAATACAAAGCATTAACTCTGGAAAGAAGATCGGATTTTGTCAATACTATCTTATACTCTTAGGCTGCGTTTGGTCGACCAGATAAAAATTAGGATATGATATGTTTTATCCTATCTCGTGTTTGATAGCTATCTAGGATAGGATAAGGTTGGCTATAGAAGGGACATAAACTGGATAAAAAAAATCCGAGAGGGAGGGTGAAATAAGGTTGGATATGATTTCTTTTATTTGAAACATAAAACCCTATACTTTTTTTCTTTCTCCGTCGTTCACCCATAGACGACTCCAATTCCTCTGTTGAGTCTGGGTCAGAGAGTTGGATCGGGTTTCCTTGACCCGGTCCAAAGTCCATTTTTTAATTAAAAATTACTAAATTAAAAAAAACAGAAAATAAAAAAATTATAAAAAAAATTCAAATTTCATTTTAAAAATATATATAAATTAAAATTAAAAACTAGAAAAAATAAAAATACAACTACACAATGTTTAGGTGATTGACCACAATTTATTTCATATAGTATTAATTCTACAAATCTTGAACCAGTTTTAGATTTTCCATTTAGAATAAACATTTTTAGTTTAGCATAAAAAATGAGAAAACCTTAAAAAGTTTTAAACTCAATTGAATAAGTTTTTATCCAAAGTGTCGACGTCGAAGCCTTCTCCTCGATAACTCTCTAATTCACGTTAAAATTTTACGAAAGCGAAAAACTAGTAATTTTCTTTATAAATGAGAATTGTTTAAAGATCGTTCATTAATGTAATTAATTGTCATTGCATTCTCATAATAGCTAAAAAAAAGTAAATGAACTTTAGACTTTATGTTTTGTTCTAATTGGGTATTTGTTTGATTTGGTATTGGACTTGTAACAAAATGAAAACAAATGAAAAACTTGTAAGAGAGAAAAAGAATTTATTTTTCAAAGTAAATATATTGAAATTGAGGTTATTCTAAATATGTTCGATGTCGAAGGGGGTAACGAAAAGTTAATTTCAAAAGAACAGAAATGAACAATGCGTAATCATAAAATTGCATGAAAATCTGTTAATTTGAAAAAAAATATTATTTTGGATGATTTTATGAATATTAAACCTGCAAATTTGTACTTAACTAATGTTATTATTTTTAAAATATCTGAATTTAAATCTGTAACTCACCAAATGACAGATTTGGTAAGATATGAAGATATCCAACTTTAAATTCGTAATTCACCAAACAATAGATTGGATAGGATATAAGAAAATCCGACTTGAAATTCATAGTTCACCAAACAGTGAATGAGATATGAAGAAATATACTAATTTCTTATTCTATCTTATCCAATCCTATCCCGTTTAAAAATTCGGACGACCAAATGCAGCCTTACTTCCAAAAACTTGTCTATACAAAGTTATATACTAGGCTACGGATCTTTTCCCATCAACAAGCCCCCACTGCCGTTAAACTCATGAGGACCATCAAAACCTTTATGTGGTCCAACCAACTCCTCGTCGATATTTCAGTACCAAGAGATAATCCGATGAAAGTTATGTTTCATTTAAAACAGAACAGTCAATAATTTGACAAGTTCAAACATAAATTGATATCTCCAAAAAAGTCCATAGATTGACAATGATTTAGCTTAGTTGGCCAAAACTTGACTCATATCGAGCCAATGTTCACCTATTGAAAGTAACATCTTCTATGGACATCCATCCTAGCGTTTAGAGTCTCTTTACCTACGCTTGTACAATAATATGCCAAGTAAGCACAGAATGCTCATTTCATCATATCTTAAAAGAATTATTTGGAGCGTACATTTATTTTTCTCTTCATACATATTGTACACTTACTTAATCCGTTAGGTGAAGTTCGATCGGCTTTCGCAAACTCCATCTCTCAGAGATTTCAAAGACGCACTCCTCTATATAAGTATGGTGCATTTAGAATTTCACAGAGGAGTAAATCTTGTTTTAGCCATCGTTATGAAAATCCAATTTAATGTCTTTCCATTCCAGAGTCTTCTCAATGTAATCAACCCTAATCACCACATAGTTCCTACCTCCATAATGACACCAAAAAAAAAAAAATCACAATATGCGTTATGCGATTCATCAGGGAAAGAGGATAAGGTTTGTGTGTGAAACAATTATATAAATTGAACATGTTAAGTAGAAAATAAGTTTGTAAAAATATTGATCTATTTAGAAAACGAGATTTGAGTATTTGTGAAATGAGATAAGTTTAATTCATCGAAGACGAGAAATATCCAAGTTTGAAAAACATAGATTGTCAAGATCTCCCGATTTTAAATTCGATATATTTAAGGATTCGCAATTTGATCCTTTGCTCGATATGATTCCATCATAATTTACCGTCAACTCATAATAGAAATTGTTAAAATCACACTTTACTCTTGCTCGAAAAATTGTTAAAACTTATTTTTCGGTCGATTTTAGGATGGCTACATTTACTGTGACGATATGTGGTGTAAGAGTTGATTGAAAATGAGTGATTTCAAAATTTAAATTCTTTGTTAAATGTTGAAAGGCATATCAATGAAGCTAAAGTGATCGATGGATTGGTCGTGAGATGTTATAACAGCAGAGGAAATACATGGCCGGACCTAGCAAGGATGCGACGGTCACGTGGTCCGCCCGGCTTTGGTTGTGGGTGGACCGGCGACTGTCGGAAGGTGCGTTGGTGATTTCTTGTGATCTGCCGCGAAACTTCCTCTTCTCTGTCTCTCTCTCGCTCACCTGTTCGTTATAACCATCACAGAGCATCCAAAGGAAAATGATCGAATCCCTCTTGTCGGCCACTTGCCCCTGATTTCTTCTTGCTCCTTGACAGAGCGCGAGAGGTACCCTCCCTGCGTCTTGATTGCTACTCGTGTCCTCTCATCTTCTCTGTTTGAAGATCTTTCTTTGGGTTCAATTCCTGCTCTGTTCTTGTCAGATCTTTAGGAATTCTCCCAAGGCAAATGAAACCCGTGTGTGTCTGCACTCTTTCGAGGACGCGTGTGATTCTTTCTTTCACCCACCCTGCTTTTTCCTTTGTTCTTTTTTCCCCCTCTTTCTTGGCTTCTTGCGAGCAAAGCCCAAGAGATAAAAGAAAACTGGGAAGCAATAGTTGAAAATGGCCGGAATGCTTCCGGGAGTTGAATTCGCCCGGAGGAGGAGACTGCACCAGGGCGGAGGGGCTTGGTCAGATCCGCCGCCCACGGCCCCTTATGGCTCGGTCAGGCGGTGTTCTGTGCCTCTGTATTCCAGAAACCACGAGCCTCATCATCGCTGCTCAAGCTCCTATTTTGTAATGACCCTTTTGAGAGTGTCGTGTTTTTTCACCTGTTCTAGTGTTTTCTTCAGGGTTTCTGATTCATTGGGTTGTTTTCTGACTGAGCTGTCCTGTGAAAATTCAGCAGAGGGGCATGATGAACCAGCGCTGCGAAGATGAGAAGCTTGGAGGAGTGGCAAGAGAGGCCAAGGAGAGGCTCGATGAGAGACTCCGGACACAGAGGATAAAATCAGAATGCAGAAGGTAAGAAACGGGAATTATCCAAATTATACATGCCCACAAAAGTGCTTCTTTCAGATTTAGCGGACTGAAAAACCCCTATCGGTTTAAATCTTTCGTGAGTTTCTTGATGGACTTTTGTCGCACAAAAAAGTAGGGAGATCTTCAGGTTTTGGGCAGATACACCTTGGCACTTTGAAGTTCTCTAGTAATTTTCAAAGTAGAATGTTCAAATTGCTGGTTTATATGTTTTGGGAACTAAAACTTTAATGAATGAATATTCTAAATTATTGGAAGACAACAAATCAAGAGAGGAAAGACTTCCCATTTCTCGAATCAGCTTTCCTCACCCATTCTTGGGCAGCTCGCAAATTGTTCCCTTCAATTATCCTCATTCAGTTTCCAGTCCAATGGTCGTTGTTTCTGGCATGAAATAACATTATCGTGGACATGGGAATTGCCA
Organism: Melaleuca alternifolia; assembly: GCA_019926035.1. Taxonomy (NCBI): domain Eukaryota; kingdom Viridiplantae; phylum Streptophyta; class Magnoliopsida; order Myrtales; family Myrtaceae; genus Melaleuca; species Melaleuca alternifolia. The sequence goes on along the minus strand of JAGKPW010000431.1, from coordinate 1,000,160 downwards.
GATCAAATGCAGATGGTGGAAGAACCAGAGAACAAGAGGGGGATACTCAATTGAGAAGAGAGGTGGTCTCTGGGAACGGACTGAAGAAGGGTGGGTCGAAGAGGTTCAGCTGGGGCAAGCTGAGCTGGAAGGCCACGGACCAGGAGGAGTGCGCCGTCTGCCTGGACTCGTTCAGGGCCGGCGAGACCCTGATGCATCTACCATGCACTCACCGGTTCCACTCCGGTTGCTTGGTCCCATGGCTTGAGAGTCACTCTCAATGCCCTTGTTGCAGAATGGCAGTCTCTACGTGACCCCATTGAATAAGACCCGTCAAAGGGCGTCTTGAGAGATATGAGTGGATGTGTTCTTCCTTTACTGGATACAATTGCCGCATGTACTCAGAAAGCATGCTCAATCTATTTCCCGAATGATATGGCATGTAATCATGGGTGAACTTTTGATGAATTTGTTTGCAGAGTGGAACAGAGCTGAGGAGATGTTGTAAATATTTCACAAAAGTAGTATAGACTAGAATCGTGGGTGATCCGTGATAGAAATCTAGACTGACGTATGAATATCAGATCGTATATCTCAGTTTTGTCACCACACGAGGATGATAAAACCCGCCTCCCGCCGCTGCCGCCATCTTTGCTGCTGCATCTCCGTCGTATAACCACTTTCTCTGCCATTATCGCCGTGGCCATCGCCTCCACCAGCTTTTCACGGCCGCCCCTACCAACCGTCTGTTTGCATTGGACGATGGCGAAGGCGACGGTGATGGGACGGTGGTGGGTTGGCAGTAAAGGTGATATTGGTTGGATTAGTTTAAATCAAATGCTGGATCAAGTTTGTCACATCACAATAATGAACGATTGAGATGATAACTTTAATAATGCGGACAACAAAAAGTGTCTAGCCAGCATGGTTAAGTGCTACAAAATAAAAATGTATGCATTCTTACACTCATAAGTTTACAACCGCGCAAGAAAGCGTTGAGGTGCAGACGTGATGTGAATTTTGATGTTTACAGATCATGTATTCCCGTGATTACTAGCATATAAGTTTGTAGCAAGAAGAAATTTCCTACCTTAAGGTTTTGCGCATAAAAACTAGCTTAATTGGAAAAAGAGAGAGCATTAATATAACTCCACCCTTGTAGATGCGTACTCTACAAGACGACGTTTGTGATGACTAATTCATTTCCTGTGAAAAGGTTCGTCTTCTCATCGGAATTCTTTCATGCCATTCGACCGATCAATGCATTTTTCCAGAAACAGCATATGGTATGGTTCCTCCGTTGATCAACGATCCAACATCTTTTAGGAGATACAGCAATGGTTTGCAAAGCAATCCTCCAATAGATGTGCGTTGCCATCTCATCAGCGTGCGATCGTCAGTAACATAATGCATGTGGGTCACTCGTTGCTCGTCCCTTTTGCACGATAATGAGTCTTCATGCATATCCCTCTTATTGAAAGAGATGCGTGCGATGGTTTCTGAGTCACAGTGCTGCAAGAATGGATTGATCCAAGTAGACGATGACTTTTGTATCAGCAAAGAACAAGAGACTCTAATGCTCCCCGCATGTCCCCACACTGCTAGACCCACCTCTAGCCTAGGATAACGTTTGTTCCCACGCGAAAGAGATTCCACATCTATTTGTTGCCCTCTCGTTAAGGAATCAAGAAAAGTCAAGAACGGAGCGAATTCGTGATGTTGTTTACACATCACGCCAGCTCGGTCTCGCCAAGGGCCATCGTTTTCTGGACTCTGCTAAACGTGTTCATAGTCAACATCCAATAGGTTCCAGAAGGTTTAAGCAAGGCAAAATTCATTCCATCAGCAGCAAGGCTCCTGTGATCGTTCTCGCGCAAAGTAAGTTCGAGTTTTGGCTTTGTTTTTACCGATATTTGGTCACAAAGGTCAAGTTGAATGACGGGTTTTGGTATGCCTTATCCCCAACTGATGAGGGCATCTGTCAATCACACCACTGTTGTAGCCTGGTGGACGGTTCATATCTATATTGCCCCATGGTTTCTGACTTGTCTGGTTCGCATCCCTCACCTCTCCTCCAGTATTCACTGTTCATCGCCCTTCGCAATCTGAGTCTCTGTACGCAGTATTTTGGTGGATCCATCAATGGCTGACGGGGATGCAGTGTTGAATCTCAAAGGAGCAGTTGTTCGATCGATAAAAGCTGGGTAGCTCATGCAGGATTGCGATTCATCATGTAAAGGAGATCGTAGTCTCACATATGTCTAAAGTCTGGAGCAGCATTACGTACAATGATTAGTCTACCCTAATATTGATATGTTTGCCTAGAGGATGGTTATACGTGTAAGATAGTCGTCGACTATAACAATGGCAAAAATTACAGAAACAATCCTCAATCCATTATAATTATTTTAACTCAATATTAAGTTTTTTTTCTTTTTCAATAAAGTCACAAACATCTTGCATTTATGCCAATTTAATTTATCCAACCAACTTTGGCGGGCAGGCGCTAACATGGAAATTTTTTTATACTACTTTATTGTATTTCAATTATTTATTAATTTATTTTTTCATATTAATTTATTTTTTCTTTATCCCACAGTGGACATTGAGCTCACCAGACATTGGGTGAGGGCTGTGACCCTCTCCAATGGCCAACAAGGGCTTTGCGGCCCCTCATGGGAAAAAAAACAAAAAAAGAAAGAATGAAAGAAAAAAAAAAGATAAGGAAAACGAAAATAAAAAATCAATGAAAATTTCAAAAAATAAAATATTATTAAAAATTATCCTCGTTAATGTCGGTCGGACAATCGACACCCACATGCAATAGGTTTACAACTCAATTGGACAAGAAAAAAAAATCTAGAACTAAATTAATATAATTATAATTATTTTAAATCTGTTCTGTTAATTCTTCATTATGACGATATATCCTCATATCTAGTATCTGTCAATATAAAGGATCCGATGTAATGAATGTGAATGATCTCCTCCTTCTCATAAAACCATATCCTAACTAGTTAAAAATCTAATATAACCTAATGAATCCTCAAGATTTCCTACAATTAGGTCATTAGAGGTCATTATCAGATTACTAAGCCGCCTACTAAGTGCCGGTTCAATTTCGGCCCCATATCTTCTAGATGTAAAGGAGAGGACCACCCATAACTATTTTTATCACAAGATAAGATCTTTGCCCTAGATGGGTCTTTCAACCAACGTGAAAAAGCCCCAAGAAAAGATAATCGCAACAAGAGCAAAGCACTAGGCAGAAAAATTAGAAGATCATTGTCCTTTCCTGAACCCACATCACTCCCATGATGGTGCTGCTCCTTTCCGCGAGTCCCAATCATTGGAGAAAAGCAGGTTTAGGCACTGAGATCTCGAGCTAATCTCCTTAATCTCGACCTCTCATAATTGTAAGTTATGGTTTGAAATCACAGATAGGCTCCACCTCCCACTCTCCACCAAACCACTCATGTGGCTAAGCAGCGATCACTTTCACACTGTGAAATCGCACTTTCTCTTTACGTTACTTCGTCTTCACAGCCATCTTTTCCATCACTAAGTGTTGACGGGACCAAGGGAAATGGACCCTTCCTATCGTTTTTTCTTTCTCGTTTATTTCATGTGACGATCGCTATACATTACTTACTTTCATTAAAGCTAGAGTACACGAGTTTATCATCTGGCTTTCTTTACATGTCCAGGTCCACCGTGACAATATCAGGAACTATCAAGGACGCCAGAGCACTAACTCGAACGTGTGGCTCGAGACGCATCTACTGGTCAAATTCCCAGATCTAACACGACATGAGCACGGCTGACTTGAAATTGAGGCGAGTGTACTCGACAATCCGTCTCGATTTTTACCAAAGCATGATTTGTCTTACCAATTAAAGCATTTCTGAAAGAACCCCAAATGACACGGTTACGATGACACAAACTGATGCGCCGCACTACATAACACTTAAGCACTGCTGCCTGTACATTTCATGGCTTGTTAAGCAATACATCTCACACATTAGGTCCAATTGGTCCCGGGGCATCTAACAACTATCCATTGTATCAAGGTCAAATCTTGACATATTCTTAAAAACATTGAAAATCTGCATGTACAACTCTGTTTTATTTTTCCTTGTAAAACGCACAGCCCGGGGAATCACTTCTAGTAACCTGTAACTCTAAAATATGATTTAATTTATACATCATAACCATGTTACACGACCAACCAATCTTTGTAAAGAATCTCCTCTCCCTCCCTCCGGGAAAACACCACTTTCCGCAAAATTAGCCTAGTGTTCAGGCACAATGCAGAGTGCCCGAACTGGTGAGGCTGCATTCCCGTTGAAATACTCATTTTAAGACCCAATGTCCATTTTCTTGTACACCTGACAACAGTTATGAAAATGTTCCACCAGCACCGAAGAAAAAGTTACTGCTTCCCTTTTTTACCTCATGAAACTGACTCAATCAATCCACAGTAGCTTTTTTTGGGCAATTCACGGTTGTTTTCAGGCCAAAGGGCCAAAGCAAATCTGTAGTCCAAGTAGAGTTCTCCAGAAAAGAGGAAGAAGCTCCTCCCTAGTTCAAGCTTCTTACCCGGAATGCTATCAGCATGCACAGTACAAACCCTTCAATATTTTGTGAGATATCAGGAATTTGCTTCAAGTCAGCATATCCATGCATCAGGTGCCATAACACCTAGAAGTCTGGTAATTTCCTCAGAGTAAAATTAATTCATTTGCCAACTTTGCAGACAGCGCCCCAACAGAATGACGTTTCCACTTATGATGGGTTTGTTTCAACAGACGTGATACCTCGTTGGGGTCAGATGATGTTCGGGTTACATGAGCTCTGAGTAACAATGTAAATACTAACAACTGCAGAATTGCTTCAGCATCAGCAAATCTGCATCCCAGCGAAACCATGGTATTTGCATACTTTAATCTTTCCATCTATCGCTAACTATAGATTTCAGATATATAAAAGCAAGATACAGATGATTTTATTAGCTGTAAAGACATTTTTATGGGAAGATGACCATCGCTATTTACATTCATGTGTATGTACAAAGACCATTAAACGGAAGACATTTCAGCATTGGACATTGGACATCCACTGAGACCTTCACGAACATCACCTCGACAAAGTGGGCAGATTCTGGAGAGAAACCAAAAAAAGAAAAAAAGAAGAGAAAGACAGAATCAGATGAAGAAAAATCGTGACAAAGATACTGTTGATGGAACAACAATTCTCCATTTCATCTATAGAAAAATAATCCAGAGAGATAATAGATAAAAGTGGAAAACATCTGAAAAAAATTAATGGTAACACAATACCCGTGTATCTCTTTTAGCCATTTATCAATGCACGCCACATGATACTCATGGTGGCATGGAAGAACCCTGATCTTGTTTCCTTCCTCATACTCAGCCAAGCAGATATAGCACCTATCAGCATAGAAATTTCAATTAATAGTATTCCACACCTAGTATATTCAAAAGTAGAGGTTGGATCCAGTGAATTCAAACATTTGCATCCTCTATTCAATTTCATGACCCCTTAATACCTAAATGCTGTTATGACTGAGAAAGCAATTTCTTTCACAAGGGCCTTGTAAACTATTGCCCATGGAACATTTGTTAACCTTACTATATAAGGAGATATTTTGATTTCTGATACAATCATTGCATTGGAAATAGCAAAGTTTTCGTGTGCCTGATCATATGGCTTTTCTACTTTAGGGTTTGTCCAACATGTGGTGCTGAATAGGAGCCAATTAGATGCCATATGAGTGCAACTGTCTAGGGGAAATTAGAGGATTATGCGCTCCATGCTAGAGCAAGTCAGAGGGTGCTGACACCTCACCAAATGAGGATTGGCGCCCCAACTATGATACAGGGATCTGGCTAACAAACGCCACAGTATACAGTGCACCAAAATCTCTCTCTCTCTCTCTCTCACACACACGCGCGCGCGCGCGCGCGCGCGAAAATGCACATATCGATATAAGCAGACAATTATGTTAAACATATCGTGAACTTAGTTGACAGCAACATACTGTTCAGCATTCTCTCCTTCCTCAGTATTGGCGATCCTCTTGTAATTTTTTAGTGGAAAAGAGTCAACAACTGATTCTGGAGCTGGTGAGGCCACTGACAAGGAAAGGGGTGTCGGTTGCCGATGAATTTCATCCAATACCTGTAAGCCAGGAATACGTGTGAGAAATTAAACTAGAATCAAAGCTTCAAACTATTTGCAAAGAAAACCCAGCTGGAGAAAACATTGACCAAGACTAGAGTCACCAATCATAACATTGTGCAACAATAAGCAGAAAGGTTAACTTACAACTTTAAAAAAATAAAAGACATAACATCTGACTACAATGCACACAGTTGGAAAAGAATAATCACATCTAAAAATGTAGAAGAGCAGAAGGGAAACGGTGATACTTTTGTTCAGCAAACTAGGCAGAACTACTGTTTCCATAACCACATTGTAAAGAAACTTGGGTGCCCTAATTGTACCATCCAGTGTGAAGAAACCATCAACATAAACAAGTGCTTCCCAATGAAGAGAAAATCAAGCACATCAAGCTGTATATGCAGGTGCTTTTCTAAGTGATCAATGGATGCATGTATCACAGCGTTCAACATTTAGCATCATAAGGCTACCTGAATAAACAATTTGACTAAACTGGTGCTGTTGAAAGAGCCAAATGAACAGTTCAAAGAACTATTACAGGTAGAATAAGACATAGCAATCAGAAGTACGTGACCACGTGGAATTATATCGCTAATGAAAGGATATCCCCAGGCCAAATACTAGTGACATAACATCTTTGCCTGATCTGCCATCAATTTCTAAGATCAATTTTCTGTTATTATATCTTGCAGTCTCTAGACCTTCCTATCACAAACAGTCAAGATATATTACTAAACCACATTTTCCCCATGAAACATAGTGAAAAATGCTAAAAGAGCAATAAGTAAAAAAAAAAACTCAAAATGAAAATTAATTTGTAGTAAATTTAGTAAAGAATAAAGCAAATAAAAGAGAAATAAAGGAAAGCTGAATTGACATAGAACCTCAAATAAAGCCTCTGCAAGCATGACTATGCGTGATATGCTTGAATGAGTACTGGACTCAGACACGGAAGATGAATCACAAGAGCAAATTCCATCAGGATGGAGCCCTGAAGGGCAAAAAGCAGTTCGCCCACCATTCTCACTGAGACCATAGCGAAGTCTGTCCCAGATCTGCAAACAGTTGACAAAAAGACGAGGATATTTATCCTTAAGAGTTCAAGCAACTTAATTTATGAACAAAAGAGACACTGCATCAAAACACAAAAATCCTGCAAGATGGCAAATATTACTGCATCATAACACAAAAATCCTGCAAGGCGGCAAATATTAAACTTAAGGAGAAGCAAAAGAATCAGCAGAGTTACCAAAGAAACCTCATACAATGGATTTATGAAAGGTAAACGATGCTCATATACCAATGCACAAAGCCAGAAGCTCAGTCCTACTTATGTTATGCAATACTCAAGGTTCCTCGAAAAGAACAGACAAAAGCTTGACACAACACTCACAACAATGTGAATCAATCACCTCGGATCTTGGGCGACGACGTCGATGATGTGACCTGTGAATTCTACCACCAGGATATCGCGAATCACCCTCAAAGAGATGATCAGACAAATCACCTCTAAAACCCCCCAGCCATCTTTCATGAAATCCAAGATAATCGGGATCATCTCGTGAGAATGCACTATTAGAAGAATCACTGCGCCCTACAGAACTGTCTCTTGAAAAAACATCCCAAAATAATCTTCTGTTACTCCTTCTGGTGTCCCAATCACCCGTATCATTCGTACTGTCAGACAACGCCCTGGAGGATATATTCACAATACCAACATGAATTATGCCTTCAGATTCTTGGCCTTGTTCTCCAGCAGACAGAAGGAATTCAAAGGCTGAAGGTGTCATTTGCATATGAGACTCATCTACTTGTGAGTTGAAAGCCCAGGGAAAATCGGAAGGTGGCGACATGGAGTCATGAGTATGGGCATCTGCAAGTTCGCTCGCTTGATTCTCAGTAGCCTCAGTGTGGTGATCATCTTGGAGTCTTACACTAGACAACCCACTAGCATGTGTAACCTCAGGTAGGTTCTCCAATACACCCTCACTCGCTGGATTATAAATATCACCAACTGCATCCTTGTTAGATGATATAGTTGCAGAGACCATTTCTGAAGATTGTCGGTCCATATATGAAGCACTAGAGGCAGTACTAGTTTTCTCACAACAAACATCGTCAGTGCTAGACCCGCTTACCTGACTAGAAGGAATAATTTCTTTGCTTTTAAATAGGCACTTATTCTCACTTTTTGGTCCAACACCTATTCCTTCTACTCCATCCAAAGTTCCTTCACTTATGGACATGGCTCTGGTCCCAGTAGCAGAGAGCATGGGTTGTATTTCTCCAACAGAGACCGTGTAATCTTCATTGGGTTCCTGAAACTTAGTAACACTGGAATCGCAAAGTTCTGCAGAATTAACCAAACATTCATTTGGGTAATCTTCCATCTACAAGGAAAGAGCACATAAATCAGTTGCTCTCTAGATTCTATCAAGACATCAACACAAGCTTGAGAACCCATATGCAGTATAAGGTAGTTCCATGACCATTGCAAAACATACTACCAAGCAATGTCACTTGTAAAAGTTAGGTAAGAAAAGCTTCTTATCATGAATGCCATGCTAGCTCTTCTGCTTGGTGAAAGTCACATTTACCATCATTGCCTGCTATAATACAGGTTGAGCTGGCTGCAACTTGAAATCTGAGTTATAGCATGACACGGATGTAGACTCCAGCAGACTGACTAAACAAAAGGTTCTCATATCTCATACGCCAACAACACCCAACACCGTAGTAATGCACCCCCTCTCCACAGCGGCACATCCTCTTCAAACCAATGATTGATCCAAATGTTCTTTTCTTTAACAAATGGACAGTGAGTAAAGCAACACGACCACTAGAATAAGAGCAAGGCAAACTTACATGAGCATCATGTGTTGCTGTTTGGGCCTGTAAAATTATCCCAATTTCGCTCAGTATATGGTGGAAACAGAACTTACAAAAGATGCTAGTGTTGCAAGCACTAAACAGCTGGATCATCAAGGCATGATGAACCCATGCTCAATAATTACGGCCAACGTAAGCTTCTATAATCCTTGAGTTGATTATCCCCATGCGAGTTTCTTGTTTGACATTAATTCTCTTGATGTCTGCCCCATGCACAAGTTTATCTCCACCATTGATCAGGATAGCAAGGGTGAAGAAGTATCCATAGGTTCACTTGGCTAATAATTTGTAGCTTAAAGAGAATGAATTTATCACTTGCTTGGCCTAAAAAATTTTAAATTGATCCTTTTGACACCGTCAGCTAACAATTCTGGCATGTCCACTTCTAAAGGTAGTCTCAATCATGAGCTAAGCAAAGCTCGAATCCATGCATATGGAATATAAGCTTCTCTTTAAATCTTCGTGAGAGAAGTAAAAAAGGCTTCTTTAGGTTTATTTCGATGCTCAAATCTGCATCACGGGTCCTTTTTGTACTTGCAAAGCCGTGCAGCTAACACGGTACTATTCAGCCCAAAAATCGACAAAGGAACAAACCGAACCGGGTAACCTAATTTCTCGTAAAGCAAAGAAACGGGCAATCAAAGCTCATCGATCTGACGAATAGATCGACCCTAGCAATCCTGAAATCAAGCGACTCGTAGCTGGAAGACGAAACCGATCATCACCGAAGAAAAACGATGGAAAAGCCAAGCGATAACCGGCAACAGCAAAGGAGGGAAGACATCGACGGACGCCGATCGCGATTACCTCGACAGGAGCGTGGGAAGAGGAGCAGCCACAGACGAGGGACGAGAACTTGCTCCGCCTCGTGCGGCCGACCTGCGACGAAGAGGGGGCGGACATCGCCCGGCTGCTGCTCGAACCCATTTTCGCTTTGCCCACACAGAGGGAGAGAGAGTGCTTGTCCTGTCTTCTTCTCCTTTTCCTTCTTCGGATGTAAACGAGGGAATGAGGACCTTGTTGACTTCGGACAATCTTTTAGTCTTATCGGACAATGCACTGTGAATCTCGTCAGGGGCAGACTTGGTTTCACTCGTGTCGTCATCTTAAAGAAAAGAATAAATTAATGCCGCGTTAGATAATATAAATAAAATAAATAGAAAAAGGGAGAAGTAGGAACTATAATTAGGAAGACAACTTGAAATTTGGTATCGGAGTCGAAGATCTTGGTATCTGGTTCTTCGCTTCCCTATTGCCCGTTTTCAGGACTCCCTATCTCGACGCGTTTTTCTTTTTAAAGATAGAAAGTTAAGGATTTAGAATATGTTCAATGTTATTCCTTAAGAACATAGATATTTAGAATAAACGATTACTCATTTGGTAAGTTAGAACTTGCGGTGATAACATGTGTCGCCTTTATTGCAGCTAGAATTAGACACGAAATAAATTTCTTCAGTAGAGCCATACACAAAACGAAGCAAAAATGATATGATAAGAGTTACATAAAACTCAAAGATGATAAACCAATTTAGTGTTCAACCTAACAAGTCGAGAGACTTTTTTTTTTGGGCATGAACATTAAGAAGTGAAGGCTTCATTTTCTGATAGAATAGCAGAAACAACCTGGTCGAAAGCTTCATCAAAGCACTCTTCTTTTCTGGGCACCACATCTCTGGAACGGGCTCTCTAGTGATCATAACGTTAACCCCAAACATGCTGATCGGAAAGCTCACCAATAATGAAGGACATCAATGAGGACATAGACATGGTGCAGATGAATCTGGTTCCTCCTATCAAAAGCTTTTGGTGATGACAATGCTAAAGATATGCAGATTTTGCTGGAAAGGAAACCTTGTAGATGAAGCAAGATAAAAAGTACCATGATGAAGAATGCCAAGGACTGATCACAGATCTGAAAGATCCTTTATCCTAAACTAAACAGGGCCCTTGGAATCTATGGATGCTTCTCTCAGAAGTCAAAAATGAAAAAGGCTCCAAGGCAATTGCTTCGGTTGTTATTTAACACTACGTATGTGTACAGAAAGGTCCAACTGGTATTGGCAAAGAAATCTCAACCTGTCCTACTAGCTTCAGGGAAGTCCAGAGGCAAACACTTACTAGAATCATCAGCTCTGCATTTAAAGCAGCAGCTCGCTTTGACTTGTAAGGAGCTATGTTAGGGGGTGGACAAGCAGGAGCGGAGCCGGTAAATTGGTTTCAATTCATTCATACCTGTGAGAACTTTCTAAATGAACAAAACACCATGTATCACTAGCTGCATAAAATAGTTGAATAGCGGCACTCCCGATTTTCTACAAAGGGTATCAGTAACCACGGCTGGATTGATGTGCATCCTTATATCCATAACTTATAACTTGTTTGAGTTATTTTCCCTCAAAAAATGATAAGATTCGTTAATGTTATGTTGAGATCCATCTTGAAATGGTTAGCATCAAATTACCCGTTTTGAAGATTCATTCATATGTATCGGCCGGTGGTCGTCACTGTCTTTTACCTTGCAACCCTTTAGTCCTATTGATTCAAATCATGTGAAAATGTATTTATCCCTTTTGGGAACATAAGTATAAGATGGCCATTATTCCACAACAATATTTGTGATTTTTAGTTGACAATCTAAATTGTGTAATTTCACACCTGATGTGCACAGATACAGTATTTTGACATTTAGATATGTTGTGCTAACAATTATTGATGGAGTTGAGATAAGGAATATAACTTACTAGCACAGACCCGTCGTATGCTATAAGAATCTTTTGCGTGCCGTTTCTCTTTCTGTGGGAACAAAAATTAACAGTCAGAATCAAAATCGGAAGAAAAAATAAAGCAAAAAAGCAGGAAATGGAAAGAAAAAAAAAGGGAGCACTCATCTTTTAACACTTTGCATAAAAAAAATAACGTGTGATAGACGCTGGAAGGAGTCATGTGGATGCTAAACGAGCTTTAGATATTTCATAAATTGCAAAAATAAAAAGTGCCTTATTAGAGAGAAGTCGGAAATTAAAAATCGTTCGAGGATAAATTAGACAATAGAAAAGATAAACTGCTAATTCTTGGATGGTTCGAAAATATAATTGAATGGATTGTGACACCAAGAAGATGGTCGAGCTTTTTGGACACCACATCTTATCAGGAAAAATGGGTGATTCACAGGTCTAACAAGTTTGACATTACATTGTCATCGGCGAAACGGTTTGCATTGGAGTTTTGGACTTATCTCTGAAGAGGTTTTCTCGAAAAAAACTAGTCACTCATTGTTTATAAAATTTCTTTCGATGTGAATCAAGTTAAAACTAGATTTTTAGACTCATAATATTCGACCTTTAGATCAGCGAAACGAGATCATCATGACTACTCAACTGAGCATCAGGCAATTGAGAAGAACCTTGACGAGGGATGCGACACGACAAAGACGTATGCGAAGTATTCAACAATGACTTGTGATGCACTTCCGACTACTTTTACTGCCGTATCCTTTGGGACAAGCATTAGCCACATAAACAGAACAGGAAATGGAGACAAAAATCAATGAGAAATCACGTCTCTGATGCAAAAAGACATTTCTAGTTGGTCGATGAGACGTGCACGGTCCAGCTTTTTTCTTTCTTCTTTTTTTTTTCCACAAAAAAGGGTTAATTTTTTTTATATACTTTTATAATTATGTCTAAATATGTTTTCAGAGGGAACATGAATTTTGATACCGAAGCATTTTTTGGAACAAGAGGAAGTATCTATCAATAATTGATGTTCCATTCTTGCTGCCTCTGCTCTATAAATTCTCCCCACTTGTCTATTTGCCTTGCCACACCAAGCATATAAAGACCAGCTACAAGAGGGAAAACTCAAAAGGAAGGGATACTCCATGCATCCCCCCCACGACCCTCATCGCCCCCATCCTGGTCCTGCCGGTCCGCCGCCCCCACACACGCCGCCTCCGGGGCCTCCCCACCACGGACCTGGACCCCTGAACACACCGCCACCAGGTCCTCCACCGCACCAGCCGCCCCATCACCCTCCAGGGCCGCCTCTACCTCACCACCACCATCATTAGACTTATGGTCTAGAAGCTTGTACTCTATAACTCCATATGCTTGACTCTATGTCCCACGAGTCCGCTTAGTCGCACCGACTGAGTGGAATTTCACGTTGGCCCTGCTTCTGTGTGTACTCTAAATAAAGCACAATGAAGTTCCACTGAGTTTGTGTTCCGCATCTTTGCTACTTCTTGATGTCAAAGACCGTGCTTGTGATGACAATCTTCGCGATTATTCAACTGGGAAGGGAAAGGAAAGGATGCACAAGTTTCTCCAATTTCATATCAGTTCAGTAATCATAATGATCATTACGAACGGGTTATTGAATTGATCAAGACTCGACACTGAACTGCACTTCAGGAAGCTCTTTTGCCCGTTCATGTCTGGGCAAAGGGGATTACTTTTAGATCACTCGACACTTCCTAGCCCTCATTACCATAGAGATGTCAGAATCTGACGACAATTAGTCGGACATCCTAAGACGGTTGACACAAAATAAGTGAAGTGATTCTACGCACAAAATGCCGGAAAAAAGTGTAGAACAACCGCAAGAAGGAAAAAAAAAAAAAACAGGAGAGTTCAGCTTGGGGAAAAGCCTTGTCTGGATTTTATGTACAGATTTTATCTGTCAGCTCGACACATCTGCAAACAAAATTATCAAAGACACGGAGGTAACTGCAAAGAGGGAGAACAAAATGATAGTAGGGAAAGAAATTTATATTCACTTAATAGTGAGGAGAGTGCATTCACTTAGCTATACAGATGGTACATGCATTTTCTTCTACATCCGATGAAATGAGTATTTGCATCTAACTTAAGATTGAAAGCAACACTGCAAAAAATTGACGAGAGAGGGGCAACAAACATGATGTGAAATTTCCTCAAACTGTTTCCACGGTCAGTCATATACAATATAGCTTCCACCTAACCTTTTCGACCATTGTACCATCTCCTCCCCCAGAAAAAGTAACGCTCACTTGTACTCTGGAACCATCGTGAAGTCCATCAATCTCTTGGTTATGAAACCATCTCAAGCACTGAAATGCAAGACCAGGTGCAACGTAATCCATTAAACCATGAGCTGCCCTGAAGGTCTTGAGCAATTATCCAGGACCATCATTCTTTCAGCACCATCAACAGCTTTTGCAAGCATGAATATCCATCTAAACCTAAGTTAAGGCAGTACCAGTTTACTGCAGGACAATTCTGCCGCCTGGATACCGAACACAGCACTTGGATCTCAACGCATTACTATCTTGTTCCAGGTTGGATATCGGATCCGCAAAACCCCTACATGATTTGTCAGCACGATGCTTCTTCCTAAAGCTTCTATTTCTGCTCGTATATATCTACTTTCCCCAGTGATTTTTCATCTAATACCCGTTGGAAATACAATGCCAGAAGTTGCTAACCACTTGCATAGTTCCCAAAGAATATCCTTTGCCAGATATACGAAACGAGTATTTGTATCAAGGATGCCTTGAAGAATTGCTATGCACTTGTGTAGGTCTCAAGTGTGATTGATCCTGCAGTTCAGATGAATGGAACATCAACAAATGAGAACAAAATTTAAAGTAGTCTTCACAATGTATTTGACAAAGGAAACATCCTTTACCGGCGAACTGCGATTAAAAGTCGTTGCAGTTCGGAAATCAACTTGTCCCTGTATAAATGAAAGTCTGATCAAAGGAAATTCCACAATTCTATAATTCTATATTCATAATGCCCATATATTCTGGCAATGTCACTCCAGTAACAGCATCATACCAGCACATGCATGGCTGGTTGGGCCCCAAAAAATCCGTCATGGCCAGGTGCCAGTGAACTCAGCTGCCCCTACATTTAGGCCATCTGAAAACAATTAGAGAAAAGTCTGCCTATCACAATGACAATGTTGCTTCTGCATTTAAGTAAAATAAATGGATGGACGCCACTTCAGCCCAACTTACCAGCCCCTGAATGCTTGATTGACTAACATAATATGCATCATGTGGTGGCTCCATTAAGTTCAATTGTACCTGAAAATTCATACCTCAAAGAATCACGAAATTTGCTAAAATAGATAGTCTTTAACTTTCTTCAAATGCATAAAAGCTACCCCACGTTACCAGTCCCTGCACATTCTGTTGGGCACCATAATACCCATTTAGAGTGATTCCATCTGTGTTTAAGTTTTCCTGCAATTAGGAGAGGATTGAATATGATCTCTATAATGGTACATGCAGCAAAAGGTTAACAACTTTTTTAACCCACAGCAGAAATTCTATGTCACTTTGTCCAGGAAATTATAAAGCCAAACACTAACCATTTCATGCAAGCTGTCTTGTGCCTCAGCAAGTAAAACATCCGACTCTTCTTGTACCTGAAACAGTGAGGGGTATTCATCAGTAATTATCAGTGGAAGCCTGATTTCAAGCACTGCTCAACAGCAGCAATGCTATTACCTTTCTCTTCTTACTTGTGTTTCTTTTTTTACTCATTTTATTAGCAGTGCCTCCCTGATTCTCTGACTCCATTTCGTGAAGACCACAAATGCTAGTGCTACATTCTGCCACACTGTTATTAGAATTGTTCACGTCCACGCAATTCTTCAGAGCCTCCACAAGTGCACGAAAAGCAATGGTGTAAGTCTCTTCGGATATTGATCCCTCTTCACTCAATTCAATAGCTCGCCGGCACAAGTAATTATAACGTTGCACCCTTGTCTGCATCTTTTTGGTTCCTTCAACTGCTGAGTGCCTGCTCTTTGAATCTTTTGTCCACCTCTTCATGATATATCGAGATGGGATGCTGGGAAAACCACTGATCTGAAGAACAACCATTGCATGTCTACAGAGAAATCCGTGATACTCGAACAGATGACAGAAGCAAGAGACCTCTGACTCCACTTCATTCCACGTTACCATGAAGTATTCCTTTTTCTCAAAATCCTCAACCCTGAAAATCACAGTCCCTCCATCTTCACTCTCCTTTCTGGGATGGCATGCAACTACACCTAAAACTTCAATCTGAAATTTCCTAAAAATTGCATGAGTATAGACTGTTGACAGTTGCTTTTCCCATGGTGAAGGTGATTTGAGAGCAGGCTGCTTATGCCATGTATCAAAATCAGCTATGGCCTCCTCTTCGTACCTATTCTGGAGAATAATACCATACTGTCTCAAGAATTCCTTAACAGTTATTTTTTTGTGAATATATTTGTCAAAGAAGGAGTTCATGCTATCCACACGTTGAGCTGTAGACATTCCGGCAAGAAAACTCTCCCCCACAAAAGCAGGAACCCACTTCTTTCGTTCCAAATAGAGCATCTGAACCCATTCGTCTTCTTGAAGTTCAAATCTTGTCACCATTTTCCACCATCTCATATCAAACTGTTCATCTGTCCACGATTTAAAGATGCATTTGTTGAATTTTCTCAGAAAATTCTCATGATTGTCTATCACATTAGAAAGATTTTCATGGACTTTTTCCAATATATGCCAGAGAAGGTAGCAATGACGGGATTGTGGTAAGACTTCTTCAATGGCTTCCTTCAGGCATTTGTCTTGATAAGTGAGTATCACTGAAGGAAAGTTTCCACCCACTGCCCGAAGCCATGTCTTCAGTAGCCAAACAAAAGTTGATCTAGTTTTGTCTGCAATCAATGCACATCCAAGCAGCATGGTCTGAGAATGATGGTTTACCCCAACAAACGGCACAAATGGAAACTTATCATTGCTTTTGACATAAGACGTATCAAGAGATACAACATCATTAAAGCTGGCATAATCATTCCGACTTTTAGCATCAACCCAGAACAAGTTTCTCAGACGCTGTTCCTCGTTCAAGTCAATTGCGTAGAAAAAGCTTGGATTCTCTTTCTGAATGTGTTTAAAGTAGTCAAGTATGATTTGACCATCCCCTTCATCTAATGTCAAGCTTTGCCCTTTATCAGGTGGATGGTTAATTTTGTCATGAAGAGCACAAACATGTGGATGCCCAGCAGACTGCCTAGACATCTCAACATACATCTTTCTTGTTCGTTCACTAACAGCATGTAAAATGTCAATGTTATTTTTCTCAGCCAATTTTATGTTTCGATGAATTCGAAAATGATAAGCCAGTGCTGGTAAAAGTTCATGGTTATGATCTTTGACAAATTCATGAATAATCCATTTCCCGTCTGCCTTTCTCTTTACATGCATGCTGGCCTTGCAGTCAGTCTTTTTGACGCTTGGCCGTCGACTACTACCACTTTCCGACTCTGGTGTGACCCCATATCTAGAACATGCAAATTTGGCGTCTATAAATTCTTTTGACTTCTTTGAACGTCGACTGTTCTTTATCGAGGTGGTAAATCCCATAGACTTGGCATATTCCTGGTAAAAAGAATAAGCTGCCTCATGCGAGTCAAACTCTATGCCATTGCGTGGTTCAAAATTAATATCACCTTCAACCCCTACAACAGCCGTTTCCGAGGTAGCAAAGTCACTTCGTATGTTCTGCACTTCATCTGTGCCACTGACCAAATTTTCCCCTGCACCACGTTGCACACCATCATTTGAATCCATTGTATATTAAGCAGCAGGGCTTCATCCCAATCAAAAGAAAATTTCCAACAGACTATCATGAAGATAACTTGCCATTTGCAAATATTCCTGAAGGATGGCACCTGAAGAATGCATACAAGAAGCCATCAGAACTGGAGGACTTAGATATAGCATAACCTCACAAAGTTCTTATATATCATGCAAAATACAAAACTACATCGGGCTTCCTTTTCTTTGTAAAAAGAAATTTGACCGACATAGCAACAAGAAGGTGCCCGTCCAAATACAAAATTCATCTACAGGGAAAAATTTGATTATTTCTAGCATGTCATCCACGTAAATTCCCTTTTTCATGAAGAATCTGCATGAGGTCTTGTGCTAGACACATGAATATTTGAGTGAAAAACCAGCAATTCCTTTTATCGACAGATTCCCCAACCCCCCACCCCAAAAAAAAAAAAAAATTCCACGCCTTCACATTTTTTCCTCCAGACTTGACATAATAAAGATAGAGGGACCATGCAAGGAAGTTTCTTCTTTCAGTACAAAAACCAAAAAACTTCCAGCGCTTGCACTTCATTCTCCATTGACAACCAACTTACTTCCCACAACATAGAGAAAGGATCATCACGTTTTAGACACTCTGCCACCTGAGAAGAACAAAAATCAACGGTTCCAGCCACTCATTAGCTTGAGGTGAAAAACCTTGATCGAAAGGAAAGCATCTAATGTCATTATGACATGCTTGCTTCTACAGATAGCAGCTTCCAAGGAGGACTCTAGTGAGTGGACAGGAGTACTCAATGCGAGTAGGGAAAAATCGGCAAAATAGGATTTACTCTACGGCAAAATCCCTACCAAAACGGAATAGGAGGACTCAAAGAAGTTGGGGCATTGACCCCGTTATCTTTTTGGACTTGTAATCCTTTATATTTACCCAATGTTTTGGGTTTGTTGGTTTCGTTTTACTTGTAAGTTTGGTACCCTCTCACTCATTGATGTTACCCTAACACATTGAGTGCGAGTTTTTGTGGTGCCGGTTTGTTGAACCTTGTACTTCCTCATTTGGTAAATCAATACAATTACTTATCTTACCAAAAAAAAAAAATCCCTACCAAAACTTCATAGCGTGCTTTCCAAACTAGGCTTCTGCCTATTCATGCAAAGATCCAAGTTTTCCTCTATCTCAAACTATAAAGGCAAGTATTTTCACAGCCCAAAAAAGCCAAACCCTTCATGGACAGATGTATCCTCCTACATCCAAATCCGAGTCCCAATTAGCGAAGATGCAGGGTCAGGGATTGCAATCCCGTCCCAGTCCCGTGGTTCCTTTTGCTTGCCCAATCCCCGCCTCCGGCCCCAGCACGGGGCCAAAAAAAAACCTTACCCCACGGTTCCTCGCCGCCACATCATAAACAAAGAAGAGTTTTCGTGAGAAAACCAAGTGTTTTCCTTTTTGCTGGAGTGAAGTAAACGAAATCAGCGGATCAAATTGATAACAAAAGCAGAATATCTACAGCAAAGCTTCAGGGACACAGTCGCAGCTCGCAAATGCACAAGGTTTGCTTCATCGGTGGAAAATTTCAACGAGAAATTGAAACCTCAACGCTAGAGTACATAGCCGGCGTTGTCCATCGGGTAGAGAGCAAATCGCTGGAATTGGGTGGAAGGGAAAATCCTGTATGAACAGAGAGAGAGAGAAGAGGGAGAGAGAGAGAGAGAGGAACCTCCAGCCTTGCCGAGAAACACCGCGAATCGAGCTCGGTCTGCCGCCGGCGAGCTTGAGAACCACCGCGAGCTGGAAGAGAGAAAAACTGAGCCTCAGGGAAGGAAGTAGAATTCTAAATTTTGTTAAATAAGAATAAGAGGGCATTATGTAATATTTTCAAGATATGGGGGGCAAGTTTGTAAAAATGGATGGATTGTGCCAGTCGTCCTTGCCTTAGACTATACTAGCGTCATCTTAGCTAGAGATGTCCTAAAACTGCGTTGTTATTGCACCAGTAAGATTTTCTTTCTTTCCTTTTTCATAATAACCAATTTGAATTATGCAGAATAAAATAAAGTTTATGTTGCACAAGGATTTTTACATACCCTTTCAAAAGCTTGAATTGGGAAAATCGATAGTATTACAATTAGATCATCTGATCAAGAAGTAAATCTTCTATTTTTCTTATCGTTATGAATCGTGCCTACTAATTATATTAACAAGAAAAAAAGGAGAAAGAAGGTCTTTGATTAGATCGAGCAAGAGATGAAATTGGAAGCTCCTAACTTAAATCAATCTAGTAAATAAGCCTAATTTTACTGCTCGACTCAATTTTAAACGAAGTTTGGAAAGATGTCAACGAGAGAATCATATCATATGCACCGAATTTAGTAAACTTAATAAAGTGAGTTCTGAAAAAAAAGTATTGAACTTTAATTATTCTATAATCCGAAGTGCTGAAAAAATATTTGAAAGTTTGTTGGATGTAAATTAACATTGAAAGTCAAATATTAGTAATTTTTTTTAAGTACACAGAGAAAAATGACAATTATCGATCGATCTTATCAATATACTTAGCGAGATTTTAATTATTGTCGATTATTTTTCTACTGGACGAATAGAATAACCCCAACTTATATATCATATGTGGTGGATTTGTCACTTAATTGAATAATCTAGGTCAAAATTAAGTTTATTAAACAACATTTGCTTTACAAAAGAATCCTTTTGATTTCCCAATATTACGAAAATACCTAAAACCCTTCCGTTGTTTCGTGCCCTCAGTGCACTAAGCTCTTCCATTTCTCTGTCTCTCTCTCTCTCCCGCAGCTTCCCAGCGCCGCCTGTCTCGTTTTCCTGCAGCCCGCTGCCTCCCACCGGCCGCCGACTGTTGCCGTCGCCGGGCCTAGCTCGTGCATTCGCCGTCGAAACCGAGGTAAGCCTCGTCCCTCCTCTATGTTGCGCTTGCGAAATCGCGACGAGCAGGAGATATACTGGCTCGGTTCTCCAGGATTTCTCAATGGCAATACAGATTGTTGTTGTGCTTATCCGTTTGCTTTGTTGACACTGATTAGAGGGATCGAGGAGACGTGACTCACTTCGTTGCTTTGGTTCGAAGAGCAGGTACGCAATGGACGATAGCTTGTACGACGAGTTCGGGAACTATATCGGACCCGAAATTGAATCTGACCTAGAGTCTGGAGGAGAGGAGGAAGATGAAGACCTCCCAGACAAGCGCAGTGAAGAGCCTGCTGAATCTGACGGCGAGGATGCCGCTGCAGGTGCAAATGGGTGGATTACTGCCTCCAATGATGTCGACATGGAGAACCAGATCGTTCTTGCCGAGGATAAGAAGTATTACCCCACCGCCGAGGAAGTTTATGGTGAAGATGTTGAGACGCTGGTTATGGATGAAGACGAGCAACCTCTCGAACAGCCGATAATCAAGCCTGTTAGGAATATCAAGTTTGAGGTTGGTGTTAAGGATTCTTCTACTTATGTGTCGACCCAGTTCCTTATTGGTCTCATGTCGAACCCCGCCTTAGTCCGAAACGTCGCACTTGTGGGCCATTTGCATCATGGGAAGACAGTCTTCATGGACATGTTGGTTGAGCAAACACACCACATCTCGACATTTGATGTCAACAATGAGAAGCACATGAGATATACGGACACAAGGATTGATGAGCAGGAGAGGAGGATATCGATTAAAGCCATTCCGATGTCTCTTGTGCTCGAGGATAGTAATTCAAAGTCATACCTCTGTAACATCATGGACACACCTGGACATGTCAATTTCTCTGACGAAATGACTGCTGCTCTTAGGCTCGCTGATGGAGCTGTGCTGATTGTGGATGCTGCGGAAGGGGTTCTGGTAATAACTGTCTTTTCTTCTTCTTGTAGCTTATTTAGACTAGAATCAAACATATATCTTGTATATGGAGTCATAGTTAGCATTGCTTTGCACCAAACTTTTGCATTGATAGGTTCTGGAGTTCTCCTAGTGGATTTTTATTGATGGTTATTGTACCCTGGTTCCTAATTTTCTTGGATGTATCGTTTAGTGGAGATCATCTTGTCATATATGATCATTGCATTAAAGTGATACGAATTTAAATTGATGGTGGTTGGTGAAGTATGTTAGTTCTTACCATGTCAGATGTCAAGTCATGTCCATATGATAGAGTCAAGATCTCTCTCTCTCTCTCTTACATGATCATTGGATTAAAGTGATATGAATTTAAATTGATGGGTGTTGGTGAAGTATTTTAATTCTTACCATGTTGGATATCAAGTCATGTCCATATGATATAGTCAAGATCTCTCTCTCTCTCTCTCTCCAAAGAAAAAATCTGATGAACAGGCTTAACATTTTCTCAATGACAGGTAAATACAGAACGGGCCATCCGCCATGCTATCCAAGAGCGCCTTCCCATTGTTGTTGTGATTAACAAAGTAAGTGTATTGCAGCTAAAAGGTAATTCTGTGATAATTTGGCTGGAGCTATTATTCACAGAATTCTTTTGTTTCAGGTTGACAGACTGATAACAGAGCTTAAGTTGCCTCCAAAGGATGCTTATCACAAGCTAAGGCATACCATTGAAATAATTAACAACCACATTTCTGCAGCCTCTTCGATTGCTGGAGGTGTCCAGGTAATTGATCCGGTTGCTGGAAATGTTTGTTTTGCAAGTGCTACAGCAGGATGGTCCTTCACTTTGCAGTCATTTGCTAAACTATATGTCAAACTCCATGGTATCCCTTTTGATGCCGATAAGTTTGCTTCTCGTCTTTGGGGAGATTACTACTATCATCCAGATGCCAGGGTGTTTAGGAAAAAAGCTCCAGTTAGTGGAGGGGAGAGGTCATTTGTCCAATTTGTACTTGAGCCCCTATACAAGATATACAGTCAAGTAATTGGGGAGCATAAGAAAAGTGTGGAGGCAACTCTTGCAGAACTAGGGGTCACTCTCAGCAATGCCGCTTACAAGTTAAATGTGAGACCTTTGCTTCGGTTAGCTTGCAGTTCAGTTTTTGGTTCAGCGTCAGGTTTTACAGATATGCTGGTTCGACATATTCCATCGGCCAAAGACGCTGCCAGCAAGAAGGTTGAGCATATTTACACTGGGCCTGAAGATTCGATGATCTACAAGGCTATGGAAAAATGCGATCCCTCTGGCCCACTAATGGTTAATGTCACTAAGTTATATCCAAAGTCTGATTGCAGTGTGTTTGATGCATTTGGTAGAGTCTATAGTGGTGAAATACAGACAGGTCAGACTTTGCGTGTTCTAGGAGAAGGTTATTCTCCGGATGACGAAGAGGATATGACGGTGAAAGAAGTAACAAAATTGTGGATCTATCAAGCTCGATATCGGATACCCATAGCCAAGGCCCCTCCTGGTACATGGGTCTTAATTGAAGGAGTTGATGCTTCAATCATGAAAACTGCCACCCTTTGTAATGTTGACTATGATGAGGATGTCTACATATTCCGGCCTCTTCAGTTCAATACACTTCCTGTTGTTAAAACAGCTACTGAGCCTCTAAATCCTAGTGAGCTTCCAAAAATGGTGGAGGGTCTCAGGAAGATAAGCAAGAGCTATCCTCTGGCCATCACAAAAGTTGAGGAGTCCGGTGAGCACACTATTTTAGGTACTGGAGAACTGTATCTGGACTCAATTATGAAGGATCTTAGAGAGCTCTACTCTGAAGTGGAAGTCAAGGTGCCATTTCAATCAAGTTTTTCTATGCTTCAGCTTCAGTTGGATGATATTTTAACTTGTCCTTTTTCATTCTTTCCTGAGAATGCATACTTATTTCATTTTTTTATTGGTGCAGGTGGCCGATCCCGTGGTTTCATTCTCTGAAACAGTGGTTGAGTCTTCATCTATGAGATGCTTTGCTGAGACACCTAACAAAAAGAATAAGATAACAATGGTGACTTTGCTTTTTGATTCTTCTTTTGTTCCAAGTGTTGTTGGATTATTCCTACATATTATTAATAAGTTAGATCAGAATTGTTTAGATACTTCCTTCTGGTTCAGGTTGCAGAGCCATTGGAAAAAGGACTCGCTGAAGATATTGAAAATGGAGTTGTCAGTATCGACTGGAAAAAGAAGGAACTTGGTGAATTCTTTCAGAAAAAATATGACTGGGATCTGCTTGCCGCACGGTCCATATGGGCCTTTGGGCCTGATAAGCAGGTGAACTAGCAGCTGATCATGTTAAGATAAGAAAGTCTAGATGACAAATTTTTAATTATTTTATCCATTATTATGACGATGTCTGGATTTTCCATTCAAGAATTATGAGTGGACATATTCCACTTATTGTATTGTTTCCAGATACATGGATGCTGGATAATGTGATAACGGCCGTTTCTTGCAGGGACCCAATATTTTGTTGGATGACACATTGTCCAGTGAAGTGGATAAGAGCTTGCTGAATTCTGTCAAAGATTCCATTGTTCAGGGGTAATTTGCTTCTACCTGCCCATCTTTGTCTGTCTGTCTCCTGCTGCCCCCTCCATGAGTGAGTGGATATGTGGATGGGGGGCTTATCACTGTTTGGTGTTGCTGTTATACTCATTTATGGTGATTCTGGACAGATTTCAATGGGGCGCACGGGAAGGGCCTTTGTGTGATGAACCCATTAGAAACGTGAAGTTTAAAATTGTCGATGCGCGAATAGCACCTGAACCATTACATCGTGGATCAGGGCAGATCATTCCTACTGCTCGACGTGTGGCTTATTCATCATTTCTCATGGCAACTCCCCGTCTTATGGAGCCAGTATATTATGTGGAGGTTAGCACTTGCCATAGGTTTATTTCTCCTATAAGACTGTCTGACTGCTATGTTTTGCCTCCAATAACACATACCTGGGAGTATCATCAAATAAGTTGTTGCCTCATCAGCTTCTTCCTTTCATGATGAACAGGAAGGCTCCAATGCAGAGTCTAACTATACTGGTCACTTTAACTTGAAAGTGCCTTTTGGCGTTGGAGAATAATTTTTGGTTCAAAGTGACTTCATTTGATTTTGAAGTTGATATGACTGTTAGAATTAGTTATGATTGCCTTAAGTGGACAATCAATGATTCTTGAGTAAAATAACAATGGAGGATTTGCATAATCTGTCTCACTTTTTAGAGTTATGTTAGATGCTAAATGATGCATTTGATGAGGATTATATTCAAAAGGTAGTAAAAGGCAACGGTGGAAATTAGGATACCAAGGCTTTGTTGTGTGCCTTTTGCTGGGTGTGAACTATGGCCTTCAACTTGCCAGAAATTTTCTTACGTTTGTGCATGGGATTGAAGAGCCACTTTGAATTTAGGTCCTCCACTGTTTAAGTGTAAAGTAGGAGTGTTTTATTTCTTAATTTTAGTCTTATCAAATTCGAGGATTATCAGGATTTTCAAAGTGACGTCTCAAATTGGTAATTGCGATCATCACATTGAGGGCAATTGACTCCTGATTCTTAAATTTTTCATGTGTATTATCTATCCACATTGTTAGATAGGTTGGGTGAGACCTAATTACAGTCACTTGTTTCCAGATACAAACACCAATAGACTGTGTCTCTGCAATCTACACGGTGTTATCTCGAAGGCGTGGACATGTGACGGCGGATGTCCCCCAGCCAGGGACCCCAAGTTACACTGTTAAGGTTGGATTTTGGCTTGCTTTGTATTTGCAAATATGCATTCATGACTGGTCAAATGATCCACAAAGATAACTCTCACGACTGGCATCCCTAGAAGGCTAGAAATAATTCATCAACTTGGTGACAGGCTAACAGCTCCATTGCTAGCTAAGAAATTGGATGATTGTGTTCTAATGAGGTATGGTTCCACGCAATAGAATGAGAGAGACAATTATGCGGTGAGTTAGATTTCGGAATAATCTGCTAGACTGTAGCATAAGATACTGACCTAAATAACTACCACATAATTAGAGGACATCCACGAATGGTCGATTAAAGAAGGGTTTGCTTTGTTGTCTACCTATATACCAATTGAATGGAATCTCTTGTTGGTTTCAGGCATTTTTACCCGTGATAGAATCATTTGGTTTTGAGACAGACTTGAGATATCATACTCAAGGGCAAGCATTTTGCCTCTCAGTTTTTGATCACTGGGCTATAGTTCCTGGTGATCCTCTTGACAAGAGCATAGTTTTGCGGCCTCTTGAGCCTGCCCCAATTCAGCACCTTGCGCGAGAATTTATGGTGAAGACCCGGCGCAGAAAGGTAAAGACTCTGTTTTGTCAACTCTAATTTCCTTGATAAACTAGAGCACCTGCATATGAATACATAGCTAGGATTTAGAGAATCACTGGTTAAAATCGTGATTTGAGCTAATTTTTTCATAAGAGGCAATAAAGCTTTCAGGAAGATGATATGTTTTGGTTCTTCTAGATTAGGATGGAGTCTGAGATCACTTCTGCATGATTCTCGACCTGATTCTGGCATAATGCTTAGAAAGGGCATTGCCGGAAGGATTAAGGGAAAGGAAAATATAATTTCAGCGAGATACATGCGTCAATTGAATGGAACATCCCTCCTTTGTCTGTGTCTACACATGGCAAGCTGCACTCTTCCTCCTCCATCAGTTAGGAGTGCAACATGTTCTTGTGTTTGCAGTTCATATTCTGGCAATGTGATGGAATGATGCTGGAAACACCAACAATTGTCTGCAAGCTCTTTGCTTTTTGGACTTGTTTACTTCTCATCTGTTTTGACGAAAGATAACAGAAGTATCTTGGGCCTTGTTCAATACAGGGTATGAGTGAAGATGTCAGTATTAACAAATTCTTTGACGAAGCAATGATGGTGGAATTAGCTCAGCATGCAGCCGATCATCAATATCAAATGATTTAAAATTCACAATGGATCTCCTCACTGCCACAGAAGATGGTGACCCTACGAGCATTTTGCCTTGGAAGTCACCTGGGGTCCTCGCATTGGCAGTCTCTTGGCACTTGCCTATGTAATTATGTGACATCGCATTTGTTTGTTAGCAGAACTTTTGCTACAAAAGATCTCTGTATAACTGCTTCTCTTAGGCAACTGTAAGGAGGGATTTTTTTTTTTCGGTCCTTTCAGTACCATCCTCTTCTAACTAGCTTGAACATCTGTAGCCTGATGAAGCTGCCTTAGCACTGTTGTATCAGGTCTTCCTATTGATTCAAGTTGAGAGCGGACTGCCGGAATTGTTCTTGCTTATGTATGTTTTCCCAGTGTCTGGTGAAGAGAAGCTTTGGCATATCGTCTCTGTAATCGCCTGGCGATGCAATCGCAAGGAGCAGAGCTTTATTCCCGAATGAGGTCTCCTTGCCTTTCGTCCGATGATTTTGGGGGAAAGGCAAGGCGTCATAAGCCATGTTTGTCCATCTTCAGTTTGTCTTTTGACCTATTTGTCATGTCCTTTATGGGCAATGTGATGTATCCATACGCGTAGCTACTGCAACATATGTGCAGCTGCAAGACAAGCATTTGATGTACGAGCTCTTCATTGTATCACATGAATGCCCAAAATGCCCTCACCCAAAAATTAACAAAGTTATTCTGGGCAGAAATGATATAAATGGTTTAACCCAACGTGCAATATGCTTCTTGGATTTTCAATTTGTTTAATGCGAATAATGATATTTTAAACAATTTTTGAATTATATGAAAATATTCATTATGACCTATAAACTTAAATTAATGAAAAAATAATACATAATATTTTGATATAACCTAGTTTAAACATACGTTGAATAAATTGAAAATTGATGAATCATATTACACATTGGGCTAAAATTCAGGGACACAAATTGAAAAGTCATGGGTAAAATTGTATAGTGAGTCAAATTTCATGAATCATTTGTGTCATTATCCCTTATTAATGAGAGGAAAAGAATCGTCCATAAAGAAGGTAAAATCCTCTTGAAGTTTTTGCTCTTTCAATGTCAATTGTTAAGTAACAACATTGAAAATTCTCAATTGTAACAAAGGAATTAGCGAATCAAATAAATCTCCGAAGCCAAAGACGCTTAACTCCTTACAGCTTCTTATTTTGACTGAAGTGATTCATTTTCTTATGTATCATACATAGTAGATATATTCACGTCTTTTATGTTTTGGCCGCCGATGTCTGGTTAATCAGATCTCTCGAAAAAAACAAAAGAAGTAAAAATTTCACCTTGATTTAACAGGGTAACTAGATAATGCTAAGCCTTACTCCTATAGGCAAGTCAACTTAACCCTGGTGTATGAGAACCGAGGTTTTAAGGGAAATGAAATAATATTTGGGATCCGTTCGTTTCACGAAAAAAAAATTTCAAATTTTTCGGCGTTCGTTTCATGAAAAATAAAAATAATAAAGGAAAATATTTTCCACTAACGGAAAAAATAACTTCAAAAATGGAAAAAACATTTTTTGCTTTTTTGAAAAGAGAAAATATTTTTCGTGTTCTTCGTTTACCTTTAAATATCATGATCTCTAATGACGTGCTTCGACCTCACTCGAGCTCGACGAGCCGGTGACTTTTGATAAACGAACTTTGAAGCATTTTATTAATCATTGATAAAAACAATCGATATCATGATTTAAATATGCATAAATAAATAGAGAGTAAAATCTAGCAATGATTTTCCTCCATAGATTGCAATTGCAGGAGCATACATATTCAAAGTCCAATGCTCGATTGGTAAAAGGCAATCCTGAAATTAACAATGTCAAATTGAAGAAATTCTGAATTCTCTCTCTCTCTCGCTGAGGGCCGGAAGTTTTTGACCGTTCGTGGACTCCAAGAACTTGTACCTGAAATACCAGAAACCGAGAGAGGGTACAAACTTCAGAAGCCTCGCCCTCCTCCTCCTGCTGCGAAAACGTGGGCGTTCCCTCTTCTTCTATCAGTTATCCGATTCTGAATTGCTCTTACCAACCTTAGATCCGTCTTGTCCTAATCTCTTTAGAAGTGTTCGACGAATCGACTGTATCGATTTCGAACTTTAATCCGCAGAGATTTTTCTTCCGAGTTTTTCATTTTCTTTGACTTTTGTGGGTTCCCCTTCTTTCGAATGATTCACCCTGCAAAACTGGGAATTCTGATGCCGGATTCTTGATTCGGCGACTTCGAGACCCGGACTTGATGTGAAAGTCTCGGTTTCTAGGATCAAGAACCTTGGATTAAACTTGAATTCGTCCATTGACTGTAGAAAATGCAGCCCACTTCCCGAACCCTAGCACCCATCATAGTTCTTTTCCCAGCCCTTAAACCCCCTCACAAGACCCTGCTTTTCCACCAAATCTGGGTCTTGATCCTCACGTTCTTCGCCTATGCCTCATTCCATGCCTCCAGAAAGCCCCCGAGCATTGTCAAGAGCGTGCTTGGGCCCAACGTTCAATCCAATTTCACCGAGTCTCGCTCTAGTTTGACTGGCGTTTCGTTAGATTCGAATGCAACGGATTCCGGGTGGGAACCATTCAATGGTCCTCAGGGCACCCATCGGCTTGGCGAGCTCGATCTTGCGTTCCTTGCATCTTATGCTGTTGGCATGTACTTTGCAGGTCACATTGGCGATCGAATTGATTTGAGGTTGTTTCTTGTGTTTGGAATGATGGGTAGTGGTTTGTTGACTATAGTTTTTGGTCTAGGCTATTGGTTAGATGTGCATTTTTTAGGGTACTTTGTGGTAGTTCAGATTGCTTGTGGGTTGTTTCAGTCTATTGGATGGCCTTGTGTGGTGGCAGTTGTGGGGAATTGGTTTGGAAAAGCTAAGAGAGGGTTGATTATGGGTGTATGGAATTCGCATACATCTGTAGGTAACATTATCGGATCAGTGGTGGCATCTGGGGTGTTGGAGTATGGTTGGGGTTGGTCTTTTGTATTGCCTGGAATTTTGATTATTTTGATTGGTGTCTTGATTTTTGTATCCCTAGTCGTGGCTCCTGAGGATATTGGATTTGAGTCGCCAGGGATGGAGTTTGAGATGACAGTAGCGGACGTTGAAACTTCAGAGAAATTGGAATCTGAAGAAGCGGGTTTGCTTCACACGAGTAATGTGAAGGATTTTGGGACTTCAGATGCAATAGGCTTCTTGGAGGCTTGGAGATTGCCTGGTGTGGCACCATTTGCATTCTGCCTCTTCTTCTCCAAGCTTGTTGCTTATACGTTTCTGTATTGGTTGCCCTTCTATATAAGGCACACAGGTAGTTCTTTACGCTTTTTAAGAATGATAATTTGCATAGTTTTGCATTTATTCCCCATGCCTAGTTTATGAGTCATTCAATCACGTGCATGCACTGTTCTAGATGGACATGCCTCATGCCATGCTACACTGAACAG
Organism: Melaleuca alternifolia; assembly: GCA_019926035.1. NCBI lineage: Eukaryota > Viridiplantae > Streptophyta > Magnoliopsida > Myrtales > Myrtaceae > Melaleuca > Melaleuca alternifolia. The sequence continues at coordinate 970,178 of JAGKPW010000431.1, read as the reverse complement.
CCTCTTTGGACCGACTGTGTGTGGATTGTTCTTCAAAATCTGTGTTTTGGAACTTCGCCTTTGGATTATTTTTCATGTAGAAGAGTGATTATGTGCATGAGCTCAAGTACTTATAAAACCGCAGCCTGGGCTTCTAACTTGCACGGTTTTTGAAGAATGGCTAGGGTTGTACTGGTGTGAATTTCTGTTTTAATTGGTGTACTTGACTTGTCAGTTGCTCATTGTGAAATTTGCTGGAAATACAGCTGTTGCTGGCGTGCATTTGTCACACAAAACTGCAGGCATACTTTCAACAATATTTGACATTGGAGGAGTTCTGGGTGGAATTCTAGCGGGATTTGTTTCTGATAAAATTGAAGCTCGAGCAGTTACTTCAATTGGATTCTTGTTCCTATCAATGCCCGCCCTTGTTATATACCGCACATATGGAAGCATATCTATGTTAACTAATGTCAGCTTGATGTTTGTTTCCGGTATGCTCATTAATGGGCCGTACTCATTGATTACGACGGCTGTTGCTGCTGATCTTGGTACACAGAGCACGGTTAAAGGGAATTCCCGGGCATTAGCTACTGTAACCGCAATTATAGATGGTACAGGTTCTGTAGGAGCAGCTCTTGGCCCATTTTTGGCAGGTTATATTTCTACTAGAGGATGGAATAGTGTATTTTTTATGCTTATTATTTCTATTTTGTTTGCGTCAGTATTCTTGATACGCCTTGCTAGAACTGAAATTAAAGAGAGGTTGAGTGAGAGGAAATGGTTTGTATATGGCATAGCGGCTCAATAGCTTATGGTTTTATATGATGTCTTACTCCTGTATGTACATTTTGTATCAATGACAGTACACAACAGTCATACTTTTTGTGTTGCTTTTTTTTTTTCATTTTTTAATTTTGTGCGTTAAATTTTCTTCCAACTTTCAGGCTAATTTTCTTGGTGTTATATATCAGTTTGCACCTTTCAAGCTTTCGTTTCCATGTCTGGTCTGCTTTGCACTTTTTCTATGCCACTGTTTAGAGGTTTACTATCTTACGAAAGTGTTGCTTCTCTCATTTCATGCGACTGTCCTGCTGAAGTTGTTCCAAAATGTGGTACTTTGCATCATTTGCCTGTCAGAGTGCAGTCCAAAACTCTGCTTTTCCGTGCGCTTTTCGGCTTGAAATGAAGGTTGTCTAAGGAGATTTTAGTCCCTCATTCTGACAGATGTTATATAACATGAAGTAAGAAACAGCAAGGGTTCAATTTGGCAAAACCGATTCTTCCATGGTAGATCCTTTTACTCTTAAGGAAATATATGCTCGACAGGAGAAGCTGGACATGGAAATTCTTGGCAAATAAAAGAAGAGAACGTGTATAAACAAAATAGGACCACAAAGAATTGGATGGTACTATATAACCACTGAATACTTTACCCTCTTTGCACTTGTAGTTTAAAAAGAAGTGACTATGCTCTTGCCTGCTCAGATAAGTCAGTTTCTGGGATGTCGTGTCATAGCTTATGCTTACATCCTTCCACCTAACATCTGTTAAGAATCTCAGGCTATTTGCTCTTGGTAGCAGCATGCGAAGTTTTAGTAGATGATTGAAACCGAGTAAAATTGCCAATTCCGGACTAATTATGTCTTCTTGCGGCCGATTCATTTCCCTAAATAACTTCCATTAGCGCCATTATTTTGTTCAAAATCTTCAGTCCCATACCACGACGATTTACTTGCATGAACAGAGTAAACAAGAAAAAGAAAAATCCCTTTCACGGTCCTGCATGTATTCAACAATATTTCCGGGGGTTTGATCAAGTTGCTCCCAAAGACAGCACACACTGAGAGACAGAAAAAGGAAAGGAAATGCAAGATATCTCATGATACTAAAGGAAAATCTTAGGACATCGTGAAATCTCACCACATCATCACGCTCTCACTCTGGGATTGGGCAAGCATACATATGAAAAAGAGAAGAGTTTGACAAAGGAATAGAGCAGAAAATGCTGCTGTCTCTCTCCCCCAGAAACCTCTTTGCCTTCCTGCTCACAGAAGAAAAAGAACAAGGCGCATTATCTCGCATCCAAATTCTAATGCTGAATAGTTGTAGCCACATGATCAGAGACGTTAAAAACGGTAAAACGTACAGCATATGACGATTGCTGCTCTTGAGATGTGATCAGAGACATTAAAATGGTGGCAATGTATAGATTATCATGTAGGTTGTCACTGTGCTGTATCATCTGCGATGGTAGAGGACGATATAAGTTCTTCATTGATTTCTTGCCCCAATCCTCATAGGACTATGTATGCTGCCTTTTTTTGTTTTTTGGGATTTTAACATATGTTGTTATGGGATAGAAGTAGGATCCATCGTTGTTCTACTGATGTTTTCTCATCGGTTTCTATAATATATTGTTCCTCGTGAGTTTACTAGGTCTTAATAGCTTGACATTGTCCCAATTATGAGTTCTTGCATGGGAGTTTTTATCGTGCCACATTCAATTTTTATTGTAGTCAGATTGCTTGAATTTGCCAACATCATTTTTGGTATTAGGGGTTCTTGTCAAGCAGCATAGGGAGTCTCATGGTGGGTGGGAAGGTGGCCAACCTACGACGGTAGAAAAAAACTCTACACAGCTGGATAAATCTAAAGCCAACCCAAATAGGCCGCGTTGGCTTTCGATTCTTTTAGGAATGATGGCACAAATAATCTTTAAACTTTGGCGTAATGTGTAATGTAGTTCATAAACTTTTAATTTGTTCAATATAATTTTTGAATTTTTTATACATATTCCCTTGATTATATAAAAATATTTAATGTGGTCTTTCCCATTAATATAAGCTTTAGGACCAAATCAAATATTTTCAGATTAATTTGAATATGTACCAAAAGTTTAGGAAGTACATTTAATAAATTGCAAGTTCAAAGAATATATTACAAATTGAACTAAAGTTACCATTTTTGTCATTTGTCCATTTTCATTGTTTACACTTCGACAGCCCTTGAGACCTGCCACAGCCTCTCCCAACTGCATTAAAACTTTGAGAAAATCGTCGCTTGCCATTGATGGAGCATCCAAATTGGACGTGGACTGAGAGAAATCCGATATTTGCTACCGCTTGAAAGAGTTTCTTCTCACATTTCACACGACCGTTCTGCTAAATTTATCCCCGAATGCGGTTCTTTGCATCATTTGCCTGTTTGGGTGCAGTCCAAAACTCCGCTTTTATATTTAGTTTTCAGCTGGAAATGGGGGTTATCTTGGGAGACTTCGGTCACTCTGTTTCGACAGAAGCTTCATAACATGAAGTAAGAAGTGGTAAGAGTTCGATTTGGCAAAACCGATTCTTCCCCTCTAGATCGTTCTCTCTTAGAGAAAATCACCGCTGGACAGGAGAAGCTGGACTAGAAAACTCTTTGGTGGTGCAAAAAGAGTAAATGGACCGACCAGAAACGAACTCTTCATGTATAAAGCGAGTCACGTCTTTGCAGCAGCTCAAAAAGAAGTGATGATGCCCTTGCCTGCTCAGACGAAAGGGTTTGTTAAATATCATGTCTCTGTTTATGGCTTACATCTTGCCACCAACATCTGCCACAAGTCACAAACAAATTGGTCTATTTGGGTAGCAGTATGCAAAGTTTTAGAAGATGATTACCAAGCAATAATGCCAATTTCAGACTTAAGAGTGGTCAATTCATTTTTCTCAATAACTTCCATTAGAACCGTTATCTTGTACAAAATCTTCATTCAGTCCCATACCATGACCATCCACTTGCATGAACAGAGTAAACGAGAAAAAGAATAATCCCTTTCGCGTTTCTGTATGAATCCAACAATAATTCGCAGGTTTGATCAAGTTGCTTCCAAAGACAGCACACGTTGAGACAGAAAAAGAAAAAGAAATCCAAGCTATATCATGAGACTAAAGGAATTCTTAGGACATTGCGACATCTCAGACCTTATCATCACGCTTTCACTCTGGGATTGTGCAAGGATACGTATGAATAAAGAAAAGATTTTGACAAAGGAATGTACAGCAGAAAATGCTGCTATCTCTCTCCCCAGGAATCTCTATGCTTTCCCGCTCGCACGAGAAAAAACGAACAAGGTGCATTACAATGACAGTCTGTGAATCTGGTCATCAAGCTTCTGAAGAAACTGCATAGCTGGTTCTCTCACATCCGAAATTCAAATACTCAAAAGCTGTACCCACGGTTTCCGTTGCACCATCATAAATTACTCTCTCTGCATTATGAAAGTCAATGTCGTCAATTCATGACAATCTAATAACTTGCATATATCATAAGAATCGAAGTTGTGAAAGTACAGTGCTGCATTCTCATTTCAAATTTTCGTAGTGCTCATGGATATGAATGATCATGCCAAAATGTGCTCCGGCTTAGCAAATTCAAAGGTTAACACTGAGAAATATTTTTACCACATCAAGGCATTTTGGCTCCATATTTGACAGAAAAATATAAATCACACTGAAATAGGCTGTGCCTCAAATGACCATGGTTTTGCTCAGACACAAGCCTGATAGCATAGGACAAAAATTGCCTTCAAGACTTATGACAGACAGAGCTAGACAATCCTTTCTGATGATAAGCATGCACCAACTATGTCCAACTTAAAATAAATTTTAAATTCTTGTGTCAGTTGATGTCCAAGTTTGGAAATTGGAGCAACCCTAACAGGATGACCATGGATCAGTGGTTCCCAGATGCTGGGAACTCCCAGTGTTTTGCAGATCACACAGAATGACAATGTCGCTTCTGAGTATACATATTGTCAGGAGCTTCCCTCGATGGACTCCTTTTTAGCTTTTTATCATATTCAGAAAATCATGGTTTTGGGCAGCAAATAACAACACCTTCAGTGTTAAATCATTTTACTCTATGTAAGGGAATCTCTCCTTGCTCGTTCCTCTCAAAAGCAATCCAGCCAGCCCATATTCCTTATAGAATTTCTTTCTTCTGCTGGACAGAAATTAGAATAAGATTCTTACTACTGAGTAGATATGGAATTCCGTTCCACCAAATTGGTGATGCATGTGTAAGCAAGATGGTAATCTGTAGAACACCACTTTCTTGTTGTGACTCTACCTTCAAACTTTGGAATCATATATGTAGATCGTCTAAGGTAGCATGGGCCATGCAAAGAAATATCATTCAGCTATATAGCTGTTGGAATGTCTATGTGACTCCGCTCCTACAAGTCTGGAGCGCTGCACCACTTCGTCTGATGTAATGCATTTGAAAAAAAAAAAAAAAAAACGCAACAATAAATTGTTTTGAGGACTTAGAATTTTCAGTGGCTTATTATTGTTCTCTAGAATTAATTTTGCTCTTCTAGTTCCAATTCATTATAGCCTTGAGATGTTTTTCTTTTGTTTATATGCTTCTCCCCCCCCCCATCTTTTCCTCCAAATAAAAGAAAACAAAAACATCTGTGTGTGTGTGGGGGGGGGGGGGGTGGGGGCTCTCGAGTGTTTTTTCTCTCTGTGTTGGCACATATATCCAGAACGGAGAATAGGAAACAGGAGTATTGTACCTTTTGACGCTTTGCGATGGCAGGACACTGCTCAAGATCATCCCGTCCACGTGATGTTCCAATATCAGAGCTCTCAGCCTGCAAAAACACCTTGTTTCCAGTACCTTTTCCTTTAAACAGAACTTTTGCAATGAATGTAAACAAAGCACAATCATCATGATCACAAGTTCACCATCATCCTTGTTCTCATATAAATTTTCTATCCATCACACCCACTAGTAAATGAAATACTAGAGTTTCTTGCACCTTTTGAAATGATATGCCATTACGTGCAACTAATAGAAAACGTGAGCAAGCAACTGGTGGAAAATGCTCACCTCAGGCTCAGTGGATGAATCTTGAGCTGTCCTGTGTGCTGTCATGTTTGATTCTTCACCATTCATTGGATTTGACCCAGCAACTGCATGTTCAGATATGAAGGGCATGATCTGGTGAAGTAAATTCGATAGAAATATTCCATCATCACTTGCTCCATTTTCCACTTCTGGAGCATTTACGGCACCAGCTGATGTCCCCGCATCCTGAGGGGCAGATCCTATGACCGTCCCATCGATGCTGGAACCCTCTACACGAATGTCTCCACCAGGAAATAGGCTCCTCAGAAACTGAACAACACCGCCAGGGACTTGTCTCTCAGTTTCTCCATTAGTTTGTGACCCACCAGAGGAAATAATGTTAATATTAACACTCCTAGAAACAGATGGTTCCTGCCTTCTTAGATCAGTTGTAGATGATCCTGTGGAAAGAAGGAATTCTTTTTAGAGCCAGAAGGAAATTCTTATTGCCTTGAACTTTGTTTGAGAGCTTGGAAGGGGGAAAGGACGGAAGGGGACAAAGTGGAAGAAAACTTAAAAGATACATAAATTTTAAGATTTGATCCCCTTTCTCCTTCCACCACATATGTCACCCCACACCATTCTCCTAAACAATGCCTTACTGTTCAAACACATTAGATCCCCATGCCCAAACATATCAACTATGCAAGAAAACATTCAATTGCTGAACCCAAAGAGCAAAGAGCATTTACACCTGCACACTTGTCTACATATGTTAAAACACTATATCCAACCCCTGCACAGAAATTCTACTACCACTACTTAAACCTTGGTCTACCAGATTGCAATCGATCAATATTGTCATTAGCACAGGTAACCAAATCACTCCATTACCATCTCTTCCGAGATCTGCAGTGGTTTGGTGGTGAAGCAAAGAATCAGGTATTGCTTGCTGTACAGTTTCCACAAGAGTTGGATGTTGCTCAGAGGAAGCATGGGATCCTCTTTCGCCAGTCACAGTTCCAGCATGTTGAAATCTTCCAATCAATGGATAATATATCCCAGCCGGGTTACCCGGAGAATCTGACGACAGTCTACTGAAAGGAGCTGGGACCGCTGCAACCATGGTTCGGATGGGCACCACCCGTACACCAGACTCTCCAGTAAAAGATGGAGTTGGAGCCTCAGAGGCCCCTAAAGATGAGATGCCAATAGGATTTTCTCCACTTGGGTTGGCAACAGCCGCAGCAGTAGCAGCACCAGCACTTCTTGGGACTGATGGTTGCTGATTGTTGCCACTTTCTTCTCCATTAGCATTTGATCCAGCCGTTGGGGAGCCTTAGGGTAAGAAAAAATGGGAGTGATATGACTGATTATGTTGTACAGCACAAACAATGCGATTAGACTAACTACAATATGCCTAATAAAGCATGCAATAAGCAGCCCATGAATGACACTCGAGAGTGTACCTCTTCGAATTTGAATATCAATTCGCCTTGGGAGAAACCCTGCGCCAAACCCACCCCCCAAGCTGGATCCGCCATGTACACTTCCCACTGGAATGCTACCAAAACTTGTTCCCATCTGAAATGGTACAGGCTGGAGCCAGAGGAATACATTCAATCAGATTGTCTCATAGTAAGAGAAAGCTGACAGGAAAGTAAACACAATGCCTGAATAAGATGTGTAGGACATTGCCTGAACCATTAGAGGATTAGGACCAGATGGAGAAATGTAAATCGCCGGTCCAGCATTGACTACAGCTTCAGACTGCATAAGAAAAAGCATTTAGGATCATAAGATCTAATTGATTAACGAGGAAATTGTTAGTCTACTTACAGCTGTTTGACCTAATCTCAACGTCATTGCTGTGCGACCAAGTTCCAGTACATAAGCACCTAGATAGTGAAAAAGCATCCCCATTCTCATGGCAGTATTCTGAGTGCTTGACCGCATCACTGGATCAGTAACACCTCCCTGATTTTGAAGTTGACTCGCACATAGCTGCAATTATATATATATTGAAAACCATCCGTATTGGTGCAAATCACATTGTATTTTGTATAGAAGGATGCAACACTTCATTGTGGTAACAAAGGAGAACAAAAAACTTTCATGGGAAATAGACACAGCTTTTTACAATTAAGCAAGCATCTATTAAAAATATTTGATTTCAAAGACCCATAAAAATAAATAATATCTATTTACTTCATAAATAATTGTACACCATGCTACCAAGAGAAGTTAACTAAGAATGACCTGTAAGCATTCTGCCACTTGCTCAATTAGCATTTGTCTAGTTGAGAGCATAATTTCAGCCAAAGATGCAGGTGTTGGAAGTCCTTCTGGTATAGCTCCTGGTTGTGATGCAGAGGTCGGGTCTCTATTCTCAGGTCTATTTGAAGCCGACATTTGGGCATTGTTTCCACTGCCTCTACCTGCCAATGCTGTACTTCTGTTCATCTCATTCAACCAGCAAAATATCCCATCATCATCATCATGAGGAGGAACTTACCAATGTCTTCAAATTCACTCTTTATATAACTCAAACACTGGGACATAGTTGTCAAGGAATCAGGTATAACCTGCATAAGTGAACATGCAAAAGAGTCTATAGTACCCTTTGTTTTTATTAAGAGAAAGAGTAAAAGACAAGGAACTCAAATAAACAAGAGTTCCGTACTCACTGGAGGTTGCCCCATGGAAATAGTTGTGGGAAGTCCAAAAGCACCAGGCCATCTGCCAGATTGACCTCTCATGCCAGACTGTTCGGATGGCACCTGGCCTAAATGTAACATACTGCTGACACCCGACGTTCTCTCGGATCTCTGTGAATAAGGCAATTTCCAGAGACACCACCCACATTTAAAACCGTGGTCAAGTATTTGCTAAATAAAGAGGTTGACATCAAAAGATTTCAAAAGGACGTACCCCTTCATTGTTGCTCCCCTGATTCGTGATTCCAAAAGAACTGAGTACAGCAGACACGATCTGCCCAGCAGGACAAGCAAACAACAGTTATCGTAACGACAACAGAAGCACCTAACAAACCTTCTTCATTTCCACTTAAGCATCATATTCTCACCCGACCAATTTCTGGGGGAACCCCATCTCCTTGATCAGGCAAATTGAAAGTCTCAATCACAACACCTGGAGCTACATGGCTACTGTGACTATGGCTTGTGGCTGAAGGATCAGTTATTACAGGAGATAAGAGACAGTCAGTCACACTTTCCAAAGGTTTTTAAATTTAAGCAGAAGTAAGACGAAGATTGTTTCCAAACCTAAAATATTACCTGTATTCCAACTAAATAGAAGTAAATTTAAGTAAAGAAGCAACACCAAAGCATAGTGGGCCAAAAAGAAAAAAAAAAGGTAAAGATTACAACCAAGATAGAAAGAATTTCCACTAAACTTGTCCCATCAAACTAACTAGCGCTAAAAGGTTGACATGCAGTCAAAAGTATTCTAAGAACCGAGCCACCCAGGCCACAAGGTGCAGCTTTATAGTTCGGTGGACAAGTCAATCTCAAGATGAATCACTCAGTAAATAGTCAACAATCTAATCTAGAAAGGAGACCAAGGTCACACTACATATATATGCTGCAGACCATATTGATGGATAGATAGATAGAGCTATCCATTTCATAAAATCCATGCAGAATGCCAGCCATGCCCCAAGTTCAAGACTATGCTTAGGTCCATTAGATCGTGCAAAGCATTAAACTGCATGGTATATCTCTATCGAGAAAGAAGCTTCTAGAACCTCTCTGCCAAAAAAAAAATGTTTCATGCAAGATTCACACTAGATTTTGGAACTAAACGACCAAGAAATAAAACCGGATCCCACACTTTGCAACCCCATCATTTCAATATCAATAGCTAAATAGAGTAAGGCAACAAAACCAAGGAGGAAAAAGGAACCAAATAGTACGATAACCCAGAAAGTGACCAGTCCAGATTTAGCATCTATTAGGTCTCAGTAAAAGAAAAAGGTTATTTGATATTTATGGTGTGTGCCTCACCAATCTTCACAAAGTGTTTGCATGTCCTAAAAACATGTTACAAGAGAGACACATTTGAGTGCCATTTCCTGGTAGATTACACCACAAAAGCAAAACGTATATTAAACGGAAGCTAGTTATTGGCAAAAATTCATGCCAAATGATAATCCTCATTTCAAAGGATCTCCCTAATCTATGTTCAAATACAATATCACACAATACATACATATGCATCAGCTGGTATCTTGTAGAAAGACCATAAAAAGAGTATATAGTTGCTGATTCCATTTTGTGAGCAATTTAAGTTTTTATCAGGGATGGTGTTGCTCGAAAGATTTTATGTCTAAATTAGTTATTACAGGCCGCCCATTGATGAGTTTAGAGAAGACACGTGCAATTAAATCTGATCAAAGATACTGAACTCTGTATTTGTGCTTTTTTTTTTTGGGTTTATTTAGCTACTTATGTATGTGTTAGGCTGTTAGCTGCAGTGCTGCACTCGGAGTGGCAGCATCCTTAATCTTGATAATCGTGCATTTAATACAAAGCTTTGCAAAATAAAATGCCACTAATTCTGGCGTGAGTTTACTCAAAAAATTTAACTGGGCCAAACTTGCTTCACCGACATTAATGTGGATATTGCATAGACTTGTGTGCACCTGATTGGCTGATGTTATATATAACTAGAAAACTTCGGAATATCTTCACATAGATTCATACCTGCATGAGCGGGCGACCCCTCCGATGATGGTGGAACAGGTTGTCTCACAACCAGATGCAATGTGTGACCATCTTCAACATCTAATAATAATGTTAAGTGCATATCCAAGAGTATAAGCAGCCAAATCTGCACCAGTACCCTTACATGCTTGCCGTTGTATAAGTATGCAATGGAATCCTCCCAACTTGAGAAGCAGATAAATTGAGAGGGCCAGCTTACTCCTCAACTTCAGAACATAACAAAGAAGTTTCTAGTGACCGAAGATCTCATTAATGACTTTGTGATTCAACCACTTGTTTCTTTTACAGTAATGTATCACAATCTAAAGGGATTTTACCTCTTAAATATAGAAAATCCATAACACCTGTCATGGTACTCTGGTCTGTAAGTGTGTGCATATCCTATCTTTCTTTCTGTTTTTTTTTTTTTTTTTTTGGGGGGGAGGGGGGGCGCTTATTGCTAATCAAATGATTTAATTGGTAACAAACCCAATGCAGAACAGTGGGTTATGATTGCATCTCAAGTACAGTAAACATGGAGAAGACGAGGATCATAGAAAACTAACAAGAAGAAGATCATATCTTGCAAAATGAACTTCACATTCTAATAAGGATACGGTAAGCAGACAGGAGCTGATCATCCTTCAATACCTTCCCACGGCATATCAGACGCTGCTGCTCAGAGACAACCCCAGTAACTGAAGCTACCTGCTCTTTCAAAGCAGGGACTGAAACCTGAGGAGAAAACGACACAAAAAAAAAAAACTCAATGGCTCCATGAAGGAGAAAAGAGCTCAAACCAAAGACTCCCCAAAATATCTATGACACCTTCAGAAGGGAAATACAAACATAAGCCAATTTTTCTACGAAGCAACAGACAACAACAAAGTGAGACACTGCAAATTCTCTATAAAATGATGCATATCATAGTGCTACCATCACCAAACAAGTAATTATCCTCAAGTCAAACAGCTTAGAGTAGCAAAAGAAAAAATGGTACAGGTAAGGGTGATCATTCATCCCACGAGAGAGACCTTCGCTCTAGAGGACAAGATATTTGACTCAAGGCACCCCTAAGTAGCAAACTGGCAGTTTCATGTATGCTCAGAGCAAAGGACTACCTGCTTATTCACTCTCAAGGAGTAAGTCTGTGAATCCAAGGTTTTAATTTTGATCTCAATGGTGCTTTCTGAGGTTTCAGCCTCATTGATTCTAGGAAATATAATGGCATCGTTAATGCCCATTCTTCTCAAGGTATAGATAAACCTGTTAAGAAACAAGAGAAAGGAGCCACAATTAATAGTAGAAGATACCCCACACCCTCATCAATCTGTGAACAAAAACCACGGAAACATGAAGAAAGCAATCAATTTCATAAATGAAATAAGCAAGAAGGAAACAAAGATCATATGATGAAATAGAAACCCAGACAAAGCAACTGAATTTCGTTCCATTGATGCATCGGGTTAAGATCACTGCCATCAAATAAACAATCCCAAGCACAGAGCCAAGAAACCTTCTTGCTAATCTCCTGGGCAAAGAAAGGCCAAGACTTTACGATTAACACCCCAAAGCATGACATGCCAATGTTGACCCAAATCGATTTACATCCAAAAACGTCAACAAAGCCACTCATTTTCGCTAAAGAACTGGTTCTAAACACAATCAACGCTAGGGTTTCAAATTCCAAAAGAAGCAGAGCAAATCCATATGCAGAACGTAGCCCATTCAACTTCAAGAAGCGAGACGTGACACGAAACAAGTCGGCGCGCGCTCAAATCTCGCACCCAATTGAAAAGGAAAACAACTTCAATCCGAGCATGAATGTTTCGGGGCTTTTAAAACACTTACAGGCCTCCTGAACCTTTCAAGATGCTCGGGAATTCCCGAGAGATGAAGCGAGAGCTCGAGCGAGACGAGCGACGAAAAGGGTACCAGACAAATTGGGAGCACTCCCTCTCTCGCTCTCTCTGCGCCTCACTTTGTGTGCGTGCGCTTGGGGGTTTTGCAAGAACGCGAAACGAAAATTATTTTGTTGGGTAGAGTCTGGAGATCACTGTGCAGAAATTTAGCCTGGATTTTTTACCCAAGTGGAGGGTGGACCTTCTTTATTAGCATGCTTGACTTGATTAAGCAACAGCATCAAATGTTTCGCCGGACTGGGGAGACTGAGGGAATTTGTGTTCCACAAGCAGTAAAAGACAAACACTGTAGATTCTTCCAATTTTTTCCTGAACATGCCTCTTTATTTCTTTCTTTCACTTTTTCCTGAAAAACTCAGCTCGAATCCGCCTATTATTTATTTCATCACATTGATCGATTATTTTTGGCATCGGCCGTCGAGCTGTCGAGTTAAGACATCGAGAATACATGTCTCATGTATGTATGTCCGCGTAAACATCACATCTGACAATATCAAATGTAAGCAAACAAAAATCGAGTGATGATTTCTAATCGGTATAAAGATCGCCATGACCGTTCGATCTCACAGTTATTACGTTCGCTAGAGCTCTCGCCTCATGGCAATTATAGACTATCATTCAATTTCTCGATGTGTGCAAAAGAACCGGAGCAACTTGCAAATTTTTTCCCCCAATAAAATTGACAATTTCAGTTTTCAAATCTTTGAAATCGGAAACAAAACTAGTTCTTGGCTAAATTTAGGTTCGAGTAATAGGAAACTAAACCGGTTCTCCTCAAAATCAACCCTGCACCAATTTGTCCAGGTCGCTCAAGCCAATCCCCGATTGGAAAGGACCTAATGCATTCCTCTACTTGGTAGAACTCGAGCTCTGGGCTCGTGCTTGTGGCCATGGCCATTAAGGGCGCAAATGATGGCCATTATAATTTTGTTCTATAACTATTTTTTTACTCTTAGAATAAATTTGAAATAAGAATTCATTTTGGTAAAATAATTTCATTTTTTTATATTAGAACAAATTTTTAATCTAAAGATAGATTTGAAGCAGTAACAAGAAGTAAAAAAGAATTTATCCTCTATTTTTGAAATTGAACTAATTTTATCCTTCAACTCTCCACCACTCGCCAACCGCTACTATCCCTTGCCATTCACCGCAATCCTAGGTTGCACGCCAATCGCTACCCCCAACTACTATTGCCACCATCACCACCACCTATCACTAACCATCGTCCCTCATTGGCTATCACAAGTCGTCGACCGTCGCCCCTCACCATTGGCTGTCGGCCATCGTTGGCCGCGGCCGCCACCCATCGTTAGTCATTGCTCCTTGTCATGCGTCTCCCCCCCCCCCTCGCGACCACCACCATCAGCCTTTGGCTACCTCGCCTTGCAATTGTCAACCCTTGCCCCCAGCCCCCTGTTGCCCTTGACAGCAAAGATATCAAATCAATTTCTATTTTGAAAACAAAAATTGTGTATCATTATCAAATGCATTTTTCTATTTCAAATCGTTTAGGGAACATAAATAAAAGAATACATTTCTATCAAAATATATTTTTGGAATAAAATAGTTATCATTCAGGCTCTGAATATGAAGCTCAAGCTCGCCGCCGCCGTGGTTGCGAGTGGTGGTCGTATAGCAGTTTGAGCTGTTGATGGACATTACTGTATTAGTTGAAGTCAGCTTGCTTTTTTTTTTTTTTGTTCAACCTTTTGAGTTTACAAAAATGAGAGAGAGAAAGAGAGAGAATATCTCCCGACTCATTCATGTGAAAGGAATTCCAGAGGTCGCGATTCCTTTCCCGACTCTACCCTCTTCGAACCTGCTCATTTTCTCTTGGCCCAGAATATCTCCCTCCTTTCTCCTTGCCCTTTATACACATTTGTAGTTTGGCCAGTTTCAGGAAAGAGGATTTCTTCCGATGAGGATGAATCCGACGAGCTTTTCTTCACCAAGTTCGGGACCAATGGGGCAAAGGAATTACGTGGATTTAGTATGATGCAAGATCATGTCGCTTCGTATTATGGGACATTAAAAAAAAAATCTCGATGCGTGACATTTCGATCTCCCCATGACATGTTACGTTGGTTCATGAAATAACACTCAAAACCGCAAATACTGGGAGACGCTAATATTTTTGTTTATGGGTTGGGGCAGATCCCTAATTTTTTTCATGCAATGAGTGCATAAATGAGCCGTTAACCACTTGGTGTCAACAATACCTCTTTAATTTAGTTTGGAATTGCTTTCCACTTCTTGAAACTATTTATTTCTGTTACAGAAATTAAAGTTGTAATTTTCATCTCAAGAATATGTTATAAGTTATTAAGTTGGTGGAAAACTAAGGATAAATTATTTTATTTGCAAATCAAAAGCAAGAGTGATCGTTTACCTTATGGAATGGAAATAAATATTTTCAAGAAGGTGCTATAAGTTAGTAAAGAACTAAGGTTTAGTTTCTCTATTTGCAAATCAAAAGCAAGAGTGATCTGCCTTATGGAATGGAAATAAATATTTTCAAGAAGGTGCTATAAATTAGTAGAGAACTAATTAAGGATAACTTATTCTATTTGCAAATCAAAAGCAAGAGTGATCGTTTGCCTTATGGAATGGAAATAAATATTTTCAAGAATGTGCTATAAGTTGGTGGAAAACTAAGGATAAATTATTCAATTTGCAAATCAAAAGCAAGAGTGATCGCTTGCCTTATGGAATGGATATACATATTTTCAAGAATATGCTAAAAGTTAGTAGAGAACTAAGGATAACGTATTCTATTTGCAAATCGAAAGCAAGAACAATCATTTAATTGCCTATTTCGTTCCTCTTCAGATAATCCTTCAGATAGGCGCCAAAGCAATTAATGAACACTTCTCAACTGAAATCAAATGGGAGAAAATGAATTAAGACTTTTATTATAGATGCCACCGGTGGCGGCACCCCTTGATTAGGAGTTTGCCTTCGTTATAGGCTCCAAATATTTTAGAAAAATAAATATTTTAAAACATATTTTCTTAAAAAATGATCATGTATATCGTTTACACAAATAAATAGATGAAAATTATACATGAAAGCATTTGTATATAAATTGCTGTGTAAAATCAAAGCATTTTTATGGGCTAATTATTTCAAGTGATCATTTTGAATATGAGCGCCATCGATTTCATCACAAGTTAATTGGACACGAACAGAGTTTCTCAACAACAAGACTGGCCATATTAAAATCTTAATAACCCAAGGCACAATTAAAAATAGTCAAAAACCAACTTGACATATGCAAATTTGCTAGTTCGACAATATAAACATATATAATGAAGGTTGAAATTTTCTTTCTCAATCTTTCATCGGTGCACGACTGTGATTTTGGCTAATTTATGTTGCCATACCTCTGTTAGAGTTAAATTATTCTTTAGTTAAAATCCAAATGAATCCCCTCCAAGTCTTGAGGGTCGCATACATCACATAACTCTGAACTTTGAACAGGTATGGCAGGAGCATCATCATTTTGTCCATCCCCAAACCTTTCTGTTCGAAGAAAAACAACAGGGCCAAAAAGAATGGTCATCTCGATGGAGAGTCCGATATCGAGTCGAACATTTTTCTTAGAGAAATGCCAATAGCATACCGGAGCGACGCCCGTCTCTGCAGAAGATGATTGCTCCGACTCTGCCGGGCTCAACTCGCAGCCTATATTTTCTTCAATATAAGTTTGAAGAGAGAGAGAGAGAGAGAGAGAGAGAGAGAGAGAGTTCTCCCAAACAAACAAAAAAAAGCAAAGTAATGATCTTCGGGTGCAGAAGAAGAGACTGGTGGTGATATTTTCACGTGTTAGAAAAATTCCACGAAGATATTGGGTACATTTCCAAAGTCCATGAAGATACGCAGTGGCTACCACCATGGCATTACCATCATCGTCGCTTGGCGGTTGCCTGAGATTTTTTTTCACTCTAGAGGTGCAAAAAAGCAAAACTACGAAAATCTAGAATGGCTCCATTGTAGATCATTGAGGCCAAAAGGATTGCTTCGGTTTTTGGACCTATGTCTTGTCTTATGATTGTCAATCACATGTAATCATGGACGACATTTTTACAACGTCATGTGTCATTAGAATGTCTGGGTTGATCTGATATAAGAGTCGTATCGGTCTAAAGTGGGGTTGTGGGCTAATTTAGCAATTTTAGCATATCAAAATTTAATTAGTTCGGTTAAAAGAACCCTTTAGATTGGTGGGTCATAAACTTGAAACTAAATAATATGTATATCTAATATTTGATTGACCTCTCCATTCACATTATCACTGTATTTGAACCATATTGACAATCATATGATTACTTATGGTAAAATGTTCTTCCGCATGCACTGGGACGTGCCATGACCGATTTAGGTGGAGATTGAGGCCTGATTGCGCTTGAGGCCTTTCTCGTGTCATCGCCGTCGCTTTGCACCAACCCATTCGTTTTCGTCAACATGCAAAATTTCAGAATATATCTCTACTTAAACGGAAGAGCAATGAAACAACTACTGAAGTGCCTACTATTTTATTAAACCCTTGAACTTATTACGGTGAAATCGTCAACGTACTCCTTCCATTCTTCAGTACACACTCTTGTATTCAACTCGATCTCCACAACCTTCAACATTTTAGTTGTGTACTGGAGGGGAAGGATTAATGGGATGTGCTGGGGGAGCCGGAAAACCGGGAGAGTAATCCATAGGAAACACCTCCGAGTCTTGAGCGTCGCATCCGTCGCACGACTCTAAACTTGGAGGGTTAATCTGCGGAGGCGCAGCATGAGCAGGAGTATAATCCAAATGAAACCCCTCGGAGTCTTGAGTGTCTCCAAGCTTTTCTGTTGGAAGAGAAAAAGGGGGCCAAAAAGAATTATCAACTCGATAAAGAGCGCAAGATTGAGTAGACATTTTTCTCAGGGAAATGCCAATAACGTACCGGAGCAACGTCCGTCTTTGCAAAAGGTGAATTCTCCGACTCTGCCGGCTTCAACCTGCGGCCTATATTGTCACAAAAGAGAAAACGTCACAGCTCTAAGCAAATCACATGCACCCTGCGAATTATTCAAATGAGGTATCGGGTCACTCAATGCGTGGCTTTCCAAGTACCTAACAACGACCAGGAATAGAAGAAGAAGAAGAAGAGAGAGTGCTGGTGAAGGCCTCATTTCGATGACTGGAAACGGAGGGAAGCGGCGACCAACAATGTGCTCGGCAAGCTCTCGATCTCGTGAACGATGCAGGGGGTAATGCAGAACTTGTTTGTACGTAGGCCGAGCACAATTTATATATACGCTGCAAGGCTTGTACCTCAGGATCTTATGTTTGGGATTTCTTTCCATTTCTTGAAACTCTTTATCTCCATTCCATAAATAAAGAGATATTATTTGTATGGCGGAAAGATGCCGTAAGTTGGTGGAAGCCTGAGGATCTGTTACTCTATTTGCAAATCTCAGGCAAGAGTTATCATTTACTTGCCCATTTCGTGCTTATTCAGACAATCCTTCATATAAGGCAAAGATTGCTACTAATAGCAGTATCCCATTATTGGCAGCTTTTCTCAACTTTTTTTTTGGTAACCAAGGAGCTTTTCTCAACTGTCTTACTCTCCATTTATTTCACTAAAAGTGAGATATTCAAAATATTATTTCAAGAAATGATCATCTATATTCCTTATAAAAATGAATGAGTGAAAAATATTTTCATTATCTATGTGTATAGATATAAATTGTTGTCAATAATAAAAATGTATTTCATTGAGTAAGCATTTCAACTAATCATCTCAAGTGATTGTTTTTTGAAAATTATTTTTCAACTCATTCGTTTTCCCCAAAATAAATGAGGCCTAATTAGAAGTATTTTGGTTATTAGCATAAATATGCTTATCGCTAGTTAAGTTGAGGAGAATTACCAAAAAAATTATAAACCTATTGCAATTGTGCCAATTCAGTTTATCTGGCCAATTTTAGGTAGAAACTACTAATATGGATACCAGCTGTCCTATGTACACCGCTAGGCCTAACATGGATAAATTTTAATAAAATTTAATTTGTTAGATTATCAAAAAAAAAATTTTGCCTTTGTTTCTTCCTCCAGTTGATTGCTAGACCTTAGCAATCGGCCAAGCGTGAGGGCCAACGAAGCTAACCTTACTGACCTCTAGCGAAGCTCACCCGCACGGGCCACTAGTAAGGCCTAGCTTAGGCCCACCTTACCCATCAATGGCGAGGTCTAGCCTCATCAAGGGTAGTGAGCGAGTGACCAATTGCTAGGTTTGGTGCCTGGCTAGAGGAAGAAGGAAGGGAAGAGAAAATTCAAAAAAATTTATTCAAAATTATATGCATCATTGCCGACTGACGCTTGTATTAGCAATTTCTCGACAAATATGCAAAACTGACATAGATATAAAAGGTTGATAACTCACTTGACAAAAAAATTGAGACAAAATTAACATAATTGCATTAGATATCGGATTTTTCTAGTAATTTTTCCAGTTAATTTGAGCCCACTAAGTTTTTTGAAAAATAAAACTGGCCTCACTAAAACTTGAATAGCCCAAGTCACAATAAAAAATAGCCAAACTTAAAAACCACCTCGAAAATGCAAATTACTTTTGTAAACATAGACCTAATGAAGGTTGAAATTTTCAGTCTCAAATTTTCAATTTTGCATGACGGTGATTTTGGCCCTCGTTCACATTGAATTTATATCGATATATATATATATATATATATATATAATTGAGTTAAGTGTTTTTCAGTTATAATTCCATGTCAGGCACCTGTTATGAAGCTACATATGAGAAGGACATAGATGACAGTGCTCGGTTTCTCTCGTAAAGTATAATCAATACATTGAAAGTTCGAACATGGGGTCCAAAAATTACTCGTTGACAAATGACAAGAGCCCTTTTTCAGTTAGCTCTCGGCGACTTATGTCAAGAACATAATTGACATAATCGTGTCGTTTGATCTAGTTCAGACACATGCAAAAGTTATGACCTGGATTGTTTTGCCAATTTCCTTCCGTGATACTAATGTGCATATGATTTACTGTAGCAATTCTTACGTGCATGTGTGACAAGATTTCCAAGGATGCATTTGCGTTAGTTTTAGACTATTCGTGTGGTTAGGTTATTAGATGTGAAAATTATCCAAAAAAATCCTAAATCTATTCCATTTTTGTCAATTCAATTCTAAGATTCAAATTTGTTAGTTCAGTTAATTCGAGTTAATTTTGGCCAGGATTCGCTGACATGTACTTTAGTAGTCCCATGCGGCACAGTCGACATTTTTTGTTTTTTCCTTCTTAATTTTTTTCGCTATGGTTGGAGAGGGCTGCGACACTCTTGCAGGCCATGGGCAAGCCTTACTAGCGGTCAGCAAGGGTCCAATGGCCTCGCCACCACTATAAATAATAGGAAAAGAGAAAAAAAGGAAAAACAGAAAAAACAGAAAAAAATTTAAAAATTATTCACAGCGGAGTTGATTATGTCATGTAAGATAGTTAGAACCCACGTCAGTGAATTTCAGTCAAAATTGGTCGAATAGACTCAATTGACAAAATGTAAAGTGAAAAACTATAAATTATATAACTAAGCTGACAAAAAAACACCCATAGATTTTACTTTTTTTGGAAATTTTTTCAATAATTGGCGATTGTAATTCAAATCGACCATGAGTAAGAGTTGTGAATAGTATTTACCGACAATGAACATTGTAGATCGAATTTATATTTAGGTATAAAAATTAAAAACCACTTTCTAAATTTTTATAGACTATAAAAACGTGATATACGTGTACAAAATTTCTTTTTGAAGAATGAACTAGAATTGTTTTTCTTAACCCTACTCAAAAATAATCCTGGCTCTGCCACAAAAGCTGTCACCTGACGGTTTACACGTAGAAGTGTCGCCACCTGGCCCAATCTCAATTATTTATACCCGACTTCATGATCGAATGAGGAGACAAAGTGGAGTTACACATTGCTTGCCACCAGAGGATTACTGATGATTAGGAGTCCAATCTAGGATGGTCAAAAGTGTCCTAACTTTGCCAGTTGAGCCAACATAACTCCATGCACAATCACTGGAAATGATAGCTAGTTCATGCCAACTAGAACACCAAGTAATCCCAACCAAGTTCATCCAAGAAAAAAGGGAAGAAGAAAGTTCTCATTATTAAAATCCATGAAAGCACACCTAGAAAAACCAAAAGTAATGGACTACGTTAGAAAATTCCACACAAAAAAAGTTATTACACAAAAAGAAAAGGTCTTCATTTACAGGATCCTGCCTAATCCTAAATCCTAAAAAAACGGCAGCATTTCTGCAACACTGTCCGACCCAGTTTTGCTACCTCCCTAGTATGTTTTTCCCCAGTTTTCTCCTCTTCTTGTTCCCCTAAAGTATTGCACAACCATGTTTATATAATAGATGTTTATAATGTTCTGTTGCTCAGTTGTGTATTGGAGGCTTTCTCTTTGCTGGAGAGTAGTCCATCCCAGCAATGTCCAAGATGTCCGGATAATGCTCCGAAGCAGAAGATGAACTGACTGCAAAGTTCTCTTTCCCTCCACCAAGTTGGCCACTATTACTTCTTTTGCCCTTCAATGTTGACTGCGCCTCACTGCCTCCTCGGGTTATTTCCTCCTGTAGATTGGACATGTGCATTCAGCAACCGCAGAAAATCGACCAACTGATTTGTTATTTGCAGTGATCATTGTTATATCCGCTATTAACAAGATATAAGAGTTTTGCATTACAAGCTTGAAAGGCAGGTTAACATATATCCCCAAAAATAACACCCATTATTCTACAAACTTAAGCTATTGGTGAGATCATGAGTATTTCAAGCATATAAACCACGTATGAGTCAACGTATAAGAAGGATTGATAGCTACCGAAGAGGAAAATCAAAACCCGTATGGAAGTCAAGTCCATATGAATGGTACTGAAAGACGAGATAACTCAACTCTAAGTTTCATCTTTTTAAAGTCGATTTGAATTTAATAAATCAAAAGTTTAAGCTCTCGAAGAAGGGTACCGAGGAACAACTAACCTTTGAGTTTGGAGCCTTGTTGGGAGGAGTAGTTGCAGTAAGGAGTTTCCTGGTTTTGCCTGCATTAAACGAAGCATGAAAATCAGCGCAATAGTCCATCAAAATGTGCAGAAAGGGCAAAGAAAAATCTAGATGGAGTTGCTTCATATATGCATTCAGCGCCATATTCGTCAAAAGAAAGAGAAGAGGGAATATATGCCAAATAGTTCAAGAAAAATGCAATAAATTTGCAGGAGATATGACATCAAGCTTGGTGCAGTGCACATGAAAGAATCAGTTACCTTCTGTCTGAGAAATGAGAAGTATCAAAAGCAGAAGACGAACTGCCAGATAGGTCTTCATCTGTGGATAAATTTTGTATGAAGGACCATAAAAAGGAAAAGAAGGGAAGAATGTATGACAACCCTTCGGCTAGAAAGTGAATACTGGATCTTCTCTCTCTATCTCTCTACGTGAAAGCTTGACCTGTTATGCAGTTTATGAGTGCCTTGATGAGATGACACTTGCTTCACATATATATGTGTGTGTAGCATCTCAGGACCCACATGTAGGTTTCCCAACATTTGGTTGTGGTGTGATTTTTTCAGGCATTTTGTCTGTTTTTTCTTTCCTATTTTCTTCCAAAAGTGCAACTACAGTTCTACCTCATTTTTAGCTTTCAAGTGAAAAGCAACATATCTTAATCTGTTTCTAAAGGCTTAATGTTTTGACAAGCGGCTTATTCAATATAGTATCAGATTTCAAGTCATCAATGGTCCATTTCAATTTTCTCATGCATGTTCATGTTTTTAATTATCTCTTTGATGTGATGATGTCCATATGATACCTTGCACATGAATGGCCTACTTGTAAGGAGAGTGTTAAGTGAAAAGCTGCACATATCATAGGGTTAAATTCCTTACATTGCAAACTTTTGGAACTTAACAAAACAGGTTATTATCACTAGTTTGGAAACCGACGCAAAACTTTCAAATCATATGGTAGTTTTGGAAAATGAAGTCCCTAACCTTGAGTTGAGGAGAATAAGTGTTGTTTTTTTATTTTTTTGGTAAGGAGGAGAATAAGTGTTGTTAATGCCAAAGTTATTTGAAAATTTTATTTGTGCGAAATCTCATGAGACTTTTAGTACGCTAATAATTCCAACTCTTCAAGTAACTGATTATACAATTCGAAATTTATTATAAGTAACATGAAAAATTTTCTTTTTCGATTAATTTTATTACCATCTCATTAATTATTGTGGGAGATGGTTGATTTGTTAATGATAAAACTGTCTGTTATTACGAGATAGTGGGGAGATCGGAGAGCCCATATGGCTTAAATCATAGAAAAACAAAGAAACTTTTTGGAAATGACATGTGATTGGAACTTGTCCCACTCCTTTTGGGTATGACGAGGACCTTCAGAATCATGTCTCTTAGATCTGTCTATTGACAAGATGCACCCTTGCTGTTATCAATGTATGCTCCAATGGTAGCAAAACTTTATCGTTTTTGTCCTTATTTTCTCTTCCATCGTGTACATCAAGGGATTTGCCAGAAACCCGCCATTTTAATTTGGAGCCATGTCTTGTACCAGAATCTGATAGTTTGAGTGTCCCTCCTTTTTGGCTGCTCTTTCCACAAAATTTTAATTGTATATGATAAATCACATCATATGGGCATATGAGCGTACACATCGCATTCCATTGAAGTGATTAGTCAGACCAGAGCGAATGGATGTTATGGGGGCTGTCTTCTCATAATGGAATAGGTATTCCAAGTTGTGGTAGGTGGGCAAGAGATGGGACACCATGATGGGGTAGGGTTTCCGGCAATTAGATTGTATCAATTTTTATGAGCGATGTCGTCTCTATTGATATCGCAATGAGCTAATGTGTCGACCGATATAAAAGGATAAAAATGAAATTATTAATATATTTGATATCTCAAATCCTAGATTAGAAATCATTGAGATCTTGAGGATGTAGATTCGATATTCCTATGGATCTCTTACCTCTTATAGTCTTTTCAAAACTTGAAAAGTGATCATTGAGATTCTTTTCTGTTGAAAAAAGAAAATGCGGGCTCTTCTTATTAAACTTAGACAGTATCTCAATCTACCAAGAGAAAATGTTTTATCAATCAATTATAGTGCTGATGTGGATGAGTAAAGTCATCACACTTTTGATCCAATAACTATATATTATCATGTAAATGAGAAATTTGTTTTGAAACTCGAACTTAATACCAAGTCTAGATGATGACGCACATGAGAATAGTAACTCAATGCTATCAAGCCATGCACCTTAAAAGCATAAGCTGCGACAAACCCTCAAGCAAATGCCCCTTCCTGATGCTCTCTTTCTGCAATTGCACACGTCTCCAAAGCTGTCATGGGGATCATACATAATACATAGGATTCACTTAATGTATTTGCGGCTGTAGTTGTAGCTGAGTTGCAGAAGCTTGACTAAACATAATTAGAGCTGCGAGACGGATCACGTAGCTTCCTTACAGTTGCGATAATAGTGCCGTACTTCAAAGTGTTTGCTAAAAGGTTTTATTACAATCTTGGAGAGCACGATCTCATGTGCATTGAATAATTATGATGGACTGCGGAGGTGTTGTCCTTAGAGCATGTTAAAAAGAGTATCTTAATCGTTACGAATATGTAATGAAAAATGTTATATGATGATTTTCAGATAGCCAAAACCGTTTGAAGTCGCACTTAATCTCCACATATGATGGCAAATTTCTGGGCAGCGTCAACGAGATGGATTCTCAGAAGTTCCTATGAGATTTGTTGTTGTTTCTTCTCTAAACATAACCCCAAAAGGAGCGAAGAAAACTTCTCCGCGGCAACTTGGGGAGCTGCATGTGGAGATAACATGATTATGGCCAAGAATTGCAGATGGTGCTGCAGAGGCAGCCGCTGCAATTGACCTTGGACCATCAAATGATTGAGAGAGAGAGGGAGGCATCGTGGGCCGCCGCCACGTGTCGGGGGCCACGGGAGGCAACTAAATGCGACCTCCACGCCACCGACTTGGGCCCCACATGCTCCGGTGGCTGACATGGCACTCTCTTGTCCTCACTTCACTTTCCCGCAAGCAGCCACGTGGACTCATCCCTTGAGGGTTAAGGCAAGTGAACATATTCATACATATATTAGATTCTCTCCCGACCGTCGAATTGTTGGAACCGTCGTCATTTTCAATAGTCTAAGTTCACCATAATCGGGATAATTACTAAAATGGTTGCACAAAATTCACATAGAATCGTTTTAGTCAATTATCGTTACAAATTATGAATCATTACCGATCATTATAAGTAGTGTACTGACTCAAAAAAAGACGTTTTACTCATCATGTCAATGATTTCTAATTGTAATTTGTTGAGAGACTATATTGGAATCGTGGGCTAAAGATTAAACATTGTATTGACAAGATGGACTGAATCAAAGGTCCACATGTTCGGCACAGATCCAAATCAGTAAGTTTCCCTAATTTAATTCACATAACTGCCTTGAACTGAAAAAAAAAAAAAGAGCATTCAAAGGGGCCACGTGGGCACCGCCACTTCACGAGGCGTGTTCTCCCTTTGCCCGGCAGGAAGGCCATCACAGTGGGACCCGCGGCGTCCGACCCCTCGCGTTGACTAATTTCAATCCTACCTTTCTTGGACTTTCCAAATTCTCAATTCTCTTTCCCAAAAAGTTTCCTAACCTCTTCTTTCCTCCCTTATTTTGAAAAATTAAAAGCCCCTTATAAAAAAGTGAAATTATAGGTTATGAACATATGATGCGTTTGCTTTTCAATGCTTTAATTTCAGATCTTACTTAGTCGTACTTATTTATGTGTGCGAAATTAAATGAAGTTCCTCACTAAATGAGGGTTGCATAGTTCTATATATATCGTACTCTTTTAAACGGCTCATTTTGTCCTCGATAGGAGTAGCCCGAGTTCACGGCAAGTAAAGTATTACATGGAATAATATCAAGTAGTATGGGCCTTTTTGGGAAATGAATCTTGAGTCATTTAGATAGTTATCTTGAACCTTGTTGTATCACTATTAATCCAAACCTACGCATCAATCTTTCGCGCCTTTTATATAACTCTCTAAAGAAAAGATAAAATCTAATGGACTTCTGAACATTTTGACACAACTGAATTTGTGCATGTGGATGACTAAGGCTCCATTCACGAGAGACAACTAGCAAGTGTTTAATCCATTTTTAAAGACCGACTTACAAGGGTTGGAGCGTTTGGACCATTTTAGCAAAGGCATGATGTCATGTAGGATGATCGACAATCATTAGACCGTCAACTTATGTCATTTTTAAAGAGAATTGGTCATGAGGACTAAATCTTTTAGCAATTTTTAAAACTAAATTGGCAAAATTGAAAAAAAAACCGAGCTTTAATCGACATTATTAATGAGTTTATGATTAGTTGAGCTATTTTTCCTATGGCTTGAATATGTGAGGGCTATTTACTCTCATTTGTTGCTCGAAACTATTTGTATGCAAGAAAAGTAAACAAAGTAATTGTCAAATGAAAGGTCATATGAATAGTCACCTAGGAATACAATGACAAGATAACATTGCCAAAATAACGTGACGCATGCATTTTGCATGCAATAAGCTTTTTTCAAATTAATACCATTAGATGCTGATATGTTGGACTTTACTATGACTTTTCCTTCAATCCTGTGCGTGTAAGTTGCTCATATAAATGATAAGTATGAAGAGAAGTGCACATTTGCATGCTCTAGCCCGCACATGACGAATCCCTATAATTGTATCATATCATCGAAAGCTAAACAGGGAATGTTTGTTAAGCGGATTACATATGCTCAAGATATAGGCCACCATGAAATGCGCCAAACAAAATGTGTGTTTATGCAAAATCTAAACTGTACATAATGAACTTAAACGTGGTGCATATACATAGATAACATGTTGATCCACTTAACTAATCGTATCCAACCGTATTCTTAAATGGTTAGAAAGGATTGACATGCGAACTTCACATTCATCATTCATGTGAAATTTGATCGACTTGTATATGACATGAATAAGATTAAAGTGATAGACTCGGCCAGACATTTAACTGCGCGCTTTGTGTGTGTTGTATTGGTGGATCGTGTCAAAAGTTGCCAGCCCTCGGTTTTCAGATACAAAGTTTCTGTTCATGTTCTTTCGATTGAAGAGCCCGTGTGAAGGAAGATCGTCCCGGGCCATGTGCGATGCCGTAATGGAATCCTTTCCCTCCGAGCAAGGGAACAAAAGAGAGGGAAGTTTCAGATGATCGCTGAAGAAGTAGCAGCATCAGCATTTAAGCGCGAGGTCCCGGTGAAGAGTACGATTGATTTCGATTTCTAGGCTTTATCTTAACATCGGCCGACAAAGAGACCCCAAGTGCTCTTCCAAGTTTCGTCATTCAACTCATATCTGGACCACTGCAACACCAAACCCTCTCTTTCTCTGCTACCGATGCGTGCATGTTTCGCGACTCTTGTCTGGTCACACTAGTACGTACGACGACTCTTTTTTTAACTGCTTCTGGGAAATGTGATGAACGATCTGCTTGGTGTCCGACAGGTTGAGATCCGTAGAAACTCGGGTTCTGATGCCTAGCTAGCTACGTACTGCTATCACTGCCCTCTTTTCCCGGCCAAATATGTACTCTTGGGGCTCATTTGGTTCCCATTGGCCAGGATTACACAAAATGAACGCATTCCGAGCAATCAGGTTCCATGAATCAGGATGGAACTTCAGTTGTTAGGACTGGCCAAGAGCCTTGATTAGGATTCAGATGCCATTAGGCCGGTTTTTTAGGGTTGACCCCTGATCTGGTCCTTGGGTCGGAGTGCTACGACCCGAAGTATAGGCACCCGGGGGGGTGTCTAGGTGCAACCACTCCTGAGTTCAGGCGCTTGGGATCTCGAGTTTAGTTTCTAAAGAGACTTTGGATCCAAGCGCGGGGGTCCTGAGTTTTAATGCTGGCAGACGAGGATGGGGAATCCCAGTAAAGAGTGTTGTTAGGTAATCGTGTTTGACATTTTTCACAGGAATCCCATTTCACATAAATAATCTAATTGCAAGTTTAGCTATGATTTTGAACATGAAAAGTCGAGGAAGAATATCATTCTTTGAGTAATCAAATTCCATAGTGAACCAAATGAATTCTTGGTTAATAGAAAAAAAAGGGTAGTAAATGCACTTGCACACTCTAATTAGATGGAGTAATGAGCACTTTAAAATACACTTAGGACGGTGCTTTAGCTTTTTAAAATGCGTAAATTCCCCCGTAAGAGAATCGGGAGCCTTTTTGAAGAAGAATAATAATCTAAAGATGAGCTGCAACTTGTTTTAAAGCAAAGAATAAAGAGTCTTGTCTAAAAAGTTTTTATGCCTATTATATGAGGACTAATTCGGTTGTAAATTTGATTATTTTAATTAATCCTAAACATTTTGAAAACTTACAAATTTATTTCTAACCTTTTTGATGATTTTCCATTTGTTCGGTCAATTTTGGCTGGAAATTGTTGATTTTTGATGGTCTAGTTAGTGACTTTCGTCTTATATGGCATAATCAGTGCTAATATAAACAAGTTTTTGTACTTTTTTTTTTATATATTATGATATTTTTTTCTTTTTCTTTCCCTTTTATTTTATTTTATTTTTTACCCTTTTTTCCTCTGTCGGTCATTGCCGGGCCTCATCGATGTCCCACAACTTCCGTCAGCCTTAGGCGAGGATTGCCCTTACCAGATCTGGTTTGTAGAAAAAAGATCCCTATATGATTGAGGTTATATGGTTTTTTTTTTTGTGTGTGGATAAATTACTCCATATTTTCCTCTAACTATTGTTCTAAATGATGAGTCATGTATGCGGGTGATGTCTATAACTTGTTCCTGGTCAATTAGAGACGTGTTTGTCGGAAAATACTATGTTTATGGCCAATTGATTTTAGTTATCAGTTTTCGATGTTGTTTGTGCTTATTGAAAAGCACGTTTATGTTGCGAGAAGACACAAATAGTGATAATAGACTGAAATTTCAAAGTCGGAATTCATTCGATATTCTCCGTCGGATGTTCAGAACAGCGAGGATATGGTTAAGCAACGTTGGCCCCATGCATTAGGAAAATGACTCTGCAGCTTCTGATACATGCCAAACACATGAAGTTAAATGCTTTGGGCCATTTTGATGCAGAGCTTGAGAAATTTGGTGCGATAATAAGTGCGAGATTAGGTAGAAACACAGGAGAAGACACGCAAAACTCGGACAATTGTATGTTGCATTTCGTGAGATGACACAGACCGTCGTCTCTGAATGATCATGGTTCTTATCAAATAGATTGTCGAACATTAAAATGTGACTAACATCGGTCATCCTCGATTATTTGTTGGCGACGACGGCGTTTATTCAATGACCTCCAGTACTGAAGATCTTCGTGCATATCTCAATATCATGGGTTCATTACGTTTTGTTCTGCGACGCTAAATATTTATGCTTACTACGTATTTTACTGTAAATTTTCCATGAAAGCAATAGACTATACAGATCCATACGTATGCTGCTTTTCGTTCCTTAAATGTATCTTATATCGTAATACCAACCGACACGAAGCTTGGTAGAAAGAAGAAAGCTTCAAGTTTTGCAGACTAGATAGCGTAGGAATGAAACAATTACCATTAAATTGATGCATGATTGCAAAGTTCGCTCGTTATAAGCTATATTTTTTAGGAGACATCATTGGAAGTTGCCAATATAATAGAGATTGCGCACCCTCAAACCTCCAAAATTAAACCCTTCCTTTTTAAACATTCAACACGCTCTCTTGCAGTTACTTCCAAGGTGTAAGAAAATTAGCCTAGAAATAAGCTCTTAAATTTGGAACCCTAGAAAAGAGAAGAGAATAGCTTCAAGATACATCAAATAGTACTTCGAATGATCCGACTAGTGTACGCATCAGGTCCGGATCCACCCGCTCTGGATCCGACAATTTCTTTGTTTACCGTTCTCTTCTCTAGTGTTGAACCGGTTTCTGGTTTCTTTTCTTCCAAAAAAATAAAAAAGGGTGGCAACCCACGAAAATTTCAAAAAGGAGTATAAGTTCAAGAAGTCAGTGAGGAAAGCGGAGACATTCCAAGAATAAAAAATCTCTCTGCAGACGAAGAAGGTGAGATAAATCGAACTCCCTATCTTTATCATATCAAATTTCGTGAACCCACTTTAAGTTTACGCAATTTATGAAATTATGCAGAGCAACAATCAGCAATTTATAGGTACATTGTGGGAAACGTTTAAAAGAACTCTATTCATCAACTAATAATCATCTCCCAGCAGGTTGAACATACTAAAATTCTACCATGAAACACCAAAGCAAAGTAACATGCTGAGAGAGAGAGAGAGAGAGAGAGAGAGAGAGATGATGATGATGATGATGATGATGAAGCTGTGGGTCCTGGTCTTGGCAACTAGGAGTAGGAATCCATCCGTTTCACCAGAAGCAAACAGAAGACAGGAACCATATGAACATATCGTGCCTCGCGCTGACATTTGTAATTCATGTGATCTTGTCTTCTGTGTTTTGATTGTGAGGTTAATGAAAAGTGCAAGAAGTTCTCCACACCCACAACTTTCATGCAGCTTCATTTACTTTCCACCGAACTGGTCGCACGCAAAAAATCTCAGGTTCGTAGGTCCCAGTCAACTTGGTGCTGCGGGACTTGAGAATTCAGCTTTTATCATCTCACTACCCCTCAACCGCTTGGTCATCCCTTTCGGTGGAAAAATTTTAATAGTTAAGAAACGTGACAAGAAAGGTAGTCCTTAAGAGCTCCCCAAAATGATGAGCATGTATAGTCATTGTTGCTACCGTCACCTGCAATACAACCATTCTTCTCACTGAGAGGGAGGGGAGGGAGGAGGAGGAAGTGAGTTGTGTAGGGCTGATATGGAAGAGACAAATGTGGCCGCGACTGGTTTGAGCGACGATGGCGAGGAACACTGAGTGTAGAGTGAGAATTTTCTTAATTAGGATCTTCGATACTTTTCAGTGCATGGGTAGATGAACATGTGACGAGATTTCAATTGAAGCCCACTACTTGCCAAAGAGCATTGGATGTTTACTAGTCGAGAAGTCATTACACGAGCATAGGATATTAACTGAATCAAATTCATTGAAGGTAGTGAGTCTCATGCTTCTCTCAAATTGAATCGTCCAGATTCAGTCTAATGCAAATGCTAGGTTCACCGGAGTAATTTGTCCTACTAATTATTTAACCAATCCGTCTGATCTCCATTGCATTCCAGACGCTGAGACAAAAACACGTTCACATCCCACATCCTCTCCATGTTACTTTCTATGCTTCCTCATTTGAGTCGTGCGATAAGACCTCACATGTTTCCTCAGGACACCGTCACATGGCGCTGAGCCCGTTAATTCCTTGACATTTTGATGGCAATTTGTAGGTCCAAGATCTGTCGACCAAACCGGCATGAAAAGTCACAGAAGGCAGCGCGCCAATGACCGGGCATTGATTAGACATGATGGTGCTCTTCAACAAGATGCCAAAGCGAGACAAGATGGAAGGTTGTCGACAATGGCTTGCCACAAAACTGCATGTGCAAATATATGCAGCTGCATCAGATAGCCCCCGCTTTGCACTGCAAAGTCATATGGATAGAACACTTGATTTGGAGACTTGATGTCTATTGTTTACCATCTTCAGCGGCTGCGATATGCAATACTGAAGATTTTAGAATCAGAAGCACAAGGGTTGTATAGTTTATCAAATCAGTTTAATTTATCACGTTTCATCGAAAATATAAGCATCGGGCAAGATTAGTTTTTCTCCTGGCAGATTGAAATACAGCATCAACATATTTCTTAGCCTAACACCGGATCAGTTTGGGAGATACTAGAGTTCATCGTTCAAATTACAAAAGGCTGACGACGGAAGCTTGGGACAGAGTCGTCTGCTGCAGAGGCCTCACATACGAATTCTTCAGAAGGGAGTGACTACCAACTGGAGCTACGACCAACCATCACTGGACCATTCCGCTTTGCGGCCACCTCTTACACTACCATATTATCGGGGCATGGTGTTCAAGACAAAGAAAACACAAAGCAGCATACTTGTATCTGTTCTTCTGTTATTAGATATTTCGTTGATTCTTCTCCAAACAGGAACCAATGATTTACAAATGTCATTAGCATCGAATTTAGTTACCAGTGCCAAATCTTTCTATGGATTGCTTCTTTTGCCTCAGTCGCCATCAAAATGTCTATGTTACTGGCTCATATTCGACTACCCGAAGCTCATGTAGAGGCCCCTTGTCATCTTGGCAGGGATTTTTCCAAAAGGGGGAACCTACGGGTTTTTTAATTTATCGAAGTTTCAGCGGGAGACGATAGAATGAAATCTGGAGTTCGGCCTTTTCTTGTCCTTCCCAAGAATGAGAACTTACGAAAGTCAATAAAAGCAACTTCTGCAAAGAGAAACTTAAATGTAACACCAAGACAGACATAAAACTTGTATGATTCTAGAGAAACTCATAATAGATAACTGCTTGTACTTTTATATGCTTCTCTATATACTGCATTTCCTCAGCAAACTACACCAATCACAGAGAAACCTATTTCTCACAGATACGGTAATCACAAAGACGTATTTGCAATGAAGAAAATGATACCAAAATACCAACATGTTGATGACTAAATAAGAAGGAACATGCATGTTGGGCTCCGATTGGAGAAATTGGTGGACAAACACAGGAAAGAATCTGGAGTGAAATCCCTAATCTTGAATGCAATAATGCAGCATTAATTTATTTAATAACTTTCTATAAATGTAGATGTTCATAAGAAAAATATAATACAATTGAAAAAAAAAATCAGCAACTTAACACAGACCCAGGAACTATGACCCCCCAAGATCTGATTTTCATACACTCTGCTAGGACAGTGTTGGCCCATGTAATGTAAACGTGCCAACCAAATACGGCATCTCAAAAACCCAACAGAAGCAACTAGGTCGAGGAAGGAATAATACTGGGCCTCTGGCTTTTCTGCACAATGGTATGAACAACAAAGGATTACCTATAACACAACCTAATTAAAGTGCAATCTGCCCGTTCTTTTTGCATATCCAGAACATGGAAAACTTCCAGGAAAATGCAGATTAGTTCATCGCAAATGACATTACCTTAATATCAAGAAGTGAGGCATAAACATGCATGCATTGGTTCTGCTCTTCCACTTATATATGATCAGCATGTGCAGGTTAGGAGGAGCAAAAAGAATAAAAATAAAATAAATCTTGACAATTCTTATCCAATGTGAATTATAAGCCCAAAGGCAAGATTTCAAGCTTAAAGCTTGATAGAAATTCCAAGAAATATTCTACAGTAAATAAATTCTTTGAAGCGCTGCATAAAACCAGAATGACGACCTTAGTTTCAAGGGAAAAGTACTAAAGCTTGAGAACCAGAATTTCATGAACATCCAAGCTGGGAATATCCTGATTTATTAAGATAATTGCAAAATTTCATTCGTGTGTTGATGTTGAAAGTTCGTCTTCGAGATAGCATCTTTACAAAGTTGAAAATCATGACAATATGCTCTATATCGAACTAAAATAGTGCTGCAAAACCATAACAACTTCAAGCTACCTACTTCATGATGGATCCAGTGGATATTGATCTATCAAGTCGAACAATTCGTCTCCGATGCCAAACCCAAGCATCCTGGCCATGTCACTTGTTTTATGCCTTGGCTTAGGGACATCATGTTTCTTCAACCAAGTGTATACTACCATCACTTTGTTCATGATGAATAATTCTAGCGCTTCAGGATTGAAGACAACTCCCATTCTCATATTCATCTGCCAACATATAATTAAATATTTTAAGCTGTGTCTGATGTAGCTGTTGCTCACAATGTTATTCATTAGATACATAGACATGTAGTCATTTGCAGACACCGCGCTAAATACCTGGTGAGGAACCAACATAGCGGCATAACGGGCAAGCTCTCCTGCTCGCCAGTCCAACAAGACAGGAATCCATGGATAAGTGGCATCAAGTCTCAAAAACCACAGTCTTATATCTGGAAGTTCTGATAGTTCTCGAGGATCTCCAGGATCCTCCCTCGTGTAATTGATACTAAACCCAATTGTACGTTCCAGATACTCCTTTGGCTCTGCTGAAGCGAAGAGGAATAAAAGCTGCATCAAATTTGGGCCATATATATGAACTATGGAAATTTGGTATATCTCTCCAATGCTTACCTGACAAGGGAGATGTGATTCCAGTGGCCACTTTAAATGGTGATAAGTCAAGGCGACGAATGGCATCATTATCTATCACTACTTCAAAACGGCCCTCAGTTGGGGGCATTGGTGGAGCAACTTTTGATGAATCTGCCAATCAGAGTGCATTATGTTTACCTTGTGCCCAAATAAATCCCTCCCTCCCTCCCTCCCTCCCTCCCTCTGCATTCCATTTGTTCTTCTTTGATGCATCGGTCTAATATTGACGGTTAGATAGTGAGAATGAAAAATCCATCAGATTGATTACATATTGGGAAGAACATGACCCCATTATGTTTGGAAAAAGTCTGGAAGGTTATTACTTGAAGTGATCGACTAGATCATTGATGATGCTAGGCTAAGGTCAGACTAAGTTTAACCAAATTTTCCTGAAGAACCGAAAAATCAAACGCTCAAATACGTGGCTAGAAGCATCCGGGCTTTAACATCTGGGCTTTAGGCCCTCAAGCAAATTTTAGCATGTACGAACAAACTAATTTCCACAGAACATAGTACAGCTGTTCTACCACTTTAAATGCACATACATAGACCATCCCAATTGTCAGGAAAGATCTTGCCGAAAGCACAAACCACAAAAAGTACATCATGCAAGTTTCTCCATCATACCCTCCTTCATGGGTAGGCCAAGCTAAAATTAGGGGAGTAGACTCGAGTCGAGATGGAGTAGGAAATTCAGCAGCTTGAGCAGAATGATCAGGAATCCGATGCAAAAGAGCCACTAGCCTCACAAGTCTAACTCCAAGATAACAGTACATCAAGAGGGAAGTATCTTGACACAGCTAATCCGATGCGAACAAACAAACAAAAACCGGGATTCGATTAGAACATCCGTCGAGCATTGAACATACCATCTGCTGCTCTAAAAACCGGAGCCGATGGCCGTACCTTCTTCGTCGTCGTAAAGGGAAAGATCGAAGTTCCCTGACGGATTGAAGGCCACCGAAGCCGAGACGTCGGCTCGCAGCTCGCTCGAGAGCGAGATGGGCAAAAGGGTCGAGGAATTCGAGGTGGGTCTGGAGGAAATCCATGGAGGGGAAGAATGAAGAAGCCGGACAGGGGAAGGAGAAAGCGGGAGCAGGGGCTTCGTGGCAGTGGCCATGATAAGCATGTCGGAGAGCGGTCATGTGTGGCGGACGACGCGAGTTTAACGTTGTCTCGATTCCCTCACAGGATGTTCACCGGCCATTTTCTCAAACTTCTCTTGCATTTTCTCAAACTTGACATATGTATTGATATGATGTTTAAATTGTTGATTTGTTCGACATAATTTCTGAACTTCATGCCAATATATAACCAATATATAAAAGCGGTCATTAAATTATTGATTTGTTCAATATAATATTTAAATTTTTAATATATATTCAATTTAGTCTTTGGACAAATTAGAAATAATATTGAACATTTTCATATAATTCAGGGACGAAATTGAACATATACAAAAAGTTTAAAAACTATGTTAAATAAATTAAAAATTCATGAATTACATTACATATTAGGGCAAAAAGACATTGACCATTTTTGTCATTTTCCTTATGAATTTAGACTGTAAATTTTAAGTGGATGAAAAATGAGACCGAATTTTTTTATTTTCTTGTCAAGTTTACGTGATAGTAAAGAAATTATTCAATCTGAATCCAATGAAGCTAAAGGAATGACTAAAATAAACATAGCATGAAAGTCTTAGGATTTGAAGTTTGTGACGTGGGATGCGCAAGTGGATCTATTGATTTGTCGAAAAGATAGGCGTAGTCGGATCTATTGATTTGTCAAGGCAATTGGTCGAAAGAATTATATCAGAATTTCACACAAAAGCTTAAGACTACATTGGCAAACTTATAAATTTTAGGATTAGAATGGCATCCGTGCAATAGATTTACGATGGATTCGTTAATTTTTCCTAATAATAGCTATTGGTAATTTCCAAATTCTAATTTCATGCCTTCTAAATTTAAATTGAATTAAAATGTCTTTCCTCCTACAGTTAGTTAAAAAAATTTAATAATAAGGGATGCCCAAAATATCATATCTTTTTGTAAAGTTCAATTATTTATTGTATTTATTTTCCGCGGTGCATTCACATGTCATCTCTTACTAGTTTATGAATTTGTTTTTAAATGAACGTGATAATATAATACATACATATATACACACATATATGTATATATGTGCGTATGATTTCTTTATGCTGTATCAATTTTTTTTCATCAATTAAGATGCTGTATTGTAATATTCTATTATCAATCCAGTCGACAAGTGTAATTTCGTAGATCAAGATAAGCGTCGACTATGACTATCAATCCAGTAATGATATTACGACTTAGCAATCATGATTTTACTTTGAGTCTATTCGAAATTTGCACTTTAATATATGGCGCGGTGATTGTAGATGATGGTAAGGTACAAAAATAAGGTCCTTCCACCTACGGTCAACGTCATCGGCTAACTTTGATTGGTATGTCAAGGCTCGATGTACCGGAAAATGACATTGGGGAACAGAATAAGCCTTGAACTTCTAAAGGCGTAGGGCTTTTTGAGAAAATGTATGTTTATATTTAACGTACTTTATGAGATAAATGATAGTGTTTATATTTAACATGATAGACAGTAATTAATAGAGCGCAATGTTGTTTTTTCAAGCAATAGAAATAGGATAGTTGGTAAGAGACTAAGAGTGGATTTTTCACATGCATAAATAGGGATGCTCCTCCCATTCGTTTGTATCATTCAACATTGGAGTAATTAACTATATATTCTCTTTCAAAGCTTCTTTCTCTAAACACGCTCTCTTTCTACGATAAGGGCTAGTTAGTGAGCAAGCAATTGATCCTTCGGAAAAAGGTTTAGCTTAGATGGTCCAACAAGCCAAGTAAACCCTAAGTTGCTGCAATTTCAACAACAACAACAAATCAAATAAAGATTTGGAGTTGAGCCTTAAATAATAATGGAACTTACCTTAAATATAGGATTCCAGGTGACCAATTTAGCCTTAAATCAAACTCACTAGCTAAACAAATCGTTTGTTGATTGGCTTGCTGGTGCTTATTTTAGTGGCAACACCAGGGGCAATTTTGACTAAGATTTGCTACGTAGACACGTCTTAAGAAAGTCCCAATTGAGGCTAATGATCATGTACGTTTTTCGAATAAGTATGGGAGTCACATGTGCCAGTCAATGCTGAAAATTTACCCAATCAATGATTAGTTCCTTATTTGAGATTAAGTTGGTTATTCAAGTTCTACTCTAGATCTTTTTCTAGAAAAAGACAATCTAGAAAATGCTCCTATTTAAGGCTCTTATTTGATATTACTGGGCTATTCAACCCTTGTTTGAGATATAATCTACTCTTATCTCTCTTTTGAAAAAATGACTTTACTTTAGGTCCTTATTTTGGCAATCTCATAATCTTATTTGAATTGAGCTTCGTTATAGGTCATCTCTTGAAAAAAGAAATGACACTAGTCCAATCCCTTATTTGAAATTTCCCACCATTTTATGGCACTCTAAATGTACCCCAAAAAAAAAAATCTTCCCCTTCTTTGTTTGATAAGATATGTGAATTGTGATTTAAAATCAAGATGGCATCCACAACATCCCAGCTATCATTTATCCATATAAAAGATAAAGAATTTCATAAGACAATGTCATACTATCATATAATTTCGAATGTACCACGAGAGATGTCTATTAGTTTACGCTCAGTATATAATTACATCTCAAGAAATGTAACTGAGTCTAGCCAAATGAAATTTCCCTGAGACAACCTTTTAGAGAGTTTAGATAGTTGTACGTTCATGTATTAACAAAGGCAAATGTTTCTCTAAGATTTGATTGATCGTGACGTGACGTGATCGATGAGATTATATCGGTGCTCCAACATATCCAAACACTCAATTTCATAACAAAATCAAAAATAAAATATTCATATGTCAGTTAATAATTATTGTGTCTGAACTGAATCATCAAATATCAAACCACTCTTTTTTCAAATTGTGGTTAAGGACAGCAAGATCACCAGGAGACAATAATGGAAAAGCCCCAAATTGCAGCCTTAATGGCCAATTTAAGAAGGACAAGGACTTCTCAAGGGAAGCAGCAAGTTCCCCTAACAAAAATCTAAACCCAGTTTTGTACTCAGATAATCCAACCAAGCTTGGGATCTACTAATAAAAAATTCAAAACTCTGGCCCCACCCCTTTATATCTTTTTCGGACCCCCGTTACGTGGCCAATGCCACTTTACTGGAGGTGCAAGAAACTTCATAAATCTGTCCTCCGTAGTAGTTGGTGCCCAGATGCCATATCACCCTTTGCCAATGATTTAACTCAGAGACATGTGAAATTTCCTTCGTCTGGCCTCTCTCTCCCTCCCTCTCTCTCTCTCTCTCTCTAGAGTCTAGACCCAGCACAAGTATGCACCCGAAGAACTCACACACATCATATCATGTAGCCCCTATGTAAGCACAAACATAGGAGGGGGTTGATTCTAGAGCTGAGCTGCAGACACATCCGTCACGAAATGGCGAGCCTAAAAGCTGGGACTAGGCCACCATGGGTGGGCTTAGGAGCAGCGGTTTGGGTTCAGATAGCATCAGGCAACTCCTACGCCTTCCCTCTGTATTCACACTCGCTCAAGTCTGTTCTTGGGTTCAACCAACACCAGCTGACCCTGCTGGGTGTGGCCAATGACGTTGGCGAGAACTTTGGACTCCTCGCTGGATATGTCTCCAACAGGTTGCCTCCTTGGGTGGTCCTCCTGATCGGCGCAATAGCATGCTTTTCCGGCTACGGTGTGCTCTGGCTCGCCCTGAGCAGGACTGTCCAGTCTGTGCCTTACTGGTTGGTGAGTTTTGACTGGTAGTTTTTCTGTTTTGTTTTGAATTTGATCGTACTGAAGTTTCTTGTTTCCTAAGCTTTCTGGACTTGTAACGTGGTCTTTAGTTTAAAAATGCTCGGTTTCATCGCCCACATTGAGAATATCATTTAGTTCTACTTCTAAGAAAAAACTCGTTTTCTCGGGCTTTCTGTTCTGTAACGTTTTTGTTTTGATTTACTTCTGTGTGTTGCTTATTGGCATTTCAAGAGCTGAGAATGGTAGGATTAGATTGAAAGGTTGACTTATGTAATGTCCATGTCGAGGATGCCATCTACTGGTTTCCTGCAAACTAGAAAATTTTCAGGGCCAATTTTCAGTTTATTCTGATAAAACGGCAACGAGGAAACACAAAAAACAGAAGGACCCAGAAGGATAGTTTCTTCCTACAGCTGCAACATGAGAATATCAACAAACAAAGAAAAAAGAATAAGAATAAGAGCATAAGGAAAGAAAACACTCAAACACGTGAATCCTGAACCAGGTTTCTCTAGGTGAAGGTTATTTTGAGGAAGGGTGTCATGACCGAAGAAATGGTCTCTTTATTGTATTCTAAAAAAGGAAAGATAATTTCTTGGTCTTCTTCCCTTACCTGGTCTCTCACGAAATCCAGGACCTATTTTATCAAGCATGGGCTGGTTGTTGGCCAAGCAATGAAAGCGATTGATAACAAACGGTCAACATGAACTTCCCTGCTTAAATGCTTCAATGGTTTATTGCGAGTGCGTGGAACTGGGGAATTGTTCAACAGGCCAATGTAAGAGAAGTAGATACTTGCAATAGGTATAAATATAGTCCAATGAGATAGATCGGACCAGATGTTATCCAGGATTTAGGGCGGTATTCATGGCTTCCCAGGTAACCGCAATATATCGAAGGAGCAGATACTAAGTCAGAGAATGTCTCCAGCTTAAATCAATCCCAGTTTAACAATGCGGAGTTCCCTATTGACTGATCCTCAGAATTGTCTCTCCATTTATGTCTTTGATCTGTAGGTCTCGTATATTTAAACTGCTTTTAAACCTCATCCGACTAAGATGTAGCTCTGCTAATGATGCCAAAGGAACATGTATGTTAAGATTAGGGAAAATATCCGCTAATGTAGGCCTGATTCCATGTTTTCCTGGTCAAATGAAAAATATAGGTTGGTGATGGCCATACACATTATCATCTGTGCACTCATCCTTGAACTTCAATGTTCCCTCTGTATTGAAACGGTTAAGAACTTTGTGGCTATATTAGCACAAGTAAAGGTTTTGGTGCTTCTAGTTTAAGACATTGTTTTTTTTCAGTTGACTAATAATGGTACATGATCGGAATCTCTTGCTCGGACTGTGATGATAAAACTCTCAGAACATTTCATTGATCAACTTTGTAATATGAAGCAATCACAGATCACTGTTTTCTTGCCGGAATCTCCCTTCATTTTTGTCAAAGTAGTTTTTGCCTCCTCATTGATCCACAGTTATCACCAAAGCAACCATGCACTCACTTCGCGAAACATAGCGTAGACTTGGCAAACGGACTTATCTCATACTATAAATCTTCCCTAAATTACCTTTACTCTATGCATATACAAAATTGTCGGACAAGATTTCAGTGAAGCAAGATTAGCTTGAAATGCTATAGCCTGCATTAGTATTAAACATCCCTTCAACTTTCATTTTAATTTTCGCTGCAGTTATGGGTTGCACTATGCGTTGCCACCAACAGCTGCGCCTGGTTAGGCACAGCCATTCTGGTTACCAACATGAGGAACTTTCCTGCCGACAGAGGCACAGTCGCTGGGATTCTCAAAGGGTACTGCGGCTTAAGTGCAGCCGTATTTACTGAAATTTATGGCGTCATGCTTCACCATTCTTCTTCCAGACTCCTCTTGTTCCTCTCACTTGGAATCCCGGTTTCGTGCTTCATCACTATGTATTTCATCAGGCCTTGTGTTCCTGCCTCCAGCGAAGACTCTTCAAAGCACGGCCATTTCATGTTTATACAGGCAACAAGCGTTGCTCTTGGCTTATACGTTCTGACGACAACAATATTGAACGATTTCCTTCCTCTGACTTCTAAATTATCTTATTCAGCAATTTCCGTAATGGTTCTCCTCCTTCTGGCCCCTCTTGCTGTCCCTGTAAAGATGACATTTTATCGCAGCAGTGGGGCGGTGAAACTGGAAAGCCAATATGGCCCTTCGAATGTTACTGTTTGTGAAGGATGTGAAGATAAATCTGAACCACTTCTGACGAATTCTTCGACAGAAATGTACCTTGGAGGCGCCGATGAGAGCAATGACGTGTCTGAGATTAATATGCTTTTGGCAGAAGGTGAAGGGGCGGTGAAGAAAAAGAGGAGACCTAAACGAGGAGAGGACTTTACTTTCTTTGAAGCTCTTGTCAAGGCGGATTTCTGGCTTCTGTTCTTGGTGTTTTTTGTGGGAGTTGGTACTGGGGTGACCGTCCTTAATAATATGGCCCAAATCGGGATTGCACTAGGCGCACACGACACAACTATCCTCATGTCCCTGTTCAGCTTCGGCAACTTTGTGGGTCGGCTTGGTGGAGGTACCGTGTCTGAACATTTTGTCAGGTTAGTATAGCACTGCTTTGTGAGCCACATCTATAACTACTTTGATGACTTCTTTATATGTCCCGAGAAGCTTTTACAATGTCAACTTTTCTTGGCAATATGTGATATTGCGGATGCCTCGGGTGTCCTAGCTTGAATTTACCTTCAGAAAGCACTTCTTAGGCACCTTTGCATTTACAGTTTGGCTTAGTACTGTGTGTATCTTGTTCCTAACTTCTAGGATTATCCCAATTGACCGACCATGGTGACTCTTAAGTCAAATACTCCTCGCAGGTCAAAAATTATTCCTCGTACCATTTGGATGACTCTGACTCAGGTCATCATGATCATCACGTACCTTCTTTTCGCATCGGCTATAGACGGAACGCTTTATCTGGCAACTTCACTACTCGGAATCTGCTACGGTGTTCAATTCTCCATCATGGTCCCGACCGTCTCTGAGCTTTTTGGGCTGAAGCATTTTGGCTTGTTGTACAACTTCATCTCACTGGGGAATCCCATTGGCGCCTTCCTCTTCTCGGGCCTCTTAGCAGGTTACATATATGACAACGAGGCGGCTAAGCAGCACGGATTTGATGTGCTTGCCTCGACAATGACTTGCTTGGGCCCTGATTGTTTCAGGCTCACCTTTCTGATTTTGGCTGCAGTGTGCGGTTTTGGCGTAATTATAAGCCTGATTCTGACCATCAGAATAAAACCTGTTTATGAGGCTCTCTATGCCGGTGGATCATTCAGGCTCCCTCAAAGTTCAACTCACTGAGGTCAGGTTGATATGCCTTTTTCCCCCGTATTTCTAGGACGAGAACTTCCTTACCCGGTTCTT
Source organism: Melaleuca alternifolia (assembly GCA_019926035.1). Lineage (NCBI taxonomy): Eukaryota > Viridiplantae > Streptophyta > Magnoliopsida > Myrtales > Myrtaceae > Melaleuca > Melaleuca alternifolia. The sequence continues at coordinate 928,050 of JAGKPW010000431.1, read as the reverse complement.
TTTCAGAAGTTGCTATTCCAGTTATAGTCATTCTTTTCTCAGCTCTACTGAGAAAAAATGGGACCTAGTCTGTCCATATTATATGAAGAAAATTACATAACATTACTGTATACATATATTCAGCATGTCCATGTGAACTAAAAATTTTGCTGTTTCTTTCCTGCTATAACCATGTACTTGCAAGATTTGGGATCATATAGAAGATGTGAAAATGGCAAGCTGAATCACATGGAGAACCAGCGATAACATTATTTAATTTTGAAGAGAAATAACTCATCATCAATAAGATGAGTGAAGAGTATTCATTAATCCTACATTAGTCATTTAGCTAAAAAAATTGTAGTTCCTGAATGAAAATTTTCACGTACTTAGTGCGAGATCCTTATCTCGCATCGTTTAGGGAGGAAGTCCTGGGCTATCTTATATGTGATACAACACTCTTGACCCACAGATAATGCGTTTTTCCGGATTGTGTGCTCGTGAGTTGCTGACAAAGCTGGTGATACCAGCTATCTTTGAAGTTCAGTAAGAATGCTGGAATGTGGCTTTTGGGGCTAGATGAAGTTAATTCAATCTTGTTGATTGCATGTTGATACAGTGAAAGAAATGACGCACAAGGATACACAGATTCCAAAATTAGACATGAAAGTTACAGAGTACAGAAAAAAAAAACAGGCTATCTGGACTAATTATTTAGGGACCCAAATGAAGGCTCGAGTACTTCAGCAATGAAAGAGACTGCCGTGCTTGTCTCGGAGAAAAAAGTAGCACATGATGAACAATTGTCGCATGTGGTGATGGTTACATCAACATAATGTAACCATTTCCTTCATGGAATGAGGACCGGATTTCGTCGCGAACCCTCTCCCGGCTCCGATCGCGGAACGAGGACCTCACACCGACAAAATCACGGCTACCTCGGAGATAATCCGCCAGACTTGCCGGGGCTCTGTGTTCTCAATTACAGATTCACGAAGCATGCATCGCAACTTAAGAGAAAGATTTTTCCTTTATTCAATTTCGTCGGTGTTGTTGGTCGCCTAAGATTATACGGTAGTTTAAATATGATTGGAGAAGTAAAGGAAGAAAATTGTAAACTTGTTAGCTAAAGATGAACGAAGAAGTTGAAGACGAAGACGCAGGAGATGGAGTTGGTGACATTGTCTGGCATTGAGCCTTTCATATTATTGTTAGAGAGATCTATACTACTGGGTCCGTTAGTGCCCAGAGTGATGAAGGTATGAAAACTGTGAGCTGGATGTGAAATAGGTTCAGCGCACGAATGTACAAACTATGAGTAAATCACTGTCATCTGCAAACACAACTGACAAAGCTACTTTGCCACAACTCACCTGTCAGCTGCAATGCACATTGAGACCGCATTTGGGAGATGCAGAAAGTACACTTAGAAAATGGCAACTTCCATTCGATCATCAACAGGTCCTAAATCCACCAAAAAGGCACTTCATCCCCTATTAAAAGTCAGCAGTTTGAACAGTGACAAATTATCAAATAGGATCCTTTTCAATTCCACTAAATCGAGTCTACTGCAATTCAGAATACAGAGGAATTTCTAGTAAACCCTGCAGAGAAGGACATCTTGGTCCCTTTATAATGGTTATTCTTGCTGACAAAAATAGACAGAAATGGCAATCAGGCAGTGAATATGGACTATGGAGAAAAGTTTCCAATCACAGCAAGTGACTACGCAAAGCATATTCAAGAAGAAAGATGCTTGCTGCACTCACAAAAACAGAGACATATGTACATATTCCGATACCAAAAATTCATCACTGCATCGAACTATCTAGTCTCTAAGGCTTACCCAACTCAGATGCTGAGCAAGCGCATCCCGAACCACCTGCCCAAACTTGTTCACCTCGCCTTCATAAGCCAGAACCTCATGATCCTCCTCCTCCTCCCACTCCCCAACTCCATTTTCCTCAAAAACAGGCTCGCTACACTGCATCAGAAAGTTGTGCAACAAGCATCCCGCGTATATGACGACCGGGAAAAATTCGATATGCTCCTCCTTCCACGGCTTCGAGAGGAGCTCCCACCGTGCCCGGACCCTCGCAAACGCCCTGCGAACCAACCCCATGGCACGACTATGCATGGAATTGAACTCCATCTCGATCGAGCTGAAACTGTGCTCCTCATTATAAGGAGTCAACAGCCACGGTAATAGAGGGAAACAGGCAGCACCCAAGATGTACTGTGGGATCGAACTCCCGTTACTCAGTACGAAATTTGGCCCACTCAGAAGTTCCCTCGATTCCTCCACGGCCGAAAACAATGGCGTACGGCACAAAATTGAATCAGGCCTTAAGCTACTAGGCCACCCAGCCGAGACATCCAAGAACCTCCCCTCAGAATCCACCAATGCCTGAACTAACAAGCACCCGTTTCCCCCCAACCAATCACCCTCGACCCGAAACCTCCCAAACCCCAATATCCCGCAACAGTTGGGCAGCAAAATCCACTCGAATCCCACGATGATCCTCTCTCTATTAGTGTACAGCTCGAGCAAATCCCCCAAATTCTCATTGATGGCCCTGCAGACAGCAAAGAACGACCGGCACGCGTCCGCCGAATCCAAGCCAAACCGCCTCCCGACCGCCTCGTACGGGGTGGCGTGTGCCAAGCGGTACAGGGCAGCACCAAGGGCGTGATCGGGAGGGATCGAAGGCAATGCCGATTGCAGAGAAGGCGAGACGAGGCGAAGGAGGAGAGAGAAGGAGGGTTTAGACATGCGGAAGAAGTGGGTCCACCGGAGGTCGTAGTCCGCGGCGTGGGTGGCGGAGAGGAAGCGGCGGAACCAGCAGTCCCGCGGCGGAGGAAGGAGGGGTTTCGGTGGGGGTGCGAGGGAGAGGAGAGAGACGAGAGAGTCGAGGGAGGAGGAGGCGGAGTGGAGGTGGGACTCGAGAGCCAGGGCTTGGGAAGGGAGGAGGTTGAGGTCGTTGCGGAGGAGGAAGGAGTGGACGGCGGAGGTGGCGGCGGCGACGACAGAGACGAGCGGCTTCAGGTGGTCCTTCCGGCGTTTCTTGGTTAGGGGCCCGGTGGCGACGGTGGAGGATGCCGCGGCCGAGTATTCCCCGCCGGCGCCGGCGCCGGCGCCGGCAACCATTTGGTAAACGGCGAAACGGAGGAGATCGGCTTTATTCAGCTCCCCGTTTCGATGCTTCCGAGGACGCGATGGAGAAGCAAACGCTGCAGCTGCGGGTGTGCTTTCAGATTACTAAATTAGCCAGAAAATTCTTCTGTTAAATCATTTATTTATGTCGTTCTTCTAAAGGCAAAATTGGAACATGATTGTCGACGGATTCTACCATAGTAGTGTTCGACGACCACATTAGTTTAATATAAACGAGTGGGAATTGAATGAGATTTATAAAAGTATGAATTCGCCGACAATCATGGGAGGTTCCATCACCACCATAGTTATCATCCAACTATTCCAAAATTTTAATTGTCGACAACCAATTGCATTCGATGACTAAAGGTGAAAGATAAAAATTATACGTCTCATGATTATAATCATTGAGAAATTTGATTTGAGAATGTTGAATCTTTTAAGGTTGTCGTTCACAATAGATGCCAACATGGTGGATCTCCATCCACATCCTCTTCATCTATCATACTATCCCTGATTTAGCTTTGCTATCAAGCGAAGTTAGCAGTCGTAAGAAATGAACCAAAATAGGTAGATGAAGAGAGGGGGTTTGAGGACTCTAGTGAAAGACCTTAATAGCAATATCTAGATATTCAAAAAAGAGATTGCACTGGATAAGCGAAAATTATAATGATTTTCATTTATTTTTTAAATATTTTTTTTCAAATTTTAGAGTATACCAAACATATGATGATATTTTCTACCATTCAAAGAAATTTTGGATGATTTTTAATCCGATTTTATCCTATTTTATTCCGATCGAAATCAGAATAACTAAATGAAGCCTGAGAATTCAGCCGGAAATTTGTCCATACTTATAAATTGTTTTATTAGTTCCTAAATTCCTTTTAGAAAATATATATCTTATAAATTCCTCTTATATACATATTATAAAAAGTAAGAATGCAAATACATCGGAAACGTCACGATTTAAAAATATAAATCTTAAAGCATATGATAATTCTCAAGAGTCCTCATATTCTCTAGTATTCAATACTACTGGTTGTTGAAAATGTAGAGCACTTTTCGTTTTCCAGAAGTAGCAAAATTTGTGGTTAGGTTAGGTGAAAAGGGGCGAAGCATGCCAAGAAAAGCAAGAAAATAAGATAAACCAAAGAAAAATAAACCTCTTAAATGTCACGTCAGTATTTTACAACAGTCCTAATTTTATTTAAATTATACTTTATCAAATCCAAGTTCGGGCTCGATTTGATAGATCACATGTTATGCTCGAATTTGAACTCAATTCGATTTGATCATTCCATATCAAATTCAATGTAATTGTAAAGTCAAATTCAAGGTAATTGTAAAGGTCAAATCGATAAATATAGTATGAGTTTGATTATGATGGGAAGTTATACAGAGAGCATTTTTTATATTAAGAAAGTTATATTAGGAAATTTTTTAGCAAAAAATTATCTTAATGCTGGCAACTAGATCCTTCTCAAAATGGGAAGTAATTATGATCTTTTTTAATTTGGGAGATTCATAACTTGTGAAATTAACTAACCGGATTAGGGCAGAAAGTGAAAATAAAATCTGATCCGAGCCCCGGTTATTTCTCAAACATCTATTACGCCGGCATTTCAGCTCTAGGCGAGGAAGAGATTCCCTGTGCTCACGCCCACCGGAACACAAAGTGGAGCCTCCTCGAGGATCCCGGATCGCCGTCCACTCGCAATGGAAGCCTCAATCGGACGCACGGAAACGGACGGTCAACGTCAAAGCCCACTTTCTTCGTGAACCTCACGCGTCGTTGCACGTCAAGTCAAATAAACCTTCACACACCCGACCATACATCTTCCCACCTCTCTCTTCTCTCTCTCTCTCTCTCTCCCACGAAAAGAACGCCTCCTGCTTCGGACGAAAATCGATCGAATCACAAGCTCCGCCCTCGCGCGCCCGCTATATCTCCGGCCAGATCAGCGCCTCTGCCGCCGTCCTTGTCACCAGCGACCTCATCTTTCTTCTCCGTACTCGACTCCACCGAAGAAGCTGAAGTCGGCGGATTCCGACCAGCCGACGACGCCATCCCGCTCCCTCGGCGACAGCGCGCCAGCTCACTCCTCGCTTTCGGCAACCTCCATTGGAGGTCTTTTCTTCTTCGAAGGAAGTCAACGGATCGCCGGTTGTTCCAACTCTGCCGGAGGTTGTCTTGTCCGGATCTGATAGCGCTTTTTCGGAGATCCGCCTCACCTCTCGCCGTTCTCAGACAGAGAAGACGAAGGGTACAGGTCGGCGATTCTGATCGGCAGATCCATTTGTCGTTCAAAATCTGCCACGCCGCTTAATTTCTCCAGATCTCATACACTTTCTCTGAAGGTAATTTCCAGGAGCTCGATACTACATTTTTAACTTTATTCGGCATGGTGGAGCATGGGGAGCTGTAGTTGTAAAATGATTAGAACCTGTTTATGCGGTTTAGGTTAGTGAAGCCATCGGTCTAGCCGAATACTTCATTGATGGCGTGATTAATCGCAGTAAGAGCAGGCTGCTTTCGAGCACTAAGATGATTAAAGCATATTAGTGCTGTTGATTTCGTGAAATCACTGGAAAGCTGGTTACGTCATCCTCAATTGATGCTTTTGAGTGGAGTGTGTCTAATTTAGCTTATTTGTGCTGTTTAGGTAGGTGAGGGTGACGGTAAAGATGTCTCAAAGCACGATCCGCAAAACTCTGGGGGCTGTAAAGGACCAGACAAGCATCAGCCTTGCGAAGGTTGCAAGCAACATGGCACCAGAGCTTGAAGTAGCTATCGTGAAAGCCACGAGCCACGATGATGATCCTGTGGATGAGAAATATGTTTGTCGGATCTTGAATTTGACATCATACTCGCGCGGATACGTTCATGCATGTGTTTCTGCACTTTCAAAGCGACTTAGCAAGACACGCGACTATATCGTGGCTCTCAAATCCCTAGTGGTCATCCATCGTTTGTTGAATGATGGAGACCCAATTTTTCACGAGGAGATAATGTATGCAACCAGGCGTGGTGCTAGATTGTTGAATTTGTCTGATTTTAGAGATGAGGCTCACTCTAGTTCATGGGACCACTCGGCTTTTGTGAGGACTTATGCGATGTACTTGGATCAGAGACTCGAGTTGATTCTGTTTGATAGAAAGAGTGGCGGTGGCAGCGGTCCTAGTGGAAGTGCTAATGGTGGCGGTAGTGTTCACGCTGAGGATAGGTATGGGAGTAGAGATGATTTTCGGTCCCCACCACCTAGAGGGTATGATCATGAGTATGGTGATTATAGAGGTGGATCTGGAAATTATGGGGGGATGAGAAGATCAAGGTCATTTGGGGATATGACTGATGGTGTGGTTGTGAAAAAAGGGAAAGAAGAGAGGAGGGTAGTGACTCCATTGAGGGAAATGAAGCCAGAAAGGATTTTTGGCAAAATGGGTCACTTGCAGAGGCTCTTGGACCGGTTCTTGGCATGTAGGCCCACTGGTCTGGCAAAGAATAGCAGGTTGATCTTAGTTGCATTGTACCCTGTTGTGAAGGAGAGTTTTCAGGTGTATGCTGATATTTGTGAGGTTTTGGCTGTTTTGCTTGATAAGTTTTTCGATATGGAGTACCATGATTGCGTCAAGGCTTTCGAGGCTTATGCTAGTGCTGCTAAGCAAATTGATGAGTTGATTGCATTCCACAATTGGTGTAAGGATACAGGGGTGGCAAGATCTTCTGAGTATCCTGAAGTGCAAAGGATTACCAGTAAGTTGTTGGAGACATTGGAAGAGTTTGTGAGGGATAGAGCAAAGAGACCTAAGAGCCCAGAGAGGAGAGAAGAATTGCCCACTGTGGCTCAGGAGGAGGAGCCTGTGCCAGATATGAATGAGATAAAGGCGTTGCCTCCACCGGAGAATTATACTGCACCACCACCAGAACCAAAACCGGAGCCACCAAAGCCGCAAGTGACAGAGGATTTGGTGGATTTGAGGGATAATGGAGTTACTGCTGATGATCAAGGTAATAAACTTGCATTGGCTCTATTTGCGGGTCCGCCAGCTAATGCAGTGAATGGTTCGTGGGAAGCATTCCCTTCTAATGGTGGACCAGAAGTGACTTCTGCTTGGCAAACCCCAGCTGCTGAAGCTGGCAAGGAAGATTGGGAATTGGCTTTGGTGGAGACTGCAAGCAACTTATCAAAGCAGAAAGCGGCTTTAGGTGGTGGTCTCGATCCATTACTTCTGAATGGCATGTATGACCAGGGAATGGTGAGGCAACATGTGAGCACTGCTCAATTGACGGGAGGTAGCGCGAGCAGTGTTGCTCTACCCGGGCTTGGAAAGAGCTCTACCCCAGTGTTGGCTCTCCCTGCACCTGATGGAACTGTCCAAACAGTCAACCAGGACCCTTTTGCTGCATCATTGACCATCCCTCCTCCTTCATATGTACAGATGGCGGAAATGGAGAAGAAACAGCATCTGGTTGTGCAGGAGCAACAACTATGGCAGCAGTATGCTACGGAGGGGATGCGAGGTCAAGCCACTTTGGCCAAGATTAGTGGGACGAATTACTATGCACCAGGTCCTGCTGCGATGCCTTATGGCATGCCGCCAGTCAATGGGATGGGACCGCCGTCCGGCTATTATTATCCTCCTTACTGATGTCGCTTGCTTATCACCATATGGCTTTTTTTGTTTTTCTCATTTCATATAGTTATGTATCTAGTCATATCACGCTATGATCCTTTCTGTGTTCTGGTGTGCGGGTTTTGGGAAGAGCTAAGAGTGAACCCAGAGAGATTCTTTTTGGGGAAGATATTTGGCAGGTGACATCCGGTGCATGCTGTACTTGCTTGTGCTTCTTGTAATAATCATATTTTCCATTGCCACAGCCTGCTGTGCAGTCACGGTATAGACAGAACCCAATCTGTCATTTGTCAAGTGGCTCTGCGCTTTGTTGCTTCATGCGTCAAGGTAGACTGACTGACCATCAAAACCTGCTCCTTTAAAAACGACAGCGCTGCTGGCCTTCTCGTATGAATGGAATGTTTACGATAGAGTTGAGTTCTTCAAACTAGTTTTTTGTTCCGTGCTTTGCGTCTCCGGCGTCGCTCGGAATCATCTCGAGCTCAGTGCTTTGTTTATGTGATTCCTAATTAATATGTTTGACTGTCTTGATTATAAATATATATTGGACAAGGATCCTCTCAGTGAAAGACGACGTCGGAGAATGATATCTGACGTTTGTGAAACGACTGATACAATAAGCTCCGGATAGAGCGGACATAAAGATGTACAACTATATCTTCCTAAAGGTCAAATGATGGTTCTCGTTTCGATGGTTTATCTGCATGACTCGAGGTACGAGGACAAAATGCGAAATTGATTGATAAAGTTTGGACAGTAAGTTACAGGGAAGACGCCGACAGATGAGTCCCATGCATACTGCAAAATTTGAAGAAACCACACAATACAAAATTATATTATTCTCTAAACATGTTACCACCTCAAAATTCCGGCCATATAGTGCCTTTTTCCCTTGAGCTTGGTTCTGATGTTTTAATTTCAACTCAAAACCCTTTTGCACTGTTCACTACCGGTTTGATAAATATGCAATGTTAGGATTTTACCCAGATGCAAAAAATTCCTATGCAATATAATTATATTTTGGTTTAGGAATTAAATATTAGTCCCTAATTTTTCATGCAAGTAGTTATAAATGGTTAGTCAAAATTTAGGTGTCAACAAGGGTTATGTATTCCAGGGTAACCACACTTTGAAAGCTAAATTTGCAAAACCTCAGTCAATGGCATGCAGTGAAGAGACATTTTCTTTTAAATCACTTGATTCAGATGACAAACTCCCTTTAAAGACTTCCAGACGTGTATACGTGCTCCATTTAATCTCACTTGTTGATGAAAGTCGCAATAGCCTGGAAGGAGAAGCTTTTACAGTCTTGCATGTTTCTAAGCAAATCCAATAAGTTGGAGACAAACTGACTATCGTACTGGTTCAGGAGAGTTACAGGAACTTTAAGTCAATTGCTAAACCACTATGTGCACAAGATGATGAACTAACAGAACTTTTCCCTTTTATAAAATCAACTGGAACTTAAGATTATAAGATCCATTTCTGATGTCGGTCACTAATTCCATATTGTCAAGCAGGAAGACTTTCAAGTCTCAAATGGTTTGCAAATGGACTCAGTCGTATATGGAGATGGAAATGGTCATTCAAAATGGGAATTTGCTCGATGGACAAAAGAAAGAAAAAGCCTGGCTAGAGGAGGTTTGAGATGTCTACCAGATATAGTGTTCTCATCATTGAAAACCTGATCAATTCATTCATCATAGTGATGAGCTTTGTTGTGTTACTTCTTGAGATGAGTAGATTGAACTGGTGTCTTCTCTCTTAAATTGGTGACAATAATAAAAATATGGTCTGTACAGAGTAGTAGAATGTGATGAAACACTTGTGACAGTAGGTAATTGACAAACAAACAGATAAGATCACAAGTAAAACTGTGATATCTGATACACTGGAACCCAAAGAGAGCTTCCCCATGTCTCTATAACCGTTGATTTTGTGCATGATTTGGTACTCGAACAGTTATTGTTCAGCATTTTTGAGCAGTTATTACTGCAGGGCAACCAATGTTGGAAGACATTTTCCACAGTAACTTCTTTCACCAAATGTTCAAACTGATTACTTGGTATGACTCCGGACAGACGATTGTTGGATATATTGAGACTGCCAGGAAGTTCAACTGAGAAAGCTTATCAGGTTTGGGACCAATGAACAGAGCAATGCTCTATCCTTGTCAGGCTTAACTGGTTTGATACAAGCATGTCCTGCAAATTTTGCCGCTAAACCGGTCGCCAGAAAAGTCCAATTTACCACTTTAGGAAGCGCATCACTTAATAAGAAATCAAACCTCCTTTCTGTTGGGACTCAGACATTGTGTGGAGCTTTCAACCAGTCTTCGTCTATCGTTGTATAGTATAAAACCAGCAGAACGCAATTCTTCAACTTCAAGCCCAAAGATTAACGTCGAGTTTACTTCACCAGTGAATTCTCTGGAGAAATTCATTACACCCTCACAACTAGGTACTGGCAAAAAAGATTGTTTTCAAAAAGATTGATCACACTTAAGTGATACAAGTGGCAACATTCGAGTGATATGCCGTCTGATCGTTCAATGTGCTGTCTCATTCTGCAGCTCACAGATATTTGACATGGATAATTCAACATCAGACTCAACAGATTTGACGAATATCCTTCAGCAGGGCATTTGATACAGATCTTAGGAAAACCACACCCTAAAAGCTTCAAAGAGGACCATATAAACCCCACACCAAATTCTCACACCATGATACTAGTCCCGTACCTTGCAATTAGGACCGTAATAGGCATGGACTCCCCATGGTAATGTCCAGGAGAGGTAGTAAGGCTGATCCTCCTGGCCAAATATAAAAACTTTATCCTAGATTGTTGGCAGACAAACCGAGGTCTTCCAGATTTGGAAGATTAAGCTGAAATTTGTTGGAGAAGCTTGCCTTTTTGTCTATCTTAGGGAACATCCGTCTCGGGAAGACCACTGACTAAGGACTGCTGTCAAATGGGAGTTGTGTGAACTGAGTAGTGGCCCATCTCATACAGAAAACAATCCTATTCTGAAACGAAACTTTGTATGTGATAAAGCCTTTATTTTTGACGAGCCATATTCTTAATGAAGACCGGTCCTAATGTGGATAGATTACTCTGTGGGCGCGTTTGGTAACCATTGTCGTCTCAGAATAGTTTTTTTTAGAATGAGTTTTTTTGAGAAATAGTTCTCGGATGAGTTTTTTTTTTAAGAGAAACGTGTTTGGTAATTGAACAAAATTTCTGTCTTTGGAATAGAAAAAAAAACAGAAATCCGTTTGGTAATTGCACAAAATTTCTCGTCCCAATAGTAGAAAAATAAATGAAATGCGGTGGCTGGCAACTGACGGCAGCGTTGACCTATGATGGTGGCGACCGGCAGCGGGTGGCGACGGTGATCGGTGCTTTTAATTAATTGGTAATGTTCATTCTCCTCCTAGAAATAGAAAACCAAAAATCTTTTGGTTCTCATTTTTCGTTCTAAACCCATCCCAGCCATTTTTCATCCCAGGAACAGAATGAGAATTTACCAAACAGGTTTTTCATCTCAAACTTGTTTGGGGATGAGAAACTGAGAATGATAATGATTATCAAATATGCCTTAAAAGATTCAACATCTACCTTATCATAATCTATTCTTCCGCCGAACTAGCTAATTCCTTCCGGATAGTTTTAGGATTGATCTAGGCATCGAGCATTACTTTAAATAATACTACTATTATTATTTCAATGAAGTATGTCAGTGTGAACTGTGAACAATCAATAACCTTGTGTCTAAGGTGTCAATGAATTTCTTAACTTTTCCAAGTTCAAAATTCATATCGATCATGTCTATCGATCCAACACCAATTCGACTTTAAAATCTTTAATTGAATTCACATCAATTTTCTCTAGTTGAAAACTCATCTCTATCATGTCCATTGATTCAAAACCTAATTCATTTTAAATTCAAGAATCGAATTCACATCACAATCTTTAAGCAATATATGTATCCAATCCAATGAAGGAATGTACGAGTAATGAACGGCTATAGTTATATATATTTTCACATCTGGCGACAACACTAAAGTCAAATAAAATTAAAATGAGTGTCAGTCCATCAACTAATCTGCCAAACTCAGCCAAAGCAGACATCTTCAACTTTATCTAAAGTGCAAATCCCGTACCAGAATCCTGAAACAAATGCTATTCTATTTAATAATATGCCAAAAGCAAACAACTTTAAAGAATGACAACGTTTTTGTTTTGAAGAATACTTTCTTTTGAGAAATATTTATTTTTCATTTTTACTTCTCGAAATAATTTTTGAGTAAAATAAAACTTTTGGTAACTACATAAAATTTAAATTATTAGAATAAAAAAATAGGAATATGTTTAGTATGTAAAATAAATTTTGTATTCTTTTCATTTTTTCTTCTTGCTCATGGACGATCGAATCACCCCTTGTCACTACCACCCACCGCCAACTAGCTTATGGGCGACGGCGATAAGCTGCGGTCAAGTGGGGGCGGCGGTTGGGAGTCGCACGGTGACCAACGACGATTGGGCTATGGCAGAGAGAATAATAAAAGAAAAATAAAAAATAAAAAAGCTTATTTATGGAGATTAGTTTCGAGAATAAAAAGCTACTTTTTTTTTCCTTAAGTTGTCGTTACTAATTGAGTTTCTGTTATTATTATTATTATTATTATTATTATTATTTTGTTTCCGGAAATAAAAGAATAAAAGAAAAAATAAAGAAAGTTGCCATGCGCGCTAAAAGTTGGCCGAAGTGCAAATCACATGTAACAATCCAACTAACATCTCGCTCTCGGAAAGAAAGAAAGAGAACTGACTCCGCCTTGTATGTTCTCCAAGTCTTGCTCATCAAGAAAGGCGACGCCTTTTTACTCAAATCTCAACCCCCTTTCTCACTCAATTCTCTTCTCTTCTCTTCCTCGCGAACCCATCAATCCCGACCCCTAAATCTTTCGTCCTTCTCTCGCTCCGGAACCTTCGTCCTCCCGATCAATGGCGAAGCTGAAGGTGGCCGGCACGTGGGCCGGCGCTTTGGAGGTCGAGCTGGACGACTGGACGGTCCCGATGCTCCGGGAGGAGGTCGCGAGGCGGTCGAACCTGGGCCCGGAGTCGATCAACCTGATCTGCGGTGGCAAGGTGCTGAAGGACGGCGACGGGACGGCGAAATTGAGCGAGCTAGGCGTCAGGGGCAACGCCAAGATACTCTCGACCCGCGTCTGCGTTGACCAGGGCAAGTCGCTGAAGGAAGAGGCCATGGCCGAGGACGAGCGGTCTCGCAGGCTCGCTCGGGTCAAGTGAGTGCTCTTTTCTGTGAATGTTTTGTGCAAGCTATTTCAAGCTCTGTGGGTTCTTGTTCCCTTGTGTGCGGGTATGTGGTTTTTTGTTTTTCCCTTCATTTTGATCGTGTCGCCGGCTGCGGGCAGCGGATAGGTGTGTTTGACTTTCCTTGCTTATAGGGTTTACTGCATCTGTTTTTTTTCTTTTCTTTTTATGGTGAATTTATTGGGAATATGTCTCTTTGTTTTCTGTTTCTCGTTCTCCGTTATGTACATTGTGAGCAGTATGTTTGTTCTGCTGAATCTTCTGAAAAGGTTGGGTATTAGTATCACACACCTTGTTGGACTGGCCTCGTAAAATACAATGTGGTGAATGGCATCTCGCCTCTTGAAAGCAGGCTTCTGCTCTTCTCTAGCTGTATCGATCTTTCCCTTCTCTGTGTTAATTGGTTAATGGTTTTGATAAATCGTGCTTGGAGTGATTAAAGGGGGTTCATAATGATGAGACTAAGAATCGTCGATGTGCAGTGTATCAATTACATCTCCCTTTCTATTTTACTGATGGCAGCAATTATAGGTGAAGGTATTCAAAATGCCACGGCTTTTCCAAACGGGGTCTTGAGTCAAATAGCAATGAATTAAAATTTGGTCTTAGGATGAGCGTGTCCAAGTTCAAGAGATGTCTTCCTAGGTTAATAATGCTTGGTCTGAAGCTTTTGGGGTTCCTGTGATGCAGAAGTTTTCAAGTAGCTTTGATGCATCGGAAGATGCTTTCTCCTCATTCCAAGCTTACTTTCACTCTTAGCCACCACCACTAAGCGTGCATTTCGCATGCATATTTGGTTTTGTTTTCCCCCTTTTTGTCAACTCACGTATAGACCCGTTGGACTAATCAATTCTTAGTGTGGCGTATGTTACTTGATTGATGAGGCAGGGAATCTTGATACTTAAAGAGGCATTAAGCTCTGAGCATGGCACTTTATTATCATTCAAAAGACTTCCCTGAGCATGTCTTGATAGAATGACATGTTGATAGTTAGGTCATAAAATAACTATATTTGGCTGGAAGATGAGCCTTGCAATCTGGATATACATCAGATGTTCATTTACATAGACATGCTTATCTGCTTTTGTGGTACGCTTTCTTGAAATTTTTTTTTTGGATGATATTGGCCAGTGTTTTTGTTGTTTTTAGCGAGACTAGTCTTTTTGGCTACTGTGTGTGTACAAATCCACTCACATAGTTATATGTGTATGTCCTTCTAAATACAGAGCAGCCGTCACTGCACTGGCTAAGAGACATGCAGAGGGGTCATTGCCACTTGAAGACTTCAACATAGAACTTGAAGATCAGAGTGGAAAGAAAGTAGATATAGGATCTGAAACTGATCAGAGGTTTGGCATGAGACTAGTTTGCTTTTTAAGTAATCTTTTCTCAAGCAATCTTTTCTCACAATCTGCAGTGTAGCTGCTATTGTTTAACATTTGTATTTGATAAAACCTCTTGGATTTTCTGTAGGGCTGTGATGATGGGTTTGATGCTTCACTCCAATGCAAAGCAACTAATAAGGAGGCAAAAGTATGAGGATGCATTGGAAGTTCTTGCTATGGGTGAGGTCAGTTACTGCTGCTCTATGGCAACTTTTGATAAATCTAAGCATTTTTAGCCTTATGAAGTAGCAAGCTTCATTGCTTATTGTTCTGCAACACGCATAATGTGGGAATTGAGATGTAAAGTATTGTGAGGGATGTCATTTTTTACCAACAGTTCAGACCTATAGGTGGCTACATATACTGAAAAAGAGCTGTGCCACCTAGTCCTTTGCCAAATTTTATTTAGACAATATCTTAGAATGCCATAACTTGCTACTGAATTGACGTGATTCCTTGTTGCGATTAAGTTTAAAAATCAGAAATATGTTAAGCGATTCTAACCAAGGTTTCAGAAACAACGACAACTCTGAAACAAGGAATGGCAACCCTAACTAAAATCGTCTTTTGTCGAGAATGTAATATTGTGAAGGTAGGCTTGTTTTGATCTCTGTGTTGGTATATTACACGTTGTTAGTTATATGCGCATGAGATGGTCTGATATGCTAGATATGTAGGTGAAAGACTAACTCTTGCTTGATATATATTATGGAACGAGGCAATTATGCTATGGAACGAGGCAATACTACTCTACATAGTATACTTTTTGCAACAAAATCTGATGAATATCTCAACATCAAGATATTTTGAACTTTAATTTACAATTTCCAGTGGTTAATTTTCCATAACAGGGATTTGTGATACAAATTGTGGATCAGAATGATCAGTGTATTCTGTCACCAATGTGCTTATGTAATATAGTAACCACACAACCTGTTTTTATGTCAATGGTATTCACTGCAAAAGATTTTTCTTAGATTCGTAACACATTATACCATCACAGAAGGTATATAATGTATCCATCATAATAAATGACCCAAATCAGCCCAAAAGCATACATCAATATGATTTAGCACATAGCTAAGCTGAAAAAGGTAGCACCACTTTTACATTTCTATGTGAATGAATTATATAGCAGAATGACTAAGCATACCTACCATGTGCTGCATATTGGTAATATATTGCCTGGACATTCTCCTTTGCATGTCTTGCCCACATTTGGATCTCAGCCATCACAAATTGCCATAACCAATGTTCTTGTAACCAAATGAATGTCCTCAAAACTGCTTGTCAAAGCTGCATCTTTTGTATGTTCCTGGAAACCACCATAAAGAGTTGCAATAATTTCTTGCTACATAAAAGGAGCCCAGCTGCTTTTTTCTTTTGCTTGTGTGTGTAGGCTCATCATTATCTGACAGTTGTTTCTATCACTTTGGTTGAAACAACACCTGTTATTTTTTCTATCAATTTATAAAAATTGAAACTTTAACCATTCTTTCTTCCTCATGCAGGAGTCCTTCTCTCTCTGCGATCCCCAGTTCATTGAGGTCAGTGATACTCTCCCCAGTTAAGAAGTCTGCATTAATTCATCTGGGAATTTTATGTAGTATTGGCTGTACTCATTATTCTATTTTATTATTGTTCTTTGGATGATATGATATTGGGGAAGCTTCTGATAATATAGTGGATGTATGGCACTCTAGAATCTTAAGGATGACAGCTACTCATGTGGAAAATGCTTTTCCAAATATATCGCTCTTTGTTTGCATTGTTAGTATTTCTAAGCTTATTCTTTCTCATTGTGATACACAACACGTTCATTTTGCATGACTGAATGCACTAAATTTTTCAAGTTAGTCCAGGAGTTATGAACTATTCTAATTTCACATGAACTCAATTGATGTGGCTTGTGGCTTGGATTTCATAAATTTCAGTTTTGCACTTTCTTTAGGAAGGGGGTATGACAGTACTTTGATGTGCACACAGGGAGGTTATGTTTTCGTGACTAATTCTGCTTCATATCCTTTGGTTTCAGATGGTTGACAATGTTCCTATACTGCAAATAGACATGGTATGGTGCTATTTCATGCTTCGCGACATCTCATCACTCTCTGTGGCTGGAATTCGACTACAAAAGGCCAGAGAAGGGATTGAGCGTGCTCATGGAAAGGATTACTCTCGTGTTAGACTCCTTCAAGGAGGTCGCTATCCAGAGATTGCTTTGTGAGTATCAGTTTTGCAACTTTTCATCGCAGCATTCTTGCAATGTGTTTAGAGAAACTTATTTTTCCTGAAGTATGGGCTTGGACTAATGAATTGGAATGATTAACTTCAGGCATTTGCGGTTAGAGCTGTTGGAAGGAGTGGTAGCTTATCACAGTGGTCATCTCGATAAGTCACGAAAAGCATTGACATCTGCACGAGAAAAGTTCTTCCAGGTTAGCAAAAAAGTCTTATTGAATTATCATTCAGTTAGTCAGGTGCTCAGCCCCATTTTTGCCTGTGCTAAATTCTTTTGTAGTCTTTCCGGTAAAAGATGTTTTTTTGTTTGGTTAATTTGCCCCATCGAGTTTGTTTTGTCATTCTTTGAGGTAATCATAGATATATGTTTATCACTTGCATACCTATCATTCAAAAGTTTCAGCATATTTAGAGTAGTATTTTTTTTTTTTATAACATTTCTCACATTGTATTTAAGCTTTTTCCTTGAGTCTCTCTTGGTCGTTTGTGCAAGCAAGACTTGCTATTAATTATGATCAACCAGCAGATCACGACTCATTTGTATGGCGTGATTAAGGACAGACTGTAATCTTGTTGCAGCACTGAAAGAACATTTGTAATTTCAGGACTCACAGGGAGTAAATTTCTGGATCTCTTGTTTAAATGAGAAAAAATTTGATTCTAGAGTTGATGATAGGGGAGGTCAAACTCTTCTGCTTAAGAACTTTTCGTCTGACCATCTTTGTCTTTTCAAGTCTTCTCTTATTTCCTCGTAGTTATCTTGACTCTTTCCCTTTTCCAAGCTGACAATTTGATTTTGATTATTTCAGCTGCAGGTGCCAGATGTTACGTTATCAGTAGTAAGGAGCATGGGCTTCAACGAGCGTGATGCCAGGAGGGCGCTACGTATGACCAACCGAGATGTTGGGTGTGCTGTTGATTTTCTAATTGAGGAAAGGGCTAAGAGGTCGCAGAAGCGTGAGGAGGATATGCATCGAAGACAGGAAATCAGGTGGGTTTCGTATTGCCACCATATCTTGTCTACTTATGCATGCAATTGCTATGGGCAGCATGAAAAATGTAATAAATTTGCAGGGAGCAAAAGTCTTATGGAGTGACACCCACGAAGAAACCGGTGGACCTCCAAAGGTTAAATGAGCTGGTCTCTGTTGGGTAAGGAACTATTGCATAATCGAAGTACTTTCCTGGAATCATTCTGTGAAGGTCTTCCTTTAAAATCTGTGTTTGCCGTTTGCAATCTACAGTTTGTTTGTGACAGATATTTATGGGTCGTTGCATTATCAATCTACAGTTAATATGGTATTAGTGCAAAAAGTGCTGAATTCAAATGTTTTCAGATAACTTCATGTACCTGCCCAATTTTATATTTCCATGTCTTAGTCTTAGGCCAAAATTTAGCGTATGCTTGAGGGGGGGGGGGGGTATTAGGATATTTAAGTATTAAACAACGACTTCATCTAATGACTTAAAACTTTTTGAATAGTTGGCACTAGTTCCACAATAATTCCACGAATACATTGCACTGCTCTTTAGATGTTTTTGAATTTTGGTAGTAGTCCCCCTTTGTCATAGAGAATAAGTCTTTATAGAGCCAGAGTGAAATGGTATGGCAGGTTTGAGAAGGCACTTGCTGCGGAAGCTCTTCGAAGAAATGAGAATGACACCCAGAAAGCACTGGATGATTTGACCAACCCTGAAACTAATGCTGCCATTCAGGTTCATTACATGTTTCCCACCATATTCTTGGTTTGGGTTCAGTAGAGTTTCATCAACAACAAATTACAATTCTTTTATATTGTGTAGAGGGACATAGAATCGAGAAAAAGAAAAAGACAACAGAAATCAGATGAAGCAGCAATCGAGCAGCTTGTATCAATGGGCTTTGAAAGATCAAGAGGTACATGTCCGATGATTGTGCTTTTGTTGCATTTGGTTTTTTCATATTTGCATGGATTAGCAACTAGGAATTGTTTTGGATATGGGAACAAATTTATCATCAACTATTTGAATATTTTAGCGACTGAATCAAATCATCTTCTATTTATATAAAGTGGGACCACAGTGTTGCAGCATACTGTTATTTGCATTCTTCACATACAGAGAAAATTCTACTTCATCTAATCCCACTTTGTTAGCAATCTATCATGCTACTCGTTCGTAGTTTCAGTTCTGTGACAATATTACCTGTGGGATTTCTCTGTTTTTCAAATGATCACACTCAAAAAGAGTTTCACATTACATTTATGCTGTTTTATCCGTACATTCAATTGAATCTTGCCATCAATTGAGATCTTTCTTTTGTTATTTTTGGATTTCTGCAGTGGTTGAAGCAGTTAGTGGTGGTCGCACTGTGGAGCAAGCAATGCAACAACTACTCGTGCAGCCTCAGGGTCTTCCAAACCAACCCGAGAACACCAATCCTGTGACTTCTACTCCTTCAACTACTGCCTCATTTATCAACAACGAGGATTTGGATAGTACAAACAATATTGATGAGGTGGGAGATACATCTGCACAAGCTGGAATGGATGACCGGGATGTAGAGATGGAGGAAGAACTTGCAGATGAGTTAGCTCAAGCCGATGCCTTTTCAGACTATGATATGGAAGTCACGAAAGAAGGAGAAGCCATAGAGGAGTACCTTTCTCTGCTTGCTTCAGCAGGTGGCAGCAGCAGTGAAACTCAACCTCGGTAGGGGCCGAATGACTACAGCGTTACTGCCATGTACATGAGTTGTTAGATAATGCATCAGTTCAGGCAGTTTGTAAATGTGTAATCTGATCATTGGAGAAAAACCTTACTGCATAGAGCGTTGCGGAGGAACTCGCAGAAGTGATTCAGTTTCATCAAAATAGGTTTCAACAACTTCTTCACAAATATAAAGACCTATTTTGTGCAACCGTGTCTTTTCCGCCTTTCAACTTTTGACTCGGCTTTCATTGGAGGCTTTTAACAATCATTTCTTCGAGAAATAATCGTCGTTTCGTTGGCTTATTCCTTGAAGAATGAATAATACATACATAGATACTTACATATATGTGTTCTATATACACCAAAGTAATTTCTGATTTGTCTTGCAAATTTTCTTCTTTCCATTTCGGCTTCATATTTTATACTTGGTAGCTGCAGATTTCTTGAACTCTGTTTAAGTTCTCAACCATATCTTCTTTTCTTCCTCCAGATTTGTGATTTGTAAAAACCAAACATTCATCTTCAGTCCGAATCGTTCTTTTAATTTCAAAAGCTCATTTCATGGCAGCCGCTGCCTATCACCGATGATCCAAAACCATGCCACAACGAAATCATACGTATCACCAACATGACGATTGCAACGTCAGCACCGTGGTGTCTGCAGGGACTCCGATACTTGACTTGCGTAAGAAGCTGATTTGAGTGCTAGAAGCTTTAGGCTTTCAGTATCCTGTGAAGTCATCATGCGACTCCTAAATCTAACAAGACTTCAGCCAAAAACCAAAAACCAGACAGGGTAATGTCTTAATACATATATGCACAATCGAAGGCCACATTGTTTTTATTTTTTATTTTTATTTTGCTAATATCAGTTTTTTTCATTCCTTTTACATTTATGCTCATTCTCCGAGTTGCATTGGATCAGAAAAGAAGACTGCCATGCCTAATGAAGGACTAGTCTATCACCAGCTGAAACCAAAAATTAGCGTTGCTGGCGAACAAAGACAGAACTAAAAGTATGCCAACCAGATTGGGGAAAAGAGAGAACATTAACATTTCAGCTCGACAGTCAATTTTCATGTTGAACACGCTGGTAGCAAATAAATGTAACAAAAAGTTTCCTTTGATTGAAAGAATAGAAGTACAAATTAAAAAAATTGGCCTGACACTCATGGAACATGTAAATTCTAGATTCCAGGATGTTGCAGGTCCCAAATCTCAAAACTGAAATCTAGACAAAGTAGTGAATCGAGTAGGAAAGATTTCCCTACCCACCCCATAATCTGCAGTGCCTAAGTCCGTAAGTGCACATAAGCGTTTCATCAAGGACTAGATAACCAGGGTGCATGTTGCTGCCATAATATACCACCGTGTAAAGAACTGAGTAAGATAAAGCTACTTTTTCTTGCAAAATCGATTCAATACAGAAGCTAATTAGATGTACAATACAATAGCTGGCAGTTTCAGCTATGCGAAAACTAGAGTAACATCATGAGGCCGCAACTGACCGTGCACCACCCCGTCCGAGACCAAGACCCAAGCCCAATGGCACATTATCACTTTTGGTCTTACCATGGTTGTGACTGCAGTGTGACGAGTGAACATGTCCATGATGACTGTTAGAACTAGTAGAACCAACATTTATAGCAATATGGCCATTTTCGGCGGGTTGATGAGAATGCATGTCGCCATTCTGCAAATTTGAGGTCCTTATCATGTGCATCATGTCAATGCCCTCAGAATGAGCCGAATCCTCAACATACTCCACATCTTCATTATAACCATTGATCAAAAAGTCGGAACAATTCTTCTTGAAACCATGATCATATGGGTTTCTGAACCTGCCACCTGGACCCTTAAGATAGCTGTAACGCAATGCATTTGCCATCTCATTTGTCGTGATGTTGCGTGATATCTGACAAACAATAAAACGCAACTCAGCTTTACATCGTCAGTCAGAAGGGATACAGAAAATAAAAGGCCATGCTCTGAAATAGACATGCAGATTATATGATGGCGCCTATCTTCCCTAAACACGAAAACAGCAGAGTTCTGGTAAAGACACAGTGGGATTGCATCATATACTCTCTTTTTGGCATAGCAACTAGCATGTATAACCTCTGTTCTCATACAAAAACAGAGCCTAACACAAAATTTATGAGGACATATGGGACAGAGCAAGCTACTAGATCAGTGCAAACACTTTAATCCAGGCAACCAAAACCAAAATCTTGACTATGGAGCATGCAGGATTTGACAAATGATATTTGCATTACAATTGTGATGCTAAAGCATAGGTAAATGTAAACTTGCGAGGGATCAGCTACCTGGGGCATGTGGCTTGCACATGGATACTAAATTAGGAAGAAGAATTAATGTCAGCTTTCAATCTATTTCATTTTCTGTCTGTAACTTTCAATATAGAATGTCAAACTTGCAAATACAGTATGCTTCTGTGCCCAAAAGAAACGAGAAACAATGGACTCGAGAAACTCAAGTGATGAGTACCTCTAATATCAAATGTAGAACAGCAGCAAATGTAATTAAAGAGTTGATTAATAGCCGATAATTTAGATCTGAAAATACCTGAGATGCTTGAACAGCAGTCAGCACTGCAACCCCAAAGAACAGAGAAAAATCTGCTAAGAAGAATGATAAAGCACCAATATGTTTGGTGCCAACATGACTCAACCAGGCTGCAAAGGAAGATGGAGCCAACGGATCAGTCGTAACTCCTGCATAGAAAAATGTGGACCCTTGATAAAGTTCATCTCCGAAGGAAGAAATACATCAAAATTCAAAGTAGTAGACTGACTTATCAGAGTAACTGCACCCGTAATCAGCATCGCTGCAACCTCCAGAACAAGAAATACAAAGAAGTCCCATTTGTTTTTCTGCATCAGGATAAGTTAGATACTGAGTTGATCATTTAACAGCATATACTAAGTTGATCATAGCATATGACATTTTCTTTATTACATAAAAGATGAAGCAGAATCCTGCATTTAGCAAAGTTTAATCATGCATGATACCTTGCCAATACAGTTGGACACCCACGGACAATGATGGTCAAACTGTTCGACACAGCGATCACAAGTAGAACAATGTTTTGCACGAAGAGGCCTGACAATCTTTATGATGAGATAGAAGCAAAAGAGATTAAAAAACAATCAAATTGAACCAGTAATAGGCCACAAACTCAGCAACTAACATCACCTTGCAAGTTGCACAGAGTTGCGACCAGTTCCCAGCTAGCAAAGCAGGATTATTTATCTCAATCTTCATAAGGGGTTCCTGGAAAATGATTAAGAAAGCATAAGTTCAGAAATAAGTAATCTAGCTCATTTCACTTCCCTAAGGAATGGATAATGGCTAGATTACAATCATAAATAAGTAAAATAATGCTAACAACTCATTCGTATAAACAGCATGAATTGATCAAACTGGTATAGGTTGATGCAGTCCAATCACTGAGGAGAAGCAGAAGGAAATTATATAGATTTCATGGCAAATGGCATGCATAAGGATATATTAAGCTCACGTCATCTTTCATATTTTGTGGATCATGCACATTCATCCTGATGTAACCTGGATCTTTTCTGCAAGAAAGAGGAAAGAAGGGTAAAAAAGAGCAATGAAAATCTAAACATAATAACCATGTGCCACAAAAGAAGCATCGATTGACTGCTTGCAACTGCATGCAACTGATAATTTGTTTTAACATGAAGAGAGATGAAGATATCCACACGGAATGTTCAAACATCAACATGGGCAAATTAATCGAAAACAATGTGCATAAAGGTACTTCATCATAGGATATTTGACACACATGCAAAAACTTCATAATGATGCTTAATAATTGCATAAGAAGCTAATCACAAACAAATAAAACGTCAAAAGGCCCAAAGAAACTCAACTAATATGCCAAGTTCTTGAAAAGAGAAAATTAAAAAAAGCATGAACACTGAAGTGATAAAATCGAAGCAAAATAGTTGCATTCTAAAGACGATGGCAGCTAATCCCTACAATTTCCCAGCAACCTTGATTATGAAAATATATGAAAGGAATGTTCTGAAAAGATAATATACTAACTGAAAATTTGACTAAGTTGGTTAACTATTTGTGGGTGTATATAGCACCAAAGCAGAGTTATGATCAAAGCACCCAACCATTCTCTCAACAAAATTAGATGAAAAAATAACCACGCATTGAAGTAAGATGCACAAATCGACCAGATGAAGAGAGAATTATCACATAACAATGCATTGATGTGGGATGCATAAATCAACTAGAGAAGAAAGAATGTGATGATCATGGATCACATTAAAGAAACTAGTGATCAGGAAAGATTACAATAAAAATGTTAATAGAGTATCAACCTACTCGCCAGAAGGAACATAAAAACTAATTAATTGAAGAGAAAATGTTATGATCATGTATAAAAGAAAAAAAAATTGAACTGGTGATCAGAAAATTTTACAGTAGAAATTTCAAAAAGTACCAAACTGCTTGCTACAAGTAACATTAAAAACTAAGTTAACTGACAGCAGTCCCCACACTGTAACAGTATGACCATGAAGGTTTTAAATAAAGTGAAAAAACTATAGCCATTTCAACTCTATGTATTCATTATTTTCTTTGGTATAGAGATTCTCTTTCCATGATTTGGCATATCTACATAAAGACCACTGGCACCTTAGACAAATATTGCGCCAATGGCTTTTTCCAAATACAAATGGCACTCCAAGAAAATTGTTGCTGAAACTTGATACTCGAGGCGCAAGATGTGTGTTAGCATAATTCCAAAAGTACAAACGACAGACTCATGTTCAATTGAAGTAGACAAAGCGTAGATCCTTACCTGCTACACCTGTAAAACAGTACTAGCCCCCCGCTAGCTAGAAAAACACCCGACCACGCGAGAAGGCCAAAACCAGCCGTTAACTTTGGCAGATTTGGTGCTGCAGCCAAATCCACAAAGAAAGTGTGAGATCAGGATATGAATGCAATCAAAAGGAATGTCAATGTCAAAGGTTTGGGTGTCACAGGTATACCCCTGATGACCGAATTTATATAGATAAGCAGCAGCAGAATGATCATGAACCATAAAACAGGGGCCAGCCCTAGCTTAGAGAGCTTTCCTAAGCGGCTATTCCCATCACAACGCTTATCAAGCAACCTTCTAGCATTACCCTGCAGGACCAAATTTATCAATCACATTGAAAACTCTAACTAGAACAATTCTCAGTACCAAGGCACTCTAATATTAAATTGCTTTTAGTAAGACGAAGCATAACTTCTTCAGATGAAAAAGAGAAGAAAAAGAAACTAAATAATAATACCTAAAATAACAAAAAAAACAACCACTTAAGTTTGCAAGTACAACTGGTCACAGAGCGCAATCATATTCAGACGCAAATCCAACAACCTCTAAAAGACTGGAAACTAAAAAAGCTACGTTCTGGTAATGAGCATTAGACAATTGGATTTGTGATGAATAATCAACTATCACCAGCATATTCTACTTCTTAGAGCTCAACAAGATTACTCAGTCAGAGTAATTACCTCAAATAATTTTGCCGAGACAGAGCAAGATGGAAAAAATAGGTGCAAAATATTGTTTGTACATGGCAAGAAATTTTATGTGCTCCTCGACAGGAAAATTTATGTGGGATGAAATTTCTCTTGACATGACAAGCCCCAAAGTTGCTTGACAATAGATACTGGAACTATAAAACATAATAACAAGCACAAGATACTAGTTATTGAACACCTACAAGGAAAAAGGCAACTTGTCTGTGATTTTTTTCAGATGCAAGCTGCGCAGGTGTAAGGCCAGTATTATCAGTCACCATCAAGTCCTCCTTCTTACCAGCCTGCACCAAGACTGTGCATGCTTCTAAATTGCCCCTAATAGCAGCCCAGTGCAGAGGGGTGCAGCCTGAAGTCATAGACATATATACTCATCATATAGCACTCCATTTTAATATATGAAACAAAGCACAGAACCTTCAAAATATCCAAGAGACAAGAATTCTGAATTACCTTCTCTATCTTGCCGCCCACGATAAGCATCCAAAAATAAAAGTAGACGAATACAATCAGCAAAACCTTTGTAAGCAGCCCTACATTTCTCCAAGAAGACAATTGAAGCATCCATCAATTATCAATCGACTGTCATCAAAAGCAAATTACAAGTTAAAAAAACCAACAGGATATTTAAAATTCTCCCCAGAAACAACCCGTTCTGAAACCTATCTCTGTTTAATGTCTCCTCATTAATAAAACATCACTTGAGTTTCAACATATTTATATCTAAGGACCAACCCCTAAAAACTTCAACCCCTAAAGCATAGCCACCCTCTTCTTCTTCTTCTTCTTTTTTGGCTAGGGACAGCCACCCTCATTGACAAAACATAGAACATCCTTGAAGTTTAACAGCGATCTATTTTATTAGACTCCTTGATGTACTTCCAATTCCTTCTCAGCTTATCATGCATACAACATCTTTACCCAAATTTCCATACTTACGCAAAATGCATATGCCCAAAAATAAATGCTTCTTACTATCCACAATCTCCTTCAGTACTTCAAAACTCACTACTCTTTCAGTGCTAGTTCTACATCAATCCAACTCTTAAAAAGTCACCACTTTGACCAACCATTAAAAGATCTGAAGTCCTAACTTCATCTCTAATTTAAAAATATAGTACTCCCACTGATATGTTATCAATTAAAGTTTGTTATCCATTAAGAACATCTTGTAGGCCTCAGTATGCTTGTCCTTAATAGGCAAAGAGAAGTCTCAAGACTCAGAGTTGAACTATGAAACAAGCTTATCCTCCTGTGCCCAACCTACTATTTCTATCAAGCAACAAACCTATCATAGGAGTCTTAAAATTTCACAATTTGTATCTCCTCCTCAAAAGGTCTCCACAGAAATTCCCTAAGAGCCCTATAGGCTTCCCAAGAATAAAGATTAAAAAGAACAAACAGATTAAAAGAAAAGGATAAAGACTAAAAATTAATTACAAAAAATAGGTGGAAGATCAAATTTTAAAATGCACCAATTTGCACTTATATAAGCCAAATACTTTTTGACCTGATGGCCAGAAAATGATTGCCCTCCATCAGCATAAAAATGCAGAAAGAAATCTTGACAGGAAATAATTTCCGAGAAAAATAGTGTACATCTATTATAATAGTGGAGATGATTACTAAAAATTGCTAGACATACACATAACTATGTAAATGCTTGTGTAAAAGAGATTCTTGTATACCAGTGTAAGGGGCTTCTTCCATCATTATCTGGAACATCTGGATCAGCATTCCACTTTGAAACAATGTGATAAAGGAAAGAAGTCTGACCATACTGAGCAGCAACATGTGTCGTCTGTAAGCCCAAAGTTCCATTAAAATGAAGTTTTGACTGTGATGTCAACAAGATCAAAGAATCTAGAACCACCATATCAGGTACGGTTTCATCTATAGACAAGCATTTAGAACACTAAAATATAAAGTGTGTGCATGCATCCTCCAGCTTCACTATCATATAACTTACAATGACATTGATGTTATGAGAACCTACACCTGCGGAAAAAGTGTGTTCTTTCAACATAAGTTAGTAATACCAATCTGACACTAATCAAGACAGCTTAATTTCCATAAATCTAAACTTTGGATGCAGCCCTGCAAAAGCATATGCTGATTGCACTATCCTCCATTGGGTCTATGCGATATGCAGTGCATGTCTTTCAGATCAACTGGCATGCACCATTAGTAAATTGGTGTTATGTTCCTATTCATAGGGAAAGAAAAGGAGATTCTGTAGCTCATGTTTAATTAGCAATGTCATATATAATGACCGCGAACAACATCTGTAGTAATCAAAATTCATTATTCGCTCGAATCAAGTTACCTGATATACCCGATACAATTAAATTCAGCTGGAAGTGTTTGTTTAAGTCATTCAAAGTGCAATGTAAAAATAAATAACTTTTAGTTGCTTTTGTTTTAATATTTCAATAAAGCACAACACTGACTACTTTCAATAGTGTAAAGTAGGAGTATGATGTATAAAAGTTCTTTTTGTGATTCCAAAAGCCTAAATTAGTTACAGGATGTACTAAATTATTCTAGAAAAAGTAGCATCACAAGGCTTATTTTGATATCTCTAATTGAAGGTATATTTCAGGGTTTATGAACTGCAACATTGCCAATGTAGATGAGTATGCAAAAATGAAAAAATCTAACAGTACTAGTGGTCATAAGGGGTATGACGATCTTGATAACTTTATATGAAACTCATAAAAGTCGACAATTTCAGATACTCTTAAAACCCTTCAAGTAATTGGATCGATGTTTAATTATCAAACTATACTCTATGAAGTAAACATGTAAATTAATTGACTTTCTGGCTCCTCAAATTTGCAAAGACACTTTCAAACTCTTACAAGAATCTCAAGATATAAGACAAGAAAAGCTGACTGGCACGACTGCCCCCATAGGTTTCGTACTGGGATGCTCATTATCTCGGCATCTTATCTGTTGTATTACTGCTTTTGGTATACAGATTACTACTTACAGGGATCACATACAGTTGAAACTTTGTACTAAATCAAAACTAGGGTAGCTCTATAAAGTAGCCAATGTATAATAGCAGAAGTCATGCCTTAGTATATGAACCATCAGAGAAATCTTGAAAAGTCATCTGTTCCATTGATAAGTATGATAGAGAATTGCAATAATTAAAAATCCATAATCCTTTTCCAGAGAAAGAAAGTACTCCAAATTCATGAGCCAATGTCTTACCAATGACCAAATTACCATTCGGTAGAATCAGTACAAATTATCTCATTTCTCATTCTTTTTTACTTGCTCTGTTTTTATCTTTTTTTGGCTGTACATTCATATTACTACCTTAATTATTAATCATTGCAGCTGGAAGTAAGGGACTGCATATCTCCTTGTTAGGTTTCATTGAAAGTTCATAGATGCAATTTCACTTCATGGTCAAATTCTAGTTCAAATAGCGATTACCAATTATGACTTCTGCTCATTGACTGAGATATTTTTCACCAGGTCAAAAGGAGAATGGAGGCTTAGTGAGGTTCAAACTTAGGTGTGCAAGATAGGACTGGCTGGATAAACTGACTCTGTCCACCTTACAATACTCATGTCTGAGATATTAATCAAGTATTTTATAAAAACATTACCACTCCTAAGATGATGTTTCCCAGAAGCTCGCAATCAATCCTGTAAAGATGGGACATCGCAAAAAAAGAAAAAATTCAAGGCCTCCAAAAGATCACACTTATTGATTCAAAATGTCTCATAAACAAATTGGAATCACATCATATCAATTCTAGGTTGTTGAAGCACAGGAATGAGATCGGTCAATGTTTGAACAATAAAAATACTCCCACTGGCGGAAGTAAGGAAGTTAAATTATTATCACTTCCCCTGCAACTTATGGCAATTTATAAGTACCAAGTTATCTGATGAAGAAATATTGCAACAACCATTGAAGACTTATGAAAGGCATGCCAAATAATGAGTTGCAGTTAATTCTCTCCGATTAATCAGGAATCTTCTTAAGGGATTGGACTCTACCAGGATTTTAATAAGTTTCCTTTTCCTATTTGGAAATGGATTCAGCAGTTTCCTAGTTTTATTAGAATATATTAGGTTTCCTATTTTGACAAGCAGTAGTACTTTAGAGAGTATATAATATACACATTTATATATGTTTTTTTGTAATTCTTTCTGTTGAATAGAGTTGATGATACTTTGATTCAATGATTCCTTGCTTCGGGATCGTGTAATGTGATTCTAATCTTAGGTGTAATGCTTTAGAAACCCAAAGTGTAAAACTTAGGAAGCTTTGGGTGTGAAGCCTAAAATTATATTTCATGTTTTGGGACCTGTCATCCTAAATCACTATGACACTTGAAAAACACATATTTCTATGCATACTTGTTAAGGGCTAAAATAAGAAGCTCATTTGTCTCGTGAAAGTAATCAATCACCGGACAACACTTCTGCTGGATGAACAACTTATGAAGCATTGACTGAAGAAGCATTAAATGCTTACCTGGTACCCATACAAATCAGCAGTGTTTACTCGAGCACCCTCTTGAAGTAGAAGCCCGGCAACCTGGATTGCACCTCGAACTGCACTCCAGTGCAATGCTGTCTGCCCGGTATGATCGGCAGCATGTATGTCTCCTCCATGCTGGTGCAACCATGAGGAACTTGTTAGTTTGAAATCACCTCATGAAGACCCAATCCAACATTCAAAGCAACAGAAATTATAGCACTACATTCTGTCAAATCCAACATATAGATAAGCCAGTCTATGCTAAAAGTATAGCCTATACTAACAAGGGGAAATTGTGGAAATAAGCCAAAGAAAATGAAAGCAACTCCAGCTTTTTTTTTTTTTTGGGAGATCATACAGAATAGAAGTTCCACCGCCAGTAGCACTTCAAAAAGACCGATGGTTACTTGATAATCTGCCTACCAAGTCAGTCACATCCTCAGTAAGCTAGTTGATAATCGATGATGAAGGTACAGGACAACACAAACCGAAGAGGGGGAAAACACAAGCATAGCACAGTCGAAGCTCCAAATTATGTTATCTGCTGGAGGAACAAACACGATCTAAAAGATTCCATTGAATAATTAAGACCAACAAATGCAAATTACCAAGCAAAAGAACCCCAAATCACCACCACACGAATCTCCATTGCCAAGTTCGCTTTGAAATAGACAGCCATCTAACAACCCAAGAACATTTCCATTTAGCATACGAATCGCACATTACGCAACGATAATTAACTTCAATCCCCCACGCACTCCCACACTACATCATAAGCAAGACCCATCCCGAAAAGGCAATGAGGGACCGAAAAATAAAAAAATAAAAAGAAGAAGAAGAGGGAAAGACCTCAATGATGTACTGAGCAGCAGCAGTCCTGTTATTGAGAGCAGCCCACTGCAACGCGTAATAGCCCAAGCCGTCAGGCTCGGACACCGAGCAACCCTCACTCTCCACCAACCTCCGCAGCTTCTCCATGTCTCCGTAAGCGGCCGCGGTGTACACGTCGTTCCTCAGGCTCTCATCGACGGCGGCGGCGGCGGCACCGCCCGTGGCGCCGGCGTCGGAGGGGGAGCCCCGATCGGCGGATTGGACCTCGTCGACGACCTCGATCTCCGACGACATGGCCGCTGGAATTGGGAAGCTTTGGTGCCCCTACGGATACGTTCTTCTCTCCACCCTGGAACGATTCGATTGCGGACGAGAGAGAGAGAGAGACAGGGGGTGATGGCTTGATCGAGGGTTGACTTAGTTTTGATCGTGCGAAATGGTGATTTGTCGAAGGTCTTCCTTGGAAAAAGGAAAAAAAAAAAAAAGGTTGTAGATTTGAGCGCTTCTTTTTTGGGTAAGGGGTCGCCGCCGGCCGTGTTGACTGGGTGGTTGTTGCCGCGGCGGCGGTGGGGCTGGCGGAGGTGGCGATATCTTCGAGACGGAGAGAGAGATGAGGCCAATGCTGAACTGACGTTTGCGCTCTCCACTCTCCTCCTTTTCCTATAGATTTCCGCACAATGCATTTGTCCAAAAAAGATATATTTTTTTTTTGTTCTTTTTCATCAATTGGTGCATTTCGTGGAAATTGAAAAAATTGTTTTGTGAGATTGTGTCGAGCTAATTGGCAATCCACCAGGAGTAATTTTAAGAATAGAATAAAAAAGAGATAAATATAAATTATATTCATTTTTTCATTTACAACTCCACGGCTCCGTCCTTACCGTCCCTCCATTACGACTATCGACCTAATTCTTGTCATCGCTATCGATCAATGTCCTAACATTACTCCGCACTCGTCTCTCTCTTCTCTTTCTCTCACCATCGATTACACATTATGTAGCACTAGCAGTAGCTAGCAACATCGACTAAGGTCGCTCGAGTGTTGCGACAGCTCCGCACATCGAAAGAAGTGCAAAACGGTATCCAAGAGTAAAGCTCGAGTATTAAACTAGCTTTCTTTTCAAGAGTTGGGGCATGAAACTAATACTATGAGTTATGTCTTTTGAATTTCTCTTTCAATTATTATAAATACATGGTAGATGTAAAATGACATCTTTTTCCTTTTTCTTGGCTTGGAGCAATTTCTACTTGTTGCAAGTCCTAATATCTGCATTTCTTCAAGGAAAAAACGAAATAGGTAAAGCAAATTCTCAGCCGATTCACCTCGGAAGCTGGGGTAAGGTGCATATGAGGCGAGTCGGGCCGTGGTTTCAGCCAATTTTGGGCCTTGGCCAAAGGTTCGGGCCTCTAATTTCCGAGCCCGGGAAAAGCCCAAACCCAACATAAATTCACTTATCATCTAGCTCACGAGATTAACATGGTAATTCATCACTTAAGAATTTACCTAACCTAAGGCAAGCTACGATGATACGAACAGACACGTAAAAAGAATAGGCCAGACTAATGACCCCTATGAATCGCAAGACTTACCTAATTAAATTTGCCCACCAGAGGGAGGAGATGATACTATTATTAGGTCATTAACGACGGAAACGATCTTCCATGTCTAAGAAGGGGAAACTGGGAAGACAAGAGAGTGCCTATTCATCAGTCATGTTACTATATTGTGAATGCTTTCTGGTCTTCTGGAAGACTTTTAGTTCAGCTAGTAAAAATGTGGGGTTTGCCTGTTTGGTCTCTGCTCAGTTCTCACTCTCTCCAAATGGTGCAGTCGCCTGATTCCCCATCCAACAGCACAAGTTAGCTCTCCATACCATTTCCAGTTCTTTCCTATCCCCTTAATTTTCACCTGTTGTCTCCAATCTAATGAACTACTTAGGGATTACCCTTGTCGTCCGGTGCATCAGACGTGAACCTATAAGCTCTCATTTGGAGCTCAATGGAGAAGCAGATCGTGATACCGCCAACTAGTTTAGTGATTTTGGTTCATAATGCAAGGCTGCGTTAGGGTTTCTGTGTTGTGCCGAGCGCACTCTCCCTCTGCCCCTCTCTTTCTCCAACAATATTAGGTGGATAGCGAGTTGCGCAACATTGACAGATTGTACTGTCCTTATAATTACGAACTGCAGATGACCCAACAGAAAGGGTAACCGTTACTTACCT
Organism: Melaleuca alternifolia; assembly: GCA_019926035.1. Classification (NCBI taxonomy): domain Eukaryota; kingdom Viridiplantae; phylum Streptophyta; class Magnoliopsida; order Myrtales; family Myrtaceae; genus Melaleuca; species Melaleuca alternifolia. Next base: position 895,472 of record JAGKPW010000431.1, on the reverse strand, counting down.
TACAAACTGTAAACAACGTCAATATTTCTCATGTTAGGTCTCGTCTTTGCGATACTTTGTCATTAGTGAAGAAGAGTTCCAAGCAAATAGCGCGCATGCTAACATGTAGTTCAACTTTCTACCAGAAGTCTTATAAATAGCTAGACTTTGCTCGTCTTCATCTCCCATAACCCGCACAGCCTCATCTTTGCTCCTCGGATGAAAATGGCATCGAGAACCATAACAACGCTCTCGATTGCCGCAGTCGTCGTGAGCTTCTCTCCTGCTTCAATGGCTCAACTGCTTCCGAACGTCAGGCAATGCCTGTCGTCGATCAGAAGCGTGAAAGGATGCTTCCTGGAGATTGCCAATGCCCTCTTTAATCCCCGAGGCGGACTTATTTGGAGGATCGGTCGCTAATCAAGAGCATTTGCGCCCAGGGAGGAGGATCTTCGTTACGTCCTGGTAGGAAAGTCGTTCTTAATAGTTACTAAAAAGCATGTCTTTCCACTTTAAACATTCATATACGTACACAATCTGAAAAGGAAACTCAACAACAAAATTTAATGCATAAAATTTAATGCATATTTGGGCCAAGACTATTTTGATTTGACTTTGTACCCGTTAGCGGTATGATTTTCCGAAAAAATGATAGTTGTAAGACCACGATTTAGTTAGAATATTACGTCATAATCACTATAGAAGAAGTCGTTCGATTACTTTCTTAGAGCAAAAAAGAAAATGCAACTTTATGTGCTATCATTAATCATGTTCTTTTTCTCAAACAAATTAATTTGTCAACCTTTTTTTTGTGCTAATAAAGTACTGTTTGAACCAAAATATATATGCAAATCTTGGTTAACCAACATAATAGTAATAAAAATCAAGAAGGAAGAAAATCATGAGATGGAACTCAGCAACTAAAAGCTCATTGTAAATATAGGCAATTATCACGAGTTATTTGCCTACATAATTGTTTCTGTATATATTAGTGCTTATTTCAAATAAGAGATGTAATAAAATATGGGGAAAATGATGTTAATAATATTTGAATTTTGACTCAATATGCAATGTTGTCCTTAAACTTTTTATCTATTCAATGTGATTTATAAACTATTTCTAAATTTTCAATCTAGTCCCAAAACTTACCCTTTGCTCAATCTAGTCCCTTAGTTATTCCTAAACGTTCAATGTCATCCTTCGATACTATTCACAATTTTTCATACAGTATGTCTCATATTTTGAAAAATATTTTCGTTTCAGTCAATTATCTAAACCAGCAAAAGTATAAGATATATTTTATTACTTTTTGTTCTTTTCAACCTTTATGAATGTTATATTAGTCCTTGTTAAGTATATTGTTTATGTAAAGTAAAAGTATAATCTCATTTAGACTCACATGAGATCGAAATTCTTGCTATTTAAATATCTTAATTTACACATTTAATCAAATGAACCACAAAACACAAAAATATGACAATGTCATCTATTAAAAAAATTAGGAACAAGATTAGGTCAATATAAGTATGATTGTCTAGAGACAAAGTAATGTCACATATAGATATCCTGATGAAAACCCTTATTATAGATGGATATGTGATTGTCGATCAATCTATTCCCTAATTTTTTTGTGCTTGATCAAACAAAAGTTGAAAGAAAATCTAACCAACCAAAGATAAAAACAAGAAGAAGAAAAATCACATATCGAAACTTGGGTAATCAAAAGAAAGAAAAGACGACCTTAATAAAACATCTGACATGTTAGATTCCTGTGGAAAAGAAGTATGGTTACTACACCAAGAATGGATGTTGTTCTCGCAATCATCCATATGCAATTTTCTTACGTTTCACAGAACTTATGCACCACGAGATTATTCGGATGTAATGTTTTTAGAGAAATTTCCATATGTAATTGAGTCATCAACCCTATAAATATTGAGAGAAAACAAACAAAAATAAAAATTTTCTAAGGAAATACTTACTAGGAAGAGTAACGGGACATGCTAGGAAATTTTAGTTTAGTTTTAATTTGTAACACTGAAACTGATCGAAACTCGTTATTCTTTTCTGCTTGTTGAGCAAAACTCATGATATGGAATGTGGTTCGATAGAGACAAGTTTATCATCCTAGTTGGAAGCAATAACAACGAAAAATGCAAGAAAAGATGCTCCTTGTAAATATAACGATTATGTTCTCACTCCCAAGAGTTTGCTCTTAAAAATCGAACGTGCCAACATCGGAGACAACATTTAGAAGAGAACTTATTAATAACGAAATAGACACCAACTTAATTGACCTTTTAAGAAAGCTTTTTCATGCTAGATTAAGTGCGCATTGGTCTTTACAATCAATGAAAAAGGGACTTACACCTGGATCAGGATTCCACCGTCGTCTGGAGAAAGGTCTCATTCATGCATATTGCAAACCACGACAACTGAACACTTACGTCGGCATCTTTCGCATTCATGTTTATCTTTGTTGTGCTACTGCTTTTATCATCTTGATGTGTGACTGAATCAGAAATGCCACCGGCCGGAGCACCTGCTCCTTCGCCAAGGCCGACTCGTGGAGGAGCTGCATCTCCTGGGGGAATAGCACCGACTCCACGTTGAACTGAATCGCTTCATCGTAGCCGTTTGCTCACGTTGAAGGAGTGATTATGGTGAGCAGGGAAGAATACATGCGTCCTCATCACTTCAGACATTCCAAATAAGTCAAAGAACATGACAGCAGCAATATATAATAACGATTAATTGCTATGTAACATGAATTATTCAGCAAATGACACCCTTGGCTCGGGTCGTCTTTCATGTCCGTCTCATTCGGACTTTGCTGGATACTCTCTAGCTTGCCCGCCTTCCCCCAAATGGAAAAGATTTACTTTCCTTCATCTACGTGATTTCTTGTACTCATTTGCATGAGAACATCATGGTAACAAGTGTTATGAAAGCTTTAGGAGTCTCGGATAAAAAAAGCAAGATGTGTGAAATTGAATTAAACAAAAAGTTGAATGTAGAAGTCGAACACCGCCTCGTTTCTCCACTTTTAAGCTCTTATCACCCGATTTTTCGAACCTCATGGCATGCGCTAGTGGGTGTAATCAACCATTCTACGCATATGTGAGAAGTTCATTGCCATTTGGATTAATTTGTTTATACATGTAATCTCGAAAAGGAAAAGTTCACTTACTAATAAAATAAATACGAACATTGAAAATGAAGAATGTACGATTATGTCAACGCTCGAATGTTATTTATGGAATTAAGTTTATGCTTATTCCCTAATCAATAGGTCAAATAAGAGTCCAAATGGATGCAAAAAACAAATCATTAAGAGAACGTCCAAACATTGTCAATACATGCATTTCTCAATTAATTTCAAGATGTTATAATAAGATCATTTTTTGTCCAAGAACAAAATGACTTTGACTTCCAAAAACTCAACCTAATCAAGTGATGTTCCAATCTCTAAACCTTAAAACATACAATCTGTTGCAGTAAAATCAATCGACGATAAGAGAGCCCTAAAGAAGTATATAATCTAATCAATGGAAAAGAGGGCGAGCCCTAAAGAAATCCCTAGAGATTCATAATGAACACCATTATTGCGATATATATTAAATTATTTATGAACAAGATAGGATTTTTTTCCTTCTTTTGATAGAGAGAGAGGGAGTAGAAACCGACCGCCACCCAAGCGCCCCCGCGATCGCTCCCGGTCGGAGCCGTCTTCCTCTCCCCGCGCCACCGTAGTCCAACCCCGAACGGCCGACCAACTCCGGCGACTCGGTGCTCAACTCACCACATGCCTCGCGGAATCCGCCGCTCCACACGTATCGTCTTCTTTCTCTTAGGTTTTCCTGTTCAGCTGGGGCACTGATGTTCCCGAACCTGCATTTCTTGTACTTGTCGATTCCCTTAAGGATTTCGTGGTAGTCATTCAATAGGACTTTGGTATCTGTACCGCGATTCTTTGTGCGCGCGTGCGTTCGATGTTGGTTGTTTGCTGGGAATTTTTTTACCTGTTGATTTTGGGTTCATGCAATTCGGTACGAATTCCTCAAAGCTCTGTTCAGAGTCCCTTGTCCTGTATCGTCCAAGGTAACGAGTTTTATCGGATCTCTGGGGTAGCTGCAGTTTGTATGCTACAGTGTCATTATCTAGGTCTAACCATGGCCACGCAGTTCGATTTGTTCTCGCTTGTATGAACTTGTGATGTACTCGGGACAAAAGAAGTGACCTCACCTGCTGATACGGTAGTCCAGAATCCGTACTTTTGTTGATTACCATCGGACTATAATTTGCTAGTCACTTCAAAAGCCGAGCTTTCATAGAACAATTAATGCGAATGCTGTCTATTCCTGATAACCCACTGCCGTGAAGAATCGTAGCTTGGCGGAGGCCAAATAGCATAAAAGGGTTTAATTTCATTGTACAAAATAGACCAAATCTTCATACTTTTTACATTTTCTATTCACAAGTTCAAATTTTTCTTTCTTTGTGCATTGGTCCATTCTAACCTGTTGTGGAAATTTTCGTTTTTGTCAATTTCATGACAGGGTCCAGGGCCCTGTATGATACAGTCTCTATCACTATCACTCACAGTGAAAGTGTAGGTTGAAGCTTTCATCTTCCTGATCGCTTTCTAAGTCACCATAATTGTCACTTGATTTGTCATATGATTGCCAATCGAAGTCGAATTGGTTTTATCTCTTCCTGTCAATATAGGGTGTATCATTTCTGTTGTGATTCTTGTTTCTTTCAATTCGTTGAGTTTCCTGATGCTATACTCTTATTATTGCTGTGAAAACAAAATATGTATAATGAGGATCCTTGGTTTTGTAAACAAGGATTAAAATGATGAATTAATGTGCATTGATATCTTCAGTTCTGGTTTCTACCTGTCTTTGAATGTTGAAACTCGCATTGTTAATCAGGTGCCAAAATTCCACCGTGCAGACTAGAGTAATGCTAAATATGAGACAAGTGATAGCGCCACGACACTCAGTATATCAACTTAGACAGATTAGTATATTCAACATCACTCATATAGGCAATAGCAACACTCCAGCATATAAGCTTGGTGGGCATTTTGTATGAGGTGCCACTTTCTTTAAAAGTAATTTTTAGTGGCCTATGTGATTGTTTCGCATTCTTTTGGTTCAGCAGGAAAGGTTTGAAGTTTATTCCTATTTAGAAGTATTTTGAGCAAGTTGAAAATGAGAACTGTCTTCTATGTGTATAAGTTGATGAGAGTTTGTCCTCGTTGTAAATTTGTGGCAATGTAATGTGGTGTTAAAGACTTAATTGATGAGAGGCTGATAGTGTTACTCACTGTTGTTTTTCAACTTTCCTTGGCAGGTTTAAGATAGTTACACTTATCTTGTGTATCTTTGTTGCATCTGCACCATCAGAGCAAAAGTCAATCAGAAATCTTAAGTGACTCCAATTTGGGAGCCTCTTTTGGTTTATGTCCAGATTCAGATTTATGTGCTCTAGACTCTTCAGGATGGACTGCAGGTTAAAACCAAATCCCAGTAGACAGAATAGGTGTTAACAGTGATATTCCCATCGTAAATTTCATGTTCCTATTTGAGGTGGCAAATATAGTTCGAAAAGAGGATGAATTCTCAAGAAGCGGGCCGTCGTTGGAGTGTTTTTGATGGTGTCAAGAATTTCCCACCTACTGTGGAATCTCTCATGGGAGAGATTAACACTGCCATTGCGAATGTTGAATATGCTCGTGCCAACGCATATCTTGAATCTGCGTCATCTGTTGGATCAAAGAATAAGGGCTCTGATAAGAATGCAATGTTGCAGTATGATGCTAAATTGGCAGATGAAGCATACAGAGCCGGACTTGCTGCCTTAGCTGCTAGCAAGCTTGATGAGGCTCTTTATTCGCTGAATATTGCACTCTCTAAATGCCCACCTGATAAGGCTTCTGCCGTTGCCAAGCTTCAGTCTCTTATATCTCTCACTTCTCTGCAGCTCCAGAAATCTGCAGACACAAGCTAACTCTATATTTTAATCTGGCTAATGTCTCGGTTGAGCGAATAGGTCATTCAAGTATGCATATATAGATTATGTTGGATTTTTCGCAAAGTCCATTGCCGATTGTGATCACTCTACCATATAAGCGGTCTTTTGTTGACACGAAAAAAAGATGATGGAAGGAATTGGCTGATCGCAAAGAAGGATATGGGAATCAATATTGGTTGGTAGGCAGGGTCGTGAGTCTTGTTACTATGCTCTCCTTGTCGCCCAAGATGTGAATTTTGTACAGGATCTAAGAGGAGGATAGCATTTATCATCTGAAGCGGATCCGAGGATTTGATGAAAGGGGGAAAAACTTACGCACGGTATCCTTTGTGGAACGACCGGGGAAACTGTATCAGTATGTCAGTTGGTTACTCGGATGACTTCACGTAATGACTAGTCCCTTGATATTTTCATCTCAAGGACACAAATTCCATATGTTCAGAATGACTCGCACTCAAGGTCGCCGTCAGTGGAGTTATCAATAAAATCAAAATGCATCTGGACGACAAAGATCATCAAGCTCACTGTGGGCAAAATCTGGACATCGAAAATTGACGCGCGGCAGATGATAAAATATTTCATATGGAAGTCCCGTCGATTTTCCGATGCCTCAATTTCTCAGAAATTTCTCAGAAGGCGAGCCTGCAACCTGATTGTGGTTCTTCTCAAAACCAAGTTTTCTGTACACCAAAATAGAAGCCATTGGTTCTAAATTGACGAATGACCAAAATGTTTAGTCATGCTCGGCTCAATTGTCGACTTGAAACTAGGAATTGAACTAGCGATCCCTGGTTGTTTATCTTGACCCGAAGGCGAAACCGCCCAAGTTCTTCCTTTCCCCCGTGTCGAAATTGGAAATTTTACTGTGCATGATGAGAAAAGATGCATGATTGCAGAGGTTAGCTTGGAGCCTGTGGTCTAAATCTCCTAGTTCCCAAGGTTAGTAGGCATTTCCGAACCAAGAAGCAACAATATCATTCTAGGGCCATGCCTTCGGGTGTAAGTCTTGTCTTACCCAGTCCTGCGAGGTTATTAGCATACTTAAGTTACGTTAGAATTTACCTAGTCTAAGGTGAGTTGAAGATACGAACGTAAACATAAAACAGAACAGATCATTAATCGCGTGATGAATAGCGGAACTTAACTAACAAAATAGATGCCATCCAAAAGGAGGAAATAATCCTACTAATCAAAGAGTCATTAATGATGTAAACGATCCTTTTATGTCTCGAGAGTTCCTGTTCAGCACTCACTACCATCAGTAAATCCCAATATGAACGCTTTCAAATCTTTTGAACGTTCTTCAGTTCAGCAACTAATCACCTGTGTTGGGTTTGGGATCTCTCTCTCTCTCTCTCTCTCTCCAACATCACTAATTGGGTTAATCTGTAGCAAGGTGTATGCACATGCTGGTTCTTTTCTGTTGAGAGATACTGATCATGTTGATTCCATTGACGAGCGGAGTCGATTGGGCCATAGGATAACTTCCGGTTTAGGAATCGAAGGTCATCCGTTTGAATCCTAGAAACTGTATACAGACTGCTCTGGGTTAGTATTATTTAGACGGGGGAAATGTATAATTTAACTGGTTTGCATAGTTTATAAGATACTCTATAGGCTTCCAGATAGCCAGGTCTAAATGCTTATGCTCCTAAATTATAAAGAAAAAACATTAAGATGATTGGATTGTTAAGCGACTCTCGAACTTCAGTTGCGAGGCTTGCAAATGTTAATTTGAATAGTAATTAACATTGGTTTAGTTTGTGGAAGGTACTTTTTTTAACTCAAACTCTGTTCTTGGGAAAACAAAGATTAAATTATATGAATTCACTTAGCATATAACCCAACGCGCAAGGGTCCTCTAAATATTTGCAGGTGGTTTCTACAAAATGTTGTAGTAAATTCAAAATCTACCAATCACAAAAGGAACGGTAATTACACTCGCACTGGAAAATGTAAAAAAGAATGAAAATTTTCCTTTTAGGCTTCGTTAGATTCACGGAAAGTATAGTATTTCTGGAAAATATGAAATCATTTTCCTGGAAAATGATAATATTGTTCGGGCGTTCGATTGAAACTTAAGGAAAATTAAAAAAAAATAGATTTTTAATTTTTTTTGTTATACGTTGACATGTCGCCGACTACAAGTCTCAACAGGCTCCAACTAGCTCCCGGCTTGTCACCAGAGGCCATTGACTTACCAATTTAAGGCAAGCCTCGAGCTCACTCCAGAGGCTACAAGCTTATTGCCAGAAGCCGCTAGCTTGATGGTTTTGAGTGAGGTTGAAGCATGCTGCTAGAGGTTGCAATATTTAAAGGTAAACGAAAAAAATGGAAAATATTTTCTCTTTCAAAAAAGTAGAAAAATATTTTCCCTATTTTTGAATATGTTTTTTTCATTGGTCGAAAATATTTTCCGTGAATATTTTGTTTTTGTTAAACGAATGCCGAAAAATGCATAAATTTTTTCTTTCGAAGTCATTTTCCATGAAATGAACGGAACTTTAATATTAGGTTTCATGTTATGTCAATTGCAAAGAGAAGTTCTAAGAAAATTGCGCCTATGAGAGTGGTACATAACCACGGTAGTCGTAAATGATATTTTCCACAATTGTTTTGAGTCATTGAACTTCGACTTCAATCACTCACAGCACTAAGATTTCGATTTGTTGGAATTCTTCATTATGATCAAAATCCGATCAATTCTTTCGGAATATTATGGTTTGGTGGCACGGCGACCGACTTTCTAGATGCCATGTCATTGCTATGTGAGCATCGCATCATGGTTCTACTCGAAAATCAGCTATCATTCAAGTGCTTTAAGAGACCTCAAAAAATTGAAAATGTTATGCGTTAGATGATTAAAATTAAGAGATTTAGACTTGATTGATAAATCATTGCAGTTTGATGACTTTCGATTTAATTTACCCTTACTTATGCAGATAACGATGATTAATAATTCACATGCACAACATCTTTAACATTCTTCATGTCATCTTTATCGTGTTATTTGATGTATGATTTGATTAGAAACTACATCGACAAGAAGAACTGTACTTCACCTTTACCTATACCAATAATCAAGAGGATTAGCCTATGGTAAATTCCTTTATAAAATCATTAACATTTGATGGATTTCGTATTTTTATATAGTTCTAGAACTAAATTGAATGTGTATGAAAAGTTCACGAACCATATGAAGAATTTTATGCTTCGATAAAGATATAAGGATTGAATAGAAACTGAAAATCACGCAAAACTCTCCTAATTTGACATACATCCCACCTTTTTTATAGTTATTTTTCTTTTATCCTTCACATTTCTTTTTCCTTAACGTTGCTTTTTTGGTTTCTATTCACTTCCAAAACAAAATTTCCACCTTTATGAAGATCTAATAAAATTCAACATTTACATTTTTTTTCCATTTTCTTCTAGAAAAGTAGATACATTTAAATTTACATGCCTAATTCTAAGCTACAGTTTCAGTTCATTAGATCTATCTCCAAATAATTTTGATTTGATTTACGTTAATCATATGAAATTTCTCATGTCATTCAATGGAAGAAGTTTTTTTTTTTCAGCCCGTGCCATGGTGTAACATTGAGAAGTTGCACGTAGTACAAGGCCATCGACAAGTTGACATGTGGCCCTCTCGACATGTGACACATCGGCCACCACTTTTCACAATTTTTAAAAGTAACCGAACACTCGGCATTGTAAAAGAAAAGAAGAAAAGAAGAAGAAGAAGAAGAAGAAGAGAGAGGAAAAGAAAAGTCTTAGTTCAAGTTACGATTTTTTTTTTTTTTTTTGATAGAGCTTCTTCCAAAGGCTAAATACTCCAATAACGCCTCTCCTTCACCTCCTTCCTTTTCGAGATCTCCCCCTAATAAGGCATCGAGCTTCTACCGAGCGCCCAAACAATTTAAGACGCGCAAATCCAATGACACAAAGATGAATCGAATCAAATCACCAGCAATTTTTCTCTTCGATATGCAAAATACGTAATGTGCCATGGGATAGCCTTCTTTTTTTCCATGTCCTTGGACACAAATAGAAGTCCAAATGGGAGCAAATTATAGGTTATCAAACAAAGGAAAAGTGAAGAGAGGGGACAGAGAGAGCAACTGAAGATACCCATTTGATCAAAGACGTTAGGAAGCTTGGCCGGCAAAACAGACGGAGTAGGTATGAGCAAAATGACATTGATTTTCAAACCTCAACCTTATTAAATGAAGTTTGACCAATTTAATCGGATTTTATATGGGCATGTCGAAAGTGATTTTTTTCTAAAAAATATTATCTCGATCTTTAAAGCAATATGACATTGATTTTCAAGCCTCAACCTTATCAAATGAAGTTGGATCAACATAATAAATCCTAATGAAAGGCCCTTCAATCCAATTTTGCATGCTCTTTTCGAAAGTGATTTTTTTAAATTATTATCTCGATCTTAAAAATAATGTAACGTTGGTTTTCAAACCTTAGCCGTATCAAATGAAGTTTGACCCACATCACGCATCTCAATCATGTGCCCTTCAATCCGATTTTACGTGGGTAATTTGTTTTTATATTATCTCGTTCGTTCAAGTAATTTAACATCACTTGCAAGCGTTTCGACAGAAAATCCAAAAGAAAATTACGAACTACTAGTCCCTGTTTTTTCACTTTTAAAATCGGAATATCCTAAGGTATGATTACGATGATCGGTTTTCTAGTGAATTTATGATGTTGTGTAGAGTATCCCATGATAGACTATCAAAGAAATATTTTAATGGAGAAGTTGTACGGTACCAAGTTAAAGTTGGTTGAACTTTGGTCATCTTTACTCTACTAAATGAACTAAAAGTTTCCTCATGGCATGCAAGACTTGACGACACGGTATAAATAGAAAAATCCCGATCCAAATTAGAGCACATCGCTGGTCGCAAAGGCTATACAGTTCATAAAATGGAGCCTCTATCTCATGGTAATGTCTCACGGTCATGTATAACTCGTTACATGCTTTTCAACTCGTCGCGTTATCGATCTAACCAGCCCTATTCGATGGCAAGGCATATGTCTAGCAAGTGGTGTGAGCAAAATGGCAATTCGATAATAAAAATGGATGTGCAAACACTTCGAAAGTGTTCCGTAAAGCATGATGGAGATTACCATATTTGGGTGATGAAAATGAAATTCAAGGTGAGGTTCTATGACAACCTACATAGATTTTACTCAATCAAATGTATACAAACTCTGAGAAGTTCTTAATTTAAAAGCTTGTAAGGTTCTTGTGGACAGTATTCTTTTTCTTGGCTATCCCTCCATTGATTTAATCGTGATGACGCATTATTGGTAAATTTAGCAGAATTGGCCACAATCAAGGTGCTGAATCGCGGTATGGTTTCTATGTCTAGTCACGAGTTGAATGACATTGTGGCAAGCCAATTATGCTAAGAGTAGACATAGGTTATATATATAGATAGGGAGGTGGTGTAGCGGGGCAAGCAAGTTCATGGGGACCATATGTTATGTGACAGAAATCAGAATAGGTTAGGTTAGGTTCTACCCACGCAAATGATTTTTCCTCCATCAGCATTTCGATGGAGTAGGTCCTGGGTGAGTAGATACTCACACAAGATTTCTTCTTCTTTTTTTATATAAATGAGATTATGTTCCTATATGATTGCAAATGTCGTGACAGGAGCAGGGTCGGTTAAATCGTCCGCCTCATCCCTACCTATTACTTCTCGTCTGAGCAGTAACGAGGGATTCATTGAAATCGATTTCAATCAGGGAAATTTTTTTTGGTAGTATCATCTAATGAGATGTGCAAAACGTTAGGTCTGCTTCGTAGGCCGATTGTCTCCTACCTTCTGTCGCTGCTTATGGGAATTTGCATTGATGACTTGTTGAGTAAGATAGGATGGATGCTTCTGAGAAAGGATTTAAAAAAACAAAGGGAATGTAGGCCACCTCTTTCAGTCTTGCTCTTCGTTTTTTACTCTTTATCTTAATACACAATTGCAAGCTAGAGCCAAATTATGACATGGATGGTGTTGAAGTGACCGTAAATAAAAACGCTGCAATCATCAGTGCAGGGATTTCACATAAAAGGGTCAAAGGTAATAAGAAGATTCTTGATTGTGCATGTGTTTTCATTAATTATAGCATATCCCGAATTAGTCTTAACGATATAAAAGATTACCTCATATACTTTACGCTATGATATAATTTCATTCCTCATATTCTCATCTTGATATCATTTTAGGGTCATGTATTTGGATTTAGCTCATGTCTTACCCAGTCTTGGGAGGTTATTAGCGTACCTACGTCATGTAAGTATTTACCTAGTCTAAGGTGAGTCGAAGATACAAACATAAACATAAAACATAATAGATCATTAGTCACGTGATGAATTGCAAAACTTAACTAACAAAAAAAAATTGCCCTCACACTCACTACCATCAATAAATCCCAATAGGAACGCTTTCTAATCTTTTGAAGATTCTTCAATTCAGCAACTAATCACCTGTGTTGGGTTTGGGATGGCTAGCTCTCTCTTTCTCTCTCTCTCTGTGCAACAATACTAATTAGGTTAATCTGTGGCAAGTTGCATGCACATGCTGGTTCTTTTCTGTTGAGAGAAACTGATCATGTTGAACCCCTTGACGAGCGTAGTCTACTGGGCCATAGGATAACTTCCGATTTTGGAACTGAAGGTCATCCATTTGAATCCCAAAAACTGTATACCGACTGCTCTGGGTTAGTATTCTTTACACGGGGAAATGTATAATTTAACTGGTTTGTGTGGTTTATAGGATATTCTATGGGTTTCCAGATAGCCAAGTCTCAACGCTTATGCTCCTAAATTGTTAAAAAAACATTAAGATGGTTGGACTGTTAAGCGACTCTCAAACTTCAGTTGCGAGGCTTGCGAAAGTCAATTTGAGCAATCGTAAGCAACTTTGGTTTTTGTTAAAGTTTAGCTTGTGGAAGGGATTTTTTTTGAAACTCAAACTCTGGACTTGGGAAAACAAAAATTAAATTATAAGAATTCACTTAGTAGATAACCCAACGCGCAAGGGCCCTCTACAGGTGGTTTCTACAAAATGTTGAAGTCAATTCAAATTTTACCAATCACAAAGAGAACGGTAATTACACTTGCACCGGAAAATGTTAAAATGAATGAAAATCTTCTTTTTATTATTGTACTATGTGTCGGTTTAGCTATATTCCAATTTTATTATTGAGGTTGACTCAAACCTACTTTTATATTTATTATTGTGTTGGGTCCGAGATTATAGGTTAATGATAATAATTTTCAATTCATTTGATCTATCTCCAAATACTTTTGATTTGATTTACATTAATCATATGATATTGGAATTCCTCATATCCGGACCATGGCGTGACATTTAGAAGTTGCACGTAGTATAAGGCCATTGAGAAGCTGACATGTGGCTCTCTCGACATGTGACATGTCGTCCCCCATCTTTCACAAATTTTTATAAATAATAAAACTCTCGAAATTGCTAAAAACAAGAAGAAGAAATAGTCCTAATTCAAGTTAATAAGTTTTTTTTTTTTTTTTAGCTTCTTTCAAAATACTCCCATAAAGCCTCTCCTTCACCTCCTTCCTTTTCGAGATCTTTCCCAAATAAGGCATCGAGCTTCCACCGAGCACCCAAACAGTTTAAGATGCAGAAACCCAATGATACAAAGAGCAATCGAATCAAACGACCAACTAATTTATCTCTTCGATATACGAAATACGTAAGGTGCCATGGGATAACCTTCTTTTTTTCCACGTCCTTGGACACAAATAGAAGTCCAAATGGGAGCAAATGACAGATTATGAAACAAAGGAAAAGTGAAGAGAGAGGACAAAGAGAGCAACTGAAGATACCCATTTGATCAAAGATGTTAGCAAGCTTGGCCGGCAAAACAAACAGACGCAGGAGTAGGTAAGAGCAAAATGACATTGACGTTCAAACCTCAACCGTATTAAATGAAGTTCGACCAATTTAATCCGATTTTATATGGGCTTGTTGAAAGTGGTTTTTTAAAAAATATTGTCTCGATCTTTAAAGTAATATAACATTGATTTTCAAACCTCAACCTTATCAAATTAAGTTTGACCAACATCACAAATCCTAGTCATAGGCCCTTCAATCAAATTTTTTATGCTCTTGTCGAAAGTGATTTTTTTTAATTATTATCGTCACTATCTTTCAAATAATGTAACATCGGTTATCAAACCTCAGCCGTATCAAATGAAGCTTGACCCACATCACGAATCCAATCATATGATCTTCAATTTGATTTTACGTGGGCTTGTTGAAAGTGATTTGTTTTTGTATTATCTTGATCGTTCAAATAATAAAACATCACTTGCAACCGTTTTGACACATAATCAGAATGAAAATTACGAACTACTAGTCTCTTTTTCCACTTTTAAAATCAAAATATAACCTAAGTTATAATTACAATAATCAGTGTTATAGTGAATTTATGTCGTTGTGTAGAGTGTCCCATGATAGACTGTCGAAGAAATATTTTAATGGAGAAGTTGTAACGTACCAAGTTGGTTGAACTTTGGTCATCTCTACTTTTATAAATGAACTGATCAAAGTTTCCTCATGGCATGCAAGACTTGACGACACGGTATCTATAAAAAAATCCTGATCCAAATAAGGGCAGCTTGCTGGTCGCAAAGGCTTTAGAGTTCATAGAACGGCGCCTCTATCTCATTTCACGTCTCACGGTCATGTGCGACTCATTACATGCTTTTCAACTCGTCGCATCATCAGTCTAACCAGCCCTATTCGATGACAAGTCATATGTCTAGGAAGTGGTGTGAGCACAATGGCGATTTGATACTAAAAATGCATGTGCGAACACTTCGAAAGTGTTCCGTAAAGCATGGTGGAGATTACCATATTTGGGTGATAAAAATGAAGATCAAGGTGAGGTTCTATGACGACCTGCATAGATTTTACCCAATAAAATGTATACAAACTCTCCGACGTACTTAATTTAAAAGCTTGTAAGGTTCTCGTGGACAATATTCCTGTTCTAGGGTATCCATCCATCGATTTGATCGTGACAATGCACTATTGGTAAATTAAGCAGATTTGGTCATAATCAAAGTATCGAAACACGATATGATTTCTATGTCTAGTCACGAGTTGAATGACGTTGTGGCAAGCCAATCATGCTAAGAGCAGATATAGCTAATATATATATATATATATATATATATATATAGATATGGAGGTGGTGTAGCAAGGGAAGCAAGTTCATGGGGACCATATGTTATATGACGAAAATCAGAAAGGTTAGGTTAGGTTAGGTTGATACAAACCCCGAGTTCTACCCACGCAAATGATTTTTCCTCCATCAGCGTTTCAATGGAGTAGGTCCTGGGTGAGTAGAGACTTACACAAGATTTTTTTTTTCTTGAATGAGATTATGTTGCTATATACTCAAGAAAAATCTTTTGGTAGTATCACCAAAATGAGATGTGCAAAACGTTAGGTCCGCTTCGTAGGCCGATTGTCTCCTATCTTCTGTCGCTGCTTATGGCAATTTTGCATCGATGACTTGTTGAATAAGATGGGATGGATGGATGCTTCTGACAAAGGATAAAGGAAAAAAGAAATGGAACGTGGGCCACCTTTTTCCGTCTTGCTCTTTGTTTTTCACTGTTTTACTTAATACACAAGTGCAAGCTAGAGCCAAATTATGACATGGATGGTGTTGAAGTGACCGTAAAGAAAAAGGCAGCAATCATCAGTGGATGGACTTCACATAAAGGGTCACGGGAAGTCGGAAGATTCTTCATTGTGCATGTATTTTCCTTAATTATAGCATATCCCACATTAATCGTAATGATATAAAAGATTATCTCATGTACTCTTCGTTATGTAATCACCCGATGGGTCGTCGGACTTGTTAGCAAATAAGGAAAAGTAAGTATATGCCCTTTCAAGTCCTTGAATTACTCTTCACATAGGATCGAAAAGACGAAAAAGAAAATTGGATAAAAATGACAAATTTGCACCATATCGCAATAATCTCTATTTAATCGAATTTATGCGCTTAAAATTCTCGTTGTATGAAACGCTTTTTCTTTTCTTTGTTTTAGTTTTGGTGCAAAAAAGACCCTTGTCAATTATAAGGACTTTTGGTTTTCAACCTTTTCTCTTTCTTTGCTTTTTTTTTTTTTTTTGGCGTAGATGTGAGGTCACCCGTTGCTTTGAAGTATAGAAAAAGCACAAAGTCGAGCACCGCCGCTCGTGCAAAAGTAGAATGAAATAATTTAAGAAATAATTATACAAATAATTTAAATATGATCTGTGAAATTTTGATTTATTTAATTCGATATATAATTTAATCTCTGAACGCTTAATTTATTCACTGTAGTGTTTAAATTTTTTATACATATTTAATTTATTCATTAAATTATATAAAAATTTTCAGTAAATATTAAAATTTTATTAAAGTTTTGAGAGTTATAGTACATATTGAGTTAATTTTCACGATCAAATTTAATCCAAATCCTTAAACCTGGCACCGACCGGGCCCCACAAGTCACGCGCTCAACAGTCGACTTCTTCCCTCCTTGCTCTTCCGGATAAACCCCTCAAGCTGCCATTTTTACCGATGCTCTCTCTCCTTCTGAAGAAAGCAATGGCCCACTACTGAACAAACATGCACATTCTTCCAACCTGTAAAGATCCAAACCCAATAAGAACACTTTATTACTCTTTCTCTCTCTTCCTTCTCTCGGTGCTCTCGTTCCCGACAACGCAAGTTTTAGTCCGCACCTAATGGATCCCATCCGTCACCTTCCCCAGTCTAGGGAAGAAGGACATTTTCCTTGTTCATCCATTCGCTTCGTCGGGTGGTGAGTAATATCTTAGCCCCCCCAACTTGAGGCGGCAGAGACCGAGCGAGAAGATGGGTCGTCCTGTTTCGCTGCTGGGTCTTTGTTTCTGGGCTTGCATGTTCAGCTGCGGCGTAGTTAGTGCTGATTCGCAGGGCTCACCCGGGGAGGGTACTGCTCGGGTGAGTGTCTCCATTGGGAAAAATGCCATTGCGGAGATCGACGAAGATTTCGTGTGCGCGACTTTGGATTGGTGGCCTCCCGACAAGTGTGATTATGGAGTCTGTAGTTGGCACCGTGCTTCTCTCCTCAATCTGGTAAAACAAGTTCCTCAGCTGAAATGCCTCTGAAGTTCTTATTCTGGTAAAAAAACAAGAAGACGAAATTGTAAAATGCAATCATAATGCCTTCTAATGGTACGATAGAATGAGAAAATGTTTCCTTTATCATCTATTTAATACGTATAGGTGAGTTCGTATGCTTCTTTGGTCTGTGCCCATAAATCGGTGCTGACTTTGCAAAGCTTGTTGTTTGTCGTATTTTAGTTGAATTGAAGTTGGCTTCGGTCGAATGATATGTGTAGGCACATCGTAGGAGAGCCATTCTTTTGCTCCTTGTTAAGTAAACTGAGCTCTGAATCGCCGTCTGATGCTCTGCTTCATTAATGTTGCAGGACCTTAGCAACAAGATATTACTTAATGCAGTGAAGGGTAAGACATCGATTCCTGGCATTTGTGCTCCCTAGCTAATGGAGCATAATCATTCTTGACTTCTTGTTGATTATTATCGATAGTGTGAATTTGGATTGCTGCAGCATTTTCACCATTAAAGATCAGATTGGGCGGTACTCTCCAAGACAAGGTCTTATACGGCACTCCCGATCTTAAAGAGCCCTGTACTTCGTTTGTTAAGGACAATTCAACTATCTTTGGATTCACAGAGGGATGCCTACCCATGGCTAGGTGGGATCAGCTGAATGCCTTCTTCAAGGAATCTGGGTAAGAGAGATTTTATATTCAATTTTTTAACATAAAAAAACAGTAAAAATTTCTTTTCTTAAAGTGTTGTTATTCTATCCTTACAGCGCGAAGATTATTTTTGGACTGAATGCTCTTAATGGACGAACGATACCGCCCAAAGGCCCTGCAGTGGGTGCTTGGGACTCAACAAATGCTGAATCCCTTATACGTTATACTGTCAGCAAAAACTACACGATTTTTGGTTGGGAACTTGGTAAGCACATTCTTGATTCTGCTTCCGGAGCCACAACTGTTGACTCTTATCCCAAAATTTACATGTTCCGGTCATTTCTTTGATGTGCATACCTGGGATCATGGTTTTATTAAGCTTAATTTCCAATTTCTGTGCTGTGGTTGTTATATTCTATACTTTTGCCACAAGTGACATTATAGACAATTCTATTAAAATAGGGGCTTCATAAGTAAATTCCGTGAAAGTAAGAAGACGTAAAAGCTTTTCACCATCCGTGATGATGTGGCATGCTGACATTACCATTTCCACCCTTTATGATCAGGGAATGAACTGAGTGGGAATGGAGTCGGTACAAGAGTAACAGCAAGTCAGTACGCATCTGACACAATCACTCTGAAGAACTTGGTACTAGACATTTACAAGGATGTCGAATCAAAGCCTCTAATCCTAGCGCCAGGAGGTTTTGTTGACACACCCTGGTACAAGGAATTCCTGGACAAAACGCCAAAATCCTTGGATGTAATTACTCATCACATCTACAATCTGGGATCAGGTATCCTTTTTAGGCAACTTTAAGTCTCCTTGGAGAGAAAAATAACTAGTCAATCATCCTTTATTCAGACAAGTATATTTTTATTGCTTGTAGGAGCTGATCAGCACCTTGTCGAAAAAATTCTCAATCCAACTGTACTTGATGGCGAGCTCGCAACATTCAGTAATCTGCAAAGCATAATCAAAAGTTCCGCTTCTTCTACTTCGGCTGTTGCGTGGGTTGGTGAAGCAGGAGGAGCTTACAACAGTGGCCGGGATCATGTTTCAAATACTTTTTTATATAGCTTCTGGTACTTTATCGGACCAAAGAAAGACACAGCTTCCGCTTTATTTTACTGACAATATGACAGGGACACTCTTAATTTGGCATTAGGTATCTGGATCAGATGGGAATGGCATCTACTTTTGATACAAAAACATACTGCAGACAAGCATTTATTGGTGGAAACTATGGTTTGCTTGACGCGACTTCCTTCGTTCCAAATCCTGACTTCTACAGGTGATTTTATAGTGAAAGTCCCATATCATTTTCTAAATTCCCATGCTTGGCATGTTCACGCTCTTTTCATTTTTGAGTCATTTGCTCCACATATAATTGTTAATGATAACGGATTGCGAGAAAAGGGGATGGTGCCTCCCATTGCAAGTTTATAGTTGTACCCTTTTGGTATCAGGACCTAACAACCACAGTGTCATTTGGAGAAAATAATCTCATCCTCTAGTGAGAAAAAGCAGAAATTGTTGATTTGTTGTGTTGCTGCCAGTAGAAGGATGTTGAACTGTGCAGGCATGTTGTTCTATGGACCACCATTTTCTAAGTGCTTAGCTTTTGGCATAACTTTTTATGCTTTTGATAAAGATTATAGTGTTCTCTGAGCAAAAAGAGTGTGTCTGTTTGATTTTCCATCACTTCTTAAAGGGTTATGGGTTGGAATTATTTCTTCAGCTACATTTATTGGGTTCTCCTAGAGGAGTCATTTTCTTTATTTTTGAGCTCTTCATTTTGGGGGGAGTACTAAGACATAAACTAAGAGTATGGCATCCTATTGTGATGCTATTGCTGAATTTCTTTCTCCACTGTACTTCTGGGGACACAATTAGTTTGTTTCGGCTAGGCGTTAGCTACAGACTACATTCTAGTGCAACTTGTCAATAACCTGCTTTGGCCGCAGTGCGCTGCT
This sequence comes from Melaleuca alternifolia, assembly GCA_019926035.1. Taxonomy (NCBI): domain Eukaryota; kingdom Viridiplantae; phylum Streptophyta; class Magnoliopsida; order Myrtales; family Myrtaceae; genus Melaleuca; species Melaleuca alternifolia. The sequence goes on along the minus strand of JAGKPW010000431.1, from coordinate 875,636 downwards.
TTGGCACCGCCTCATGGGGAGAAATGTTCTAAGAGCAAGCTTATCTGGATCGGACAAGATCCGTGCTTATGCTCATTGTGCAAAAGCCTCTGTAAGTTTATTTTGCGTTTTGACTGGCTATATTGCTGGGTATCTCCTTCTAGTTCTTGTTGCATTTGTTAAAGGAAAAAAAAAATTCTCTTGATTCTTGGAATTTAAATTGCAGAAGGGGGTCATGTTGCTGTTCATAAATCTTGATGGCAACTCCACTGCTGAGGTCACAATTGTTAATAATGGAACCCTGATACGCAATCATAGACACTACACCTTTGGGAAAAAGATGATTCGTTTTCCACGGGATCTCAATGATGAAAATGTGAGAGCAGAATACCATTTGACGCCCAAGGATGGGGATCTGGTTAGCCAAACAATGCTGCTTAATGGAAATATTTTAGCTGTGAGTGCATCAGGCGAAATACCTGCTCTGAAGCCTAAATATGTGAATTCATCAAGTTCAATAGTAGTTGCCCCTCATTCAATTGTATTTGCTCACATGCCATATTACGCAATTCCTGATTGTAGTTGAGAGGAAGAAGGCACAAAAGATTATTATATTCCTATCATTGGTTAAGCAGGAGAAATAATATCGATGTTTTTAATCACTCTGTAAATCTTACGGGGCTTTTTTTTCCCCCATTTTATGAGAGGTTGATACAATAAAACCTTCACGAGATGACTGGCAATGCCCAAGTTGTCAGACAACTTATGTGTTGTGATACGCCACCACAATAATCTCACTTCCCTATCAGTATCCATTCAGGCAGATTCACGTTCGATATCAGTGCGATCTAGGTGTCAATATAACTCTTAGTTGCCCACACGAGCATTACATCTTTGAGTCGAATAAGGTCGATAATTGGTTTCCGCAACAAAAATATAACGACGACGAGGTTAGTCACATATTTGGCATAATACATTCCCTCTACTAAGACACAGAGCCGGTGATTTCTTAACTGGCTGTGCCCATTTCAGAATGTAGTCTTTTCGTCCTAACAATGCATGTGGAAACTAATTTTTACATCAATAAAGGCGAAAGTAAAAGCTCTTAATACAATGCAGAGGAAGGCCCTCTGTTCTTGATAGTTTTTCAGTGGTCGCAAGCTTAGACTAATAGCATGGACGATGCAAAGTATCGTAATGGATCACATAATCAAACACAAAATAGGCTGTAATCTCGATGTAAAGCAGTGTGTCATTTGTGCTCTATCCCCATTTTCACCTCAAATATTCCAAAACCCAGTTCTGGTATGTGAGGTAGTTGACTTATCAAGGTGATATGAGACACTCTTTTAATGGGTAGAGGTTCTTTAGTTGGTTTGTCTCATCATCATGTTAATCCTACTCTATGAGTTGTCTAAGACAACACAAAGGAAAGTCGAAGTTATAGTACATCAATTGAAAGATGGCTGACAGCTGTCTTCGGGTTAGACCGAGAAGAAGTCAATAGAGGATGATGCCGGTTTGCTATAAGGTCATGAAAAGGGAAAAGACGCAGACTTATATAAGAGGAGTATAACGAGGAGAATTGCCTTTGCCTAATGATATCTATGGAAGTTGAAAAACGAAAGCGCGACAGATCTGAGTAGTATGGAAGTCAATAAACATACCTGGAGAGTAGTGCAATTGCCAAACGAGATATAGTGCTGGGCTTACCCTGACTTTTATTTGTCTAATTAAAAGACGCTCTTTAACTTGCTATACAGAAACTCGTTTGGTACAAAAGATGAATGATATTTTTACCATCTGATGATCAGTCCAATAGACAGTGTGCCCTTGTAAATGATCCATCGTATCTTTGCGAGAATGTTCATGGATTAGAAGACTCCAGAGCTAAGGAAGATCAAATATCATCCATTTCATGAAAAGATACGATGGATATTTGATTTATGAACGGAAAATCAAATAATCACAAACACATCATGTCCTGGGATAAAGTTGAATCAGTCAACCATCTGATTCTAGTTTAAGCCAAATGGGTGTTGAGACAATGACCTGCAATTAGTTTGCACAACTTAGAGACACCTCGTTTGATGTCAGTCATGCCAGAGATTTAGCATAATGCAATGTTTTCATGACATAGAACCAGTGATTTCAGAGATGGCCTTGCCAGTAGGAAAAAAATAAACAAAAGTAGTTTCCATAGTCCATTTGACTGTCCAATGCAATTTGTTGTCCTTTCTCGACTCTCCAGTGAAAGTGGTTATGATTTCCTCACATCGTTTTCTCCACACTACTTGTGAAATGATATCAAAATGACAATTAAGCGTCAGCCTAGGCCTAAGTATGGATAATGAGGAGAATAACATACCCAAAATGCTTAAATGGATAACAAAATCGAGATGGGCTGTCGTTTTGATACACAGGAGTATGCCATTTATTCACTTTCCCTATTTTTACTTCAACTTTTATCAAACCTGCATTTAATATATGAGGCAGTTATTTCCTTAATAATATGATGTCAGATTCTCTTTAACTGGCTTGGAGTTCTTTAGTTGGTGTGTCTCATCATTGTATAGTTACCAACCGTTTTAACTGTGGTCAGTGTCATAAGGAAATTACCTACATTATCAAATATTTACCAACGTTCCAACGAATTGCCGTGGAAACTTTTGTTATAATTATCCTATTTTTTCTTTGAATAACAAAAGCATATTCAGGCTCAGAATTTAAGATAAGATGAGCTCTCTTGTTTCATTGATGGGTATCTGCATTCTGGCTTGCATCTTCAGCGACTACTCCATTTATGCTGATTCACAGTGTACCTGGAGGTGCTACTATTCAGCTTGATGTTTCTGTCGGTCATGCCATTGCAAATATCGATGCTGACTTTATTAGTGCGACTTTGGATTGGTGGCCCCCTGAGAAATGTGATTTTGGAACCTGCAGTTGGCACCGCGCTTCTCTGCTAAATCTGGTATGCCCATTTGGCTTCACTATGCTAGAGGAGTTTCATTCAGACAAAAAACAAACTAGACGTATATGTGAGAGAGTGCACATGTTCAGCAGTCCACTGAATGCAGAGAAATTGGTTTTGTCAAGTTAAAAGTACTCCATTATCTTATCTACTACCAATGCTTCACAACTTCATGGACTTAGATATTGATCAAGAAATTATTAATACAGAAAACTGGGTCGTGTTCTTGGTTTATTAGTGGATTTTCAAACCTTACATGGTTTAAGTAAATCCTGACTTCTGTTCAGTGAGTTGTACGGGTAGTATACAACACATCATTAATTTTCTTTTTGTTCAACAAAGTTAGCTTTATAAATGATAATGTCTCTTTTTATGTTATTCTCCTCTGTGATGCAGGATCTTAGCAACAAGATATTGTTCAACGTGGTAAAGGGTGAGCTTGATTTAAATATTTATGCTTTTACATCACTGGAGCACAACATTAGAAACCTCTGCTTAGGTGTTGTTGGCTATGTGAATATATGAGTGCGAGACCATGGACTAAATGCTCATGGCAAATACTTTTTCAACTTGTGCAGCATTTTCACCCTTGAAAATCAGATTGGGCGGTTCCTTACAATACAAGGTCTTATATGCCACTAACCATCTTAAACAACCTTGCCCACAATTTGCTAAAGACGCTAAATCAATGTTTGGATTCACTGAGGGCTGCCTGACCATGGCTAGATGGGATCAGCTGAATGCATTTTTCAAGCAAACTGGGTACAGTAACTTTATGAGTGTCTGAAGGTATCACATGAATTATACTGCCTTTGTGCTTATGGTGATCTGTTTTGTCTTCATCAGCGCCAAAGTCATCTTTGGATTAAATGCACCTTAATGGGTGAACCATACCATGACAGCATTGCCCCGCAGTGGGTGCTTGGGGATCTAAGAATGCTGAATCATTTATACGTTATGCTGTCAGCAAGAATTACACCATTCTTGCTTAAGAATTTGGTAATTAGCGATTATATTATTTATTTTGCTTCTAAAGCTATGTGAAGTGACTTCAGAAGCGCTTCCTCCTCCAATTATGTTGCAGCCATTCATATTATACACATTTGAACCCACTGAGAGTAAATTTGAGTACTTGTTACATCCTATATATGCATATTTCCTTGAAGCGAGCTATTGGTATTACCTTCTGATAATATATATGAGCAAAATCGACTTTATGTGGATGAGAGACTTATACCATGGGTGATAATTTTATGAAAAACACATTTGGACATTTGACCTTGCCGTTCAGGAAATGAATTGACTGTAAGCAGAGTAGGTGCAAGAGTGGCAGCAAGCCAGTACGCATCTGATACGTTTCATCTGAAGAACTTGGCGTTAGATATTTGCAAGAGTATTGAACCGAAGCCTCTCATCCTAGCACCAGGATGAAGCTATGATACACTTTGGTTCAAGTAATACTTGGAAAAGACCCCAAAATCCTTAGATGCAATTACTATCGCATCTACAATCTCGGATCGGGTACTTTCTATAGTTACTGTTCGGCTACTTATTAATCATCTTGGGTCTGAGACTATTTGTACTGCTTGTAGGGGCCAATCAGCACCTCATTGAGAAGATTCTAAATCTAACACATCTTGATGGCATAGCTAAAACATTTAGAAAGCTGCAAAGCACACTTAAGGGTTCTGCTTTGGCTACTTCGGCCGTAGGATGGGCTGGGGAAGCAGGAGGAGCTTTCAAGAGCGGCTGAAACGGTGTTTCAAATGCATTCGTGTACAGCTTCTGGTACTTTTCCTGGCACCCCGATAAAACAGATGGTCTCTGTCTTGTTTGACAGAAACAGAGATTATACACGGATGCCTTTTTGTGAGGAAAACAGGTATCTGGATCAGATGGGCATTGCATCTACTTTTCATACAAAAGTGTACTGCAGACAATCTCTCATAGGTGGAAATTATGGTTTGCTCAATGCAACTACCAATGATTTAACTCCTGAATTCTATAGGGGATTTATAGTTGAATTCCTTCATCAATCTTTAAATTCTAAGTTCAACATTTTCAAGCACTTGATGTCTTTCGGTTTGGATTTGACACTAGCTGATGGATAAGGACCTCTCTTCTTCTCTCACAGTTTATATTGAATAAAACAACACCAGCACGTGGGAACATTGTCAACAATTTGATGTTTATTTGTTATTATGTTATCGAGTCTTTAGTTTCTGTTTTACTTGTTCCTAGTTTATAGGAATTATGGGTTAGTGGATTTATTAGTGGTGGAAGTGGAGAACATGTTTATTTGTTATTCTGTTATCAGAGTCTTTAGTTTCTGTTTTACTTGTTCCTAGTTTATAGGAGTTATGGGTTAGTGGATTTATTGCTTTATGTTAATGGTAGAAGTGGAGAACATGTAATCGGCCTATATAAAGGCAATGGTATGCATCGAATAAAACATCTCAGATAGCATATTGCTTTCTAGAGAGGTTATCAAACTATTTTGCTGTTTGTTCTTTCATCAATCGGGTATCAGAGCCAAGTTCTGAGCATTTGGTGACTTCCACTATTGCCAAGATGGGTGATCTTCAAGTCGTTGGCGGAATCAAGAAGCTCAACAACCAGAACTACAATTCTTGGTCTACTTGCATGATGTCTTACATGCAGGGCCAAGATTTGTGGGAAGTTGTAAATGGAAATGATGTGAGACAACCGGAGGCTGAAGATGCGAATGGAACATTGCGGAAGTGGAAGATCAAAGCGGGCAAAGCCATGTTCGTTTTGAAGACGACGGTTGAAGAGGATGTGCTGGAGCATATCCGAGATGCGGAAACTCCCAAAGAAGCTTGGGATACATTCGCCAAGCTATTTTCTAAAAAGAATGATACGAAGCTCCAACTCTTAGAGAGTGAGTTGCTGTAGGTGGCGCAACACAACATGACGGTCGCACAGTACTTCCACAAAGTGAAGACATTATGCCAAGAGATTACCGAGTTGGATCCGGAGGCTCCTATTGGCGATACCAGGATAAAACGAATCATCATCCATGGTTTGAAGTCAGAATTCAGGAGTTTTGTTGTTGCTATACAAGGATGGCAAACTCAGCCATCGCTTGTGGAATTTGAAAATTTGCTAGCTGGTCAAGAAGCCTTAGCTAAGCAAATGGGAGGAGTCTCGGTAAAGAATGAAGAAGAGGCACTCTATGCCAACAAAGGCAGTTGGAATTCCAAGCAACATGGCGACGGTGGATCCAAAAAGAACGATGACAAGGCGAGAAGTCATCAAGGCGAAGGGAGCGTTCGTGCAGGGAGAGGTTTTAAGAACCATGGGAATGGCCAAAAGTTTGACGGGAAGTGCTACAATTGCAAGAAGAAGGGTCATATGGCAAAAGATTGCTGGTCAAAGAAGAAGGTCGTTGAGAGTAATGCTGTTACTTCCAAAAGTGAAGACGAATGGGATGCTGAGGCTTTCTTTGCTATAGACGAAGAGGAGCTAGCCCTTATAGCAACAACATTCAATCAAATTGATTATGAAAATGATTGGATTGTTGATTCGGGCTGCTCAAACCATATGACCGGTGATAAAGAGAAGCTGCAAAACTTGTCAGAGTACAAGGGAAGCCGGGTGGTGGTGACGGCGAATAACTCAAAGTTACCGATAGCTCACATTGGTAATACAATAGTCTCTCCCCAATGTAGTGATACCGAGGTGTCACTCCAAAATGTCTATCATGTTCCAGGTATGAAGAAAAATCTTCTCTCAATAGCACAATTAACATCTTCTGGCCATTTTGTTCTGTTTGGTCCACAAGATGTGAAGATATATCGGGACCTTGAGATTATAGAAGAGCCGGTAATGAAGGGACGGAGATTGGAGTCGGTCTATGTGATGTCTACAGAAACTGCATATGTAGACAAGACGAGAAGGAACGAGACGGCAGACTTGTGGCACATGCGGCTAAGTCACGTCAGTTATTCCAAGCTAGATGTGATGATGAAGAAGTCGATGTTGAAGGGACTTCCACAACTTGAAGTGAGAACAGACAGTATATGTGCAGGTTGTCAATATGGAAAAGCGCACCAAATGCCATACGAAGAGTCCAATTTTAAAGCGAAAGAACACTCTTATGTGTTTGGACCAATTAAGCAAGCCTCCATTGGTGGGATGAAGTACATGGTGACCTTCATTGACGACTTCTCGAGGTACGTATGGGTTTATTTTATGAAGGAAAAATCTGAAACTCTTTCAAAGTTTAAAGAATTCAAAAAGGTAGCAGAAGCAGAGGTTGAAAAAAGAGTTTGTTGTCTACGCACCGACAACGGGGGAGAATACACCTCAGATGAGTTCTCAGATTTCCTTCGGGAGTGTAGAATACGCCATCATTCACATGTGCCAGCACTCCGCAGCAAAATGGGGTAGCTGAGAGGAAAAACAGGCATCTGGCAGAAGTATGTCGAAGTATGCTTCATGCAAAGAATGTCCATGGACAGTTTTGGGCAGAAGCAATGAAGATTGCAGCCTTCGTGACCAATAGGCTTCCTCAACAAAGGTTATGCTTTCTTTCACCTTTTGAAAAAATATGGAACTTGAAGCCTGCTGTTGGTCATTTTCGAGTTTTTGGATGTGTATGCTATGTATTTGTACCTGACCACTTTACGTAGCAAGATGGAGAAAAAGGCTGTTAGGTGTATTTTTGTAGGATATGACAGCCAAAGGAAAGAGTGGCGATGTTGTGATTCAACAACTGGGAAGTGTTATACATCTCGGAATGTGGTGTTTGATGAAGCTTCCTCATGGTGGTCCTCAAACAAAGAAGTACTACCAGACTCAGATGCTTTTAAAGAAGTGTTAGAAATTTCTCAATTTCAGCTGAGTTCAGGTGAAACAGAGGTTCCAGACAATGGTGAAGATGTTGAAGAAGGCATAGCTCAAAATCCTTGGCAAACAGGTGTCTACCAAAGGCCAAGTGTAGCAGGTACACCAACTGCACTTAGAAGATCAACAAGAGCTAGAAAGCTAAATCCCAAGTATGCCAATGCAGCCATAGTAGAAGAATCAGATGCAAAAGAACCAGAGACTTTTGAAGAAGCGTCTCAGAGTCCAGAATGGATTAAAGCTATGGAGGAGGAAATTGCAGCATTAGAGCAAAATCAGACTTGGGAGCTCGCACCAAAACCAAAAGATGTGAAGCCTATTTCTTGCAAATGGGTGTACAAGATAAAGCGTCGCACTGATGGATCACTAGAGAGGCACAAGGCTTGTCTAGTAGCTCGTGGGTTTTCTCAATAATATGGACTAGACTATGATGAAACGTTTAGTCCAGTTGCAAAGTTTGCAACTGTACGAGTCTTACTAGCATTTGCAGCTAGCAAAGGTTGGAACTTGTGGCAAATGGACGTGAAGAATGCCTTTTTACATGGGGAGCTAGGCTTTCAGAGTCAAGATCATCCTAAGTATGTGTGTAAGCTTCGGAAGGCTCTCTATGGGTTGAAACAAGCACCAAGGGCTTGGTATGGTAAGATTGCTGAATTTCTTACTCATATTGGTTATTTAATGACTTCTGCGGATTCTAGCTTGTTTGTTAAAGCTAAAGGAGGGAAGCTAGCTATTTTGCTTGTGTATGTGGATGATTTAATCATCACAGGAGATTGTGAAGAAGAAATTCTCCAAACCAAGGAGAATTTGTCAATTCGCTTTCAAATGAAAGAACTTGGACAGCTCAAGCATTTTCTTGGTCTAGAGGTCGACTGTACTCAAGAAGGAATATTTCTTCATCAGCAAAAATATTGCAAAGATTTGTTAAAGAAATTTGCAATGCTTAAATGCAAGCCAATCTCGACACCGATGGAGCCAAACGCCAAAATGTGTGCTCATGAAGGGAAAGACTTAGAAGATGCTACCATGTATCGGCAGTTGGTGGGTAGTCTTATCTACTTAACTTTAACAAGACCAGATATTTCTTTTGCAGTTGGTGTGATGAGTCGCTACATGCAAAATCCAAAGAAGACTCATTTGGAATCAGTCTGTCGAATCCTAAGGTATGTGAAGAGTACGCTTGGTTATGGTATTATGTACAAGAAAGGTGGAGATTGCAGACTAGTTGGCTATTGCGATGCTGACTACGTAGGGGACCGTGATACCCGACGCTCAACTAACGGGTATGTTTTCATGCTTGGGTCCGGAGCAATTTCTTGGTGTAGCAAAAGACAACCAACAGTGTCTTTGTCAACCACAGAAGCAGAGTATCGAGCAGCAGCAATGGCAGCTCAAGAAAGCACTTGGCTTATGCAATTATTGAAAGACTTGCATCAGCCAATAGAGTATGGTATCTCTTTGTACTGCGACAACTTGTCGGCAATACGTTTGGCAGAAAATCCAGTTTTTCATGTAAGAACTAAGCATGTGGAGGTGCATTATCACTTTATCAGAGAGAAAGTCTTGCAAGAAGAAATTGAGTTGAAGCATGTTAGAACAGAAAACCAAGCTGCAAATTTGTTTACAAAAGGATTGAGTGGCAACAAGTTCGAAAGTTTCTGTCATCAACTTGGAATGGTGAAAAGAGTAGCTAGTGTTGAGGGGGAGTATTGAATAAAACAACACCAGCACGTGGGAACATTGTCAACAATTTGATGTTTATTTGTTATTCTGTTATCAGAGTCTTTAGTTTCTGTTTTACTTGTTCCTAATTTATAGGAGTTATGGGTTAGTGGATTTATTGCTTTATGTTAATGGTAGAAGTGGAGAACATGCAATCGGCCTATATAAAGTCAACGGTATGCATCGAATAAAACATCTCAGATAGCATATTGCTTTCTAGAGAGGTTATCAAACTATTTTGCTGTTTGTTCTTTCATCAGTTTATTCATGGGTCTTCGTTGTTATAACCTTTTCTCGCACGTCCACCAAATGATTCAATATATTTGCTTTGGCTACACCTCCCTTAAAAAAGTTCCTAAAACATTCATATTTATGCAATTGGGCAGTCCATTTAGAGACCAAGCATAAACACGAGCTTACTTACTCAGCACTCTCTCTCTTTGCAGCATCTTATCGTAATGACACCTATAGATTCTGATTTCTTCTCTGCAGTGCGCTGCTTTGGCACCGACTCATGGGTAGAAATGTCCTGGGAGCGAGCTTCTCTGGATCGAACAAGATCTGCATCTATGCTCATTGTGCAAAAGCCTCTGTAAGCTTGTTGTGCATCTTAATTGGCTAAAGGACTGGGTATATCCTTTAAGTTTGTGCTTGCTATCTGATCCAAAATACCCCGATATTGCAGAATGGGGTTACGGAGTTGATGATAAACCTGGACGGCAGCTCCATTTTTGAGGTCATGGTTGTTGGTTTAAAGAATAGCATTTCACTTCCTAGAGGTTTAAACAATGCAAATATGAGAGAAGAATACCATTTAATGCCGAAGGATGGGAATCTGCACAGCCAGATGGTGCTGCTTAATGTAAATATATTAGCCGTGAGTCCATCTGGTGACCTAAATATGTAGTTTCGTCAAGTTCAATAGTAGTCGGTCCTCATTCTATTGTATTCGCGCACATGCCATATCATGTCATTCCGACTTGTAATGGTGGATAGGAGATGGAACCCGAATAAGTTTCCTAGTGAAATTTATTGAAGAAGAGAAATAATGCAATTTGTTCTTTTTCGCAATTCCTCAGCTAATCCTACTGCCTTGTTCTACTCTGTCGGAGAAGTAATAGGCAATTCTGTTCGTGTATCCAAGGAAGCTACAGAATTCAATATTGACGAGATTTAGAGAAACAATCCTACACGACTTTTGTGACAAGACACGCTTAAGATCAACATGCCAAATCCTTTAAAGAGTCGTCATTGCCTCTCAACTGGAAGACCGTGATTGCGTCCCCGCAACAAAATCATCTTTTTGCTCTGTCTTCCGACGACAACGCTGACTAAAATAATCTTAAAAAGCAAACCAGAGGGACCATAAGTATCAATTATTGTAGAATTTGATGGAGACACGGTCAAATGTGAGGGCTGTGTTCTGAACCTGAAGCTGAGAAGCGAATTCGTCAGGTACATTTTTCCACAACAACTCAATTTATTAAAGCCTGTTTTGACTATGACAACCTCACCAAACTGATCTGCTAAGAAATCCAGTTCATTCACATGCAAGAATCCAAGAAACAAATCCAAGTTAATCTTCCATGTTGGTTCTGATGGGACCTCTTTGTTCGTCCGCATGAGAAACAAGGAGAGTGAAATATGGTACTTTTCCGGTTTGTCTTCTCTGATCAAAACAAGTACAAGTGGGATCTTTCTCCACAAACTCCTCCTCATTTGCAATCCCACCAATCTCCCGAACACGAACCTGAAAAGCAAATTGGTCAATGTGCATTTTTCCTCAAGAACTCAATTTCTAAAGTTTGGATTGACTAAGACAACCTCAACAAACAGTTCTGCTAAGAAATCCATTTTCTTCGCATGCATGAATCCAAGATAATGTTGCAAGTCATTTCTGGCGGGACCTCTTTGCTCCTCCACATGTGAAACAATGAGAGTGAAACATGGTACTTTGTCGGGTTGACTTTCTCTGAGCAAAACAATTACAAATAGGATCTTTCTCAGGAACTCCTAATTATCAGCAACCCCAGTAAAACAAGGTCTTCTGCATCTCTTCCACACACAACATTGATTATCATGGCTTGTGAAACAGAAAATGCGAAGTCTGTGACATTTCCAGTGGTCGACATTAGCCTTCTCTCCTCAGAAGATGAACTCCAGAAACTGAAGTCTGTTCTCAGCTCTTGCGGTTGCTTCCAGGTCAATATTTCTGCAGAATATTGTTTTTATCGTCCTTATGGTTACATTTATAACATCATGCTCAAGAAAGCTTTCAAGCAAAAATTAAATGATGACAGTGATAAATATGGTTTCTTAATTTAGTATTTACATCCAAATTGTATTATTAGTTGCTTCATATTGCTATCCAGTGACTTACGAATCACGTTATACTCTCAATGCTTAACATTTAAAACAAACAGTTGCATAGTTGTTGCTTGCTTAAGGAGGCTTGAGTTAGATTTCCCACACCTTCTTTTGCACATTGTTGGGTTTCCATGGTTTTCGTTTTCTTATGCAAATAAATTGTCAAGATATGGTATTTTTAGGATAATTAAATGAAAAAACCATGCCTTCATTTAGTACTTTGATCTTTTAGAATAGATGCAGTGATCGATCCCATAGAATCTTACATGGTATTAGAGCTAGAGATCCCGAGTTCAAATCTTTCCTGATTCTTTTTGCCAGCCAAATTAAAAATGTACATGCTTAGTACTTGGCAAAAAGGCTAGACCAAGCATAAAAGGGAATGTTAGAATATTTAAATAATATAACGATGCCTTCATCAAATAATTTAAGTTTTTAAAACAGTTGGAGTTGTCCGACAAAATCTCACAAGTATCATGAATATTAGGTTTTGGCAATTGTTTTCTCACCATAAAGATATGCTAGAGCCTTCAAGTTGATCAGAGTTTCCTAAATTATAGGCTATTGGTCATGGAATATCGGTTCAATGTCTTGACAAAGTGCGCGAAGTTGCTCAACAGTTCTTTGCCTTGCCAGTCGAAGAGAAACAAAAATATTCACGAGCTCCGAATGAGGCTGAGGGGTATGGAGATGACTTGGTTGTATCTGATTACCAAGTTAAGGATTGTTGCTATCGCTTGTCTCTTAGAGTATTTCCTGAAGATCAAAGGAGGATAAGTCTTTGGCCTGTAAATCCTGCCGATCTTGGGTATGTTTTAATGTAATTGCCTACTTTCTGCTTCATGTGACCAAATCATAATTTTGTATACTAATGGAAAATGAATAGCTTCTGGTTCTCAATGGGAATTCCTTGCTAATTCAGCATTATTTCACAAGAAAAGCATAATCCAAAAATATTGTCACTAAAGAAGTGGTCATAAGGTTCCATTAAATTAGAAATACACAGAAGAACAACCTACCCAAAAGTCTGGGGACGTAAGATGCGAAATCTGCAAGCCCTATTAGCAATAGCATTATTTTGCATGACTGCTTTATTCCTTTATGATGGTATATGCCATGTTTTGAATTGTTCATTCTTTCTTCTATCTCTTATTGACAGTAAAACCTTGCATGAGTATGCTCTCAAGGTAAGATCAGTGATAAATGATCTTTCTAAGGCAATGGCCAGGTCACTCGAGCTGGAAGAGAACAGCTTCTTGAATCAATATGGAAACCAGCCAGCGTTGGAAGTGCGGCTGAATTTCTATCCACCGTGTTCCAGGGCAGAAGTTTTCGGCGCCAAACCTCATTTAGACAGATCGGGAATTACAGTTCTTTTGCAGGACAAAGAAGTGGAAGGCCTCCAAGTCCTTAAAGATGGCACGTGGCACATGGTTCCTGTTATTCCCCACGCTCTCGTCGTCAATCTGGGTGGTCTGATGCAGGTATGCATTCTGCATCCATGTAACAAGAAAATCCAAAAATTACATCAGTTGGGTAAAATGCAAATTTTGGCGTATGGGGAGGAATTGCAATGGACATCATTTGAGCAACTATATGCTTTGCTCTCTGTGGAAGTGATTGTCGGTCTATTTAGTCATTTGATTAGTTATAGGCAGAGAACATGTTAAACGATGAAACTATAATTATTAACAAGCTTTGGCCCAGCCGTTGCGCAAGCTCTCTTAGATATCAGTCTTTAGTATGTTAATGATTGGCAACAAGATTTGCAGGTAATGACAAATGGGATGTTCAGGAGCCCCTTGCACAGAGTATTGACAAACGCCAACAAGTTGAGAATGTCGGTCGCTGTGTTTGATGAGCCAGAGGCAGAGAAAGAGATCGGACCAGTCGATCACTTAGTCGACCACATGAGGCCGAGGTTATATAGAACTGTCAGGAACTTTACTGCTTTCAACTACGAGTGCTTCCAGAAAGGAAAGCATTCGCTCGAGGAACTTAGAATTTGACTGATTCCTGAATTTGCCGCATAGGATGGATGTTGGTCTCCATGGCATGTAACCGAATGCTAGTTTGTACCCTAAATAAGTGACAGGAGTGGAAAATGTTGACACGAGAAGCTCAGTTTAATTGTTGGTTTCGAAATTAGATTGGAAAAAACATAGACACAGAATAATTGTTTGAAAATTGTAATGTCATCAGTCATCATCATCAGCTTATGCAGTGATACAACTTATGAGACAACAGGCCGGCCTTGAAAATTATCTTCACTAAAATTTGTCTCGTAAAGTTTCACATGTATAGCTTTATTGAAGGATATCTAAATTATAAAGTTTCATCCTGTCCCACGACTGCTCAATGTTCAGCAAAAATTTCATTCAAGGTTTTAATCCCAAATGCACTTTAGATTGATGGAGACAAGCTCTCTATTAGGAAATAATAATAAGCGTAAATTGGTCATTCACATCGATAGGGTTACACACATTATATATATATATATATATTCTTGTAATTCCTTCGATTAAAATAATATGATACAGATTTACTCTTGCTCAATACGGTATCAGAGCAAGGTTAAACTCTACCACCATAATAGTCCACCGCCACCATTCACCATCATCGTTGCACACCAGCCACCACCACCATGCCCTTCACACAGTAGATTTAGATCTGGCTAGAGGGGCGATTCGAAAGTGTTGATCACCCCTCAATTGTTCCTCCAGAGTCCTGGCTCTAAGACTCCGGCTACCTCCAACTCCTCAACCAACGATCCTCCTCCACGACCGCGGTAGAAGCCTCCTCTTCCTCCGACAACGATCCCTCCTCTGAACCTACCCCTCCGGGTTCTTCGCCTTTGGGTTCTTCGCCTCTGGGTTCTTCGCCTCTGGTTTCTTCGTGATCCTCAATCCCTAATTTAGGGCCTAACCACCCTAGACCCGAGAACAAGGTTAGTGTTTTCATGCCCCAAGCATAGAGTTTTTGGTTCAAGTGTCAGCTGTTACTTATATTTTGAAAATCGATTTTCGACTTTTTATAGAGGAAATTATTTTCCTGAATTTAGGTGTAATTTTTTCATTGACTTGGAAAAAACTTGCTATTAAACCATTTTCAAAAGCTGCTTAAACAATGAAAATGAGGCAATTTTTCTCATGAAAAATATTTTTCACAAAATAAATGAAACATCAAAGAAGATTTTAAGAGGCACAAGAAATAAAAAAAAATGATGACCAAAAAATTGTACCCAAAAAGAACCCCAAACCAACCACAGTGACCACCCTTGTATTGTCCAAGAACCAAACCAAGCTCGTTGAATCCACTCTCTCCATAAAAAAACAAGACCAAGTTGATAAAACCCAAAATAAACCTGTCTTCCAGGAACCAAACCAAGCCTTCCAAACCCACAAATTCAAACCCAAAAGCATCACCCACACATCCACTATTCTTGATAAATCCCAGCTCAAGAAGCAGAAAATGACCTTGAAAGCCTCCATTTCCACCAAATTAGGGTTTGAAGAAGATGGAAAATGGCTTGACTTGTCCCTTGTTATACTAAATTTTGGGCAGACATGTTTGGCGATGCCATTAGCGGATTCATGTTGACTCAGAGCACCAACGAGCCATGTTGGTCAGAGATATTAAAATTTTATCATGTTAGATTTCAGAAATCTTAAATCAACGTCAGCACTCAAGTGATCATTGTTTTACCAAACCGGCACTGAAGTGGTTCATTGCAAAGTTTTGGCACAAGATTGAGCAATATACGAAATATATGACACTTCTGGTGTATTTTTTCTGAAAATATTCATATTTTTACCATGCAACTATTGAGGATAGAGGCTATTTTCAGTTGAGCAACCCCCGCAAATTCAGACTTACAACATAACGACGAAGGCTCGCACATTCCTTGACCGAGTTTACTCTTCAACCCCGGTTGTGCACCCAATTCTTCGCTGTTCAGCCTCCAGTTTGTTTCTCACGTCAGCATTCAACTCGGTTTGCTCTTTATTTTCAGCTTGCTTGCAGCCGAGATCCTTTGCTGGATATCACCCCCTCCTCTTCTCTCGAATACTCTACCAAAGCCAAGTACATGCTATTCAAAAGAACATTCACGATAAAGCTTAGGAAGAAGTTAATGATTGTTCAAGGAAGGTAAATTTGGAAGGGGTTGGTTGCGAATGTTGCAGAGTAAAGAGCTTCATATGGGAATTACTACATCTTATTAAACCATTGCTTAACACGTGTGAATACATGGGTAAGTTAACAATAGTCGAGGGTAATCTAAGAAGTAACTATAGTCACCTATAACAAATTTGAAATCCATAGAGGCATGGATAGATATCGCAATGAGTATGTAAGTCTGCTCCATGGATCGGTACATTTTTCTCAAACTACCGCCGGTCAATTTTAAAAAAACATTGCACGTTTACGTTAGGCTGGTCATTCGCTATAGGTATACTTTATCTTTTAGATTACAAAAGGCTCAAAGGCCGTAATATTATATGGTAAAGTCTAAAGCTACCTAATCTGTACAGAACGTTAGTACAGATGATTAAATATAATAACCGACGGTAGATTGTCTAACATCATAAATGAGTTAATTATGATTTTATAGATGACTTCTAGGTTGGTGAAGTCTTAAAAAATATGGGAAGTTACTACCGAAGAATAGGTCCAGAGGTTAAGCAAGTAGGTTTGCTTTAAAATCGCCACTTGATCATATAAGGCTATCTAATACTAGAGCCAACTTGCAAATAAATAACTTGGTGGGAATGCAACCAACCTAGCCCTCACTTTCCGCGAAACTTATCCAACGAATCCAAAAATTTTCAATTCTACTAATTTAGGCCTAAATCTTTATATGAAATTCTAATGTCATCCTTCTAATAAAGTTTTTGTTGCTAACGTGACAATACGCCATGTAGGACGGTCGATAGTGATCGCATTGTCACGTCAGCAATTTCCTCTAATGATTAATCGGAATGACTACACTGAAATATTGCACAAATATTTAGAACTAAATTGGCAAAATCGAAAAATTCATAACTGAATTGGCATTTGTATTGTGAATTTAGAACTAATTAGATAATTTCTCCCCGTACTTTCCTCGGTCATTTTTAAAAGTAAAGACTAGATAGAAGAATAGTTAATGAGGAAGCTCCTGTGTCTCGATGCAATGCATTGGGAAGAACCTGCCAAAAGCCTCCGTTTACGTCATGTGAGAATTAGGTAACCTAGTATGTGATGCAAGAGTTAATGGACAGAATCGTTGGTCGGGAAGCGCAGTCGCATGATATTGGCTCTTAATAGTGACATTTACATCGACTTCTGGAACGGATAAAACCTCCTACTGGCGGTGCTGTCGTATCCAACGAAGCATAATACCATTTTACCATTGCAAAGATACCACAGCAAGCACTCTGACTGGACCATCTTCCATCTCACATTACGAATCATGGTGCACTTTGGAGAAGTCAATGAGGAGCTGATTTGTTAGGCCCTCTCTCTTTTGGTGACATATCTCCCTACTTTCAACTATGTTATCTTTATTTGTGGATTTTTATTTGGCCACTGGAGTTAAGATGATGACATTTTAATTCAGTTTTTAGATTTGGTGACCTAGCACTTAATTCCATTAATAAGTGAAAGTTTCCATTTCGTGACTGCTCATGTAAAAAACGCATTTTAAGCCGACGGTATACCTTGTATATTAGATCACTGCTTAATTTCTTATTAACTCTGAAAAAAGTAGGTTCAACAAAGCAGAAAGGAAAAGAATATTTTATAAAGCGAGGAAATATATTCCAATCCAATTGCCTCGCATATTACCAACACACTATTTCATACACATGTACAAGAGGGAAATTGGGAAATTGTTATCCCTTGGGTATTTTGGGAGACGATCTATGCCCTTTAGAAGCTACGTTTGAGGAAAAAGAAAACAATTACTCTGACGATGTGAGGATACTAATCTCAATAATCTAGTTTAGCCTAATTAATTATCTGCTTTAGATCTGCTATTTGTACTTGAAAAAACAACTTGGCTTTTCTCTCGGTCTTCGATATTGTTAAACTACGTCTTGAGTTTAAGTCATGACAAATTGCAATCCAAGTAGAAATTCAAAATGCAAATATATACTTTCCAAACGAACAACAAATTATTGAGATGTTTTTTGCATTGAAGCTGGATTCCTAGCTTGAGCTAGCTCTTTTGTGGAATAGGTACCAGTATTCAGACTAAACCTTACTAATCTCTTGTGCCATTATTGTTTAGCATTAATTTTCCTGGTAATTTCTTCTTCTCTTATTAGACTTGAATTTACAAGATTCATTAGTTATCATGTCATTTCTTAGCAAATTGTTCATGTCTAGTAAATAAATAACTTCATTATAGAATATGTCTAAGATCTAAGGTTAATGAGGATATACTCTGTTAATTACCTAAATCCAAAAAATGGGGGCACTTGCAGACTAGGTCTCATCCCAACTTTGATTTTGAGCTCTTTTGAATCATGAAACCTTTTGATTTCCTTTCAATTTCAACATGATATTCAAGACTCTTTATTCAACACAAGGTAGAAAATGGAGGGTACATTAATTATTGTATGAAGAGGTGCTGTTTGTCAAGCACGAGCAAACAATCCAAAGGCGGGATTGATGGTGGTAAAGCCTCCATCCACTGCCAGATTCTGGCCACTGATGTACTTGGAGTCATCACTCCCCAAGTACAGAGCAGCCTCCGCCACATCTTCTTCCCGAAGACTCACCCCATCCAAGTTAGAATACACTCGGACTCCGGCATCGTCGTCAATTTTGAAAAACTCCTTTGTCAATGGTGTTAGAATGAAGTAAGGTGAGAGACAGTTCACGCGGATTCCATACCGCCCGAGCTCTGCAGCCACGTTCCTTGTGAGCCCCACGACAGCGTGCTTGGAGCTGGTGTATGCATGGGACGCAACCCCGCCCACGCTCGAGCTGACGCTTCCAACATTAATGATGCTTCCGCTTCGTGCCGGGATCATGGCTCGAGCAGCATGCTTGGTCCCTAAGAAAACGCCCGTCAAGTTCACGCTGACCACTCTCTCGAAGTCGGCTTTGTCATTGTCCAATATGTTGGCTTTGGGTGGGTCGCAGATTGCAGCATTGTTCACCATTATGTCCAGTTTTCCATACTTGTCAACTGCAGCGGCAACGACATTTTCAATGTTGGATTCGATTGATACGTCGCAGTGTACAAAAGCCGCGGCCTCCGGTCCCAAATCCATGCACACCGACTTGCCCAAGTCATCTCGAATGTCGGCTATAATGACTTTAGCCCCATGCTTGGAGAAGAGCCTTGCAATACATTCTCCTATGCCACCCGCCCCGCCTGTGATCACGACCACCTTTCCCTCTAGTCTGCAAACCTTATGTTAAATAAGTCCCACTATCTACTTTGATATGAACAATAGATACTATGACGAGAGTATTTCTAGCTTTGATGAGCATGACTCTATTATTAACATGCCAATAATGGCAAGCGTATTGCCAAAGCCACCTGAATGACAGAAACCTCTTGGTCTGTATTAGGCAAATGTGATATTTGTTCTTTTGCTCTCGGACGCATGGAAAAAAAAAAAAAGGACTCGTGTTGCATAAACCCATCCTATGTGAAGGGACTTGCATACCTTCGTGCTGCCTGGGGGAGGAGTGCTGTGGTTGTCATGGTTTGAAGAGTCTTTCGAAAAAGGCTCGAGCTATTCGCAAGTGGGTTTTTGTTTGAGCCAAAACCTTCTCATTATATAGACTTTCGGGCGGTGGAAACTTAATCCATGCCAATCGAACCAAAGGATTCACTTGTAATTTCAATCAGGGGGCAACCCTCGAATGGAACCTGATCTTAAACCCGCCGGGTCGTCAATATCCTATTGTTGTTTAGAAGCGCCACTGAGAAGCTTCATCCTAGTTTCATCCATGATTATGCAATCGACTATGACAAGATCAAGCAGCCATTTTTTACCCTCCACCTTGAACTAACACGTGTCTGTATCATCTTGTGATGTTTTCTCTAGAACAAGTGAAAGTGCGTCTGCTAGATTTGTTGACAAGCTCAAACTTGATATGTCTTGTGGTGATCTCCTGAAATGAAGGTATTAAACTTCTACAGCAGGCTCTCAACAAATGGTTGATTGGTGACCACTTCAAATATGTATTGAATTTTATGAAAAGAAAACCATAACATCCACCCGATAACAGCCTTCATGGTAATTCGGTCTGATCCATGGATCGTAAAAAGAGATCAAGGATGAAGGTAGTGATATGTTGACGTAGAATGCAACCTGAATTAAAAGGGAGAGATCTAACTCCGAGAGTAAGATTGTTTGGAGAATTAATTGTACTAGGCTTTTGTCGCGCACTTTCAACATCGAGCATGTGAACTAGATGAAGACAAGACATTGCCCCCACAGAAGATGCGCAAATGCTGATTACCTACGATTACATCGAAGGAAAAGACAAAAGGAATTGATCAAAGAGAAGGCTTTGTCAAGTGCAAGACAAGATGAGTCTTTGTTTATTCTTCTTTGTCGACTTTTCACAGCATATGAACAAGTCAGCAATGCCCCAACTTGATGATTAATTATTCGAATTATCAAGTTTTCTTTGATTATTCATTATATATTCGAACGTGACTTACGTAATTAGGCTTACGTACGCACCTCCCATATCTAAAGCTTAAGATTATGGCTATAGGAGCATTTTGATAATAATCCAGGTTGATAAGAGCTGGAACGAAAGAGGAAGAATTCGCTTATCCCTGTCAATGAGCTTTTCCTTAAGAGAATATCTATTGCTATATTTTCTATTAGCTTTTGTTCTCTTCATACCTTTTGTTTTTGTTATCAATTCTTAACTGCCAACGATTGGATCAAAGGAAAAGACTAGAGAAGTTGATCAATACTGAGGCCTTATCGCATGCAAGAAAAGATAAGCCTTTTTTTTAATCTTCCTCTCACCGAATTTCATATGCTTCATTTGCGACTTTTCACATGCGAACAGGTCATGCAGCCGCTCAACTTGATGCTGTTGGTGGTGCGAGGATTACGCAATTGAAATTACCTAAGGGTATACGTCGTTGGTCATGTAGAACGGAAATTTTATTCAATAAAGACAAAAGGAGACGAAATAAACCCTCTTTTATTTTTAATTACTTCATTTATTGTCGAGTGGTCATCGTCTATTGGCCTCAAGTGGATGGCTTCCTTTGTATTTAACTACTTCCACTACAGGCGGATCCCTTTGTTTGTTGAGCGTACGTCGCTATGCTTGGTTAAAATTCCCTCTGAAGAAACTATGGGAGAGCACATAATCAAATCGCAATAAGAGGAATAATATTCTTATCTTAGCTTAAGCTTTGAGATGCACGTATTGAGTTGTTTAAAAAAATTGTATCTAAAGAATTAGTGTGGTATGAAATAATTAATATATCAAAGTTGGCTAAAACTAATTAACTTATGTTTCTGAGTGAAAGTGCGTCTACTAGATTTGTTAATAAGCTGAAACTTGGTGTGTCTTGTTTTGATTTCCTGAAGTGATGGTATGAACTTCCACTATGCGCTCTCAACAAATGGTTGATTGGTGAAAACTTTAAATACAAAAAGAAAACGTAACGTCCACCCAATAACGACCTTCATGGTACGGTGTGATCTGGGAATCGTGAAAAGAGATTAGGGATGAAGGTGGAGATATGATGATGTAGAATGAAACCTGAATTAAAAGGGAGCAAATCTAATACCGAGAGTAAGATTGTTTGGAGAGTTAATTGTATTGGGCTTTTGTTGCATGCTTTCAACATCGAGCATGTGAACTAGTTGAAGACAAGACATTGCCCCGGCAGAAGATGTGCAATGCTAATTACCTACGACTCCATCGATGGAGAGAACAAAATGAATTGATCAAAGAGAAGGCTTTGTCACGTGCAAGACGAGATGAGTCTTTGTTTATTCTTCTTTGGCGACTTTTCACAGCACATGAACAGGTCAGCAATGCCCCAACTTGAAGATTATTCAAACTTGACTTACGTAATTAAGCTTACTTACGCACCTCATTTATCCGAAGCTTCATATTCTGGCTATAGGAGCATTTTGATAATAATCTAGGTTGATCAGAGCTGGAACGAAAGAGAAAGGATGTGCCTTTCAATCACCTCCCATATACATCGATGGTCATGTACAAAGGAAATTTTATTTGTTGACACATAAATTTTGACGATCCATTTAGGTTAAAAAATATCGTAAGAATTATATAATTTATAGTTTTAAGCAGTCGTCGTGATAGTATTAATATTGAACCAGCGATGGCATAAACTAAAAGTAGTCGCATGGACTTGGCCCGTACTCCAAGAATTTTTGGCTGGCACCTAGGAGGACTAGACTGAATTTTTCAGCCCCTTGTTCGGGATGATTTAAGTTTTACTAGGATCATCCCCAGTAATGCTTAAGGCATGAAACGTATTCAATGCACTAAGCAAGTACTGAAATGGTGTCCATCTTTCCCGCGTTGATCTCCTCAGAGCGGGCATATTATCAGTGTCGAAGTCTTCATCAGAATCTACTTCCTCAACTTCATTAATAAAGTCTCATTGCTCCAAATTAGAATCAGACTTAACTAGTGTACCTTGTGGAACCAATTCCGCAGTTTCAATTTTAGGGCTTTCTTCAAATACTATCACTTTCTTGGGCTCGTCACTTTCCTGCGTGCCTGCCTGAGATTGTGATTCACGAAAGACAACATCCTTGCTGTATACGATGGTCTTTGATTTTGGATTCCATAGCTTATAACCATTGACCTTGTCCTTGTATCCGATGAATATGTTCTTTTCAGACTTATCGCCAAGCTTATCCATTTTCTCCTTGGCTACATGAACATATGTATCACACCCGAACACTCGAACATGTGACATATTCAGCTTCTTCCCAAACATTGCCTCATATGGTGTATGGTTCTTCACTGATGAGGTCAATGACCGGTTCTTCAAATAACTGGTCGTGGCTACTACTTCTGCCCAAAATTCAAGTTCAAGACCAGCCCAACTCATCATGCATCTTGCCTTTTCTTTGATGGACCGATTCAATCTTTCAGCCACCCATTCTGTTGGGGCATATATGGAGTTGTTCTCTGCCTCGCAATGCCATTATCCATACAAAATTGCTCAAACTTGTCCAAATATAATTCACATCCATATCTATACGAAGTACCTTGATTTTTATGGCCAATTAGTTTTCAACCAAAGTCTTAAATTTTCAAAAATTTGATAATACATCTAATTTACTTTTAATAAAATAAATCAAACTATTTCTTAAAAAATCATCTATGAACGATACATAATACATGTATCCTCCGATAAATGGAGTTATAGTAGGCTCGAAAACATTATTGTGAATCAGTTCGAGAATCTCTATTGCTCTTGTACAGTGTGTTGGAAGCTAACTTGGTTCTATTTTCCATGAAGGGAATTTTCACAGAAACCAAAACCCATAGAGTAATGTGGTACTCCATCTACCATTTGACTCGAAGCTAAGGTAGACAGTTTATTTTCACCGATATACCCTAGCCTTTGATGCCACAATATGGATGTATCATAGTAATTTTTCATTTGCCTTTTCAGAGACAAACCTACCATCAATAGTTACTATTTCGCCGAGCAGCTTGTACAATGTCCCGTAATGAACTCCTCGTGCAATCATAATAGAATCTCGGGTCATCTTACACGAATTCTTATCACAACTGAAGTTAACCCTTGAATCAGCCATGATCCAACTTGTAACAAGTTTCTACTCATCAAGGATATGTGCATCACGTTCGGTGGAGTCTTTATTGAGCCATTATTTCTTAGTTTCACCCTGCCACACCCAACAATTTGAACTGTATTATCATCTCCAAGCATGACATTTGTACCATTATATTGCTCATATTCATAAAAACCAATGTCAATGAGGCGTCATGTGATATGAAGTACTGATGTCAACAAAGCAAATATCCTTGTCTGACTACGCCATGCACGTAGCAGCCACATACATATCTCATTTTTCAACCTCCTTTCCTAAGGATGTTCCGCTTCTTTCTTGAAACTGTGTTTTTACAATCTCGCTTCATATGGCCCCACTTTTTGCATCTCCCTCCTCTCCCTACTCTTCGATCACCCACAAGATTTGGATTTAGACCCTTTCCAATTCTTAACCTTTTATGTTGGCCTGCCCCTAGCCACTAGCACCTCTTTACCAAAATTCCCCGACCCTTTTCTTCATGTCTCCTTTAATAACAAGGTTAAACACACACTCTCATATGACAATTCTTTGCCCCCACCAACGATTACCACAATCAAGTTATCCCATAAATCTGGTAGTGAATAGATCAATGCTATCGCCTTATTGTCGTCTTGGAACTTAACATCGATTGATATGGGTTGACTTATAAAGGTGTTAAAGTTGTACATATGAATAGAAAATGAGTCATCCTCGTGCATCTGAAGATTATACAGATTTTTCCTTAAGAACAATTTGTGAACCAATGACTTTTTTTGGTACAGTGACTCCAATTTCTGCCATAGATCCTTGGCTGCAAGTTCGCTCATCACGTTTGTCAGGATTGAGTCCAGAAGACAAAGTCGAATCAAAGTCGAATCAAGCACTTTGCTTTCCGATCGATCCAACCCCATTCCTCAATCTCCTTCAGATCTGGCTATTAAGGAATTGATTCCACTTTCTTTTCTATCACGACACCAATCATCACAATGACTGGCCTTTCCTTGACGCTTACTGACCAAAGGTCTCGATCATAGAGAATATCGTCCATCTTCATCTTCCAAAGATCGAACCACATCCCATCGAATTTTATGTCTCATTTCATTACCCTCACGATATCTCATATAAATCTTAAATCCTCAAACCATGCTTAGATTCCAATTGAATGGATGTATACAAATCGAATCAGAAAGATCACAGATAAAAAAATAAGACATCGCAAATGTTAACTCAGGTTCACCCCAGAGCGAAATCCCCATCATTTCATGCGTAAGGTTTATAAGTTGTTGGTTCATATTTTGGTTTTCCTAAACTCATGTGAATGTGCCCGGGATGAGAAACAAGAGTTTTCGAAATATTCACTAACTCCAATATTTCGGTACTCCTTGGTCCTAATGTTTCTCATTACAAGTGCATTTGTACATACTATTTAAAAGAAACATTAAGAATTACCTAAGTTGTTACATTCGACATCACCACATTACATGCTAACTATACTATAAGTTAACTATCGATATCCACTAATAGATTTCTATTCAATCATAGTGACTCGTACCTTCCAAATGAAAAATAAGTCAATAAATCTTGAACTTGCACCCACTCTACTAAAGCCAATTGCATGTTATTCAAAGAAATATTAGTGATATAATTTACGAAGAAGTTAACAATTATTGATGGAAAGTAATTTTAGAAGGGGTTGGTAGTAAATGTTGCATGCGGTTACGGACTCCATTGACAAGTTAGTTCATGTATTTGAACCATTGCTAGCAAGTACTAAGTTAACAATAGTATGACGATAATCCAAATAACTATTGTCACCAATAATAAGTTTCAATCTATACAAGCATTGATAAATTTTGCGATGAGTTTGTAACTCTTTTTATATGGATCAATGTGTTCTTTCGAAGTATTGCCGGTCATTTCTCCAGAATTTACTAATTATTATTGTAATCAATAATGAGTAACTCAATCTGTGGAGAATCATTACCCAAAAAAAAAAATCTCAATGTGTGCAGAAATTGACTTGAACAATGGCAGTGACCTCTCCAAAAATATGTAAATGGACGATACTATATGGTCAAGGCTAAAGCTACCTAATATGTATACATATATGTTCATAGCATATTTACATTGTTATTGGTTCTTAGATATAATAACTAATGGCAAATTATCTGCCGTTATATATCGATATATTATGATTTTATAGATGAATCATCGGTTGGTAAAGTCTTAGAAAAGATGGGAAGTCGCTATCAAGGAGTACGTCCAAAGGTTACGCAATTGAGTTTGCTTCATCATCGCCAGGCACCTCTATTTTTTTTTCTTTTTTTTTTCTCCATCATCCTGTTTTTAAAAAGAAAGTTAGTTTTAAAGTGAAAATGAAAGAGTAACTTTCCTATTCTTGTGATAAGACTCCCATCTTGATCACACCAAATAACTAGAGAGTCACCTAGACCCAAGGATTTAAAAAGATCCTGGGTCACCCTTGTGAGATCCGGATCCCCTGACCTACGTCAAGGGATCCAATCTTGGGAACTGTCTGATTTCAGATTGGAAATCAGATGGGCCCTATTAATAGGGGGTTTATTTTTTATTTTTTTTAAGACCAAGGCAGGGGATCTAAATCTACGCTTGTGGCCTCTTGTTTCCTGAGGCGGAAGGCTCAAGCACCCAAGTATTGCGCCGACATGGGATAGAGTCAAGTAAAAGCCAAGAAGCTCACTCTTGGAGAGACATCCTCCTATCCTAAGCGTCTCTGAGGTTGCAATGACTGGCTTGCAACCTCGGAATCTCATGTCACGGCTGAGGCGAAAATGTATTGATTTCGGGTACGTTTGGTTCAGTATTTGGGGAAAGTCATTGAGAAAATGCAAATGCCTTTGACCTAAAGGGGTTTGGTGAAATGCAAATACTGTTTGGTAAATTATAACTGAAAATTGCCTTGAGATGCAACTTTGAGGAAATGCTGTTTGGTAAACATATATTTGAAAAGTTCTTTGTTTTAACTAATTTTAATTTTTTTAAACTTTAATTTGTTTGAAATTGAAGAGAAAATATTATTTTCACATTTAGAGTAATGTAAAAGAGGCACACTAACAAATTTATAAATAAAAAATTCACATTAAATGATATCTTTTTAATTAAAAAAAAGAGTCATTTCATTATAATAAACATGAGTCCTCTAAAGTTTGTCCTTAGGAAAAAGATTTGGACAAAAAAGTTCAGATTGCATTTTCTTATGCTGAGCAAAACGATCATAAATTAAGCGACAAAAAGTCCTTCAAATTTCAACTTTCTCTCAATCATCTTCGTCATCAATTCAAATTAACAAGCTTGGCCTAGCATTAAGAAGGGGCTCTTCAATTATATTTCCGTGCAATCACCTCATATATATGATCATTAGGCTAAGGACAAGAATTGTTGAACACGAGCAAATGGAATTATTACCATTTAGAAGGGACTCTTCAAGGAGGTTGTAAGAGCCTGATTTTGAGTATTTTTGGGGAATTTTTATTAAAGGAAAGTATTAGAAATTTCCTTCCTTTTCTTTTTATTCATTTTCCCTCTTCTTTGGCGTGGGCTCAGCTCGGCCCATCTCCCTCCAACCATGCGAGCAGCCCAGCCCGCCTCCATCATCTTCTTCCTCCTTCCTCTTGTACGCGCGAGACCTGCAAGAAACCCTAGCCGCTCGCCATCTCCAGCTCGCCAACCGCCACGTCGCTACCTTATTCCTCCCTCAACTCACGCCATCTTCAACGCCGACGTCCAGCCTCGCCCTCAGGCGAGGATGAGAGGGAGGCGGAGTAGGGGACGATCGAGAGGGAGAGGGAGGCGAGAGGGAGGGACGACTGAGAAGGAGGGGGAGGCGGAGCAAGCGAGGACGAGAGGGAGGCGGAGCAGGGGACGACCGAGAGGGAGAGGGAGGCGGAGCAAGCGAGGACAAGAGGGAGGCGGAGCAGGGGACTACCGAGAGGGAGAGGGAGGGGTAACCGAGAGGGAGAGGGAAGGGAGAGGGAGAGGGAGGGGCGACCGAGAGGGAGAGGGAGGCGAAAGAGAGAGACGACCGAGAGGGAGAGGGAGGCGGAGCAGGCAGCGATGAGAGGGAGGAGCACGCGAACAACCGAAGGAGGAGCATGCGGAGAAAGCTCAAGGGCAAAAATGGAATATTGGTAACAAATGAGGGTAAAATGGGAACGGGCTGTAATTTTCATTAAATAGGGGACTTGCATCCCGAAAATGCAAGTTTCAAATGAACCTCTAGAGGTGCATTTGCCTAAAGGCCTTTGAAGGGCATTGGAGATGCAATTGCATCTGCAAAAGTTACGGTCCAGCATTTGGCCAAAGTCCTTTACACCCCC
Source organism: Melaleuca alternifolia (assembly GCA_019926035.1). Classification (NCBI taxonomy): domain Eukaryota; kingdom Viridiplantae; phylum Streptophyta; class Magnoliopsida; order Myrtales; family Myrtaceae; genus Melaleuca; species Melaleuca alternifolia. The sequence continues at coordinate 847,590 of JAGKPW010000431.1, read as the reverse complement.
AAAGTAGCATTCAAATGCCGAACCAAACAGGGCCTTCATTGTTGAGATACAAGTGTATATATCAAAAAGTGTCACATAAAAAAATTAATGTCGTTTGAAATAGTTATTATTTCTTAATTAGTTCATAATTTATTGATTTAAGTTTTTGAGTGACAGTGGGACAATTGTATGTGTTAACGGTCTTAGACTCGACCTCTCTCTTGGCAATTTTCCTAGACAAAGATATTAGACTTCTCTTGCATGCTCTCAATAAGTGGTATCAGATCCGATGACTCACTAATGATCACTCTGAAGTGGGTGTTAGAGATTCAACTTGAGATAAGTTAGTGCATAAGGAGACTTGAATGAGGAGGGAGCTAGACCTAATACCGAGCTCATACATGAATGAAAGATTGTTGAGATGCGCGTGTGAGTTGTAGACACTCTCATATATTCAGCTAAGAGGCCTCGCAATTCAATCCAGAGCCCTTTCTATTCTTATTATTTCCCTCACGTGTTTCTTCTCAATTTCGCACTCTCAACTGTCGGTCTCTAGTCGTTTTTTCCTCCCACAGTCAGCCAAGTATGTTCCTTGTCCCAGCTGAGAATATTTGTTGTGTATGGCCGAGACCCCAGGAACATAGAAATAGTCCTTTATTACCTTTCCCCTTTCAAATTTCAGCTGAACTATTTTCCTTTTTTTTCCTATTATGGCCGAATTCACTAGAGAATATCCTTTGTTCTTTCCATGTCTTGTGTTAACTTCTTTTCTAATCTGGGACGACAAGTGAATTACGCACGTCAATTTCGGCCAAGCAAGAGGAAGAAAAAGTCTGACCCAAAAAATAAACAAAAAGGAATGGCCGAATTCCTTCAGAAGAGCCGCACTGTTGTGGGCTAAATATTGAAAGTTCAAATGAGTTAAGAGCCTCATTTTTTTTCTAATTTCGTGACCTGGCATGTCGAGCCAATTCACAAAATATACATATCCCGCCTATGTTTGTATTCAATAGACATGCCATTCCTAAATGTGAAAGTGCCCCTAATCTTTAAATGCGAAGTAATTATAAATTAAAGATTGCAAATGCAAGATTATGCAAAACATTGCTGGTTTATTTAGGGGTCAAATCCAACATTATCAAGGAATATCCCTAGTTTACGTGAAATTCATAAGAAATCTCTAGGGCAACATATTTAGGTGTAAACAAGTTCCAATTGAAAATAAATCAGTAAATCTTCTATCCACTTGCAGATACTCTACAGAAGCCAAGTACGTGCTATTCAAAGGAACATTCATGATAAAACCAATGAAGAAGTTAATGATTAAGGTAATTTCAGAAGGGGTTGGTCGCCAATGTTGCACATAGTTAGGAGCTTCATATGTGAATTAGTACGTGTTATTAAACCATTGCTAACAAGTGTCAGAATATTATTAAGTTAACAATAGTATGACGGTACTTTAAGTAACTATTGTCACCGATAATAAGTCTGAATTTACAGAGGCATGGATAAATATTGTGATGAGTTTGTAACTCCCCGTACCTTTTTCCCCCCTTGAACTACCACTGGTCATTTCCCAAAAAAATCATACGTTTACCGTTATGGTGGTAATCTAAATAATAAAACACGTAATGGTATTAAGCTCTCGTTCCATAATATCGAATTTTATTTGTACCAGTTATACTTATGTCTTTCAAATTATAAGGGCTTGTTAATTATCATTATAATGAGTTAGCAACTCGATATAAGGACGAAACGTCATGGAAGCTACTGGTAGAAAAGGCCCCGGTATTATATGGTACAGTCTAAAGCTACCTAACCTGTGCAGAGAAATGTCATTAGTATAGTCACATTGGTATTGGTAATTCAATATAATAACTAATTATAGATTGTCGACCATCATAAATCGATAGATTATGATATTATAGATGACTTATAGGTAGGTAAAGTCTTAGAAAATATAGGAAGTCACCAGCGAAGAATCCGCGAAAATGTTACACAATTGGGTCTGCTTCGAAATCGCCACCCGATCATTTAAGTCTATTGGAGCCAACTTGTGAATTTTTATATTCGTTGAAATGCGACTGACCCTACAGTGCATTGGGGAGAGTCAAGCCAAAAGCCTTTGTTTACATCATAGAAGAATCCAGGGTAACATCACGGGTGAGACAAGAGTTATGAACAGACTAAGGGCATATTCCTCTGTTGGTCGCCGATTCTTTAGATGGTATAGCATTTTCTCTCTAACACTGATGATTATTATGCTTTTAAAATTTCAACTAGTTAATATAAAAGGTCCGACCAAACAAAACAAGTACCAGTTAACATAGAAAGGTGATGGCTTCTAGATAGCGTTAAGAAAATGGTAGCTGCAATGCTGATAAACCACGATTCTATCGAAATAACAGACAAAAAAATGACCGATGATGGGGCCTTTTGCACGTGCAAGACCAGATGAGTCTTTGTTTATTCTGCTTATTGCCCAGATAATATTCATCGTTTACTCCTGGCAGCAGATGAACAGATTATGCAATAACCCAACCCGATCATTATTACGTAATCAAGCCTACGTACGCGTGCATATGTCCCAATTTAGTCTAAATTTTAAACTGTACTGGGAGATTAACGAGGTTGCATATGCTTATTAAGCATTGAGTAGGATGTGCTGGTTTCAATGTCATCACAGGATTCATGGATCTGCTTATAAATAAGAACTAAGCTTCCTTCCTTGGCCTTGTGCAGCACAAAATAGTAGGAGAGAGAGAGAGAGAGAGAAAGAGAGAGAGAGAGAGAGAGAGAGAGAGAGAGAGAGAGAGAGAAGGATGCAGGCTCTGAGCTCTACCGAGTTGTTCCGCAGAGACTTGACCGAGCGGCCGGTGCGTCCTCTTGACTCATTGATCTCCATCCATATAAACAGTGGCCACGCTTGGTGCCCCGATGGGCGATGATCTCATTTGCCTTTTTGCAGGTACTGTTTGAAGAGCATTCAGGAGTGAGAAAGGTGATCTTGAACCGGCCTTCCAAGTTGAACTCCCTCACTTTCGAAATGGTGCGTTCCTCTCTCCTTTCTTTACTCGTTTACGCGTGTCCATTGCTCATGCTTGTCTCGTCCGAGCACACAGATTTCTCAGGCGTTTAGCAAGTTGCAGATCTACGAGGACGATCCTGCCGTCAACCTAGTTATCTTGAAGGTAATCAGAGGTTGTGTCCATGTCTATCCTTTCTTCCATCTGAGTTGGTAGTACACATTCAAGCATATAACAATAGTTAGATGCGATTGATCCCGCTCCATCTGATCATGATATGTTCTCTGGGATATGCACCAGCTGATTTATAATGATGTTATTCTCAACTTCTTGATCAAATATTCATTAGGGAAACGGGAAAGCATTTTGCGCGGGCGGTGATGTTGTCGGAAACATCTGCTCCATGTTGACAGGTGATCAACTCCGGATCTGCTTTCTTTTAATTGTGTTTCATATAACTAATAACCCTTGAAAGATGCAAGAGAAATAAAACTACCCTAATTAAAGGGATATGGTAATCTTTTCCAAAGACTTACAATATTAGGTGGACAGTGATATATGCATAAAAGATAATATTTTGTGCAAAAAAAATTGAAATTTTTTTCCATGCTGTTAAATTTCGAAAAGATCTGGCAAGTGCAAAAACAAAACCATTGGTAAAAATAAGTAAATGGCTACATTTTTTTTCTAAGTTAACTTAGTAAAACTATTGACGCTTGTTAATTTTGCGTAATAGTTGGTAAAGCTAAGGCTTTGTTAGGAAATGTAAAGAAAATTGGAAAAATAGTTTGTTATTTAAATTGTCAAAGTTACGAATCAAATAATTGTTCATAAATAATTCAAGTAAGAATCGATAACGTAATTAGTGAATTGTCAAAAATCACATTAATTAAGGTTTGAAAAAAGGTTTGTTAGCCTAAGAAGTTAATCGTTTTCTTAAAAAATAAAGGTTGCTAGCTAACTCATTAAGAATTCTAATGCAAAACCAGTTTATGATTAGTCAAAGAAAAGCTGACAATCACTCTAATCAATATCGGTAGTTTTTAGAAATAATTGGTAGATTTAAATAGTTACTAAGCAAAGAAATGAAAGTTGGTAGCTCAATAGAAAAATCGGTAATTTTATATGAAAAAACCTTAGTTAATATTGGTAAGCAACTTAAATATGAGTTAGTATAATAAAACTAATTGTAACTTGATGATAAAGAAATTGGAAAGTCATTTCTGTAAAGGTCGGTATATTCAAATAAGATTTTAGGAAAAGTTTAAGTTGTTTGCAAAAAGAGATAAACAAAAAAATTTCATTGTTAAATTAAGAATATTACCAAATAAACATTTGGTAGATTAATTGAATGAAAGTTAGTAATTCAAAGACTAATTAGGAGTTTGATCGGAAAAAGTGGGTAAGTCGCTCATATTATGATGGGTAAATTCATGGAGAGTTGGTAATTTTAAGCATTGGCACTAAACAGATAAAAAAAAGTTGACAATTTTTTAACTTTAACAAATATTAATTACATTAAATTAAGTTATCAATAAATTATAATAAACAAATCGGTGGCCGCTAGTATATTTTTACCAACAAATTTTTTATACTTAGCAGCGTTTTCAAAATCAACCAGCACAAAATAAATATCATTTTTTAGAAAGGAACAGTAGAACCATCATATATAGATGCACGCGCATGTATATAAGTTCATGTAGACATTGCAATTAATAATTATTTTGGGATAATTGGAGAGTTTCCAACTATTTTATCAAGTTCAGAAATGCCTTTCATAGGAGAAGAAAACTCATTCATATTTACCTTTATCTTATAATCCAAGTAACTTTCGGTATCACTTAAATCCTTCAGGTCATTGGAACTTCGGAGCAAGCTTTTACAAGAAACAACTCACCTTGGATCACTTGATAGCCACCTATAAAAAGCCTTTGGTGAGATTTGTGGGCTTTTCTTCTTACGCAGTCCTCCCATCGATAAGTAAATATAGTTAAGTTACCAATACCTTCCAAATCAGCATGAACGTTTCTTTTTTTCATATGAATGATATTGAAGGTATGCCTCATCAACGGAATTGTAATGGGCGGTGGCGCTGGAATCTCCATGCACGCAAGCTTCAGAGTCGTGACAGAGAAGACGGTAAATAGTCATCGTCTATAATTTCATTCGATTCGGATAAACCAGACTCGATGGTGACGAATGATGATTGCAGATAGCTTTGTTCATCATAATGGGTCTTCTGAGGTAGTGGATAAGAATTTTTTGTCACTAGAGAGAATGAATCTTTCTGAAGAGTGCTTAAATTCCTGTTGTTGCAGGTATTTGCAATGCCTGAAGCAGTACTCGGAATCTTTCCGGATGTGGGTGCATCTCATTTCCTATCCAAGCTTCCCGGCTACTTTGGTAATTCTGAACAGCTTTTTCTTTTCTTTGTTTACTTCAGATGAACCCATAATATATATATTCTCCATTGTAGGAAGACAACTGCATAGTATCGATCTTTTCATTTGTGGTCTTTGTATTTGTGCCTTATTGACAAGCTTTTAGCTTGTGTCGTACCGAGCATTTTAATTATCAAAAGTTGAATCTATCTAGTATCTAGATTGGATTTTCCTATCATCTGGATTTTACAAGTGGTGTTACAACGAGCAGGTGAATATCTAGGATTAACTGGAGCACGGCTGGATGGGGAAACAATGCTTGCATGTGGCCTCGCAACTCATTTTGTCTTTTCAAAGGTAACTAGTTAGTGCCTATTCTAAAACTTGTGCATTTTTTATTTAATATATAAGAGTTAGAAAGGCGACACGTTAGATGTATTTAATAATCGATACAATTTTGTCTTTTTATATATATACGGATAACCCTCCATTTTCTCGGTAGGATCTTCCTCTTCTAGAACGAGATCTCTCTTCATTGAATTCATCAAATGCATCAGAAATTTTATCGGTCATCAATGGATATTCACGCAAGTCCAAAACAAAAGAGGAAGAACTCCACAAAAGGTTACTGATGTTCTATTCTGGCACATCACTCTGTTCCTGTCGAATACAATCTCTTCATCAATAAGTCTTCATTGTTGGAACAGATTAAAGAGAATAAACAATTTTTTCTCAAGACAAACTGTGGAGGGCATATTAAATTCTCTTGTAAGTATACGTTGGTTTCTGATTTTTTTTCCTCCTTTTTCTAGTTGCACAGCTGAGATAGTTATACGGTGCAGGAGGAGGAGTTGCTCGATAACTTGGCAGAAAAATGGATCGCTGAGGCAGTGAACAGTATGAAGTCTGCTAGTCCGACCAGCCTAAAGATTTCTCTGAGAACGGTAATATGCAAAGCAGAACGTATACTATCCAGCTTAGCGTAGCGGTAATTTGTACAAATTAACGCTTTTGAATGATAGTGAAATTCGATAAATACCTTTCACTTTTCCAAATCTACTCTTATGGGGTATGTGCAGATGGGAACTTGAAAGCAGAAACTATTCAGCAATTTGTGTTAGAATAGAATGCAAGTTATCCAGTCATAAACTAACTCATTGCGTGTGTACCTGCATTTACGTATATGCTTATTCCAGCAGTTGCATGCTACATGTTACACACGATAGTCTGTTATTTAAGTGTAACATTAGGAGGAACATGGCATACTGCATTCAGCAACTAAAAGAACTTGTCGAATCTTGATGATTAGATAAGAGAAGGGCGTGGTCAGACGGTCGAGCAATGTCTAGCTCGCGACTACATCATCTACTGCAACATCGTGCGAAGGAAGATCACCAATGACTACTATGAGGTACTAAGCGAGAGTATTGATAGGATGTAGCAAACTCTAAATGGATATTTAAATATGTACGACATATTCAAGTACCCAAGGAGAGCTTTACTTTGTCATGAAACTTTTATAAGCAACTTCCCAATAGCCGAGAAGTTATTTAATGGACAATAAACCACATAAATCGATATCATCTTAATAATTGATTATATGGGTCTGACTGTGACGCCTATTTGATTTATTGCACGAAAGAAGATGAGCTAAATGATATATAGAACATATGATATTTCTGTAAACATAGTATCTGGCGTTGGCGAGGATGTCTGTCATTTGTTACTTGTATCACTCTCTTCGTCAGTTTGGGTAATGCATTGGTCAATACGTTTTGGTGCAGGGCTCAAGGGCAATATTTTTCGATAAAGACAAGAAGCCCAAGGTACAAACATGTAGACTGTTTAACTCACCATTTGACTTGTCGAAATGGATCTTAAACTTTGATTAATGAGAGCAACTATGAATCAGTTTATTTGGCATTTAATATGGCGATGACATTGCGCCTTAAGACGTCTTCTTTTTACGTCAAAGCCTTTTGATTGGTATTTGGCTTCATCTTTTGTCTGTCGTACATTGTCTAAACGAAGACAGTCCAAATCATTCATTTCTCTTAACTTATATGTTGCCACAACAAGCTATAGAATCTCTCGTTTGATGTCCAAATAATAAACACTGAAGTGCTTAACTTCAGTGAGTTCAAGACCCAATCATTAAAGCCTGCAGAGATGGAAATCCTATAATCGGCCCTAAGGTAATAAGGTATGGTATGAACTTGAATTGGACTAAGTCAAATGCTGTAATACATTTTACGACCGTTCCCCAACAGTTTAATCTTTTAGGGCCAACGATTTATCTCACAATTTGGATGAATTGATACACGAGGCTGTGCATGAGCTTGATTTTAGTTTGATCAATACAGTGGGAGCCCCCAGAGTTAGAGTTAGTCGAAGGAGAGATGGTGGATATGCTATTCAAAGCATTGGAGAATGATGAAGACTGGAGTTGCCTACAGCTCCCTCCACGATCCTCCAACATGCTTGGCCACACGAGATCGAAGCTCTGAATGAACCTATCTGTGACACAACTCACAAATATTGCAATGCAGCAAACTGCAAAAGGGGAACATCAGTAACCATGTCAACACAACTTCTATATATTGCATTTGTAATGTGACAGCCTTGACTGTCAAAATCACTTGAGGCTAGATAACTCAAGTTTCTCCTGATTAACTTCCTGTCTACACTTTAGCACTTGATGTATACTATCATCTGTGGTAATCCCATTGCCCTCTAAAATTACAATCAACGATGGAGCAATTGCAGTGGCTGCATCTAAAGATATAAAAGTGCAGCCCCTATCGAATTTTTCAACGGCACAAGCACTCATCAATGCCAGTTTCAAGGCTGAGCCAGGACACTTCTAAATCTTCCGGAGATGAAAATCTAGTAATACCAACAGTTGCAGAGAAGAAGATGAAATCAACAGCAGAAGAAAAAGATTACCTCATTTGCTTCTATGATAAAAATAGGTGAGCTTGTACAGTTCCGCAAAATTGAAACCCCAAACTCGATTGTACAAATAAATAAGGAACACGCTAGATCATTACATTTTGAAACAAGCTTGTAATCTCGGCCCAAAAGCAGTAGGGCAATTGTCAGCGACTCAAGCAAAGTTTCTGCTAAAGCAATTAGATCCTCAAACAATGTCACAATCTTTACCACTGCACCCACAAATAAGCCTTCAGATAAACAAACATCCAGAATTCTACTTCAGTTTTAGGTTGTTGTCTTCGCAGCTGCCAATACAAGCAACTGAGCATTATTTGGCAGACATAGGAGAGTGCAGGTATTGCTCCACAAAACAAGAAAGAACTGCTCCAACAACTCTTTAAAATCAAAGTATCCTATCTTCATTTCTCTGGGAAAAATAGTAGATGCACTCTGGCAGTTTTTTTCCTAACCTAAAAAAGGAATTACATTACACTTATTATCCAATCTACTTCTCCAAAAACACTCTCTCAGCATAAGATTTTGGGGAAAACCAACCACAAACCACCGCCAGGCAGAGGTGGGAGGCCTACCTCAAAACAACAAAGCTTAGACCTCAAAAGTTTTGGAACTGGATCCAATTTGAAGACGACAAAGTAGCAGCATCCTGAGATGGCTTTGGCAATACAGGTTTCTCAAGCAAAACTGTACTTTTATCTGCATTCTCAAACAATTGCTTCCGGAGGACACCATGCAAACGCCCAAATAGTTGCTTCTTTAGGGATTCAAATGCCAAATCCAACCTCTCCAGCTGCTCCATCGCATTCACATTATACATGAATAGCCCGTAGTAGAGGTCGAAGCTATCACCAGCCGTGTTCTCCACCAAATTTAACAAAGTCTCGTACCCTTTTGTGTTAATCGGGGTGGACTCCAACGCTAGTTTCTCCAGAGTCCTCCCCATTGTGTGCGTGATGAACTGTGAACCAGCTGCATGCCAATCATGTTCAGCACAACTCATCTCCACCATGAGACACCCTTCCTGTGCAAATATGTCCAAAAACCGGTCACACCGTGCTTGTCTTAACTCATCACTCCCAACCCTAACTTTATCATAAACAAAGGAAAGTCCATTCCATCCATTCTTACCGCTCTCTGGTCCAAACATTGGGTGCGTGCAAAGAACATCAAAATCTAATGGCAAGTTCTGAAGAAACAAAACCCTCGGAAATTCCTTCACCGAAAGTACATCGACAAACAAGGTACTCCTTTTCAATCTTTGAAGAGGCAATGACTTAAGGACACTCTCTGTGGACAAAATGGAGCTGCAAAGGAGAATCACATCCGGATGCTCTTCACAAAGATCGTCTGCATTTGGAAAGAAAGAAACCCCAAACCTTTGAGCTGCCTCAGAGTAATCTGATCGAGAATAAGCTATAACTGTGTGGCCTTGGCGGACCATGGTCTTCGCTAGAAACTGGCCAAAGTTTCCAAATCCAACAATGGCAATCTTGAGGGGCGAACTATCTTGAGAACTGCTGGAGCTAGGCACTGGATAGCTGATTGATGGAGCAACATATTAGAATATAATGATTTAGAGAAAAATTATAAATTTGGTTCTACAACAAATGAACTTTCTAAAAGAGGTAAAATGTTCTTACAAATCTTTTAGCAAACACAAGAAACAAACATGTTTTCCTTACATTAGCATATCTCATTGTTCCACCGAGAATACAATGAAAATGGGAACATCAATCGCAACTGGCTATCAGTTCTGACGTATATCAAATCATTAAACCATACCGCCAGACTTCATTCTCACTGCCATAACTTATAAGTAAAAAAGCATAATGCCTGAAAAACTTCGTGCTAGCAGCTTTTCTACGGAGCGATATAACTGAATAAGAAAAGTTCCCACAACCAAAACAAGGAAACCATTTATTAGCAAAATCATACCCCATTGAATTTGAAGTAGCCACACCATTTTTAATATTCATCAGCACCCTGTGATTCTCCGGCAAAACGGGCATCGTCTCAGCATTTTCAAACAACTGCTTCCTCACCACATCATGTAACCTTCCAAACAGCCCCTTCTTCAACGCCTCAAAAGCCAAATCCAACCTCTCCAACATCTCCAACGAATTTTTATTATACATGAACAACCCATAGTACAAATCAAAGCTGTCCCCTGCAGTATTAACCACCAGATCTAGCAACTTCTCGTACCCCTTCGTGTTAATCGGCGTCGGCTCTAGTTCCAACTTCTCCAGAACCCTCCCGACGGTGTGTGTAATGAACTGCGATTCAGCAGCACATTTATCGTGCTCGGCGCAGGTCATCTCCACCATATTACATCCCTCCCTCGCGAAGATATCTAGAAATTTCTCGGCCCTCGAAATCCTCGATTCCTCATCGCCAATCCTAACCTTCTCATACACAAAATTAAGCCCACTCCATCCATTTTTCCCACTCTCAGGTCCAAACATCGGATGCGTACAAATTATATCAAAATCACAAGGCAAAAGCTGAACGAGTAGAGTTTTCGCGAACTCTTTTACCGACAAGACGTCGACCACCAACGTGTTCCGCTTCAATCTCTGCAAAGGCAGCGATTTTACCACTCTTTCGGTCGAAAGGATGGAAGTGCACAACAAGATGACTTCCGGGTGTTCTTCGCACAGGTCGTTCGGGTCGCGGAAGAACGTGACCCCGAGCTTGCGAGCGGCGTCGGCGTAGTCGGATCGCGAGTGGGCGAGGACGGTGTGGCCCTGGCGCGTGAGGGTCTGGGCTAGGAACTGGCCGAAGTTGCCGAAGCCGACGATGGCGATCTTGAGCTTGGCGTGCGATTCGAAGCGGGCGGAGAGCTTGGACTCGTAGTCGTAGGGCTGGGCAGCGTCGACGGATCGGATGATGAAGGGGTGGCGGCGGCGGCGGCGTCGGCGGCGGCGGGAGAGAGATTGAGGGGATTTCAGGCTGGGGGGCAGAGATTGGGACTGAGGGAGGGGAGAGAGGTTGTGGCGGAGGTGAGAGAGGAGTGGCAGCGGACCGCGGAGGCGTTGCAGAGAGTCGATGGCGAACACCATGTTTCCGAGAGAGAGAGAGACGTAATGGAGTTCTTTGCGAGGGAGACGAATGTTTTTGAAACGAACTTTTCTAGTTTCTATAGTTTCGTGTGGCAATTTGAAGGGGTTTTGAAGAAACTAAAAATTACATTAGATTAATATTCTAATTAAGGAAGTTATATTCATTCAGCAAGTTTTTTTTTTAAATAATGGGTTTTGTAAACTTTTATATAAATTAATTCGTTATAAAAACTTATTATCTAACTCACAAGCATCTTATTAAAATTACTATGAATAATATTAAGAACAAAACTTTTTTTCTCAAAACTTGTTAATAAAATTCTTCAAATATAAATATCCATATTTATCAAAGGGAACACATCATTAAAAAAAACTCAAAATTATGCTCATTATCACCTAGATATCCCCAAACTTTCTTTGTATAATCCTAAATTTGTCCACTCGACATAATATGTATAACTTTTTTGCTTAATGAAAAGAACAATCGAAACTTATAAATGCACGGCATACATATACTATATTTTAATCCATCGGTATATCTGACGTATTTACATAAGTTCGGGATTTTTTATGATATAAAATAAAGATGTGATGTTTGTGCCATGTTTTTAAGTTTAGATTTTTTAATGATACAAAGATAAGTAGGATATTATATTGGTGCGATGATTTTAAGTTTAGATGTCGGACGAGCGTGATTGGCGGATCGCGATTTCGCGAAGTGGCAGATCGTCGGCTGCGAAGTAGAGAATCGAGCCTCGCCGCCACTGAGCTGGCGATATTTATCCTTTCTTTTGCACGTCCAAGAGGGATCCGCGGTGGGGCACGTGCGGCACGTGGGAACGGCTGGGTTTTGGGAGGATACGACCCGTCGTGTTGGGAACTGCAGCGACCCCCGATTTCGGGCCGGAATCCAGGGAAGGGCGAGAAAGCATGGAGGAGGAGGAGGAGGAGGAGGAGAGATCGATGTTGGACAGAGAACAGAGAGAGAGAGAGAGAGAGAGAGGAGAAAAGGAAAGGGCAGCGGCAAAGAGGCTAGGGCAGGAGAAGCGAGAAGAGAGAGAGAGAGAGAGAGAGAGGTCGTTTTCGCCATTAAGGAGTTGGGTGAGCAGTCCGGGACGTCGGGGACTCGGACTCCTCCCGATTCCGCCATTCGAGCTCGACATCTCTCGCTCTCCCACGATTCCGTGCTATCTCAAAACCTTTGACCGGCATGTTCGGTCGCCTGACGTCGATTGGGGTTGAGATGGCATCGGATGGGGGAGAGAGGCTTTGTCCCTGACCGCTGGATGCAATCGCCGTGCGGTGGCCATGAGCTGCGGCACCGGCGGCGGGATGGTGGCATTACGCAAACGCGAACAATTGGGTTTCTTTCGTAAATTTAGAGAAGGTGAGACTTCTTTGGATGAATTTGTTTCGCGAAAAAAATAAATAATCTAAAAGGTATTTTCTTAAATTGGATCGCTTATATCAGTTAATATCATTAATGAAAAAAATACTTTAACAATTTACGAAAATATTTAGCCAAAAATTCTTGTTCACAATAAAGATATTTTCACATGATTATTTTTAAAAGTCGTTTTTTCACAATTTTTTTTTTAAAATTTATGGTTTTTTCACAAAATAAGTGCATGCTAAGCGACGGATGGTCGTGCCTATCTAAACAACTAGCATGGGTTGGCATGGAGCAGGACCACGACACAGATTCGTCACATTCCCCAATTTTACTTTGAACTAATAGCACAAACAAATAATTCAATACTATGTTTAGTACAACACAGCACTAATAATTTTTAAAGTTACCAATTATGACATAAATACCCTAACTCATCCTTTTTTATCATGAAAAATCTCAAATTTACACCAATAGAACAAATATACCCTGAATGGAATAAAATTAAAGAATATATATAAATTTGAATCCTTTTATGACTAAAAACAAGTTGGCGGTATTTATGTTACAATGAGTAAGTTTTTTTTTTATGATCGAGAAATCCATCACTAGACAGCACTAAAGGATCGGGCCTATATACTTCGAAGAGATTAACATAGGACTCCAATATCATGGACATCTACTTAAAATGCCAGTAACTGTAAATTTCAAACCTTCGACATCGGCGATCACCGATGAGAGAAAAGATCTCAACAAAATAGTTACCCACCATTGGGTTACAACGAGTAAGTTTAGGATTGCTCGTGATCCAAAAAAAAATTGTTGTTTCAATATACATAGCTTGAGATTTTCTTTTTCATCCTTTTTTTTTATTGTTTCACGCTAAAAATTGTATTTTTACGGTATCATGTATAACTCCGAAAATTGTCTCTTTGTCCTTCTTTCATCAATCCTCACCATCACAAACCACCGCCACCTCTCTCTCTCTCTCTCTCTCGCTCTCTCTCGTCGAGGCGATCAGTCCGTCTGGTCTTCTGATTCAACCCTGTAGATTCACGGCGAGGAGGCAAGAGTTCAGAGCTTCAATAATTTATCTTACAGGTGCGACGCCTTCAACTTGCTCTGGTTTTTGTGATTCGTCGATTGATCTCGAAGCGAGAAATCCCCAGGAAATACAATTGGTTGATTGAATTATGCGTGATTAGGAATCGGCTGATCTTGATTTAGATCTGCCTCCCTCTCTCCCCCCCCCCCTCTAGTGCAAATGGATTCGTTTAGCTGAAAATTCTTGTGATGGGAGAGTAAGAAAGTAGGAATATTCGATGGAAAGCTTCTTAATTTGGGGTTCAGTGGCTAAAGTTCTCCTTGGTTGAAGATAGATTAGGGATTATCTGGACATAAATGGTGACATCTCTGTATTAGGACCGCCCTTTTTTTTGTGGCTGCTTCCATCACTTTGCTGAAACAAATGTATGTACAAGAGTCTTTCGTGGGAGAATTCGAGAATGCTAAAGTTGAACGTCTTGTTTTTCGGAGTAGAGGATTTTCCGGGTTTTTAATTTGACCATTCGTTGGATAATTTGTCTCAGTTTCTGCCAAGTTGATTGCAGGTTATCTGATTCGACTTCAAATGGCGGGAAGGACCCCTGTTGCCTCTAAAAGTTCAGCGCTCATTGCCATGATTGCCGACGAGGTATGGATGCATAGATACATGATCTGAGTGTGCCTTGTTGTTAAATATCATTACTCATGTAGGATTCTTAAGTGAAAGGACTTCTTTGACTAGAAATGCAACCAAGAAACTTCATCATCTGAAGAAACATTGTCAGTGAGATCATGCATCATGATTTCAGATACTGTTGGAAATACACTGCAATCCTATTTACAGATAACAATTCTGAAAGGAATTGATGATGATGTGGACTGTTAGAAGTTCCTCTTAAGTATTCAGATCATTCTCTTATTGGCTCTGAACAAATTTTTTTAGGCAACTTTGAAGCAGGAGGTGCCCCTTTCTTTGTTATGGTTGTACTATTTTAACAGGTGGGTTGAAGTGAAATGGGCACCTTTGGCTAAAAAACGGTGCTAACATTTGGGTGGTTCAACCTTTGGGAGATGCCTGGCTTGGCTTTTCTAGTATCCTGAGTGATCAGTTTTTTTCTTGGAGGAAGCATGTAATTTTGCAGGAATCTAGAATTCACGTAATGAGATTAGATGTTTTTTCGCATGGCATTTTCTGAAGTGCTTGAGATTTACTCTTAAATTATCCATGGTCTGCTATGTGAATCACAGTTCACAGTATTGAAACTGCTTTGAGATGTATTATTCAAACAATAGAATGAGAAGTTTATCCATCAGAAATGAGGCTGTGTATATTGTTGTAGATCCTTATCTTGGTGCGTATGCGTCTGCGCTTTAGTTATGACAAATCAATGCAATTTAATGCTGGCTAGTTCACCGAAGATTGTTTTGATCTGAAAATTCTTGAATGATGCAAATTTATTGTGTAGGACACTGTCACTGGGTTTTTACTGGCTGGTGTCGGTAATGTTGACTTAAGGAGGAAGACAAACTATCTCATCGTTGACTCAAGTATAATTCTGTCCTCCTTGCATCATCCTTATTTGCTGTACAATTTCATTTATTGATATCTTTGTCCTTTGCAAGCTCTTGCCCTGTAATTATATTCCATAGTATTGTGGCATAACCCCCCCCCCTATTTCTTGGAACGCTTCTTGAAATTCTTCTAGATTGCTTGCTTGTTCCATGGCAAGTTCTTCGATATTAAAAACTGGTATGGTCTCTTGCTAATTCTTAGATGCAGATGGGCTTCTCATTTCTTCTTGTGATGTTAGTATTTGTGACTTAACCTTTTTCTTTCTTCAATTGCACTAGTACTTTAAGCAACGTGGGACATAGAATTCTTAGATAGCTGATGCTTGCTACTTTAATGATGTCTTGTTTTTTTTTTTTTTTTTTTGGTAAGGACTACTTTAATGATGTCTTTCGTGCTTCTATTTAGAAACAACTGTGAAAGCTATTGAAGATACCTTCAAGGAGTTCACAGCAAGAGAGGATATCGCTATCGTATTAATCAGTCAATATGTGAGTTCTTTTTCATAATTGAAATTTAGATTAAATGGGTTGCCTTTCCTGCTAATTAAAGGATCAAGTGCTTCAATCATATATTGTTTCTCACACTTGGAGGGTTGTGCTTTTGGTTGGTTGTTTTTCCACGTAGTAAACAGGAGGATTGCTTTTCTGTTAAATTAATAATCAAGAACCCTGATGATGTCTATAATTGTACATAAGTAGCGACAAGATCATATGCCCTTGTATTGATCCATTCATCTGGCCTTCACAACAAATTAAGAGTGTCTTATGGGTATCAATAAATATCAACTTCAACGTTTTTTTTTTTTTTTTTTTGGGTTCAATCCAAATTTCTTGGAGAGTCGCAGAAACAGTGTTGGTCCTGTGTTCGCCATTATTGCTGCATAGCATTTTCTGATCATTACAAATGGGTTATTATTTCTCTCCATAATAAGAATACATGTGACGTACTTCTAATTGTTGACGATATCTCTGGCTTTCAGGTTGCAAACATGATACGGTTTCTTGTTGACAGCTACAATAAGCCAGTTCCGGCAATTCTGGAGATCCCTTCAAAGGATCATCCATATGACCCTGCTCATGATTCAGTGCTTTCGAGAGTGAAGTACCTCTTCTCTGCTGAATCAGTGGCATCAGGAAGGCGCTGAACCTCTGTTATTTCTTGTGCCTTCCACAGAGTAGCTGTAAGTTCATTTGTCTGCCAGCATGTAAATGCGTATTGTGACTTACAACTATCTGCTAGAGTGAGGGTCATTGATGACTTAATGATTAAGCCTGTGTTTTTGGTGTTCTCTTGAGCATGGCCGTCTGATTGAGGCTGATGTATTGACACGAATTATCAAGTGAAACAGGGATCTTATAAGGATTTCTAGCGTCAACTAATTTCTTGGTGGACAATCAAAGGCACTGCATTGCATGTTGCAAGAATTAAGCTAGCAATATAACTGTTTGATAAATAAGAAAATGCTCTTTCGAAGGCACAGTTATTTTGTGTTTCCTGTTGGAAAACCATGGCACTTATACGGCGGATCCTAGCACTTGGATCTGGCTCCCCTGAGACCAGGCCAGCCCTCACAGAAGATGAATTTAGGACCCTCAAGGTTGGACTCGACTCCTCCAAGGCTGTGCTCAGAACCTCGACACTTGTCCCCAAACTCTTGGCAGCTGTACTAGGTCCCCATCGTTCATGCCACCTCGAAGCCAGGCTCGAGTCCTTGGCGACCAGGTCAGGGTCCCTAAAGCTAGTGCCCGTAACGCTAGGACCCAACCTGGGACTTGGATTGTGCTTATAGTCTTTCTTTCTTTTTTCCAAACCTGTTTTTCATAATTGCTCTAAAACAGATATTAAAAAAAATTGACTTTCATACAACCATTTGCTTTGCAAATTTTGTTTTCAATATCTTCTAGCAAATTTCGTTTTCTTTGAAACAAATAGAGTGGATCTCCCAGGTTTTGTTTCCAACAAGCTGTTGAGATTTTTTCCTCAGCTTCAGGATGGTATAAATTTTTGGTTAATAAGCTATATATGACTGGAAAATATATAATACGGTAGATTTTTTCATCACAATTTAACTTCTTAAACAAAGAATAGAAAATAAATGTGAAAAACTAGATATGACTGGAAAGGAAAGAATGTCCATCTATGCACGTTATAAACCGTCTTTTAGTTAAAAAGCTGCAATAATTCCTATTTCTTAAGTTAATTTATAATTTGAGCATTAAGTCAATGCTATGATGATGACGATGTTATTAGTCCTTGAATTTTCGGATGTGGAATTTAATTTTCGGCTATAAATGATTCGATTTGGTCTCTAAATTTTCATTCCATATGTATTATTATTCTTGAACTTTTAATTGGGCCAATTAGCTTCCTACATTTTGTGTATATAGTTCAATGCGATCCTTTTATTTATCAACGCTAGCAGAAGTTTCTGAAATAGACACTAATATAGGGAATCCATCCTGATGTGAAACATAGCGTACACTAGTAAGTTTAACATTCACTGGACTTTATAAAAAGAAGTATGCGTTCCTTTTTCAACACTCAATAGTCATTTACAATACTATTTTCCTTTGCTCAGTCACTTTCTTATCCTTTAATTTTTCTTACTAAAAAATTGAAAAAGAAGAACCCTTCTTCGGTGATTAGAGTTGCTTACATAAAGTCAAGAGGAACGAGGACAGCAGCACTAGATTTCTAACAGCAATGCATGGAGAATTCAATCAATTTCTTTCAAGGCATTCCTTTCATGTTCCTGCTATCTTCACTGTTGACCCGAAACCTACCTACCTTAGAATCATTAATTTCTACTAGTGACTACCTCATTAATTGGAAGAATGCTCTAGGGTACAAGTATGCATTTTCCAATATTACCCCTGAAAAAGTTTTCATGGACTCTTGAAACCCTAGACCCCAAGTTCTCCAAGTGATCAGATTTTGATTATAAGTTTTGAAAAATGAGAATGCAAATTAATACGGGAGTGAAATTGCATGGTGGATTTTGTAATTCTCCCTCAAAGATATTTTGTGATAGTTTAAAAAATTATTGAACGTTATGGCGGTCCTTCTCACCAAGGGCAATGACCATAGCATGGATGTCACTTGAGGACAACGATCATCACTATCATTGACCATTTTGCTTAGTTATAAGTATTGGGATAAAATTTATTAGATGAAGTAAAGATATGACATATATGATGCCATGACATAATGATGCCGTGACAAATGCCGTGAACAACCAAAGCAAGATCAGTTTGAACATAGTTCATGTGGAAATTCAGAAAAAGCAAAAAAGAAGCTGTTGATTAGGGAGTTCTGATGTAGTTTGAACCCATCTTGAATGAAAATGTTCAGGCCTTCGGTCCATACTTTGGGATAGCATGTCCCTATTCACCTTGGTAATCGGTTCGCTCATTATTTTGGTTCAAGTGGCTTTCCCATTATTCCTCCATTGGAGACCAACTGCAAGCAAACAGCATCACTTCTGATTTCCACCAAAAGCTGAAAACGACCCAAAGCGTCTGAGCAATCGTTGGTTTCTATTGTGGTGGCAACGTGTGACTGGGATTTGACAGAACCCACAGCCTGTCGCAGGAGACAAACCCGTGCCCAATGAAAAATCTTCAAGGATGCCCACATGGCCAGTTCATCCATCTAATAAGATAACCCAACCAGGTACCACAAAACTATAAGTCAGAAAAGACATCTGCTTCTGGTTGTTTAAAGAAATTGGTGGGATCTTGGATTGGCATGGGGTTGGCCCAGGCACATTGGCAGAAGAAGGGCCCGCACTGACCTCTCACCATTCACCCGCCATGACACTGCACTGTCCACCATCCCTCACCAATTTCTTTTCCAATGTTTCACCTTCCTGTGATTGGGTTTTTTCCTTTTTAAAGAAAAATATTCGGATGCGAATTTCTTTTTTACTGATTATAAGTAACATAATGTAATGTCTGCCCTCCCCAACATTGTCTTTAGCTCATCAAGAAGATAAGGACAAATGATATGACTGTCGGCTCTAGTACCACATTAGACTGTCCTGGAATATAATTTTAGACACGGGAATTCTTTCTTTTTTCCTAGGAAAGCACAATGGTGGATATGCAAAACAAATGAATTGAAGGTCAGCTTTCACTTTTTGTTTATTCTTGCTTGAGAGCGGAGTGCTGTTATTGCAGACATGGGAGATGTTGCTTGTTCTTTGGTGCGCAGTGGACTTCACGAGCTTGGTAGGTGTCCTCCCACAGCAGCGGCAACTGTAAAGTGATAAAGAAATCACGCTAAGATACAGAAAAGCGAAAACCGAACAAGAGAAAAAGATTGATTCCTTTTCGGATAGTGTAGAATCCTATGTTTCAATCGGATAAAGGTATGTATAAGTTGTTCTTCACCTTTTACACGTAGGGTTATCTTCTGGTACTGTACTAGCAATCTAAGCCTTTCTTCCTTGTTTAAGTGATTACCGCGACACACAGGATTCTGAGACAGAAGTCTTGGACTTCTTCTACGGGGCTGTGAAGGCTTGCAGGACAACTTTGTCCTGCAAGGTCCGGAGGCCTGGGTCGAAAATTTTTGATTCAACGATCATCGGGTGCTTGTCATCTAAAGGTTGACATTTATTTCTCTTTGATCTGGCGGTGCAATGCTTCTGCGACAAAGTCGTTTTGCAAGCCCTAATGACATCGCATGCTTGTAGTAATGGCCTAAAAGTATCCTCTTGATAACACATCTATCGCGCTTTTGTCGTTATTTTTTTCGAGGCAATACACATAAGTAGGATGGTGTCCAATTAGATCCTTAAATTTTTTGTTAATTAGGTTTTTGTAACTTGTTGAATTACATTGATTTCATCCTTGAAGTCAATTTGTTCGATTTAGCATATGAATTACAGTCGAACTAAGGTGCGGAACTGGTTTGATTCAAAGAGTATGTGGACAGCATGGCCACCTAGATCAAGACCTAGATGAGGGCCAACGCGCCCCACCATCGAAGAAGCTTCCCCCCGCTTTCTTTTGCAATATGGACGTGATTTTTGCATGTCATGTCAGCATTCGCGAGTCCCACAACTGAGTTGGATCATCACGTCATATGCCTACATATTCAACTTAACTAGAGAGGTGAAATCAGTTCGATTCAAAGAATACATGGAACAAATTAAACGAATCAATATTCAAGAACCAAATTAAACGTTAGGGCGGAAAAAGACACATGAGCTATCCGCATAGTTGAATTATCTCTGCTCACTAATCCTGCAGAATGTTCCTCGAACACTACAAAGTTTCAAAATTCGGTTCTTCTAATCATTGTCCGAGTGCATCGACGGCCCAATCTGGGGCATCAAATGGAAAAAAAATCAAACTATCATCGATGGTTGTGATAACATTAGCTCCTCATTTTCATTTGTGGGTCCAAGAACTGATGTCTTGCAAGGAGAGTTTAGCCAAACCAAGGGCTGCTAAGATGGAGGTTTTGCTAAGTCAACGACTGCTAAATCAATAATCTCTTCATGAGATGAGGATAAACGACGAGTGGGTCCATCCCAACCCCAACTTGATAAGGTACACGAGGCAGTGAATGACGCTGAAACCCTATCAATACCCAATATAATAAATCATATCATAAGTTTAAAAGCCATGCGGGTCAAAAGAGAAAGTGAAGAGAACAAAAAAGAAAGGAGTAGTGAAATCGATGGGGGAGGAAAAGTTGATTCGGGCACGAAATGCGTCGGGAATACGCCCGGTTCTCGAAAGTTATATCCGGAATAATACCACCTCAGCCCTAATCCGCGAGCAAGAAAGGGATAAGGCATCCATGGCTGATGTGATCTTACCCGTTCCTATCAGTCTTGGAGTTTCTCTAAAGGAAGTCGCTTCAATTCGATTGAAAAAAAAAGGCATTCTAATTCAACATCCAACTTTGTCAATTTTGTCCATATAGTTGTACATATTTACGTGAAGTTCTAATGTGTTTCTTCTAACTAATTTTTTCCTTGAATTGCTCAGGTGGCAGTTTCTATCATCGTCCGTCATTGGACATGCTATATCTTCATATCGATAATTTCCGGCAAAAATCGGTTCAAAGGGCTCTATTTAAAATTCCGCATGCAGATTTATGGCTAAATTTTTTAAAATTTAAAAGTTTAATACCAAGTCAATGTAAGTACATTAAATTTAAAATCGATCAAATAATTTCACCCATATTGAATTGATTTGGGTGGCGTCCAATCTAGGGGCTTGTCTATCCTCAAATACGTCCATGACATGTACTTTTCGGTTCACACGAGTGACATAAGTATCAATTTCTTGGTCCTTTCTAGGGGCCAAAAATATCAATGCCCAACCCTGAATTCATGTGATCACGATTCAAATAGGAAAGTGATCGATCATGTCGTGCTTGGTGCGCGCCCATCAGAAAGAATAGATGTCATTTCTTCGATGGCGACGTGTATGATGCCAACGCTAACAAAGGCGGGGACAGAAAAACCAGGACAGTAGTAGTCAGCCACCTAGCAGTGGTTGATTATGTCCCTTCCACTTGGCTTAACCTAGTCTTACGTTATACAACAGCGTTGCTAGTTCTCGTGAATCGTCTTAATCATCAAACTAACTATGAATAAACAACAGACTTTATGCTAATATTGCGGTTAGTGAGTGGCATCACAAGCCAGCTTTCGCACACCAGAAAGAAAAGCCCTGCTCTTGATCGTCCACCATCTCCATCTTTGTTTATATCAGCACCAGTAATCTAATAAGTACAACGTAAGAGTCGTCGGCATCGTGTGCTGCAATTAACGTCGTTACTATATCAAAACCGCGGCTGGGGTGTCGTCGTGATAGCTTGGACACAGTGGTGCACTCCAAGTGGGCTGAATACTAATAAACCCAATTGGGAATGGGATTGAGAGAGTAAATGGAAGATTAATGTAAAAAAGAAGAAGCATATTTGACATCATGGGGTAAATGGGAATTTTAGTTAGTGTATCTGTTTCGAAACTGACAATGTTAATGTTCACTATATTTGACACGCACTATTAGTTGATTGAAGTCCTTAAGCAACAAAAGGTTGCCATGATCAGTCGGCCAGCAAGACTTGCCTAGACGATGATGGTGATGATCGTTGTTCTCAACTAAAGTCGATGCTACGTTCATTGTTCTTGGTGAGGAGGATCACCACTTGTTCTCGAGTCCTTTTAAACTATTGTGAAACATTTTTAAGGAATAATTATCAAACACATCGTCTAGTTTCATTCCGATAGCAATTTGAATCCTCAATTCTTAAAATAGATAATCAACACCTCACACTTAAGAACATTCGATACAAGGACTCCCATGCCCCACCTCAAAAACGAGCATTGAGTGAGTAGGTGGTGGTGCCTTGGAGCATTTGGGGTCTATAATTTAATGAATCCACTAAAAAAATAAGGAGTAATATTGGAAAATATATACTTATACCTTAGAGTTTTTATTTTCGTGATTCATTTGGCAGTTGCTAGTAAACACAAATGATTTCATGGTGTAGGTTTCACATTAACCTACAACGTTGAGACCGGCTTTTTGAATATACAACATGGAACCTATCTTGTAGACCCTGAATTAACCATGTTAATAGAGTCCGATTTTACGGTTTATTCAAGAACTAATTAGTTCCTTCATTTTGTTTTATTCCTTAGAAGGACAAACTTTAGTAATATATTCATCTATGTATCGATACAAATAGCAATCATGGTAAACAGAAAAACATAACAGAGAGAAGTATGGTACTAAACAAATAGAAATGTAAAGCAATTGGGAAGTCTCATACTCTACCCCTTAGTCAAAACAACAACAGAAATTTCTATGTGCCAAATATAATAATTTATAAAAGATGAACACGGAAAATAAATTAAATAATTAAAAGATCAAAGCACGAAATATAAAACATGAATCATAGAACTTCATTTTTCTCATTCATCCACAAAGGATGACTCCATATTTAATCTACACGAAAACAACAGAAAACAAACAAAATTGATAATTTAACAATAGATTTAATTTAAAAAGACTATCATTAAGCTAACATAATTAATAGAAAATCTCACCATATATATCATTTTCACTTTTAACTCGTAAACTTCATTATAATTTCCTCGTTAAGACAATCCATATCTTAAAAATAAATGGAAGTAATTGAAAATAAAATCATTGCATTAGTTATATCAAGGATTTATATAAAAAGATATATTTCTTGATATATTTTTCAATCTAGTTCAATCCAACAATTTCCCACTTGGAATCTAAAAATTGAATCTGTAATTGATTCCAAAATTTTAAAACTAGGATTCGGATGTGAATTGCCTAAATGGGATCCGATGCCAATTTAGTTTTGAGGCTTACCTTGAACCGAATCCCTAATCACCACATAGATTGGATCTCCATCATTGTATCAAGATGAGATTTAACTATGGTAATAGCAACACAGGTTCATGTGTGAATAAGTAATCTTCCTCTCATTTATATCAATCTTAAAAAATCCAATCTAGGGAGGCCACCGGTTCATTTTCTCTCGCAAATAATCTCATTTGTTGCGTGTATAATTGATTCCAAAAATTTAAAACTAGAATCCGAATGCAAGCTGCCTGGATGGGACTTGGTGCCCGTTCGGTTCCGAGGCCTATCTCGAACGAACCAATGCTCGTCCCTAGTCACCATCCACATAGATCGGATCTCCATCATCGTATGGAGATGAGATTTAACTATGGTATGGTAATAACGAAACAGGTTTGTGTGTGAATGCACCGGCGCATTTCCCCTCGCAAACAGTCTCATTTGTTGCACGAACGGTCGTGCTTATCTTAACGCACGGGTCCTTTGTCCTCTCAATTTTTTATCATCTTACAGGAACTACTGACGAAGGGCAATCGGGCATTTCCTCCTCGGTAACGAGTGTCAACTTGTCGCGCGCCCGGTCGTGCTTATCTACATGCAATTGGCCTCTTAACGAATATGGGTTGGCACGAACTCGAAGCACTGTAAAAATCGAATTTTTACAGATCATATGTGGCTCTGAGAATTGTCTCTGTCCTTCTCTCATCAATTCCTCATCATCACAAACCACCACCACCACCTCTCTCTCTCTCTCTCGCTCGCTCGCGTACGCACGCACACGGCTATATATAAGCCTCCTCTCGCGTACCCACGTTCTTCATCCTCCCTGCTTCTCTGCCTCTCTCTCTCTCTGCTCTCCCTCCCTCTTTCCCTCCCTCCCTACCACCAACGTGCCATGACGGTGACGATACTTTCGGATCTCGGCACCGAGATCCTCATCCCCGTGTGTGCCGTCGTGGGCATCGTCTTCTCTCTTGTCCAGTGGCTCCTCGTCTCCAAGGTCAAGCTCTCCCCCAGCGACGCCTCTCCCGCGAACAACGGGAAGAACGGGTACACCGATTACCTCATCGACGAGGAGGAGAACATCAACGACCATAGCGTCGTCCTCAAATGCGCCGAAATCCAGACCGCCATCTCCGAAGGTCAATTCTTTAAACTCTCCTTTCTCTTCCCTTTTCTGGGTTCGCTTCTTCTTTTTCTTCTTCTTCTTTTTCTTCTTCTTCTTTTCTTTTCTGGGTGTCGTTGGGCGTAGATCTCTGCTGTTCTGCGTGGTGGATCTGGCGGAGTTTTTGCTTGTTTCGGTTCGATTGTGCTTCTTCGCTGCGGTCTGTCGGTGAAAGTTTGCGTTTTTTCGTGTCATTTTGTTTTAATTTAGAGAGTGTGTAAATTTTTTTGCCTTTACTGTTTCTTGGCTTTGTTGTTGGTTTTCTGCTCAAGAGTTTTTACACGCTTGGGTCTGTTTTTAGGGGTGTCTGTTGAGATGTTTTGTGGGTTGCGTGTATGCAATTAATGATGGTGTCGTGTTGCCTATAATTCTCTTGGGGTGTTGGGTCATCAGTTCTCAATCTACTCCTTTTTCTTTTTATTTATTTATTTGAATTTCATTTTTTAATCAATTATGTTTAGTTTGCGCAGATGGGGTTATGATTGTCATTTTGGCAGTGGATGTTGAGAATTATCATGTGCTATCCTTAGTAGAATAAACATATTGCTTGCTAGATCTCAAATGAAAAAAATATGCCTGAGTTGCTGGGTATATTTATCTAATATATATAGTTTTTAAAGTTTCATCAGATCGAAGTTTGCTTCTATCATAGAGGGAGGATAAAAAAATAGGACCCGCTTGGTTACATCAATAACTATCTTAGTCCAAAACTGAATGCGATCCAGTTTATATTGGTATATTTTTGAATCGAGCGTTCCGCCAAAAACAACAAGTGGTCGGGTGGAGATTGGATCTTCATTTGGATAAGGCCCATTTTATTGTTAATGTTTATGTATAAGTTTCTTTTGATATTTGTGTTTTCATTACTTATGTACCTTTGTAAGATTGATATTATTGTTGGTTTGACTCCACAGCAATTCTTTGTGCTTGGCCCGTGTAAGAAGGATTTCATAATTCATCAGAGGTTTTGGACTGCTTCCTTAATAAAGACGATTCTTTTGTTATCAATATCCTGAGTTACTTTTTTGCCGCACAAACCTTCAATTGAAGCATACAATTTTTTTTTCCTGTGTGCCTTTGTCCTATAGATGGAGGACATGCTACACAGTGTCACAACTTAGATCTGTAACTTTTTGCGGGGTCACTGTCTGTTGATTTAGGTGGAACACTTTTGTTGTTGAAATCGGGTAGCATGTCAATGTTGACAACCATCAAAGGGACTACTCTGATGATTGCACAGTCGAATTCTAAATTTACATTAAATGATTCTGTACCTATTCTTGTTCTAATCAGATAAATCTACATGGAGCTACATAATAAAATATTATACTGTTGTTTATTGAAGATTATAGGAGAATGTGACACACTTTGGTTTTACTATTCTCGGAATTGTAAGCCACAGCCCCATGTGGTTGGTAACTAGGATTCTCTATTTCCTTTTTTCTTTTCTCTTCTTTCAGTTGTGCGCATGCAGGAATTGCATATAGTTTTCACTGTTCATGTGTTGTAAATGTCCTTAGAAATAAGTTGCGAAGGAATACGATAACCAAGTTTGAAGTTTAATGTGATTTCATAGATTTTGTGTGTTTGCTTGCTTATGATTATTGCATAATTAATTAAAGTGAAACGTCTGTTATAGGGTTGACCAAAAAGGTGGGCTTTCCCT
The DNA here is from genome assembly GCA_019926035.1 of Melaleuca alternifolia. Lineage (NCBI taxonomy): Eukaryota > Viridiplantae > Streptophyta > Magnoliopsida > Myrtales > Myrtaceae > Melaleuca > Melaleuca alternifolia. The sequence goes on along the minus strand of JAGKPW010000431.1, from coordinate 820,989 downwards.
CGATTTAGTTTTTTGCCACCTATTGTTGTTTCGTATGGGAATAGCTATGGATAGTCCAGAATTTGGAACTTAATTTCATTCTACTCATGCCTTCATTTGACTTTTTTTTTCTCTTTATTGTTGTCATCTTTGATTCTTGCTTTGCAAATTATTTTTTTCCTGCTTCTTTACTGAATTACATCCTTACCAGAATTCCTTAAGCATTTACTAACCTTACCACATGCATGCTGGTTGGCATTGCAGGAGCAACTTCCTTCCTCTTTACTGAGTATCAGTATGTTGGTATTTTCATGGCTGCTTTTGCTGTCTTAATCTTCCTTTTCCTCGGATCAGTAGAGGGATTCAGCACAAAGAGCCAGCCTTGCACTTATGACGAAACCAAAATTTGCAAGCCCGCTCTTGCTACCGCTGTCTTCAGCACTGTGTCCTTCTTGCTTGGTGGTATTACGTCAGTGGTTTCTGGCTTCCTTGGAATGAAAATTGCCACCTACGCAAATGCAAGGACCACCCTTGAAGCAAGAAAAGGTGTCGGCAAGGCTTTTATTACTGCATTCAGGTCGGGTGCTGTAATGGGCTTCCTTCTTGCTGCAAATGGTCTTCTGGTCCTTTACATTGCCATCAACCTGTTCAAGATTTATTATGGTGATGACTGGGGAGGCCTTTTTGAGGCTATTACTGGTTATGGCCTTGGTGGATCCTCCATGGCTCTGTTTGGGAGAGTTGGTGGGGGTATCTACACTAAAGCTGCTGATGTAGGTGCCGATCTCGTCGGAAAGGTTGAAAGGAACATTCCTGAGGATGACCCTAGAAACCCTGCCGTAAGTCCTGCTACTTGTTGGAGCATAGTATTTTCAAGCAAGTCACTATCGCCAAATAAAAATTGACCAAATAGAACAGACCACGTTGAACCTTTAGTTTAGTTTGATCATGGTTTTATTTGGTTTCATCAATCCACCCATTTGGTTTCAGTTGGGCCTAGGGTTATAAAAGCCAAAATAGCCCGAACTAAACTGGTGTCTTACATTTTTAATATCTCGAGACAAGACACAATTGGAGAACAAAAGCGAACCTGCTGATCCTGTAATCGTGAATTTTGTATGAAAGATGCTTTTAGGTACTGTTTTTCCTGACCTATCAAACGAAAGTCAAAAAATTGAGCTGCTAAGATGACAAGTGTCTGACTTGGTTCATTGAGGACTTGTTCTTTTTCGGGTTTGCTTGTATGTTTTATGTAAAGTGAAATTTAACTAGCCTTTTTATGATTTTATTGAGATTTGATATTGGTGTTATCTTTTCAGGTGATTGCTGACAATGTAGGTGATAATGTGGGGGACATAGCTGGTATGGGCTCAGATCTCTTTGGCTCATATGCTGAGTCATCTTGTGCTGCGCTTGTTGTGGCCTCCATCTCTTCGTTTGGGATCAATCATGAGTTGACTGCAATGCTGTACCCTCTCATTGTTAGCTCTGTCGGTATCATTGTGTGTCTGATCACCACCTTATTTGCAACTGATTTCTTTGAGATCAAGGCAGTTAAGGAGATAGAGCCAGCACTAAAGAGGCAGCTGATAATTTCCACGGTTCTCATGACCGTGGGAATTGCCATTGTCACTTGGGTCTCCGTTCCTTCTTCCTTTACCATTTTCAACTTTGGAAGTCAGAAAGTTGTCAAAAACTGGTGAGCTCATTCATTCTTCTTTCATGAAGCGCTAATATCCGAACTCTGACTTTTGCATGTTAAAGCTAATGTTGCCTGCGTGATAATTAACAGATGAGCTGTTCTTTTAAGTGGATTGAAATGAATTTTGTCATGAAAACTAGGAAATTTGTCAGGTACCCAACTGGTGCAAAACAAACTTTATGAAGTATTGCTGGAAGGGTGGTATCGTGCATGTGTCAATCACTGATCTGCATATTCATGCATGTAATATGTTTTGATACACCTGGCATTTGATGAAACTTCATAGGTGTAGATAGAAATGTAGATTGAGGTCATTGCATGATGTGCTATTAAAGAAGATTGCATTGCTCGTTTTACGTGATGGTGCAAAAGGAGGTTATTTTAGCCGGATAAAAAATGGCTACGTAAGTTGAGAAACAAGTGGAACCATGGGGAGCAATGCATGCTTTGGAGTTAGGTAAACTTTGCACTATAGTATATTGAAAGATAAAGTATGCTTTGCGAAAACAATTGTTCTACATATGACTAGTACAAAGGATAAGTCTTGTTCTTCTCGTTTTTCTATAATTTCGGTTACTCTAATATCTTTTTGTTTCTTGGGATTGCAGGCAGCTGTTCTTGTGTGTCGCTGTTGGTTTGTGGGCTGGCCTTATCATTGGGTTTGTGACTGAATACTTTACAAGCAATGCATACAGGTGACTAAATCTGATATCATCATGTCATTCTGTTTCACATCCTGTCAATTTATGTTTTTATTTTCATCATGACTAGGATTTCTCACTCGACACCTGATTATATTGTATTTCAGCCCTGTCCAAGATGTTGCTGATTCCTGCCGAACTGGAGCTGCTACTAACGTCATCTTCGGCCTTGCATTGGGATATAAATCAGTCATCATTCCCATTTTTGCAATTGCAATCAGCATTTTTGTTAGCTTTAGCTTCGCTGCGATGTATGGTATTGCAGTTGCTGCACTTGGAATGTTGAGCACAATTGCCACTGGATTGGCAATTGATGCATATGGTCCTATTAGTGATAACGCTGGAGGAATTGCTGAGATGGCAGGCATGAGCCACAGAATTAGGGAGAGGACAGATGCCCTTGATGCTGCTGGAAACACAACTGCTGCTATTGGAAAGGTTTGATCATGTCCCTTTATGTGTCATGAAATTTTTCTAACTTTCATTCATCTTTGCTTGTGAAAATGCTAACTTTAATTAGTTGGCAATGCGATCCCTTTGTTTTGGCATAGAAAAAAGAGCTATTTTGCTAGCCTTTTGCAATTGACAATACCATTATAATGCCTGAAAGTAGATCTTTCCCTTCTTAAAATTTTGTTTATAATATTATAGGTGGCATTTGGCTTAGCAACAGTTTGATTTCTCTCTTTTTTCTCTTAATCAAATTGTGTGACATCAAGCAAATTTAGATGCTGAAATTAGACATCATAAAATGTTTGCTGCTTCTCTGTCCAGGGTTTCGCCATTGGGTCTGCGGCGCTTGTGTCCCTTGCCCTCTTTGGTGCCTTTGTGAGCCGTGCACATATTGTGACTGTTGATGTGTTGACCCCGAAAGTGTTCATTGGTTTGATTGTGGGTGCTATGCTTCCTTACTGGTTTTCTGCAATGACCATGAAGAGCGTGGGAAGTGCAGCCTTGAAGATGGTGGAAGAGGTCCGTCGGCAATTCAACACCATCCCTGGTCTCATGGAAGGCACTGCCAAGCCTGACTACGCAACATGTGTCAAGATCTCCACTGATGCTTCCATCAGAGAGATGATCCCACCAGGTGCACTCGTGATGCTTACGCCCCTGATTGTTGGGATCTTTTTTGGTGTCGAGACTCTTTCTGGTGTTCTTGCCGGATCCTTGGTCTCTGGTGTTCAGGTAATCCTCTTGTGATTGATGACCTAATGATCCTTTTAATGGGCGTGCTCAAGCTATATAACGAACAGAATGAATGACTACAGCTTATAATATACACATCATGTCTAACTTAAAAAAGAATGACGATGGGAGTGTTTTGGAAACTTTTCCGGGGCAAAATAGTGATCTTCTCGACAAAGCCGGAATACTGCCCAAAATAAAAGAGAAACACCTCAAGGGATTGCATTCTAGTTTTTCTTAAAGTATAAGTCACAGTGATTTCTCTTTATAATATGCTTGGTATTTGAATTTATCTTCTTCTCCTTTTTCTTTCAGATTGCTATTTCTGCTTCCAACACTGGCGGTGCTTGGGACAATGCCAAGAAGTACATCGAGGTAAGAGAGTGATGACACTTTCCTACTTTTCTACTTAGGATTTTTTCTGGACCGTGTCTTATGCTTCTGGACTTGTTTATGGAATGATAGGCTGGTGTCTCTGATCATGCAAGGAGCCTTGGTCCCAAGGGATCAGACCCGCACAAGGCTGCTGTCATCGGCGATACCATTGGAGACCCTCTCAAGGACACATCTGGACCCTCGCTGAACATCCTCATCAAGCTGATGGCAGTGGAGTCGCTTGTCTTCGCGCCTTTCTTCGCAACCCATGGTGGTTTACTCTTCAAGATCTTCTGATAGCTGAAAGGAAGAGAAGTAGAAGGCTATATGCCTGCAATTTTTTTTTCCTAATCCGTCTGTCCACCAACCTTTTCTCGCCGATGTATCTGCTACAATAACTCTGTTCTTAGAGGACGTTCAAGTTTTGATGATTGTATCTGCTCGAGGCAACATCTCTGCAGTATCTAACAATGCTGATGACGACGAAGACGATGATAACAACGATCTTATGGTAAGTTGGGATTCCCTTGTCATTTTTCACTAGCGAAAGATACCTTTTATGGATCAAGCTGGGTTCTTCGTGTTCTTCTTGGTTGCCCATTCGTGTAGTCTCGGAGCATGAATTGGTTCTCCTTAGCATCATCTTCTGAGATACGAGTTTGGTCATGATAAGGATCTGTGTTGCTTGAGAGCTCTCTCTCAGGCGGAATTTCATATGGTACCGACTCTTTCCGATGCTATCGCAGATTCAGAAAAATTTAAAATTCCTCTCCTTATTATTAGAGTTAAATTTCTAGTCGTATATTCATCGTGGTTGGTCATTAATGTTCTAAAGCTGCGACATCTGATGAAAACTGATTGAATTAGCTCTCTAGAAAGCTATTGTAGAATTGAGACACTCAGAATTCGATTTGATTATGGTAAAGTTAGAGAACAACTTGAGCGAGAGCTTATTCAACCCGAATACGCTCCCAATAATGTATTTTGTGGAAGTGTTGAGGATTTCTTTTATAGCAGAGAAATGGTTTTAAAAGAAGTGATAGAAAGTCGATTAGGCTCGAAAAATCGTGGAGCTCAACATTAGTGATTTTGTGCTAGACGTCAAAGTCAAAATCAGGTGAGCAATCATTAAGTTGTGATTGCGTTACTTGTGAGTAGCTTGACTCAATTTAGGCCTAATTGGGATTAAATTGTCAAATCAAACTTTGCTGATTCGAAAACTTTTGGCCCCGTTTGCTTGGCGAGAGAATTCAGAAAATGCAATTATAAATTTAACCAGATTGAAATTCGACAGCTTAGGTCAGTTTTTTTTTTCCAAGATCAAACCGAATAGACAAAATGAATTGTTTTACTACTTTAGATCGATTCGATTTCAATTTTCATCTAGAATGAAAAATAACATGGATTGATCACTCGCGTCATATGTATAGAATGTAATTTTTGAAATACTAAATTATTTGATTTTGTAAGTGGACTAATGAGATGGTCTATGTATAGAATGTAATTTTTGAAATATGATTTCGTAAGTGGACTAATGAGATGTTTTCGCAATCTATTGAAATTATTAGTTGAAAAGAAAAGAAAAGAAAAGAAGAATGTCGATGATGGTTGTCTAGAAAATCATTTTCCAGATTGTAACAATCAGAAGTTATGGAGTCAAAGGTAATCAAACTCACATTTGATTAAAGAAAACTACGAAGACTAAGATCCCAATGACTCAAAGACCGAACAATTCCCTGTGGAAAATTTTGAAACATTGGGAATTACAAAAGGCTTCCCGACCAAAGGGAAATTACGTCGTCTTAAGAAAAGTTATGAAGTGATAATTAATGGTAAATTAGTATTAGTAAGGATAAACGCAAATAACCAGGAAAAGTTATGATCAATGATGTACTTTACCAACGAGATAGGAGAGAAGAGATTTTACTTTGTTCCCTAGTACGTCACTTTTCTTGTGAAAAATTACAAACTCATGGTAGACTATTTCCCCGAAAGAAAAGCTGCAAAATTTTAATTGATAAAGTACCATTAGCGAGGGTAATTATTAATGTCAAAGGAAAGTTACCATCAATTAGGAGAAGCGAATCATGCGATTAACTTAAGTAGATTAATATATTTTATGTGGAAAATTGCCACACTAACTTCAAAAGAACCAAATTAATGTATCTCACTTGGGAAAAAAGAGATGGACCATTTTACAATGATAAAACCCTAAATGATATAAGGATGGAAAAGTTAGTGGCTATTTATTTGAAAAAAAATTGTAAGCTTTCTCAATGATCTGAAATGATCATTGTTTCATATACTAAACTTAATCAAATCTAAAATAGTTAGAAAGTTTTTTTATAAAATTATTTGGAGAGATGTTAATAAAGTTTTTTTTTATAATATACTAAAACCGATCTTATATTTGAAATATTAATGAGTCTTGTTCTTCTAGATTTTGATATTTAATCATCTTTGTCTTCATTTTTCTTAGCCAACCGGTGTTTCTTTAATATATTTTCTTCTGCTTTTTTATAGTTATGTAGTTTGACAAGTGAGATTAGGATTAATAGTGCAAAAATTATCTTATGATAAATTTCATATATTCAGATATTGTTTATGTAATTGAGGGCAACGAAGACATTTGATATGAAAATTGAATAAGATGTTGTACTTTACCCCTTCAAGAGTGACCGATACATATTCTTTTGAATCTCGGAGGCTAAGCTCTGTCGTTCTCGTATGATATAGTTCTCTCCTTCACTAACAGCCCCTGAAACTGCCCTCCCTCTCTCTCTCTGTCTACCCTCCTTCGGTTTCCTGTTGTTGGCGAATTCGAGCACAAACCCAGTTGTGGAGAAAGGATCTTGGGTCAACCCGTCAAGTTGAAGCCTGATGTATTTTGCTGCTTCGCTTCACTGAGCTGTTTGATCGCTTGTGTGGTTTCAAGATTTTCTTGGGGCAATTGGGTGTTTCGTCATTGCGGACTTCAGGTGAGAGGGAATCTGCCCATTATCATACTAACGACGGACCTTCCTTTTCCTCTCTCGGTATGTTGTCGTCTCTTCTCTGCATTTTTTCTCTCTCTCGTTGTTTGGTTTCTGGAAGTATGGGGATCAAAAGTCAAAGAAAGGAATCGAGCCATGATGTTTTGGCTGAATTGGGAGAGATTAACGTGGAGGTAGAGAGATTAACGTGGAAGTAGTCAACCCCACGTCCCTTATTTGGCGAACGATATGATTTTGAATGCAAGCGGGTTCGTATGAGCTAATAAGAGTTGGTGGGAACAAACTAGAATTGGGTTTTGCTGGAAATAACGTTCTTGCTGGGGTTGATTTTAGGCTAGGGCTTTTCTTGATTTTGGTCTCTCTCTCTCTCTCTCTCTCGCGCGCGCGCGCGTGCAATCTTATGCGTGAAAATACTGGTGTTGATTCATTCTTTTCTCTCAGTGGGTATTTGATTATAACAAGCTCAACTGGGGACCCAATTTTTCCATACAAAGTGGGTTCCTTGATTACGTTGGCGTAGGTAAATGATCAATAAGGGAAAAGGGGGGATAATGAATAGTAAGAAACGACATCATGCACGGGTATCTATCTATCTGTCTTATCTTGATTATTGACGACATCTCGGTACATGGGAGTTGGGGGTCACGGCATTTCTGTTTGTTGAAAGCTAGTTAATCTTACATGGTGTTTCTTAAGAAAAATTACAATTAGACTAGACACTGGACTAACTCGATTCTTTCGTTGAAATAAGCACATGAGGAAGCTGATATTACTTGAGATTTCTTGGAATAGTTGGAGGGTGTATCTAGATAGGTCATGCAATGTGGTCAACATACTCTGGTCTTAAATTAACCGGTTGCATTTCTTCCATTGATAAACATTTTCTGCTCAAGTACTCATGCATTGTGTCTGACTCGTTTTTCTTATTTTCAAATTCTCTTTTTGGTTTTTGCTGTAAAAATTATATGCATCTGTAAAAAATGGCATTAGTCAAATAGCTTGACATCAGTGATTGCTGTAAACCTCCTGACCTTGTTTTTGCTCACCTTCTGTTCTGAGTTGTTTTATCTTTTATTCTGTCAGTCTTACTGAGTTCACGGGACTTGGTGGTTCAAATATTTTAATATCTTATTTTTTTCAATTTTGATTATTCATATGGGTTCATGTGTTGTGCAATTTTATCAGAGAAGGCCATGCCAGAATGCTTAAATGGATTATTCATATGGATTTGTCCCGACTGCACCTTTTTGATTCAGTACTTTATATTACTCTTTTCATGTGCTGCGCGAAAAGCTTTTGGAATTTTCTCCCTTTAGCTTTTATACCTTTCTGATTACAAGCAAAGTATCACAACTAGCGTGTTTAGTTTTCAATATTGCTTGGATTAAATTTTTAGTTGGGTCACTTATGTGGGAATTTAATGAGCATCACAATAATTGGCTTTCAGTTGATTCCACTGTGGAAATACTCGATTTAGGATGTGGTGACATGTTTGCTTCTTTTGACATAGAGGATTAGGCCCCAGCGTGTCCTTGCCAAATGAATCTTTTATTCATGGTGTCGTTATGTTGGATTTGTAGCTTTTAGGCTGATAATGAAAGTTTTTCTCTATCATATACCTGGTGCATGATTTTGTGATATGCAATGATCGGTTCTAAATCATCGTCATTTTTTCTCTCTGTAGAAAGCAATCCTTTTGATGGATTGATGAAGGCATGAGTTAAAGAAATCCTTGTTGTCCCAACTGCTGAACAGTGCTTCCATGGATGGCAAAAGCTCAGCTGAGTTGAGCCTTCCCTGGTTCTGGATTATTGAGTATTTGGCAAAATTTGAACAAGTTAAGCCATCCCTCTTACATGGTATTTACCTTCTACAGTAGCATATTGTGAGTTTTGGTCCACTTCCTTATCATATTTGTTGGGCAGCTATTCCATATGGTTTATGCTTTTCAGGTATCATTAAAGCGGCTCCAGAGATACCTGCTCGCTTGGGAGAGAATATGGAGGAAGTTGTTTCTTTGAGATGCTTGGAGGAGCTATGTGGCCCTATAAATGGAAGCGTGAATGGTACTCAGTCCCCATTGGAATCAAAGGCGAAAATTGAAGCATCAAAGAGCTGCAAAAATGTCCTGCAGTATATGTTCCATAATGTGAGTGCTAATAAATGATGTAGTGACTATGTGTTTTATTTTCTCTAGGACATCTTTCCACTGGTTCTGCTTTAATGATTGCTGATGTTCGGTATCTGTTCCCCTGTTTATAAATTTGTTATATCTTAGGGCTCTGAATCTGATCTTGGAGTGATTGCAAATGAGTTGTTGAAATGGGATCTTCACTCATTTTTAATGCACAAGAGAGCCTCTGTGCCAAAAACTTCTCTAGAGGAGGTAAGCAAAATGTTCATCCAGTGCTGTTTATCTTCATGATGTCCTCTTTCATTCAGGTTTAAATTGGTTTTGTTCTTGTTCTTTGGGCAGCTAAAAGATTCAATAGTTGGAGGTACTCATCCACATGCTGATTCTTTAAAAAATTTGAGTGGATTGGCAGATGTTAGTCATTTAGATAGGACTGTCATTCATAATGTTCAACGTACTGGACTTACATGTGTGCCTGATGTGGGAGACACGTATGTTCATAATACAGTTGCTGAACCAAAGTCGGTTTCTCGACCTACTAATCACATGGAGCCTTTGGAAGGAGATGCCACAAAGAGGAAACATACTGATGTTCATGCTGAAAATATTGAAATTAATTGTAATGAGAATCAACATCAAGATAATCAATCAGATGCTAAAAGGGCTAAACAGCAAAATTCTGATGAAATAAAGGATAGAGAAGAGTCACCAGTTGTTCTAACTGGAAGATTAAGTTTCGAGAAAATTGATGAATGTTCTGAAAGAGGGATGGCTAACCCGGTCCAGGATCATATGGGGGCTGTGGATGAAGACCAGCTGTTAGTAAGAGGTGAGAGGCATTATGTTCAGCCGAGTACTTGTGATGTACTTTCTGATAGAATGGAGCAAGGGTTTTCTGTTGATGATTCTACACCAATCCATGACTCCATAGAGAAAGCAAAGAACAGTGAATCAGCTCGGGCATCGCAGTGGCGCCAGACTTTTTCTAGTAATGTGGAAGACTATGAGGTCCATGTTGCTGCAGAGGAAACTTCTACCGACAGTGATGAATATAGAAAAGAGGAGACGGATGTTACAATGAAAAAACATGAATTCTTATTCTCTCAGTCTCAGTGCCCGTCACCTTGCAATGAGTTTGCAACAGTTGATAGGAGTGAGCAAAATATTTGTATGAAGTGTAATGAAGGTGGTGAATTGTTAGTTTGTAACACCAGCAGTTGCCCTTTGATGTTTCACGAGAACTGTGTGGGCTTATCAGCTATTTTTGATGACAACGGTATGTTTTACTGTCCATTTTGTGCATATTCTATTGCCATTTCTGAATATCATAATGCCAAGAAAGAGGCCTCGTCGAAAAGAAAAAACTTATCTGCTTTTATTCATGCTGGACTCAAGCACCGGCAAGAGAATTTGGATCAGATGGCACAGAGTTTGTCAGGAAATGGAACTAGTGAGACAGATAGAATAAATGGGCATAATGAAATAGATGTGAATGGCCATCAGTTGCAGGGGAACAAAAGTGATGGAGGACAAAAAGATTCTTCTCAACTATGTAATGGTGGTGATGCTGGAGAAGAGGAAGAAATTGCCTGTGGAGGAGCATCTACTGATGCTGTAGAATTCTTGGAAAGGAAATGGAATAGGGAAAACAAATCCAACATGTTTGAGCGGACTCCTACTCTGGAAAAGCAGATGGAAGAGAACGTGTTGCAAGGACAGCCATCGGGGCAAGTTCTTGAAACAGAACAGGACCAAGTACTGGAAAATAATCTATTTGTTAATGGGACTGTTGCTTATAAGAAAGCTTATATTGTCCCTGTGAATCAGAGAGATGAAGTCAGAGATGCACAAGATGTTCTTGGTAAAAATGCCACTGATATGCCAGATGGAGGTGCCTGTGCTAATATTACTGCAGAGGAAACTTCCGAAGATGAAGATAATGAAACATCCATATCCAATTACAGAATCAGTTTCCGAGGACAAAGGAATCTGGAGTAAGGGTTTCCTGTATACTGAACTTTCCAGTGATTGATTGTGGCATGATACTTTTGAACTTATAAGCATAACAGCCCCAATATTCGTTGCTATATTAATTTATATTTGAAATTGCAGGGAAGCCTCTGCAAATCCTCTCTTTATGCAAAACGAAGCTTCCTTGATGGGGGAGGAGGAACAGATTCCAGAGGTACTTGTTGTCCATTGTAAACTCCTAAGTATCATGTTTTTGTCTTTTGGGTTATAACAGTTCAACTATATTCATATTGCTTTCAGTCTTAACACCTAGTCCCGAATACGTTATGATTTCACATGCCCAAGCAAACTTCAAGGTTGTCTATATTGACCTTCATTATCTCACAAAATGCACACATTTGGTCCCTGAACTTGCACTCTTTTATCCTTGGATTGTTTTCTAGCAAAAGGTCTTTCAAATGCGGTAATCGAATCTATATCTTGCGTAATTAAGTTCTTAAACTTTAAGAAATTTTTTCAAGATCGAGTCCTTTCTTCTCCAATTTCGGCAAAATGAAGTTGACTTGATGATCAGTGCTAGTCAAGAGTCTAATGTGGCAAGAAAATCAGTTTCACCAGGGACAATTAACTTAGGCCTGGGGACAATCAAATGGGTGGGAAGAAGCAAAGGACAGTTGATTAATTGTCTTCTTTCCTACATCCTTCTTGGCTAGCACTGATCAGAGACAATGGCTTTAATTTGCTGGAATCGGAGACAAGGGATTTGATTGGCAAACTCTGGCCACTTCAAGAGCTTGATTGTACCAATCACAAGTTCAAGGATCGTGCTGAAAAGCCATGCTAGTTAAAGGACCAAATATGTAATTTTTCATGGCAATGACATATCCATCAAGCAATAATGTAGGTCCCATGGTATTGTTCCTTGCTATCTGTTTGCCCTTGAACTTCACTTTGTTTCTTACTGTATTGTGCCGACTTCTCAACTGCTTGCTCTGCTCAGCCTACTTCACAGCCAGAACCAGGTTCAGAGTCTCCGCCTTCTGGACAGCTTAGACCTTCTTCGCTGTCGTTACCTTCTAGACACATCTCAAGATTCTCATCAAGGGGAAGGAGGTGTCTGAAGACTTATGCGAGTTCTATGGTCCTTAGAAGAAGTGCAAGAATCAGATCATTCACTCGGCCAAGTCAAAAAAGGATCAAAGACAATGCATGTACAGTTATAGAAATAGATTGACTAAACGTGTGTCCAACATTAGAAATAAATTGATCAATGTCATGAATTGACTCTGGGATTCATGTCTTTCAGGGGATGAAGTCCTTTTAGTTGTACATAGCAGCATTTAGTTATAGTTCATGGATCCGTTTTGTATATGGCCATCATCTTATGACAATTGCTGGATCCTTTTGGTACTTAGGAGCTGGATTTTGAGCTGTTGGATGGATGCATATGAGTGATGTCTATAGTCATGAACACATAATTTGGAACTTAGTGGGCATTGTCTGCTCCTAATAATCCTTTCTGAAATTCTTGCAGCGCTTCTTAAATTTGGTATGCCTTTCCAATCTGGAGCTGTTGTTACCTGATCTGACTTATACAGTGTAAAAATCAATGATTTCTTCGATAGCTTTTCTCTCAGAGAACTTGTCTGTCGGTTGCTTACTTGATATCCTGATGATTTTTTTTCTTCTGACTTATCAAAGAAAGTGGAGATGGTAGTACTATTTTAAATTGTTTGTGTTTGACAGACTAAGATGTTAGCTGACCTTGTCAAAAAAGAGTGCTTGGAGGAGTATTAGTTTTCAATTAAGGTTAGTCTACCTTGCAAGTTGTGTGTTCGAGAGGCGTATTTAGAACAAATTTAATGGAATCAAACGCCATACTATTTTAGCGGCCCGGACAATATCTTGTTGCCTAGGAACTTCAGGAATATCTTCAGAGTTGTTTTATGTTTATTCAGTTGATCATATAAAAGAGATGGGGACTTGTTCAATTGATGATATAAAGAGATGGGGGCTTTGTTGCTGTCTACACGAAGCCTCTACTTTGTTTATGGCTACGATCATGCCCTGACACTGAAGTTGGAGAGACCGGAAAAGAGAGGATCATGTTCTCGGTGCAGTTTTAAGCGAAAGATAATCGTGGCTACTGAACCCATGTTCGAGGGATAGGGATTTGACGCCATGAAACCATTGATTAGCCAAGCACCTTGATTGCCTCAATGTGGCGTTTCCTCCAGTCATTGGGGGAGAGCAAGATCGCCAACTTAGCAGCAGGTTGAATGTGCTTTTGCCGTGAGAATTGGTTTTGCTCTTGACACTTAAAATCTTTTCAACGATAACATCTTAAACAACTTCATTTCCCTTTCTAGACTTGTATTTGGAAGGACCTTTTTTTTTTTCTAATATGGTCTTAAAAGAACATGTCAATACAATGATTCGAATTCGGACCTCAGTCAAGGACAAACATGCTCGTTACTTGAGCGATAATAATTAAAGAAATGAACTGATCACAACAAAATTATATTCTCTGATAAAAAGACAATATGATTGTAACATGGTTATGCTTTTTCGTAAAGAAAACATTATGAAAACTCACATCCCGAGCATCGGATCATACGTCATAAAAATGTTTGCCACACTCGTGTTGGGACGCTATTTGCTTTATACTTGCGCTTGTGCACTCGCCACCGCCACCTTAAAGAGCGTGACGTGGACGGGCGCAAACGCTCGTCGCCGCCTCTCTCGCTCGCTGTTATTTCACCTGAGGCTGCTCTCTCGCCTCTCTCCCCAAGTCCCAACACCATTTAAGCATCGCCAAAAACCCGAAAAAGCTTTCAGCTTGGACACCGCGAAGCCATGGAGTGAGGGTGAGGGGGAGAGAGACTTAGCTCGCCTCAAATCCGATAGCCCTTTGAGTTAATTCTGCAGCTTCTTTGCCTCTGAGCCTTTAATTTGCTTTGACACTGGTTCTAGAATTAAGGGGGTCGGTTTTCTTTTTTTTTTAAGGCATTTACTATTTGGCGATCGATGTTAATTATGGGTAAGAGGAAGAGAACCGACGATCGTCTCAACACCGACCCTTCCCTTTCGTCTTCCTCACCCGGTACGTTTTGCTGTGGTTCCGCTTTTGCTTTTGGAAGGAAATTATCTGCATTTCGATGACCATTTTGATTCCTGGGAAATGTGGGTATGAGTGAAATGGGAGAAAGATCGGGTTTTGATGGTTCTAAATAGGTGGGATTTTGGTGAGGTAGGAGGAAAAAGGAAAATCAAAATCTGAGTGTCCAGATTCGGAGTTTAACCATTTTGTAGACGGTTTTGTTGAGCTAGAATGATCTGATGGGTCGAAGCTAGGATTGGATTCTTTTCGAATATTGCTCTAAGTAGAGCGATCCGAGCTAGGGTTTGTTCTTCTTTTAGTCTGGCTTGCCTTTTCTTCCCCTTAGTTTTGATTAGTTTTGATGCTCTCTCTCTCTCTCTTATATATATATATATATATATATATATATATATATATATATATATATATATATATATAATCCATTGCAATTCCCTGTGTTGCTTGTTTTTAGGGTTTGATTTAGATTGTCGAAAATCTGTGAATGAGCCTTGACTTTTTCTCTGTACAAGCGGAAAGTTGTTACCATTTCTGGTGTTGAAAATATTGGACGTATGTCTGTTAGGAGAGGTGGTGAATGGTTTAATCATGGGAAGTAGTTTGATGAGACAGATGGTTTCTTATGCCATTGTTTTTGTAGAATATATTGGCAGATTGAGATAGATAGTAGGTATACTCAAGAGGCTGTTTAGATGTAGCGGAATCAATTGTTACATCAAGCCAATAGAGAGACTGCTGTAGATGATAAGAGGGAAGGACATCTTATGCTCAAAATTAGATCATCAGAATATGTAGGACCGCGGTTGTGTGCTTTAGTATTATATGATGATGCCCAAAAGAGACCGCATAGAAGCCTTATATGTTGAACACTCATCTTACTAAGTCAGACGTCAGAAATTCAGAGTATATGACTTTAAACATGCATTTAGAGGATTTGTAGATCTAATACATGGATGAGTGAGTGGGTTTCTAAATTTGGCAATGCCGACATTGCCAAATATTGATTATCTTTTAGTGATGAATGGCGGCTGATTCTGGATCTACGGTGTAATGCTTAACAACTATTGATGATCCATGAAACATTATCAGTATTAGTTTCCAATACTGGTTCAGCAATTTGGTAATTGTTTTGTGCTTTTCTTGGCCTTTTTATCTTCTGATTGGATTGACTAATCTTTGGTGTGCTTGAGTTTGTAGAATTCATATCATTTGTTGGATAGATGTTTATCAAGCCAATTACTTTGGTGCAGCTTATAGATATACTTATCTTGTAACTCCCTAAATGATCTTTTCTTTTTAATTTTTCTCTGTGTTGATGTTTGTAGGGTTTCCTTTTCTTTGTGGGATACTTAGCATGCTTGAGATCCATGTTGAGCTTTTTCCTGTTGATCCACAGACATTGTTTTGTGTGTTCTTTGATTCAGATTTTGGCTTGCTTTAATTTCAAAGACCTTCTTTACAGTCTGAACACTTAATGTTCTGATGAGGTCTTTGAGTGGGTTAAGTCTCTGTTGATGTACGACACACCCAATTTTTCTCTTCACCCGAGGTGTATAGGCTGCACTATTTCTGCAAAGATTTACCGATGATCAAATGAGACCTTACGTATACTTGTAGCTCGCTTTCAAGTCTTCTAGCTTTGCATATTGTGTGAAAGACCATGGGTGATAGTTTTCCTTCATATGAGGCAGAAGTTACTGATGAAAGTATTTCGATTTGCAGCAGAAAGCATGCCGTGCTCTTCTGGTGTGGAATTATCATCTAGAAAGGTCAGCTGCCTCTTAGCCCCCTTCATCTGAGGGTTGTTCCTCTGATGTATTTTTCCAGTTGTTTGATTATCTTTGCATATATAGTTCTCCTTGACTTTATGTATTTTTTTAAATGCTGACACGTTGGAACTCTGGGCAGAAGTCTTCTCACTTCGTGGACTCTAATGAGTTGAAGCCTTTCACATCAAGCATGGAAATGGACACTTCTTCTAATCACTCTTCTCCTGTACATCTTCGGCAAAATCTTGGGCGTTCAGTGTTTTTGAAACGCTCTCGTCACTGGTATGGACACCAAAACTCATGGCGTAACTCAGGTGCCCATATGAGTGCAACCACTTCTCTTGGGAAGACCCCCCCTCCCTCTTGGGAAGAGAGACTTAACTTCAAGTTGGCTAGTCGCTACAACTCAGACAGCTGGCACTATCCAGGTTAACTATATCTCTTACACATCAACTTACTTGTTGTTATAGTGCATTTTCTACCCACAAACGAGGAAGATTGCACCCACTTTTGGACATGATAATTACATTTTAATGTTTATATGGGGGTCCCAATGTTATCAGTGTTGATGGAAATTAAAAAATCGGCCATCTGTTATGATATGCTTTGTCACGAGGTATCATGTACTTCTTGCAGATTATAGAGACAGAGCCTTTAGCAGGCCAGAGAGGATTAGGTCAGATTCCGCCACATTAGATTCTGCCTCAATTGAAACGGCAAAGTTGCAATGTGGGGTCTGCCAGAAACTTTTGAGGAAGCCTTATCTTCTTTCTGGCTCTCACTTGTCCTCGGAAAACTCTGTTGTGGCAGTTCTAGTATGTGGACATGTCTATCATGCGGGTTGTTTAGAACAGAAGACGCCTCTTGAAGACAAATCTGACCCTCGGTGTCCCGTTTGTCTCAACTTACTCTCACCTGCTGATGCCTTTAAAGGAGGAGGGAGTGAATGATTGTACAGACTCTTTCTAACAAAGAAGAGTAGGTGCTTATGCTGGGCATGCTAGGATCTTGTGGTATATATGATAGGTGATATATATGCACCCAATATCTCGATGGGCTTATTAGAGGAAGCGCATTGTTTTGTTATAGCCATATAGGAAATAGAATTTTAGACTATAAATGTAATGTATATTGTCAGTTTGTATTTATTGGACACATTGCGGCTTCATGTTATCGGAAGCCCATTTTGTGTGAGAACACACATTACGGTATCGACTGCTGTGCCTAAAATGCAAACTCTGGCCTCTTTTATGGTTTGCTTGATGACCGTGGTTTATAATTGAGCAAGGTGAAAGTGCAGGAATGTTTTGTTCCGGATGAAGAAGAACCATCATCAACGTACAAATTCTACTTAACTTGTCATGAAAAGTTATGCGTGAATACTGCAGCATGAGGGGGAGCAGAGAACATGAGAAATTTTCGCGAGTATCGTGTTGAAAAGTTTCCTGTATTTTGGGTGTCCTGTTTGTTCACTGCATGAACATTTCTTCACATAATTTTTCATGCCTCGTCTGCTGAAGATGCTGTAAGCAATGACTTGGATTTCGGCCGCTTCACACTGATATTTTTCGACATGTTTGATCCTTCTCTTTTCGGGAGAAGGGTTTTAGCTCTTTTGGCCGACACAATGATGCAAGAACCAGAATAAAAACCCATAAGGTTTCCAGCAAAGTTCATAGTGCTCACTTCTCAGGAGTTAACTGGATGTACTTAGCCCAAGAAACACTCTAGTCATCAGGGAATACAATGCTTAGTGATCATGTGCTGGAGTGGAAGGATGAGAACCAAGCAACCGTGCCGTTTTGATCACCCCCATAAATGTCCTTGCCATGTGCAATGTGCCATTGTGAATAACAGTCACTACTATGACTGACACGGAAACCCGCAATAACAAGGAATTTTAATCCTGCATCCGAAATTGCAATCTGAATCTGTAGATACAAAAGAAAAGATAAAGATTGAAATATTGAGACAGCATTGAACTAAGTCAATGCTCAGAAAAGAAGGATGCTTCTCAAGCTACTTTGGCGGATCCAACTGAGGGCTGTTTGTTAAGAGAGCAATAAATGAGCTGACTGGCTAGCCAGTCATGATCCCGTTGGGCTCTACTTCTCAATATACCGACCTCCGTTAGAATTATAGAACCGTTTTCATGGGGCGATAAAATGAGTTGCTTTTGATTCTTAATTTCTTTTCGCGATGTGCACATGTCACTGCCTCAAAAATGAAGGAAATGTGCTTCTTCTACGAGCCTTTTCCACATGCTAGCACTGAGATTTCAGCTCGTCCAGAAGGGACGGTCAAGATTCCGCAGCATTGAGGATGCCTTCTATATGATACCCGTTGCTCAGCAGTCACATGAACGAAGCAATTGACAGAAGAAAAAAAAAAGATTCTACCTTAGAAAACCTCAAATCAATCAAAGAGAACTTTAAGCAGTAACTACAAAGAGTTTCACCAACGCTTCCATTGAAGATTACCGGCAGAATAGTGATAGGCCATTAAACATGCTAGTATATCGCTCTGTCCAAAGTCAGATGATTAACTACATGAAATCTGCACAAACTTTGGTATAAATCTGAATTTAAATTACAATTTGCAATCCTTCCTTGCATGTAGCCTTGTTATGGCCTACTCCGCCGCACCTACTGCAGCAAACTTCCCTTTTGGTTATTCCCTCTGTTTTTGTCTGTTGTTTCTTGTTCTGCTCGGTTGATGGCTTTGGAGTGCATGGTGGAAGTACATGCATGGTTTGACAAAGATCTTTTCCCTCAGTCGACTTCTCATAAGGTCCCCTAACAGGGTTTATGGAGTCGGAATAAGTGATAAGGTAGCAATCAACCGTGAAGCACTTGGGACAATAGTCATAGCTATTCTTCCCTGTGCAATAAAAGACAGCAATGGCATGGCAGCAAGGTAGACCACTAGGTTTCCATTCCAAGCAACTACAAACCCTTTTTTGAAGATCCACCACCACATTGATAGAATTGTCATGAACCTCAAATACCGTATCTGATGAGAACAGAACTTTTAAGCCAGTAGCTCTCAGAGATTCTTCTCGTAGTTTTTCCTCCCTTGATGGGGTTAGTTTTGTAACCCAATTGCTTGCATTTGTTTGGCGAGCGTTAAACAACTCCACCAACTTCAATATGAGTGCCTCTACCTTCTGTGCAATTGGTAGTTCCTTCACTTCCTCTATCCATTTAGCATATGGCTCTGCAATATCTACCGTGATAAAATGAAATGGCTCACCCTTGAATGATGCATGTGCCCATTTGTCTGGCTCAATCTGCAATATCCAAGCATAAGCTTTTGAAGAAACTTTCTTCATTTGTTCAATATATGTTGTAAAACTATCAAGCCGCTGTGCGCGGGCAGCAGCCAATAAGCTACTGACTAAGAAACCCTTACCATCCCCAGTGAATGGACCCTTCACATTCTTCTTGAAATTCTCTACAAGATGAAAGATGGAGTAACCATGATGACCATTCTCAAACACCTGATGCACAAATTTCTCCAACCCCTTTTCATGGTCAGAGATAAAAGTTATGGGAGTTGAAGTAGAAAAGGAAGATCTCAACTGCTCTAGAAACCGGCACCAGTTACTATCATTTTCAATGTCAACAATAGCAAATGCAAGAGGGAAAGGACCATCATCTCCATCCACCGCACTAGCCATCAAGAATACTTCATGGTACTTCGATTTAAACGATATAGAGTCAAGGAAAACAAGTGGACGACAGCCATTATTGAAACCCTGTATTAAGGCTCGGAGAGATACAAAAAGATGCTGAAATCTTCCGTCATCACTGGTGAAAAGCTTGGCCAAACTTCCAGGATTTGCCTCTACCACTTTCTCACAGAATAAAGGCAATTGGTCATATGCGTCTTTATATGAACCCTGAAGTTGCTCCCTAGCATCCTCAATTCCACGCCACACTTGACTGTAGTTCAACTCAATTCCAAAATCTTGAGCAATTCCCTGAGCAATCTCCTTTGGCTTGTGATGAGGACTATCTCGTAACCTATCCTTTATGATATTTACTAACCAATTTTTTGCAGGATGAGCAGCCTTCCAAGACTCCCCACCGCAAGTATGAGACTTATTCATTCTTTTCACCACAAATGATTGTGAAGATGGGACCCAAGAAGCATGAATTCTCCAGGAACACCCTTCTATCACACAGACACCACTAGCACGGTTTGAGTCATTCTTCTTTAACTTGTACGCAAAGCGGTTTGCAATAGCATACTTCTGTAATGCATCACGAAATTCACGTACGCTTTTGAATTCCTGGCCTTCGCCAGTAATACCTTCTCTCCATGCTCCAACAAGTGCTTCCAGAGACAGATCGGAGCCAGCAACAACAGGACAATCAACCAAATTGTCAGTCCAAGGCACAATTTTATCCTCTTGCTCGTCATTAACAACTACTGCAGGAATAATCTGCTTCTGAATTTTCTTCTTTCTGGATGTGCCTTTTCCTGTCCCTCCAACTTCATCAGTAATGCCGGAAGCACTATCAATACTCTTTAATGCTGTTGTTCGCCTTCTCTTCTTAACAGTATCAGCCGGTGTAGAACTCATGTCCACTTGTGTTGGCGAGAGAGCTGTTGAATCAACAGCAACAGTGACAAGACCATTAATAGTACAATTAGCAGATGCAGATCGAGTAATTTTATGGCTGGCGTTATGTGGAGCAACTTTTGACTTGGTGGACACTGCCAGGGGGTTATGATCAATCACAGCAACATCAACTAATGAATCCACAGGTCCTCCAGCAACAACAATGGACGTGGTGGCTGCAGCAGTTGCCAAAGTTTCAGCAAGTTTTATGCCATTTGTCCTGCGAATGATCATTAGAAATGCCGTGAACACACATTATAATTCCTTATTCTCTCGGATCATATCAGGTACAGTACACTAGAACTAATCAATGAGCACAAAGACACTAGCATCTTATCCATTGATGGAATGAAGGCAACCAATCAAGCCTGGCCAGGTACGCGTCCATAGAATAAAAGCTATCGAAAACACAAAAATTATATTTTTAAACGAACCACCACGACAAATCCAATCTGATACAGCACAAACCATATTAATTACAAACTGACAGTCACATGATTTGTGTTTGATACTAAGATATACAAGTTCAAAGGAAAAGTCTTGCCTTTAAAGAAAAAGGAAATCAGTACCTGTTGGCATGATCCCTCAAGCTTTGAGGATCAAAACCTTCTCTTCCCATAACATATACCTCAGCAGTAACTGAAGCTCCATGAAAATCATACATCCTTTTTAGGTCCTTGTCATTTGCTAAATTGATGAGTGTCCGCTTGTTTAGAGGCAGGAAGTATTTGATTGACAAAGACCTATAATCAAAATTCCACATTTGGGCTAATTTTAACTTGAGATCATCAAAAAGGGTTTCTTGATTGATCTCCAGAGCATTTGCCTCTCCACCAATATATGACATTGAGCCATCACTGTTAGCGATGAACTGACCACCAGATTGACAAATGAGAATAAGCTTCCCCTTTGCCATTTTATGACCATCCTGAATAGACGCAATAATTAATACACATGAGGGAAGACAGTTGAAGAAAACATAAATGAATAAAGAACTCAATAAATTAATATGTGAGCCTCTACAGCTACAAAGGCTTTAGCCATAAATGCATAAAGAACCAAAAGTAGAAACCGATAGCTGAGAGTTGACAAAACACAAGATCCCAATTTTCATGGCTTGGCCATCAGCCTATATATTCAAGCAAAGGAGAGGCAGAGGTCACTATATTAAATCAGAGAAAACACATTAGAACAGTTACATTGTCTCATCATTCACGCCAAAATCCAACTAAATTGCTCAATCATAATTCACAAAAATCAAGAGATTACAGACAAAAGCTCTAATAGCAGATTTTAACTAACAGGTCCATAGCTGCATCACAAAGAGCTTTTCCTCCACAACTGTTGATGAATTCTGTGGCAAGCTACATTCTCCGGACTTGGTCCTGATCCTATACTCCCACTACCAATCGAACCAAGTACTTGACTCGGATCACCTTGAAATTAACAGGTCAAAACACAAGTTGGCTGGCCTCGAAAGCGAATTCAAGTTGCAATAAACAACAAATTAAAGGATCAAAGATTACACAACTCGCACTGAATTATGTCATTATCTACTGCTGCAAGCGGATCATCAATTCATCAGAAAGTCATCATACACAATGTCACGGGCTTCACTCAAGACACTCTCAAGTCAAATTCCAAGAAGACACACTCATTTTTCCTACCATATTGCCAAAAAAATAGTCCAACAGCTTCAAAACTCAACCTTTTAAAGCAGCATCCCACTACTACAGCGTCCACTGCTCTCCAACGATTCTTGATTTCCTCATCTTCCTCCAACAAAACCCGGAAAACCAAACCTACCCAGTAATTCCAGACAGAAATAAACAAAAAAAAATGGATTTGGAAACGAAATTCGTACTAGGAATTAATAATCACGTGGTTGATGATTACCTCCAGTTTTCTGGTCGCCGTTGCAATTGTAAAAAAGAAAGAAAGCAATCTCCTTTCTTCTCCAATTAATTTCGCAGCACCACTTTCAGCGTGCTGCCAGGATCATGGGCGATCGACGCTGGCCTGAGTAGAACCGCCGTTGCCGGAGCAGCAGGCGCCTTCGCCGTCGGTGAATTCTGAGCTTCGATCTTTTTTCAAAAGACGACTTCTCTTTTTCCGGGAAATTTCGCTCGACCCCCCAAAAGATATGGACTTTCGCAATCCGGTATAGGTGAATTTGTTTTTAGATGGGCCCCTGCAAGTTTCTGTATTTCATTAATGGCCCAAATTTGTTCTGTCCTATCCTATTCCCACTCGGGAAAACTTGGCAAAGCAGATTTATTGCTCCCTAGGGTAATTAGCTGCCTAGCTACTAGGGGTGAGTAACTTGCACCACTCAAACTGGGAACCACTCAAATCGGGAACCACCGGAAGTGTCAGTCCGGTTCCTGATTCCCAAAAGTAGAACCCCGAGTCTTAAAAAGGTCGGACCAGATCAATTTAATTTTTTATTTAATAAATATGTAAAAAATGTAAAAAAACTCAATTTAAATTTCTAAAATTTTAACTTTACCAAACTTTATAAAAATAATTTTTTTCTTAAAAAAATAAAGAAATTCAATTTTTTTTTTTTAAATTTTCCAAATCCCAACTAGTCCATTAGATATTTTAGGAACCGAATTGATCTGGTCTAGTTTAGGACTTAGGCGGTCCGATTTCCAACTCCGGGCGAGAGGGAATTGGACCACCCTAAACCATGCACAACCCTACTAGCTATCTTAGATTTTTTTTTTAATTTCAGAATGATGGAATATATAGTCGAATTGTTTCCCAAACATAAAGATTTTCAGCCAAAGAGACTTTAAAAGCCTTAGTCTAATTTTCAAAGTTGTTTGTTTCTATATGTTCCGTTATCTTCATGATGAAACATATATAAATTTTTGTAAACTAAACTTATAATACGACGTGAGAAACATAAAATCTATAATTAAATGACTATGTTAAATTCAAGGCGGAAATCTATTGTACCATTTCATAGACTGAATTTGCGAATTACTTTTTGTATCTTCGACTCTGTATTCTCTTTTATTATAGTACAAACATGTTTGCCAATAATCTTGCTCTAGTATAACTAAAATTTTCGCTTGTACAGCCAACTCTGTGTATATGCATCTTCGAAATGTTTGCCTGAGGGAGTTTATAGACATAGTTATAAAGGGTACTTTAAGATAACGTCTTCAAATTTTCTTAGTTGGTTCCTTTGACATGAATATCTTGTTATTTGACCCGATTTCTCTAAAACGAAGAAAGAAAAGAACTAAGAACCCCCAAGGAGTAGTAAATAGATTTCCAAGTGCAAAGGTGGGAAATTTCCCCATATGCTTGATACATAAGCATAGCGCCCGACACATTTTTTTTTTCCTTCTGTGAGCTGAGTATTTCATTCTTACTATAAAATATCTCAATCTGCAGTGGATTGAGGACTTCTACAACTTGAACCTGTCCTCAACACAAGGTCTTTAAGCACAGAGGTCCTATCAATGGAGGAAAATCCCATCCCATCATTTTCGTCTGTGGTTGTTTAGTTAATTAAGGACAGTTTCTCAACTGATAAAACTGTGTTCTGGGTATCATAGGAGGAGAGCCATTTGAATTTTAGGTCATGGTCGTTTCATGGGAAATAACTTCCAGGAAAATATTTGTCAAATTTGTGACGTTCGTTTCACGGAAAATAAAATAGTCAAAAAAAATATTTTCCACCAATACTTTCAAAAATGGAGAAAATGTTTTTCGCTGTCTTATTTGTTTATTTTTAAATATTGCGACTTCTAACAACGTCCTTGACCTTGCTCGCCTTTAACAAGAACACCCGAAAATATTATTATTTTCTAGGAAAATAATTTATCAAAAAATATTTTCTAAAAATGCTATATTTTTCATGAAATGAACGGAGCCTTAATCCTAGTTTGTGCCATTAGTAGCTACACTCCACCATGACTGTCGCCGCCCTCCCTCCTTCTCTCTCTTTGGGTGGGGGGGGCTGTTGGTCAACAAGCCCGATCGTCGGTCCAGGTTGAGGGTCACCATTGATCCAGCCAAATTTGCCAAATGGCATGGCCAGTGCGTGCTCCATTTTGGCGATGAGGATGATGTTGTCGACGGAGTTTGGAGTAGGTAGCGGGTAGCCCAAGTGACAACGGCGATGCGGTGGCTTATATTTGAAAGAGATCAATGTGTTTCGTAATCTTGTTTTGCATGAATACGCCCGTCGCATGGAGCGAGAGGAGGTTTCTTCCATTAAGTAAGGGCGAAACCATGATCATTTTTATCTCGAGAAAGCGAAGAGTCAAGAATTATGGAAAAACGAAAGTGGAGGGCAGACCTCTCTCTCTCTCTCTCTCTCTCTCTCTCGCGGAAACACACGAACAACCGCGACACCCGCAAGGCTCCTTCCACAGTGGGATGAGATGAGCCCTCGATCACTACAGTAACAAATGGGAAGAGGATTCTGAGGATTTCGCAGGCGACATCTCGACGCACCGGTTTAACGTTGTTTCGAACCGTTTGGTAAAGAATTTAATGTCTTAATTCAGGTAACTGAAGGAAGCTCTTTTTTTTTTCTTTTTTTTTTGTGGACGAGTTCAACTTTTGGTTGCTGGTTTGATTCTAGTGATTCTTGTACTGTGAAGTCAATTGAATGAGAAATTTTGGGTGTTATGACCCGTGGAATTTTACAGAAGTCCATTTGAAATATGATTTGATGAGGGTGAAAATTAGAGATTTACTGCACATTGCGGAACTGGTTCGATCCATGGTCTATGGCATTGAGGTTCACCAACCATGGGCTACGGGTGATTTTGATTTTTTAGGTATATCAAGTTAGTTTTTCACTTATGCAAGACCTACTTGATGGGCGTATTAGAGTTTAAACGAGCTATTTTAGCTTCAAAGTGCAAGATATCATGGTAAAGTGGACAACAAGGTTTCCCCTATTTTGAGTGAGCTTTTTGTTGGCTTGCCAGAGTTGTTTTATTCCAAAACAAAGATAAATTTAGTCGAGTCTTAACTAAGGTAGTTTGATGTTTGATTTTGATATTCATTTTTTACTTGAGGTAGCTTTCGCAGTTTCATTTCTGATTGTCAGGAAGTGTTGTTTATCTTTTCTATGATTTGAAAATCTATGTCTTGTATATTATAGAAGTTATAGAAGAAGCATTGCATGGCATGATGTTCTTCAAAATGGAAAATGATGTTCAAAGCGTAATTATTTCTTAAAGCTGGATTGCACGGTGACTACCATTTCAGCTAATCGAAATCACTATCTTTTCAAATAGTTTTTTTTTTTGTAAATTGTACGTGAAATGGTTTGAGATGTATTATCCTTAGTGGAGCGCATTGAGAAAGATTATATGTATTTGTTTGCGAATTCGTTTACGAGATAGATAATTGATTAATTTTATGGATGATTAGAGGATGAGTTAGTGGAATTATGCTCAGCATTGCTATGATAACCCATTTAGTGGTTGCGAGTATGCATACTTTTTTCTTACATTTTTTATGAGCCGAGTCCTCAGCTGATAGAGGTGGAGAACCGTACTAAAGAAAGGATCTTGGAAGGCCTTGTCATAGATATAGTTTTGGCATAAAGAACTAGATTGATCAACGGTACGAACAGGACCATAAAATGCTGCTTAAGTATTGTTGGTTGAATAGATATTTTGGATTTGTGTAAAGCCACGTTTAAGTGATATCCCTCATCTTCTGTATATTACATATCGAGTTTGGATAAATTTGTTCATGTTGTCGCTCTATAATTATGCATAGTAAATCGTTGATAAGCTTATGAGAGACTGGTATAACTCACTTAGGGGCGGTTTTTTTATGCAATTCATTTTGAGACTTCTTCAGTTTTCCATCTACCGACGAGTAGGACGAGAGCGATATTGACCTTTTTGGGAGTTTTATTTTTGAGATAGTTATGAGATAATTGTATATATGTATGGTCTTTTGTGTTTTCTGCATAGTGAGAAGCATGTGCATGTCACAGGATTCTGATCCTTGTAAGTGGCAAGTACGCCCATGTTGTCGCCCTTTCTTCTCATCTAAGACGTTGCTTTTCTCAAGAGGACCTCGGAGCCACACAACTACGACAGAGCCTCAACCAGTCCTTCCATTGATGTTTCATTTTCAGGTTGTGCCCCCATAGGAAATGCTGATTGTTCCCAATCCCATCCATTACAAGCAAGATTAGGCTAAAAGTTGAAGACGACGTCGCAGACCATCTTTTTCTTGGCGCACTGTGAGCAAGGAACATCACCAGATCACCTCATCACAGGTTGTAGGATAGGGACAATTCCGGGGACCAGCTCGATTCTAATCTGCATAAACTTAGCGCATCTAAATTTTGCTGTGGTTATAACCTTCCAAAAGCAGCCTCATCTTGCATTGCCTTTCAAAGACATAAGGACTTACTAGACTATTTGATTAAGGTTTAAAAGAGAAATGCAAAACCATCAAGACACAAGGACAATATCCATCTATATGTTCATATGAAACCCTAGATTCATACTATTAGAATAGATAAAAAAAATTCAAATCCCTCCTAGCCCCTTCTGAAGATAAAAAACTTGAAAAGCAGAACTTTCATTTTCTTGATTCGCTTCGTTTCACAAAGCCCTGAGGAGAAACAATGGTGCTACTTTTAATCCTTCCTAGCTGTACATGGCGTTCCAGCGTAAATTGTGCACGTTTTGCCAGTTCAATTCAGATGAGGCTTGTGAATGAAGATGTGAATATGTAGGGGATGTTGGCAAGTGGTCCTCGTTCGCACGTAAGCTCGTGGATGTCCTTCACGATGTCGAAAACGGCCTCAGGTTGTGCCAGCTTAAGTGAGTTAGCCGACATTCTTTTCAGCTCATCCGTCTTGGTGCTGAACCACTCGGCCACGATCCTAGCTGTTTCTTTAGGACTCCTGGTGAAGACACCGGCTCCGTTGTCTACTACGTAGGGCACATTGCCCTTTTCCTGTGTTTCGTCAGTTGAGAGTCAGTGAAAAAAGAAATCAACTAAGCTTAGTTCTTGCTACTGATATCACATGAAAATGCAGGGTCTAGAGGAAATGCTTAGTCACCTGTCCAGGAATGTAGTCATTCAGGATAATGGGTAGCCCTCTGATCAATGCCTCAGCAATTGTCCCCGGTCCTGCCTGCGAGGTTACAAGCTTTACAGATCTATAACGGCGGAAATAGACAATAAAGGCAAGGAGGCAAGAGTACAAATGAAACCTACTTTTGTTATTATGCAGTCGCAAGCTCCCATCCATTTCTGCATCTGGGTCTCAAATCCTCTCACCTATAGAAGAACAGAAAATACAAAAAAAAATGCCATGAATAACAAAATGAAATGCACATCTTTTTCTAACGCGAGAAACGAGGTGTGAGATAGGCAATTACTTTAACTGGGATTCTCCACTCCAGGGACTCTAATGTAGAGACTAAGCCTTTGTTTCGGCCACAGATAATTATCAATTGCCCTATTGGTTTCCCGTGTACTTCATCAAACAGTGTTTCACCAAGCGCAAGAGCGGTCTTCTTCACGGGACCCATCCCTTCACCACCTCCCATCAGCAATACTGCAGGCAACTCGGGGTTCATCCCAAGTTCTTTCCTCAAGTCATCCTGGATCATCACAAGTTGAAATAAGAAAAAATCATAAGCAAGTGATCTGTCAAACATATTCAATCAAATGATGTGGGTCGTCCGTGCACGTGCACTGCCATTTACCTTGGAAAGAACTGCACGGGCAAATGATGGACGAATGGGCAAGCCAAAAACACGAATCTGCGAGTCCTCTAGACCATCTTCTAAAGCCCTTTTGGCTACCGCCTGCGAGGGGCAATAGCATCTGTTGACTCCTGGATGAAACCTAAAATTAAAGAGCAATAGCTTAGTCAGTCGAAATTGATCTCGGGGAATAACTAAAGGCCAAATTAAGACTTCTTGTGACCGAGTTTAATAACCAACCATGTGGGATGGCATGAGTTCAGATCGGTGATGACGGTTACAAAGATCACTTTCTTGTGAAGGCCCTGCCACTTTAGTACCCACAGAGGAATATGCTGCATCAAAGGGTGGACACTGATGATAATGTCTGGTTTGTACTCCATTAGACCTGCCTCCACCTCTCTTCAAGCAGAAGATTTTATCAGCGTGAGAAAGTTATGCGTGAAACTGTGTAAGTCTGCAGAGCGGAAAAATTATACTGGTCTTTTTTGGGTAGTTAATGAATCTCAATCCCATTTACATGTTCCCAAAGAACAACCACAACACTATCAGGTTACGAAAGAGATTAAGATCACTTCAACTGATCGCAGTTCAGAAGCTACGGAAGATGGAAAATCACGACAGCAAACAAACTAACATTTGGAAACAATAATGCTATGATCAAACCTTCCCCGGGTTATTGTTGGACCAAACAATTCAGAAAGAGATGCTTCTTCAATAGAAGCATAAACAAAAGAAAGTAATGAGCTGTAAACCATTTGTCAAATTATTGTTTATCCAATTAAAAAAAAACAATTTGTTAAATCATATTCCACGACACTCAATAAGGGTTATGAATGAACATCTAGTATTTAGGTGGTATTTCCGGACACGCCGATTACCCATCTTTCTACGCAAGACTACGATATTTTCCAGGAAGTGTTAGTTCATGGAAGAGACAGCAAAAAGATGGAGAAATTAAAAAAGAAGAAGAAGAAGATTGCAGCAGAAAAGGAAAGAAGAGAAACATATTACTGATTACATACTTGGCATAGTAGGCAGCGATGGCAGCGAGATAAAAGGAGTGGATCCACCTTGGGGAGGTGCTGTGAAAAGCCACCTTCCACAGTTGCACATGCTTCACCATGAACTTGTACTGATTCTCCATGTCGTTCAGCGGCCATCCCGTGTACTCTTTCCAGACGTCCTTCACAAATATCTGCAAAAGCCCCACGTGACCACATTTACTTTCACGTCTGTGCAAATTTCGTATCAGGAGGAAGCTTCAGTTCCAAGGAAAAAGCCAAGAGACCTTGACTCACCCCAAAACAGAGCCCTCCTCATAAAAAGACAAGGATATGCAATCGACAAGCCAGCGAAAAAGGTGAACCGAGGTTAAAAGACCCAAAAACAAAACAAATTGACATGATAGACAACTAAGAAATATAACAAAAACTTTAAAAAAACTTTTTCTTTTAATTACAGGAGTTATGTTCTAAAAGAGGTAATGAGATGGATATGTGTTTGAATTAAGTGCAGAGATGAAAGATCAAAGAAAGATCAACGTTTGGTGAAGAGGAAGCCATAGTGCGGAAAAAATGATGATGATAAAAGGGCAAATACTAGAAGAATTTCAACATGGAATTGAACTAGAAAACTGTTCATCAGAGCAACATAAGAGTCTCTCGGGGATAATGCAAAAGCAGAAGGAACCAGAAGGACGGAAGCGAAGCTTTCAGAATCATCACCAAAAGGTATTGCAAAGATAAAATGTTCATCAACAAAGAATCACAAGATCAAATATGGAAATAAAAAGACATGAAATTTCAACCGCCCCACCAATGATATTAATAAGTTTACCCTGTATTCATCGCCGAATTCAATCTGAAACGCGTCCCGGATGGCCTCAGCCGATGCACGGTGACCGCCGCCCGTGTCGCTCATCAGGATCAGCACGTTCTTTGTCCTCTCGGCGCCAATCTGAGCCAGCTCCATCCCATCCCCGCCGTCGCATTCCACGAAATCGTCGTCATCGTCTTGACATTCGAGTACGGCCCTGATCCTATGGACATGTCCGCTGCTGCCGCAGTTGCTGCTGCTGCCGAAGCTATGGAACAGCTTCTCCGTGAAAGACTTCCTCGGCGACGCCACGGCCATCACCATCTATGACTCTCCCACCGCTCCCTCCGAACGCAACACAGAGAGATTATAGAGCAAGAAAGAACTTATTCGTCGTTCTTTCTTGTACTTCTTGATCACGTTCCAAGAGAGTGGAACGCGTGGGAGACCCAGTTGCAAGAAACGGCCAAGCCCCGTCCCCTCCTGGCCGCCGGAAAATTCGAAAAATGGGAGTTTTCCGGCGGTGGCAGAGAGAGAAGGCGAGGAAGGAAGTCTGCTGCTCTGTTCTTTTCTTGTTGCGTGTGTTTTTTTTTTTTTTTTTTTTTGGGGGGGGGGGGGGGGTTGATGAGAGACAGAGAAGCAGAGAATTTTTTGGGACCAAGAGAAAGATGGGTGAACGTTGGTGTCGTTTGAGGTTGTTCTTGCCAGTGAAGTTGGCGGATTTGATGAAGGGAGGGTCTTATAATGGGAGAGGAGGGGGGTTGATTATGGGGGATGCTGGAGTTTAATTTTCAGGTATTTAGCCGCCAGATGCGCATTTTGGGTGGGAATGTTCCGATTGGTAGATTCGGATCTTCCCAACGAGTGAAACTCATGATTCTCTCGAGTTTATTATTTTTCCTTTAAAGAAATGGGGGTGTGGCCTTGTTTTCG
Source organism: Melaleuca alternifolia (assembly GCA_019926035.1). NCBI lineage: Eukaryota > Viridiplantae > Streptophyta > Magnoliopsida > Myrtales > Myrtaceae > Melaleuca > Melaleuca alternifolia. Next base: position 789,966 of record JAGKPW010000431.1, on the reverse strand, counting down.
AGACCTCCTATTATTGTCCTCACTGTTTGTTTCTTTTCTTTTTCCTTTTTTATAGGAGGGGGGTTGTCATTTGCTGGAGGAGGTGATCCTGGTTTAGCCCATATCGGAGGAGGAATGCAGGATTGGAGAGTCCCAACTCGAGTCGACTCTGGTTCGCAAGGTCGCGGATTTAGAGGCCGAAGATCAGGATCCGACCTTCGGGAGCCTAGGTAGCCCGAGCGGCGTGGCTGGAGGATCAGGGCCCTGGGTCCAGCCTCGAGGGGTTGAGTCCGACGGCGGGGGGTCTCAAGTACGGTGGCGAAGGCTGCCGGGCAGGGTCCCCGGTAGATGGGGACGATCCTAGCCACAAGCAGCAGATGTGTTCTAGCCAATGAATTTAGCCTTCAAGAAGTTGGAACGTGCTATAAATTCCTGTCGTCAAATTAATATATTCTGCCGCCTCTTTTTTTGTTTTTTTTCCTTCTTCTCTATCTCTCTCTGTGAACCATCGGAACCGCGGCCAGTGTGCAAAAACAAAAGCAAAGAGGGAGTTTTCTTGTAGCTAAGATCTCCCAGAGGGAAATAAACTAATGAAACGAAGAAGTCCCATATGTTTTTTCAGACCAAATGGTACGCAGAGTTCGCGTATCACACGGACTTCAATAAACCGAGTCGTTCTTGTTCCAAAGATCTCGTGCTTATCCAGTGGAGAGGTCGCTGAAGGAATTGACGTATTCCTCTCTCGTGGGGCCAAGACAATGAACACCAGTCCTCGGCCAACGTGGGGATCGACGTCACAGGAGCAAAAACCATGGCTAATGATTAGTCTTGGCTTTTCTTTTTACAAATGATCCATGATTTTGCGCCTTTTCAAATGACTCTGCTGAGGGAATCGTGGCAAACCCCTGGTCAGCAGCATAAGGTGCTCATCATCAAAGGAGGATGCTGCCAATGACTTCACCCAGCATCGTTTCCTTTATCTTTTCTCTATTGTTACATATCTTGTAAACAATTATCTACGAGGAGATAGACAGAACCCAATTCCCCTCGGTATCATTTAACTTCCCACTTTCACATTAATTATTTGTGCCTTATATCTTTCTATTTATTTATGCGTGTTTGCGTTGGTGCGCCTGATCTGTGAACCAATTGCCGGAGAGAGGGAATCTGCAATTTTAGTTGAATTATTCAAGGGATTTCAGTCACAAGTAATATCAAACTATGTTCGGTGTGATATATTTATTCTGAAATTTTTTTATGACATTAAAAATCTCAAATCATATCCGTTACAACATATTTACTCTAACATATTTTCTTGTAACATAAAAAATCTCAAACTTTTATATGACATATTTATTCACCATCAAAGTTCCGTTAGATGATTTTTAAGCCAAAACAATCTTGTCTTTTATTTGACTTGAGCCACGTGGATATCACGTCAATACTGTTTACTTTTAGTGTTCATATGGCATATTTTTAGTGGTGCTCATTAACAAAACATTGACAAAGGATAAATATATTACATATGTATAAGTTTTTGAATTTTGGGCACTACAAAAAAAATTACATTAAACGTGTCACAATTGGCATAAATTGATCTTTTTGGTGGCTTTTTCCTATTGTTTAATGATTTTTTTTTTGTAGTGTGTGCATATATATGTTGAGTTACATTTTATGAATGGATTTTGATTTGGTTTTTCGGCAAGTTCACGTTATGGGATTAGGAATTCATTAGTTAAGTCCAGCCTATATTCTAGTGAAAATTGCATGATCAATTCTACACTTATTGTATAGATGTCTTTTTTTATATTTTTAAAAAAATAAAATTTATAGCAATTGTGTTACTTAGAATGACTAACGTCAACATTAAAGATTTTTTGATATCAAAATTGGCGAGAATTACTACATTCCTAAATCATTAAAATGTTTTGAATTAAATTGATCAAATTAAAGAAAATAGAATTAAATTGGATCCATATAACAAGTTTATTAGTTTTGTGTTAATTTTCCCAATATTCCCACAATGGAAGCATTGGGGGATTTCCAACTCCTAAAGTGGCGATTACCTATTTAAATCTCATCAATTGCATGAAAAATGCTTAGCCAGCTATTACCTTCAATTGATCAAATATTTTTCAGTTTGATATTTTAATTTTTTTAGAAATAAATCAGTTTTTTTTTTCAATATTTTCATCTTTGGGTTATAATGAAATATTTAATGAAGTGGAGGGCTTTCATTTATTTTGTAAATGTTCTCTTTTTGTCTTTCCCCGTTTTGCCTATGCTCACGTAACTTGTGGAGATATTGATTTGGCCACACTTCACACTTGCATAACAGTCGTTGAGCCTCTCACGTACCATACTATGGAGACAATCACAGATCTATCTCTTCTTGGCCCTTCCAATAGCTCGTGTCTAGACTAACTCCGTCAAATGAATGGATTGATTCAAATTTGGATGGGACCATGGGTTTGATCTGGACAAAAGTTGACACATTTTTAAACAATACAAATTTAACAACTTATACTCGAGACCAGTCCATACCCGACCAATCTCATATTTGAAAAACACTTTTATACTTAACCAGTTCTAGAAAGAGAGCATGAAATGAAGTAAAGGTGGGAGAGTATGAGAAGAAAGTTATAAAAGTGAATTGGGTCTAAATAGGATAAGAACACAAGAAGTGCCAAAAGTTGTGTATGGTACTCACTTTAGTGCAAAAAGTTTCAAAACACTCACTTTAGAGTCAATTCTGGAAAAACATGATCTTTTAAGTGTCAATGGCGAGAATTCTGGCCAAAAATTGACGTAACTTTTTAATTATTGGTATTATCAGACGTCGTAATTGTTTGGCCAAAATAAGAATCCACGTAAGAAATCAATCAAAATAAGGTTTAAATTTAACTTTTAGTAAACTAAATTAAAAAAAGAAGACAAAAATTTAAAAAAAATACATGAGGAGGGCTAGAGCCCTCCCAGCTGTGGCTGTCGCCCCATCGCTGGTAGGGCGGCGGCAGTTGCCGGTGGGGTCGCTAGCCCTTCGGTGAGGGCTCCTCAATGAGGGCTGACGACTCTTGCTAGCACCGGGAGAGGGCCAGCAACCCTCGCCCAGATCTGGAAGAGGGTCGCGACCCTCTCTCGGTGATGGCGAGAGTCGCCAACCCTTGCCAAGGAGCCGGCGACCTCGTCAGTAATGGCCGCCGCCCACTGATGTTGGGGCAGTGCCCACAAGGAGGAGGGCTCCTCCCCCTGTGTTTTCTTTTTTCTTATCTTTTTTGGTTTTTTTATTTAGGGTTCTTATTTTTGGGAAAGTTGACTACATTACGTCATTTTGATATTTATATGCTGACTGAGCCCTCGACGAGTCATATTAGACTTGGAAATTAATAAATAATAGGCCATGTTGGATTTCCGGCAGGTATATCGAAGTTAGCACTGAAATTTTCGATTTTTTGAAAAAGTGGAACTGAAATGAGCGTTTTGAAACTTTTGGCACTAAAATGAGCGCTTACACAACTTTTGACACTTATAATGTTCTTCTCCCGGTCTAAATAGGATATGAATCCATTTAACACCTAAATTATTTCGGGTTTTACTATTATAAATCCATTAAGGACACATTAACTGAATATAACTTATGTATATAACAATTTAGACCATCAAATGAGATAAAAAAATTACTCTATGACCTATTTTGGCAGTGGTCATAGTAGACTCAAAATGCTTAAAAGGTTGCTTCTTGACACTCACAATACCAATCTTTCTATTAATTTAGACTGCATCTATACTTCATGCATTTTTATACATAATTTGCAAGACAAATGTGTGTAGCTATGAACAAGATACTATCAAATCCAGCTATGTACAAGATACTCATTTGTACGATTTTTTTCAGCTCACCAGAAAGGACCCCACCTGCAACAAGCAAAAATTTCAGATAATTATAACAAAAAAAAGAAGAGTAAAGTAGTAAAAGACAGCACGGATGAGTGATAAGTCCAACAGACCTGTGATTCAACGACAATGGAATCAAGCAAGCAGGTACAAATATTTACATGGTCTAATAAGAAAAGATTCATGATCTACAGCATCGAATGCGAAAAGAAGTCGTGGAGGATGCTATCGAGGCAAAAAACAGGGGCTTTCACATTACGAACACTTCCTCCATGAAACAAGACTAATTGAATACCAACCAAGCGTTGCTTTGAGTACAATACATATTGGAATAGTTTTGCTCATTTAAGACGAGCTACAATTGCTTGTGTTTTAGAATGAGATATTAGATGCCAACATAAACATACATGATCCAGTTGCTCAATTAGAAACAATCGTACAAATACAACAAACAAGCTTGTAATTTTCTCAGTCCGGTGACAAGTCTAAACTGTTGGACAAGCAATGCAAACAGCAGAAAATTTGGTTCCTTACATGTGTAGCTCCCAAAAGCTCTTGCAGAAACGCACACCCAGCTGATATCAGAAGCAAATTCACAAAAATTACAATGCCAAAGTACAAATACTGCAACAAACAAAGTCTATTAGACACTAGCACCCACCGTATTCCAGATCAGCAAACATTTCACTGAGATTTAGATTTATAACATGAGCACGGTGTCATTAAAGATATTGCTATGTTTGGCTTTCCAATTCAAGGCGTTGGAGGGCATCCCTCTCCACCAGTAGACTATGGACAATGGGCCAAATCAAATTATGAGATTTTGCGGGATCATTACCAACTGTTCTAAAAACTTAAATTATTAGATGGAGACGTGAATTAATATTTAATTATTCTAACGCTCCTCCTCATGCTTAGTCTAATCTTTTTGCCTAAAACTAAGAGTGAATATATAACTGAGGAGGCAAATAAGGGTTCAGAAAGATTTGAACTCAGGACCTTTGCTCTGATACTATGTAAGATTTTATGGGATCACTGCCAATTATTCTAAAAATTTAAACTGTTAGATGAATGCGTGAATTAATATTTAATTAATCTAACACAAACCAATATCCTAGTCCAACCCAAACTGCCCAACTACTTATACCGATCAAGTTCACCATGAGCACTTAAAAAATGAAACAAAGAATCAGCATAACCCAACAAAGTGAAATTGACAGCACCATACCCGAGATAAATCTGGCACAAATTTTCATGAGATGTAGCTTGAACAATCAGCTTTTGAACTTGAAGCTTAATAGATAAGCTGGGATCAACTTCGTGAGAATCCCCTGAAGTTAAGTTGCAGTGGTTCACGGAATGTTGATTAGAGATGCTGGAAAATGAAGAGTTGGAGAAGTCACGGCCAGTAAGTTTATCACTCATCCGAGCCATGACCGCCACAGCTTGTTTGTTTAGCACCTCATTTGCATTACCAAGTTGATCAATGGCCTAGACAAAGTTAACCTAATGTGAGCATTGAGTAGATTCTTGTAGTTTCAAAGTTCTTACGCTACTCAACTTCTGCATACCTGAAGAATTTCCCTTTCCCAAGCACCACGCTGTGGCTGAGCGAGCTCTCTAATCTGAGAAGATTCTTCAGAATACATAACAGAGGGGACGTGAGCACTAGCAAGCATTGATAGTTTGGGAAAGAGTCGCCAATTTATAAGTGGATCATGTACAAAAGCCTGAAAGAAGAGTAAGGAGATAATCGATTTCATTAAACAGCGCTGCATCAGCATAATTAGCAACTTCTTGACATGACTACAACTTACAACTATAGCTAGGCATATTGAAAATTTCGATAATAGAAAACAGAGCATCAGAAAGGAAAATAGAAAAGACGAGATAACCTATTCAACATTCTAGGGAACGAATCTTCTCTTCCTTGTAGACTCCCCACAAACTATTTAAACCATTAGTCCTCTTTCCCACCCTATATCTAAATATAATAAAATTAGGTTTTACATATATAAGCAAATATAGAGAGTGTGATACCTTCCATCAATCTGTATTCAAAGCTAAGGCACAACTAAAACACCCAGAAACAAGAGAAACAAAGTAAAAGTTATACCTCCATTATTGCCATTACACTATCCTTGTTTGTTCGAAGCACTTGCATCACATTTTCACATGTTGAACGGAAGTTCCCCTCTACGCCACTAACCTCCATTGCTTTCACAAGCATTCTGGTCAAACGGAATGGGACCTGTTAACAAAATTCACCATATTAAAGGGCTTATCTCATTTCGTTTATGCACAAAACCCAATCACCATGCTTTTATTAGCAAGCTTGAAGTGTGACATGGCATAGTATATATACCAAAGATACCTTTTCAGGGAATTCTTCTCGGTTCATTGAAACTTCAAAGCAGTCCCCAAAATCAATGTGTACGATCTTTCCACTGCAAAAAGCAAGAAATTATGTCATATTTTGAAATTGAAGTTCAATACTTATCCATGCTTCATTTGAGTTACCTGTAATGGTGCAACATAATGTTGCCCAGATGTCGATCACCTAAGCCAAGAAGGTATCCTACCTGAAAAGCAACCCAAATTATGTAAGTTTCAGCATTTCCTTCTGTAAATTTCGTCTCTTAGACAAGTTGAGACATAACTGAGGAGGGGGCTCAATTCTTGTCAAACTAATACTAATAAGTGACACTTGGTGTGGGAATGTCGTTCAAGGATTGTTTCCCTGACCTCTTTGACCTCAGAACGAATGGGGAGTGTGCAGATTGTTATCACTCCTCTGAAGGGAGAATCACTTGGAAGATCGATTTTACTAGACAAGCCCAATACTGGGAACTTGAATCTTTGTCAGTATTTTTTTTTTTTTGGTTGCATATATTCTAAGAGTTCCCTCACTAGTATAGCTTGCCTTGGAGTAGCGGTGGAGATGGAACTTTTCCTGTGAAGTCTTATGATAGTTTACTGAGAAGAAGGATGTTGGTGGCAGGGAGGCTTTTCTTTGAAGAGCTATTTGGGAAGTGAGAGTACTGACTGGGGTTTCATTTTTTTGTTAAAGAAACATCTTGGAAACCTATTCTTAGATCAGAAAATTTTCAGAAAGAAGGATTTTGCTGATTAATGGATGTTATCTTTGCAAGCGAGGCATAGACGGGGAGACATCTCCTTGTTCACTGTCCGTGGACAAGAATGATTTGGCAGCCCCTTACATATGCTCTAGATTATAATAGGTTATTGTAGGGTCTATCAAACAAGAGCCATGGGCATGCAAGGTCTTCCTTTGCCTGAGCTAAGGAAGATTTCTTCAATCCCTCGTGTTTTTTTTTTTGGTTGATCTGAAAGAGCAGAGTAAGAGTGCTTTCATTGGGGAGGAAACACCCATTTTTTAATTATTCAAAGTTAAATCTTACCCATTTGATATAGGGGAAAATTATATGTGGATATTAATGCTTTAATTGACATTATAGATGGTTTGTCTTGTAATTGAGCTCTTTTTGCGATACGGGTTTGCACCTCCTGGGTGCCTTTTAGTCATTTTTTTTCTTTACCTATGGATAAAAATAAAGTTAAGACGTCATTGACGCATGGATTCTCCAATGGTGGGCTAATTGTGAAGGTTTGCTGTACCTGACTGTTCTAAATCAGTCTACACACACCTATATATGTGAGAAGGTGGTGATTCGGATCATATATGAGGCTGGACTATATGCAAAGGAAATTAAATGTCAAGCCCTGGGAAAAAAGGTGGAAAATTCTACATAACACACTGACAATATGTTACAAAACAAAGCAAAGTTTTGGGGACCGACAACCTAGAATCATAAGTGTCATATTTCCATTTTGTCTGTACAGGATATGGCTTTTTCTGTAGGTCAATAAATTCTTATCCCAAAAGTTTAAACTATTAGGTGAAAAACAGCCGCATATTCTGTCAACATATGATGTGTAATAGCACTTCTAACAATGTTTAAGAGCGAAAAAAGAGAGAAGACATCCTCTCTTCCTTCTTTTCTGTAAAAGCAACAAGATTTCCCTCAACAGTCGAAAGCACGTACCATGCTCATGACAGCCAAGCTCCGAGTAAAATTTGTCCGCATTTTCAGCCAAACCTCAGAAGTGCGGCTCTTTAACCAAAGAACCTAGCAAAAATTAAGGACCTCATGAGCTCATAACCACAAGTCCAGACAACAAAAGGTTCAAATAACACAGTCGTTCTGTTCCTCTTTTCAGAGCCTGGTAAAACAGAATCATTACTTTTTTGAGGTCATCGCCTTCTGTCTTCTGTAGCACATGCTTAAGAGCTTCAACTTTAGCTAAGAGGGGCAAAAGATTATAGTTTTCCGGGGAAAAACTCTCCAAGAATATATACTCCTGATCAAGGGGGATCTGATCACAAGAAGAAAAAATACACGGGATGAATGCAGCCTTAACCACAAAAAACCACTCAGGCAGAGGAAAAGGAGATTAAAAATTGTAGATTTCACTGACAAAAGAAAGTATCTTGGAGAATTGACTGACCTCTCTGGAATGTCTATACTCTTGTATTGCTTGGTGCAGAGTATCGCAGTTGGGCACCCATCCAATTAATCCACTATTGGGATCCAATGGAATAACAGAGTACCTTTGGATAGGCAAATCTCTTTCAGATGTTTTGCTAGAATTTTCCATCAAAGTGTTCACTAGACCAAAAAGCTGACAGGAAGATACTTCATTAAGACACAGAGATTTGCACTTGACATAGAAAAGTGTCAGAAAAAGAAAAGAAAAAAGAAAAAAAAGGGCAAGCCTGTGTCTGACAACCGGCACGAGAAGAGATAAATGAAAGGGAAAATGCAGATGAACCTGCATGACACGTTCATCCTGACGTAAATCTTCATGACCCTTCAGCAAAAAAGTATATTCTTCACCATTGCTCCCATGAATAGTTAATTTTCTGGGCCTCTGCTTAGAAGTCAAGACAAGCAGCTTGGGACTAAATGATGCAATAGTCACCACTGGCATATCTGGAAAACAAAGATAAGTTGGGTATCATCATGAGGAACTAATACCCCCTTCAACAAGAAATTCGTCATTAGCTTTCTGCTTCACCTGCACGGTATGTCCCAGGCACTGCAAGTTCCAAGTTGCAGCATTCTAACAGCTTAGGAGAGAGAGACTAAAAATCCACATAAGTGTTAGTGCCTTTTTAATAATGATGTTGAGCGAAAATAATAGTGAGAAACCAATATTCTTCTTGCCTGGAGGTCCAGATTGTTCAGACTTGGAAGCTGTTCCTTGATATGCATGTATACATATGTATAAAGATTCCATGCCTGGCCAGAACATATCACGAAATATAAGGAATATAATTTTTCTGTCACATAACATGAGAATACACTGCTATTTGTAAAATCTGTCATTGACTAGAACATACTGTGAGTGAGAGGAGATGGGGAAGTGGCTTATATTCACTCAATTGCTCATTCCCCTGAAATTGGCTAAGAACTCTTCCCAATGTGAATATTTTTAAGGTGCAGCAGCTAGCAAGGCCACATTAATAAACTACTGGAATCAAAATCCGGTCCAGTATTATGCCTATTTGGCAAATAAAGCTACAATCAAACCTACTATTTGGCAATTGGGAGCATGGTGTTATATTTTTTAAGTAGGACCACAGAAAAAGATAGATATTTTTGTCACCATCATTTTGCCCATTTATATAAGCAAAAGAGTCCTATTTAGGTAACAAAATTTCGTATCTGTAATAGTGCAAAATGAAGGCCCGGCTCCAAGTTGTTCAAGAATAGTGGAATAGTGGCGTTGCCTTTCATTCTGGGGTGATGGAGGAATCGTACCATGTATTTGGTCAAAAAAAGGCAACAAAACAGTAAAAAAAAAGACTGATGAAAGCTGTCTTCATGGAGAAAGCACTAAAACAAACACATTCCTCCTCTACCATCTAAGAACTCAATGCAAATATAACTCAATATCAGTACATTGCATTCCCATCCAAACAATAGACTCTCCATTAAAATAATTCCAAGTTAGATCTCCACTAGAAGAGCTTAAAAGTGAAGGTTCAAACCAGAAACAACAGAAAAGAGCTGAATTACTTTGTAAGGAGGGCAGTGACGTAATCTCAGGATATTACATGAATAACATGTCACTTCAGCAATAGCTGCAATTACATGCATTATCAAAGTGCCATACCAAACGAGTTAATATTTCCCAAAGAATTAGGGAAAATATGTAAGAAGAAAGACATAGTTTTTTTCTACAAGGAAGAATGCTCAATTTTAAGCATGAAGGACAATTTACCTGTCTAAGCTCAGCATCATTACCCGTTCTCTTATATCTCATGCAACAATCATGTGCCTCCATCAACTGCACATAGTAAGCCTGAATTGGAAGAGGATGAATATCTAAATAAGCATGATATTCCATATAACCAGTATCCAAGAAGAAGTTAAAATCAACTATTCAGGTTCACGGAAAAATAAAAGCAAGACAGGGATGGAGAAACTAGAAGTTCAAACTGTTCATAAGCGACCACCCTGACTACATAAAAAGACAACATTCTAGTAGAGATAAGGAATATATATTGGTCAGTTAACAATTCATGCCTCAACCTTTATAAATGCCCTCTCGTGGATGGTTGGATTGCTTCTCTTAGCTCCTTCCAGGAGGGACTCGTGTAATGGCTCCAGCACCTTTAGCATTGCTTCAACGTTATATAGCCTTTTATACTGTTTCCCAGCCTCTTCCAATGCTTCGTTCCACTTTTCATGCCAGAGAATTGGAAGTGCAACCCTGACGAGCTCCTTTGACACAAGTTGCGCCTGTAATCAAAGTTTCCCTTCAAGATCACCACCATGCACAAAGGTGTTCTACAGTATAAAAGCACTTATCACCTGATCTACAAGCACTCCACTGTGCTGCCGTACTTTGTCAACAACTTCCTGAGCTGCAGCCCTCCGCAACTTGCTCGCCGCTTTGCATGCCACCAGAACAGGGTACATGAGGGCCTAAGAAGAAAATTAAAATACTTCAGTACATATATCTCACATGGATATTGAAGAAAAAATCTACAGATGATCCAGATAGAATCAATAACACCATGCTGAAGCCAATATGCATTTAAGGTGTACACATCTCCTCCAGCCTCACTCTCAGGAAGACATATGTGTCTATGTGATATCAAAAGGGAAAATACAAGGGAACCTCAATACAGCCAATAATATGGGGGATCAACAGGAATGAGCTGTGCTTCGGAAGCATTATTCAAACCTGTGGATGACTCTGTCCAATGCGAACTAAAAGTGACTGGATGAGCACAGCATGGTACTTTGAATGAATCCTGGCAATTACTTGTGGCAGCACATCCAGCCATGTGGTGATATTTAAAAAAGCAAATCCTTTCTCCATGGCCATTTGAACATCTATGGTAGCCCCATGGTTAAACCACAGTGTGAGAAGCCGTAGTATATCCTGAAACAAATAATGGAATGAGCTGTCTATTAGTGGTGATACAATGAGAAAATCAATTGTTTGCTGTGATCTATAAAAGAGTTACTATTATGTTCCAAATTGTAGTGATGAAATAGCTCTAATTAATTTCATGAAGTATTGCAGATGCATCATACTATAACATCACCAGATACACTCTGCAGGTGGGAAAACCTGCAATGAAGCACACATAACTTAGAGAACCCCACACTAGGAGACTCATTCAAACAAAGGAACTTAATAACAGATGCTTATCCTAAATATCAATAGAGGTTTCTTCTGTAATATTCATTTTCCCGTGCTTGGTTTTTCATCCACAAGCACATGTTGAGTCTCCCAAAAAAGGAGCAAAGGTTTTATCAGCAAGCAATAGGTGAAAGATAAACAGAACAGTTGTTACTAATGGCATTTAATCTGGATAAGACTGGTTTCTCCTTGTTCAGATCACAAATCTGAATAGTATTACAGGTACTCCAAGTTCTACCTATTTCCACTGGATAGGGGACGAAGTGACACCTGCTCTTTGATTAGTCAAACAACTTAGAAGTTCTGCAGGAAAGTTCTCCCTATTTCCACTGGATAGGGGACGAAGTGACACCTGCGCTTTGATTAGTCAAACAACTTAGAAGTTCTGCAGGACACAACAGTGGCAGAAGTGGCAGACATGTCTGTCAAGCCAAAGGGGAAGGTTGCTTTCACTAAGGTGAATCGGAAGATATTCAGGGAACTTGCTTGAAAATGCATGCCAAGCCATCCAAAAAAAATACGAATGTTGATTCTGGTGGCAATGCATGAGGACAGACAATTTCACTTAGGAGCATGAAAGACTAATACACTGAAAGATGAGGGGCAAGCGCAGTCCTCATGGTTCAGAAATTTGCTAAGTCTCCTTTTACTGCTGTTCTAGCTCAGAAATGTAAACCTACCACTTGTCTTTCCTCATCCGGCCACAAATGTCATTTGACTCAATGGCCATTGAACATACTACCGGCAATACAGGTACTCCAACTCCTCTCTATTTGTCAATGAGCCTTCACATTATACACATTGGGTTTGCTCATCAGCCATTTCATTCTGTCATCTGTGTTGCATTATCCAAACTTTCCATACAACTGGGTGTTAGTAAACCTTTTTGCAATTACAATCGTTAAATCTCATTTTTCCTACAATCCTGAATTACAGGATCATAGAACGAGAAGATTCTTGGTAGAGGAGGTGATTCTGAAGACTCAATCACTTGATGATGCAAGTTCCTAATGCATGCTCTAGCAATTCACATTCTTCCCTAGAGATTCATTTATGGTTGGTTTCATCATCTCTTTCCATTCTGAAGGTCCTAGCTTAAGGGGTCCTTGTCCGTGCCACATTGCGAGTCACATCAACATCCCAGACATCATCACGTCTCTTATGGTCCTCGAGTTAGCAAATGTGCTTGAGCTTCTCTTGCTTTATTTCGTACTGATGCCCTAGAACTTATCCTTCTGCATCAAAATTTGATTTTCGAGAATTTTGTCCCATCTTTGGTTTATTCACATGATTTTTTTTAAATGAAAACAAAGTCTGAGTACTCCATTTTTTATTTTCTTTTGTGCTGAAATTAAAGTCTAACTTCATCCTTTAGTCTTTTATGTGTTCTCTGGATTCGTGTGCTACTCCCAAGATCATTTTGTGAGGTGGTGGGTCCCGCTGATTATTGAAGGGCAATAGAAGAAAATATGCAGGCTCTTAAATAATCAGAGGTGGAATTCTTGTTTCCTTCCCTCCAATATGTCGCTCAGGAAAAGCGGGTGTTCTCTCATAAGCTTAATCTTTAGCTTAAATGAAACCTCACCAGTGGCCATGGGGTAAGCTTGGTGTCATGACCTTCCTCAAGGTAAAGACAAAGGAAAAGCTAACGACTTACTACGCGGGCACAAAGGGTGACTCACTGGGAGATGTCATCGCTAGCCTGGATTCTTCCAATCCAAACTAGCTGCAACTTGGGGTTTCAATTTCAACATGCAATTGATCTTACCTTGGAGCCACCACCAATCAGGTGTGGGTCAATTGAACACCCAAGTAAAATTGCGGGAGTACATTTTACTTTCAAGATAACTTTTAAGCGATACAATTGATGATATTTAGAATAATATTTTTCAAGTGATTCTTCTTCCACAAATAAAACAGAGTCTAATAGAAAAAAAGATGCATCAGATTGTGAGAAATCTAATAGAAGAACTAAGCCATCTGATAATAAGTCTCTATTGAGGACAGCATCCGATAATATCTGAAACAAGAATAAAACTTATTTACCTGTAAACAATTATCACCTTTTGCATTAGCTGCACAAGCAATTGTATGAAAATATCCAGTTACTGCTGCCACAACATATTGCGCTGCAACATCAAGATAACCTCTTAAAGTGTAATGTAAGCTCACAGCTGTATTGAACAATGCCCATGTATGCCATGCTTCTGACCACTCTGATGCGCACTGAGTGGCACTTTTAAATGCCCCGAGAATTTCTGCAAGCAAAGATCTTATTATAGAATTGCCCAAGGGATCTTAACAGCATGAACCAATGAACGATAAATACCTTTTATAGATTCATCATCTAAACCAGGAGAAAGTTCCCACTTCCAAGTGCCAAGTTTGAGACATAGACGTGCAAGAAGTGGCACACTTGGACCTTTATCTCTCATTAGACTTGTTGGAGAAACTGTCCGAACATTTGGCACACTTGAGAGCTCTACAGCCAAATTCTGTAAACGAAAATTGTTGGCTAAGTGAAAAAAGTAGTAACGGAATCAGAATGGTACTCAGGTTAAGAGATTGCACATGATTCCATGAAAAGATATTTGTTAGACCTGAAGCCTATGAAATGCATTCTTTTGCTTCAGATCGTCGCCAAGAGACCATTGGAGCTCCAAGTATTCTAGCATTACTTGTGGAGGAACTTGGACACCCAAATTGTCAAGGCATATTTCAGGGTCAAACTGCTTAGTTTCACCAAACATGTCAGATCATAACAAAAAAACTCCATATGGCATGCCTGCTTGTTTCACAGCTGTAAAAGATAGCCCAACCTGCAAGAGTTTTATTAGAATTGATCTAGCCTGACTAATTCGTCCATTTTTTCGACAAAGACGCGAAAATTCGAGCCATGTATCCACATCTTCCGTTGGAGGTAAAACAAGAGTCCTGACCGCCAAGAGGCTTTGCCAGACCTGTTCATTTAAGCATTATGATAAGGTGAGAGAACGAAGACTCCACCAATAATAGCAGTAAAATAACAAAATACACAACTCGGGATCAATGGAGATACATGTAATAGGAACTTCTAGCAAGGAGAATATTACTCTGGACATAACTCGCCAATGATATAATGTAAGTTCCAGCCAACCAGTCCCAGAGAGCTGGATAACTAGATTGTTAAATTATAATTTTTATTAATTGAACCCTAAGGTCCAAAACATTTGGATATTCATCTGATCAGATCATCAATTATGTTGGAATACTGAAACAATTAATCAGTACGATTTGAACTATACTCTGCACAATAAATGCACCACCAGGCAAGACAATGTTTTTTCATTGCCCTGATGGCTACGCATATTAATGCATGTGCCAGACGAATAGATCCTATCCCAGAGAGTTATATAGGACCCTACCTCAACGTTTCTTTTCACTCCTTTTATGCGCTCAGTCCACATATTTCGTATGAGGTCTCGTCGTCCGCCAGCAACAGAGTTTTCCACCGGAAGAGTACAATAATCAATGACCTGTTAAGATATTTTGCCATGTCACAGTAAGCAGTATCACGCTTGATTTATGAGATAAGCTTTATTGTTATATACAATGAGATCAGGTCCAAACCTCTTCCAGTTCCAGAAGCTGCTGAACACGTATCATGTGGCTGTAAGCACGATCATAGCTCTCCAAGACCTAAGCACGTGTCAACAAATAACATTAAAACTGCTTTAAATAAAAAAATATATATACTATGATCTGAATAGAATAAGACTGTAACAAGTTAAAGAGACTACAAAAAATTAGGAAGAAGCTGGATACATACCTAGCGTGTTCAAAAGATACTCTTCCTATAACAACAGATGCTACTTTGTCACTTCATCGAATACATCTAAAGTAATCTTCTAATGAGCATCCAAGAAATAACAAGGAAGGTCTTGAAAAATGCTAACTTCAGATGTTTCCAAGTCAATATGTCATTTATCATGCGATACAAATGTAATGACTGCTGACAAACCGAACCTAAGCAAAGAGGCCTCAATGAAAGTCATGCAAGGGAACTTTCATGAGCCAGTAGCATCTTAACCGTAGAAAGTCTGCAACAAACATCTTCACCATGACTCAGATTCTAATAACCCAACGTAGTCATGAACTTGATCAAAATAACAATAAGGAAAATAGTGTCACTTCTCTGTCCACCAGAGTAACAAGAAGAAAAAAGGCAAATGTCACATTGACAGAACATGCCCATAAGAGAAGCCCAGCAGCACTTGAATACAAAAATCTTGTTTGAAAAGATTAAATAAAAAAGGACCAAGCTTTCAAGATTATAGGATCTTACCAGAGCAGCAAGCTCAGTTGCCAAGCACTTTCTGGCCCTCTCAATATATTCATGTGCTTCATCATACTGCCATGGAAAAAATATTATCAATGCTAAATACAGCTACTAAGCGAAAAATTAAAGCAGAAGTGCAGTATATATTGCCTTTCCTCTGCGCACAGATATGACAGCTCTAAAGAACGTGCCATTGCTATTGCCATCGCCGCAAGCAGCAGAGTTTACCAAACCTCCAACCCTCATATCATCACTATTGTCCAATCTAGAGACATACTCTGCCATCTGATCCCACTCTCCCATGTTCCAAGCAGCAGTAGCAGCCTATAGTAACAAACTAAAATTATACAGATGCAAAAAGGATAAGAAGGAACATTGATCTGAAGAACATCCCAACCATTGGTGCCATTTCTAGACGGACAGCTGGCTCAGCAGGGGTCCAATATTCTTTACACAAGTTGTTGAGTTCTTCCCATCGAGCTAATGCTGCAAGGCATCGCATTTGGCCTGCAAAATATACATGCAGATAGCAGCTGGGAAAGAGAAATAAAAAGTTCTGCCTAATGCTTGTTTAAAATATCTATAAAATCTCAAACATTTACAACATAAAAATCCAAACTCAAGCACCCATGAATGGAGCTAGGAATGAGAAACAAAAAATTGATGCCTAATGCTTGTTTTATCAATCTAGTAAACCAAGCACCAGGACCAAACATCAAAAACCAATTTGTGAGAAAGATCATTAAATTTGCTCCATATCGTCAATTGGATAGGCATCACATTATCCAATAAAGGTAGCCATGGCTGGCCCGAGCCAATGTGAGTAGTGTAAAATGAAATTGTGACATAAAAAGAAAACGAAGCAACTTGTGTCATTATAATTGAAGTACAAAATTGACTTTTGTACATGGCCAAGCAAGGCAACATCTCTTAAGGGGTGGGGTCCAACTTGAAACACCTTGCTGTATCATGGGTCCAGGCATTGACTCATGGTATCACAGGATGACAGCACAGCTTCTCCGACAAGAGCAGGGGTATTCACAGCTATGTTATCTACCTAATCCACTATTGATCAAGTAGAGCTTCAAATTCAAAGTTCACAGGTAAAGCTGACCTTTGTACTTGTATATCAGTAGGAATTATTTTCCCCCAGGTAAATTGTATGAAACCAGATTGAACTTGTGCAGGGTAAGACCATTGTGACTTCAACTTGGTGAGTCACATCATCAAAAGACTGTTATACATGTCTCATGCAAACGCCAGGAAATTGATCTTGTGAGCATGACAGCTATTTGCTTAGTTTATTATGCATCGAAGTTTTGGTGCTTTGCATTTAGAAATGTGATTTGTATGGCATAGCATTCACAAAGACTCATCGTAATACAGTGTGAAAAGAAGTCTATTCCATCTCCAACCAATTATCGCAATGATGATGGATACAATGAGTTGGACTTGATGCCTCTACACAAACAAATGCAAACGTGCAATGTAGTGTTGCGTACATACAAACAGTAATGCTAACCTAATATGGCATTCAAAACCAGATGTGGGCTTGATGCTTCAGATGCCCTGACATTATATGCCTGCAGAGCATCATCCCATTGCTGCAATTTCTCGTACCTGACAAGAGAAGACAAGCCAATATGAAGCAGTCAGATCCAAAATTAGATATATGGTCATGTCCCATTGACATAAAATACAAATCAAGTGTGCTATTTTTTAGTGTGTTCATTGCGGCTGGTTGGGGGTGGAATGGGGCACTCTCACGTCCATTTTGTAGGGGAAAATAGTATAATTAGATTATATCAGTCACCAACTCATAGGGTGCACGATAACCAATGAGTTAATGACTGATATACACCAAGTCAACTTGTGACGTTGCGCATAAGCTCGTATAATATTTTTTCCCTATGGCTTCTTGCATAAAAGCCAAAATATATGTACTTTTCTAAAATTCTGGCTGCTGAATCTTAAACATCATTGACGGCATGGCAGAAATTGTGAAACTAAAATGAGACCCTAAACACCTATCAATGGTCTATTCCCATGCTTAACATTACCATGACTCCAGTTGAAAATCCAGATGTTGCTGCGCAACGGTTAGTAACCCAACTGCCGCCTAACAACAGGAACCACTTATCATTAGAATACCAATCGCATTGCCTTCTGAAAAACGGGGAATGTAAGCGGTATCAAGATTGTCAACATTCTGAAATGCAAGGCTGACCTCATGTTGATCAAGCTGATGGTTTATGTGTATTAGATCTTCAACTAAAGCAACAGAACTAGCATCCATCTTCTTCTTGGAGAGTGCACTTTCAAATTCCATTTCTTTGTAATAAAGTGCCTTTGCAAATGCATGAAACTGCAACATTTATGAACAAGAAATAGAATAATAAAAGATCATATGAATGCAGTAAAGTCAAGTACAGAGATGTTACAAAAGGAAAATGCTGCTGCGATTCATTCGATAAGGAGTCAGAAGTAATCAGAACAGATAATAAATATATTGCAGAATAGAACAGATAATATAAGGATTGCAGAATCTGCGTTCTCATAATATCCAAAAAGTTAACAAATGAGCCATCCATGAGATTGCTTAAGGGTCTGTGGATCATTAACTACCCAATTCCAAAACCCAAAACGAAGGTCTTAAATACTGCTTAAATTGAAAATGTACCTTTTGTGCAAGAGCACCAAGGACTCGGATGTCAATAGGAAGAGGCTTCTCATAGTGTTCAAAGAACTCAGCCTGCGGTTATTGCTCTTTAACTCAAATCAACTAAAATGCACAATAAAGAAAAAGACAAAACAAAGTTGTGTTTATTTATATTAGCTAACTCCAGAAATCCACATATTTATAATTCGCCAAATCCTTTAAATTTCTTATTGCCATAACTAAATGTCATTACTCATAGTAAATGACAATGAACGGTAAAGCAGGCAAGACTTTCCTTTTTGCTCAAAACAAAACGTTATCAACTCCTGGATCATCCAATAATTGACCAAATCCATTAGCAGAGATATAACCATTCATCCATCGCTTTATTGAGCTTCTGCTAGGTCATCTCATTTAATTTCCTTCTATCACTTTTAACTTCAGGTCCAAAGCTTCAGCATTGTTGATTGTAAACTAGCATTAAAGAATAAACTGAAAAGGCGTACCAAGTTAAGAAGTGCCGCAAGAATTTCGGCAGAAATATTTGGAGCCGAAAATGCCAGCTCTAAATTCTGAATTAAATGTTCCTGACTAGATTTACTCAAATGCAACCAACAGCTCCAAAATCCAGCTGCAAATAATTCTTTTCCTACAAGGGGCTGTAGGCTCATATGGTTAGATCCACATGCAAAACCCGAAAGCTTGTAGAGAATATTCCTAGCCTCACCTGCAATTGGGCCAACCTTGTGCAGGTCCGTAGAGCTGGAAATGGAGATTGTTTCATGACCTCAATGCTAAAGTGCCTCATCCATTCAGCCCAATCTTCTTTAGTACAGCATTGAGAAGCCTCCCCAGCAGCTAGTAGACGACCGTCATTGACCTTCAATGTGTGAAGTAGATTCAACTTGTTATAAAGTCAAACTGAACATTAAGCCAATAGTTAATGCACTCAACTTGCATTGAGTGCATGGCATCCAGAAAATTGACCAGAACATCAGCAAAGTGCATCGATTGAAAATGAATTTACAGATGTTTAATTACCTCAGTGTAAGTGTCCACAAAGTATGAAACACTAATTGTGTGCAACAATTGACCACCACATCACTCATAAAATAATTGGCATTTCATTCGATACATATTGTCCAAAATTGTACACACCGTCACAGAGCTCCACAAAGTTAAATAGACTTAGCATCTTACATAAATGGTGCAAGACTAATCCTAAGGAACCATACTTGCTTCCAGCGCATCTTATGATAAGGGTAAGTATAATCCAAACAGTACATTTTAGCTAATAGCAAGAGAAAAGTATACCCGATAAACCCGATGCTCATTTTGCACCTCAGAAGCATCTTCATACAGATCATTCTCTGAATCACTCAATGGATCACTCATCACATCTGTAGCAAGGTGATGGCTTAGTTTCTGAGCAGTTTCATTCCAGGAGATCAGCGGTTCACTACTCTGAACACACTCTTCAATCTCCTTAAATTCCTTATGCTGAAAACAGGTTGAGCCACAATCATGATCTATAAAAAGCATCAAGCAGAATGCAGTCTACAAGAAAAACGTTTGTTAGAAAGCGCACCCTCAGTTGATGTTTTAAAAGAAGTTTGTGTATAGATGGTATGAAGATGGTGAAATCCTTCCCAAGGGCATAAGCTAGACAACAGAGTGCTTCTATGGCATCCTTCCTGAGCTCATCAATTTCTCTGCAAATTGACATAAACAAATAAGCAGTTTCATATAATAACAAAGAGGCATGGAGAGATATGTTCCACTGAAAATAAGATAGATAATGATCTACTCAAGCATTTTAAGGTGTCCCAAAATAAGATAAATAAGTACATACAGAAGCGGGATCTCCCAAAATCTTAACGTGTCAAAAAAGGTATTCATGATGCATCTCAAGCATTTTTCATTATCAATATCTTCTGCTGTAAGCTTAGCCTTCCATGTAGAAATGACAACATGCACATAGCCGCTATGCAATCAGGAATTACAAGGACAGTTACAGACACTGAGAGATACCCAAAAGAAGGCATATCAGGATTCATACTCTTCACCTGTAATACCATGTTAAACTATTTCTCCTAAAAGCCTAAACTAGTTGCCAATATGCTTCAAATTCATATCAAGCATCATCAATAACATTCACATGGACGTGCTTATGAACTTCCTTCTTTCAGACAATTTCAACATGGTCCTATTCCAAATATGTTATTTGACCTTGTATTCTATGCTTGATATATAATTTTGCTCCCCATCTTGCTTGAATTGATAAGTTACTTGCATTGCAGAGAAGGACGTTTCTACTGCATAAAACCACTCTATCTTTCTTAAAATTGGGGTCCAAAACTTTGATAAAGGTCGTATATCTATGACATGAAAACAGACCGCCACTATTAGTTTGGAGCAAAATTATGATCTCTCAATATGTATGGTTAGTCATGTGTTACAGATTTTTGTCTCAACGGCAGAAAATTGTGCCACAGGTCCTGCCTAATAGACATATCAATATTACATGCTTGAAGTAGTTGGTTTTAAAATACCTGACCACAATCGTAATTCTGTCAAGCTCCAAAAAAATCTCAGGAGCATCTCATCTCGTGATTACATGCACCATTACTCAAAGAAATTCGGAAATGTTGCTTCGCTTCCAGACCTTAGTTTGAAAGCAAAGTCATAGTTAGTTCATTCACCGCTTCCTCGCCATAATTTTATGGAGTAGTAATATTCGGTCAGCAGACCAAACAAGGGAAACTATCATCTTCCATTAAAGGATCGCCCAGACGAGCTAAAACTATCTGATTCAAAGAGTAGTTAGAAAAACTATGACCTGTTCCACTTAGGATTTTGACCACATGGCAGAAAAGAAACAAGAAAGTCCTGGATGAAAGGCTGCCTCATCCACATCAAATAAATTTTCCAATGGCATCGGAAAAGGAAGATCTTTTATCAAACTGAAGGACGTATAGAGAAATTTGTAATTAAAAAAACAAGAACTTGCCCACAACTTGCCAAGGAGAAAATTAAATTTCCTGTTTAACTTTTTTTAGTAAAAATATTATTTTAACTCATTAGTGTTTTTCAATATTGCATGATTGTTGAAATCTAAAGTGATCAAAAGTAAAAATGTAATGCATGCTACCTACAAAAAATAGATGTCCTCTGATGCTACCTGTTATTATTAGATTTTATGTAGATAAAGCACACTATTACTTTTATTTTGTATATTAAAACAATGAACCTTTTAATATTTTCGAGAAACTTGATGATTTGATCTCAATACTCCTATAAAAGCCAAGTACTTCTTTTCCATTAATACAAGTTATAATAAAAATGATTTACTCATATTTTGATACTATTATGATAAAAGATTTATGCATACAAACAAAAAAGAAATACTCATATAAAAAAGCATTTGTATAATTTGATAATAAAAAAAGATTTAATTTGGTGAAGAGAACTAATTTCCATGATGAGAAAGATCCTATGGCCTAAAGTCTCACCCTATGCTATTTCGGTAGTTGCTGAAAATCTATAAAAGGAAGTGAGTTTATTCAATAATTAGTGAAATAGCATTGCCCTGCTGCTATCCATTCCTCCATAACAAGAGCCTGGTCAACTTGAATTTCTCCACAGGAGCAGCCTCATGTAAGTTTCCTAACTCTTCTATTCTTGCACAGCAGAAAGAATACCATCATGGCTTCACTGGTATTCGGTCCTTTTTTAGTACTAATGGAATGTAGAACGATAGATCCTCATCCAAGAAGAATTGACTTTGTTTTGAAAGAAAATCGTGGAAGTTGGATGGGTTTGAATTCCACAAAGAAAATTGTAATGATCCGGAAAATAATTTCATTATTTCTCTGATACTCATTTGTCAAACTAATTCCTCTTTTGCTATAATTGGATAAAATTAACTAATTTAATTAGAAAAAAATCAATTGCAAAAAATAAAACCAATTTCTTCAAAGTTATGAGCTTGATCTTTGAATTAGACAAAATAAGAGAAGAATAGATGCACATTATATTATTAGCAGTATTAAGACAAACAAAAAAATGACACGTGGCATAATACTTGGCAGCCCCTTCTATACACAACCGTTAATGGAATACAAAACAGTTGGATTAAAAACTATTTTGACATTAAAGAAATCTTCTGATTATCTTAAATTTGGTTTGTCACGACAATAAATACATTCAAGAAAAATGAAATGATTTCTTCATTTTTGGATCAATTGCAAAATATTTTAAATACTGTCAACAAAGTAAACTAGAAAAATAGACATAAAAGATGAGTGGACTGATTTGAAAACATATCAGAAATGAAATACAATTATATGCTTCAAAGATAGGTTGGACAACAAAATAAAAACAAATAATGAATTTGTGTCTGATTGGATTAAAAAAAATAAAGAGGAACACAAAATAAGGAAAAAATAGTGGGAAATCTCATGTCAATCAAGAAAAGAAGAAAAGAAGCGATTTTACAAAGAAATGGAGAAAGAAAAAAAAGAACAAAATTAAAACAAAAAAAAAGTCCAGCAAACTCTGTTAACAAAAGAAAAAAGTTGACCTAGGGGCGCATGATTCAGACCTGCCACTTCCAGGTTAGAAACTAACGCTTGAAAGCTATTTATATATAAACAATCCATGAGACTGGATGAGCCAACCATGAAAAGACATGTGATGCATCGTGGTAGATGCACGAGATCTTCTCTCTTAACACCCCAATTTAGTGGATTCTAGATATGAACACTATTCCACATGCTATTTACTATTATGTAAACAACACCTAGTCTATCCATTTATTAATAATCTAGAAGCATATAGTGTTGCATCTCATGAAGCTGGTAATATATAATTAATGTGGATTATTAAGCATTAATGCCAGGTGGTAGAACGAGTGTCCTACTTGAACAATTCCAGGTTTGGCCATTAAGTAGATATCAGATCCTTTGGTGGTTAAACTGTGGTCTCAACTTTTAATATTTCTCATCTTAATTGATGATGACAAATCCGGAACAAATTAACCATATTTGGACAGTACTATTCCCCTCCACCAGTAATAGCTCCATCTCATTTCTCTTGCGGCCTGTATTTTACTAGTGATGTTACTTTACTAGAGACAAATGGGTGCAATGGGATCCAACAGGAAGTGTACAAAAGATAACGCAGACACAAAATAAAGGAAACAGAGAAAAAGCAAAAGAAAACTTAAGAATGGTACAAACCCCTTTAGTAAGACAACTTCTCTCTCTTACTTTCTTGATTTATAGAATACTCTATAGCAACTTGAATATGGGGAGGGCGTGACTGATATATGGTACTCTGTTATTTTCTCTTTCAAGTTTGGAGGTTTCTCGTGCTAGATTCATTATAACCTACCTTCAGTCTTCAATGGGCAAACTAAATAATATTGCAGCAGAGAGCTATTCTCAGCAAAATGACGAGTCAATGACAGAACATAGACTTTCCATGTGCAAAGTGCATCATTTTGTACTAGAGGTCAATTTTAATCAAGGCGATGATGTGGAAAAAGGGTGACTGGAATAGAATACAATCATAAGATCTGAAGAACACATGCTACCAGAAGACATACAACTTACAGGTACCATAAGGAAAATGCTGTTCTACTACTATTGAACAGAAGTCTAAAGGAAAGGACAAACTAACCCATCCAAAACCAGCTTCAACTGATGGACTAGCAAAGATACGTGGTCAGTAACCTGATAATAACAAGAAAATCGTGCAGATAAGAGTCCAACACATTTATGAAAGACACAGAGAGCAAACGTATCACTAAAAGCAACAACAAGACAGTTGAGACAATACTGTGTCCAAAAAGTGGCATCTATAGTATTTTATTTATTCGAGTGTCCCCTAGTCCCCCTCCTTCCAAAGAATTCTCCTTTTACCACTCTTCATATCAACATAATATTCTAATGTACCCAATACAACCTGTGCCAATAGACAAACTTCACCCTGCTGGACTTACCTGGACTCGAGGAATTAATTTGGTTAAAGTTTTTATGGCAGCACTCCTTTTGTCCACTGGAGCATTTTCTTTGAACAATTGGATGAGTGCCGGAAGAAGAAGATGCATGTGCTCGCCTAAGGTCCCTGCATTTGTTAAACAGAAATGACTGTCCCTGTACGAGAGAAATTGATCTAGAAATTTACAAGATAAAAAACTTCTTTATTATGGAGGCAATTAAGTGGATAATTGCTATTGCTTTTGAGTTCCTGGAGGACCAATCCTACTATACCGGAGTCGCAATTAGTAGCAATATCATTCAATTCACTTTCTCCCTATAATTTATAGTATAAATTATTCCCTATTCATTATGCAAGCAATCGGATACTCTTCGATCCGTCCATGCTTCCTTTCCTCATACACATTCTTTTATTGACAAGATGAACTTTCCAAATATTCCGATTATTCAGCAGGTAGGGAAATGAAACAGTAAGAGACGAGATAAATGATAAAAAAGAACACACTGAAAACTATTCAGTTCTCTTCCTTTCACCCAAAATTAAACACCAGAAGAGTCAACTACAATTCAAACCTCCAAAGGTCTCGAGAGTATGAAGGACGTCGAGCACGTATCTATAGTCGTTGCACCGAACCACATCACTAAGAAATTGAATACAGTATGGCAGTATATCACGAACATATGTTTTGAATCCATCACCGAGGGCCAAGCAAAGCTGTTCGACCAGGTGCAGAACCTAAGAATATTTTGGCTGGAAATTAGTTCCCACAAATGATGTGCACGTGCATGCGTGAGATACAGAGAGGGAGTGTGTGAGTGCGCGCGCACATGTGGTGAGGGGCAGAGAGAGAGAGAGAGAGAGATGCTCACTGCAAAGCCACGTGGAGGACGACTCACGGCTGGCAATCTCAGAGATGACCACAGTTCAGAAATTAATGAAAGCAATTCTTGCCGATATTTATTAATGTGCTGCATAAGCCACATAAAAGTCCCCATAAAACCACCATGTGGACTCAATAAAATGACCACGCATCAAATCTTTTAACTTACACCATACCTGACGGACAATTGATACAAGAGTTCCAAGCTTCCAAGCTATGAAGTCCTTCAGTTTATCGTCACATTTACGGAGAATGTGAAAGAGATCAGGTAAAACCTACAGTCACAAAGGTCACTCAAAATCAACCATTCTAATTATAGTGAAATTCACTATATCCATCTCCATCATCCCTCCCCCCTGGTTTCCTCACCTTTGGCAAGAATTGAATGCAGCCAAGTCCCATCAACTGAACTCACAAGAAAAGGAAGCTAATTGAGTTTTAAAGAGAGAAGGATAAGTATATGAACCAATTGAAGATCAAACAATATCTTGTAGAAGTTACATACCTTAAAAAGAAAAATTAACGAATCAACCACTTTATGATGGTAGCTATCAAGAGAAGGATTGTTGAGAATTTGCATGAGAGAATTTATGACTACCTGGGGTCATTGATAAAAGAAGATAAAAATGAAAACTGTAAATGCACCAACGTTTTAAAACCGTATCGGACGTCATACCAGATAGCTGACTGTATGCTGTTTAACTATCTGAACTGATTTAAGCACAAAATTTGGCATTAAGCAAGTTCATTAAGCAAATTAATTTACAAGTCAAGTTGGTAGAAGCATTCAATACTTCCTTAACGGGACCGTTGAGTCTTGCTAACTATGTAAATGGTAATGTTTTTCAAAAGGCAAAGCTTTAGTTTCCTTAAATTAATTATTTGTTATTAAATTAAGAAGGGAAGCTTGGCCTAGCTAGTTCTAATTAAAGTGGGTTTGGCTTAATCTCCTCATCTGTCAGCCCTCCTATAATCTACAAAAGGCCAAGACTGGTTAAACTGGTTCACAATTTGCACTGGTTGAACAAGGGCAAAGCTGGCTCACACATAATATTGACTAAATGACCGACTGACCACTATCCATTGAATTGGTTGGTCCAGTCCGTTCTACAAACGATACAATGCACAAGATGGCATGAAGTTTGCATCAGGAGTAAAAATCAGCAAAATTTCTAATCCACGATCCACACAATGAAAACATGACTTTTTATGTGGTCGATATCCTACCATGGAACAATTGGTCTCGCATGTAGCAAAAGATGGAAAATTATCCGTCATTACTTCATCCAGATGCTGAATACAGTGGCCTGAATAACCAGCTGCCGCAGCTGCTTTTCCATGAGAACTGGCCAAAAGCAGTTGATTCTGCTTATGAATTAGAGGATCCAAAGCACCCATTATTCCAAGAACCTGATAAAAGCATAGAAATAAAATAAGCGAGTTGATACTTATCCAACACACAGTGATATAGTCTACCAAAAATGCACCACTAACTCAAGTTCATTAATAGCTACCTTCAGCACTTCGCGCCTGGTAGACCAGGCCAACTCACCATGCAGCAACAAAAGGAGTGAGCCAAGTAGTGGAGGATACTCATTGTAAGGCATTATCACATACCTGCAAAATCAAATAGCACATTATCTTGATAATTTACATTCCTTATATCAGATTCTTGAAATAGAAACTCAGTCTCTTCAGAAGCAGCCGCTAAATTTTCATATGAAAATAACTGAACAAAGGAGGAGCTACAAATCAATGATGCATGATGTACATCAGCAAAGGAAGTGGCAAAAGATTCTATTATACCAACCATAGTTGTGAAATCATGATTCTAAACCGTATATACTTACAATCAGAAATAACTAACAGCTTAACTCATGCCAATCAAAAGTTGCTTAAAGTTCACAGAATGATCAAAGTTCACCAATTATAACTTTGCTATTCTATAAGTCTATGATTCAATTTGCCAGAAATAAACAACTATTCCAATCCAAGGTATGAATGAAAGTGAGCAAGAATTCATATAATTATATTTAAACAAGGTATAGTCATATTCACTATTTAGTACTATAAACCTCATAAAGTGCTATTCTCCATTGGTAAGTACGGTGTTTCAATGTGCTTATGTATATTTAAGTCATTCTCAACTTAATGGCTTAATCATTTGGACTAGACCTTTTAATATTAGACCAAGGTTCCCCATCCTTCGTACCCGTTTAAGCTAATCTCATGCAAATTCACATTCTTCAGTTCTATGTGCATTCTTCATATGGAGTAGTCTTGTTACCAAATCATATAGTTCTCGATTTCAAGATCAAGTTCTTCGTTAATAGGTAAAGAAAAGGTAATTGATAGAGCACCAAGGGGTTGCTCAACCCTCAAAGCTCACTAAGAACAAAGGGATTCTGACAACTCTATACCATTGAAAAGGCCTGCATAAATATAATGTTCAAGGCAAAAAAACCAACAGTGCCCATTTCCACAAACAACTTTGCTTTCACAGGGTCCTCTAATCAAGATCCTTAATTTGACAGTCAAATGTTCCTCATTGCTTGATGTTATCTCCTCATATGTAATTAGCATATGTAAGAATATTCATTCATCATCGTTGGGGCAAAAGGGGAAGAGGGATGACGTCTAGTTTAAGTAACAGAATTAAGAATATCAACAAAGCTAGAGAAAAACTTCAGGGTTTTTGAGAGGGTAGAGTCGAAACTTTTTTGAATTACAGCATAGATAGCTACAGGTCATGATATTTATGGTTACTACACAATTTTCAATATGGATTGTTTGTCAGGCTTTGCAGATTCTCTCCCTCTTTCTAATTTACCAGATGAGTACGAATTTCATGGCTTGAGATGAAATCATTATAGGGTTGGCAACCATAATAACTTTCTCATATAAAATTTTACTATTGCTTCAGAAAAGAAAGCACTGAACGCCTAAGTTTTCGAAAAATATATTAGCAAAACAAGAAGTTTAGATCCAACTTTCACAGTCCGGAGTCTCAAAAGAAGACAGAATTAAAATGCATTCACCATTCATCATTTCTTTTTTATATATGATGAGCGACAAAAGGAATCATGCACAAAAGTTTAAAGAACATTAGAAGCTGCAGAACATAAGAAACATGACATACCCAGTGCTCTGTACAACCTGACTGAGAGTTGACACTGCCACTTCCCTTTTTATGACTGCAGATCCTTCCACTATAGCATTTACAATCAAAGGAATCAGATCGAGGAGATATTGCCGCATTGCACAACCACCCTGAACAAACAACAGAGCCATGATTTATTATCTTGAAGAAAACATAATTTCTAGCAGTAGTGGTGATAGTGGCACAATAAAAGCGTGATGATATCATGCTCCAACAAAATAAAGATAAAACGTAAAGAAACTCTGGGTGCTGTGATTTTGTTTGTCCATTTCAGAGCTTCATTTTAAACATCTAGTGTGTGCTGGATTATGCCAAGAAAAGTTTTTCATCTGCCTCAAAGCTGGAGCTCATCCTTTGGATCTCCTTCCTAAAAATTCTTAAGACTCTTGACTCCTTTGTGCCTTAGTGCATTTGACTAAAAGGCAATAGAAGATCGTTCAAGTAATCCGACCTCATAGTTGAGAATTTATCATAAGAGGAAAAGTCTTTTGCAAAGGAGGCAGAGGAAACCGAGGAAACAATACTACTACCTCCACCGAAAAGGACACCTCAAAAGCATCTAGCAAGAGAATTCTTATAACAGAGACAAAAATTATTCCATCTTCAGATCTGGCCAAATAAAAATAATAGAGTATAGAAGAAACACTAGAGATTCATATCCAGCTACTGATAATAACAAATGGTCGTACCCAATCCTAGGGATCTTAGCATCGAATGATCTTAACCAGGGTCTTGATTTAAATGATTTTCCGCAGGATTTCAATCCCATATGACGAAATCTTCATATTAGTACAAACATCAATCTTGACAATTCAATAGTGACGTAAACTTGCACTAGTTTTGAGAATGAAATCTTAGATAACGTAAAAGTAGACTTTACTCAAAATTGAAAGAACGTCAAGAATATATTACCAAAGTCAAAATTAATAAAGAAAATTAAACTCACCACTCTAGCAAGATCGCCTACAGTTACAAGAGCTCTGCTTAAAATGCCTGTATTAGTATTGCCCTTGGAAACCTCCACAAGACTTGCAATAAGCGCCTGGAAATGTTGGAATTGTCTAAATTAAAAGAGGAAACAAACATTGAATATAGCTACAATGCTGACATTATCAGTTAACCTTCTGAATTGGAGCCATATATAGGCGTATGAGCCATTCACAATTACGAATTAAACAACCAAGCAACTGCACACTTTCTTCCCTGCATTTGCTATCTGCGCTGCTGACAGAGAAAGGGCATATTAGCCAATAACTTGCCGTAAAGCACCAAACTTCTACTTATTAACTCTATAGAAAACTTGTGATGAGAAGTGTAGTTTGCACAACGTCAAACTGACTAGTTTTTATTAGAAGACCGTTACAAATCACCTTTGCTCTAGACATGTCAGCAAATTTATGAGTTGGCGACGAAAAGCAGGAAGAACATATGCGGGGTTTTTCTTCGATAACCTCCCCACCACTGTGATAGCATACTCCCGAACAGCCAAATCCTTTCAAAAGGGGGTTCAACGTATCAGAAAAAAGGTAATAAGTACAATTTGACAACAACAGAAGGGGCTCAAAACAAAACTTAAGCTAATAAGAATAGCCCAGAGGAGTCGGCAAGAAGTTGTGACACCGTTCTAAGTATAAACCCAGAATTTCCAATCAAAGATTGAAAGAGTAAAGTAAGATCTACATCATCAGCCAGTAATTTCTTTAGCTGGGAAGAGCAGCATGGACTTGAGTTGTACATACAATGAAGCAGCAGTATTTATCAGAGAATATTTAGGTGCCACGACATTACAGTAGCGTGAAGACACCTGTATCATTCACGTTCTGCATCAGAGCCGCACAAAATTGTATTGATTTGACAAACCCCGATGCTATTCCCTTACATAGGGGTCATAAACAATACTGCGTACGTGTTATCACCTTTCCTCTTCCATGAAGATCCAAAATTTGGACCTTAAGGAACATTTTTTTCATGTTCGCAAAACAAGCATGTTAAAGCCTGGCAAGGGGTTGATGATAGGACAATAATCATAGATTCAGAGTAACTAGAAACAATTAGTATATTGGACCCACAGAAAATTTGGGTGCTCCTGCATGTCCGCACAGGTTTACGCATGCATCTAGGAATCATGAACACTCTTTGGGGACCCTTATGTCGGTGTCGGTCATGTGTCGAACACACGTCAACATGCGACCAACAGGTGGTCAACAAGTGTCAGACATCCAACACGTGGTCAACGATCCAGACACGCCAGTGACATGCTAGTTTAGCATCCCAACATGCCATTCCGACATGCATAGGGTCGATTTTAAAAAAATTCAATAAATTAGGGGTCAAATTGTAAATCAACCAACAATATATATGTACACTCAGAATCTCTGGCTTTTTTTAAGAGATTAATGACTTCTTATTATATCCAATGGCATGACATTTTTCTTTTCGATTTATTGTTAAATGTTAAATTTAATGTTGGAATTTGGATTACTTTTTTATTCTCCCGAGTTTTATCGATCATTGGAATAATATTTCGTTGAATTTGTCAATTCGAAACAATGAATGATATTAACAAATGATAGATTAATGTTTTAGTGTAAATTCATTCTAGGCTCTCTTTTTTTTATTTAATTTTTTGTGGATGTGAAACAAATTGATTTGATTAAAATAATCATAAAAATGATAATTTATCATGTCTATATAAAATTATAAATTTAATATACAACATGTTCCAAAGTATCGGGATTCTCTATTTTTGAAAAATTACGTGTCAGTATGCTAGATCGCTTCGTTTACTGTCGTTTTACATGTGTGTCATGTGTCAATACTACTTAGGTGTGCATGCATGTGTTGGCGAGTGCGGGTGTGTACATGCTTTGTGTAGCACATCACCTTGTTCCACATTCTCAAGAGTTTTCAGAACGAAAATAGAACTTCAAGAAATAAGAGAAAGTACCTCATCATTTAAAGCAGCAAAAAGTGCACTTAGGCTGTTTGCTTGTGCTAAATAATCATCAAGTCCTCTATCCATTAAGATGCAAAAGATGGACCTCCGAACACTTACATCAGCATCCGTAACAGCAGCAATGAGGAGTTTCTCGACAAACTTCATAAGCAAAGTAGTCAAATAGCAGGTCAATGCACCACAAGTTTCATCATCAGCCATGTTGAGATTAGTCAGTATCCATGTCACAACAAATGGTTATTAAGACAAGAAGAAGGAAAAGGCTTTGTTATTCTTTCCGTAATATATGGAAACTTTTGGTAACCCTGAGCCACTCTTGTTTTCATCACTGGGAAAGCCATTAGTGCTATGAGCTTAAGGAAAAGTTAAATAAACTTTCGCAGCCTGAAATCACTGCAAATGATTGCTAATATTGAGCTTCCAAGCAGTAATCTCAATACTGAAGAACGGAGGTAGCTTGAAATCCATGGTAACATGGTTGTCCATGCACTTGGTTCCCTCTCTCTCTCTCTCTCTCTCTCTCTCTCTCTCGGCAAATGAGTCAGTGCTTACTTTTAACTTTTGCCTAATGCCCTTCAAGAAAGTGTTTATCGTAAAATATTGACATTTACCATTATCATTTGCTTTTACAAAGATGCTACTATGTGAAATTTAGGAGCTCATGTCATGCATATAAAATTTTAAAAGAAGCATATTCACCACTGAGGAATATGTCGTGCAACTTTGGGAAAGACTAAGCCAGAATGTGCTCTGTTTTCAACCCTAATGTACATAAGCTGCATGTGTCCACTTCGCATTTAACTGACAAGAAGAGCAACAAACAACAATGACAACAACTCACCTCCTCAATTAGTCGCCTTTGTTTTCTTCCAGTTTGACTTGATTTAGCAGAACCAAATTGTGTCAACGTCACAATGGAGAGAGAAGCCAAGACCATTTTGAAACAGCAAAGGGCAGCTGCTTTTCGTGTGTCTCTATCTCCATCGTCCAAGTATATGACGACTGATTCTTTGGCAAACTCAAGAAGTTCTTTGCCCTAAAAAATAATTAATCAGCACCATGCAATGATAGGTACAATATATATCCCTCAAATACCTCAGTCAATCTAGTACCTTAAAATTGAAACGAGCCAGAGTTTGCAAAGCAAGTTGCACAAGAGCTGAACCACTAATGTCCGAGATTTGCTTTGAAGTATTCACCATGCTCCCTCGAACCAAGGCTGCCCGCTTTTCTGGAGGACCATGGGGCTTGGAAAGAACACTTGAAAAGCAACTGAGCAACCCAGTTTGTATCGGAGGCAGCAGAGATGGAATACTGAAATCACAATCAATTGAAAATCAGTTTCCTTATCATTATTCATCTATTCATTACGATTATCCAGGAAGATAGAATTAATACCATACTGTACCTAGTTGTTATTTTCTCAAGAGCCTCTACAAGTATTGGAGAAATTCCAGCTGAGAACATAGCATCCAGAATTCCTCGAATGTGAGGTTCCATCACTGGGCCCATGACTTTGGCAATGCTTCCAACGCAAGCCAAAGCCTCGAGTGAAGGCCTACCTTTACGTGGAGCAATCTATGAATCAGAACAACACCAGATAATAAGATACTATCCAAGGAAAAACTTATATGAAGCTCTCTCACTAGAACCACAGCCGTCGGAGCCAACAAAATGCAAGTCACATTAACACATCAATGACTCTTATCTTTGTAGACAACATCCACTCATCCTTCCTTCCATGTTGGCAGACAAGGAGCACCTTGTATCATCTGTTAAGACCTATCATGGCATGATCAAACTCTAGACTAAACAAAATTACTGCAGCTCGAATCTTTAATTTATAAGCAACTGTTATAAAAGTAAGCGCCAGAGATACATACTGCATCACATATGTGAGACATGATAGTTGGCAAATATTCGATAAGTTTTCCATCTAAAGCACCTGCCATCTCCCCAAGGGCTATGAACCCACTGGCTCGTTCAGCTGGTGACTGTAGAACTGCAAATATATGCTTCATGCACATCTGTAGCAGATTTGTTTGTAAAGTCATATTAGAGCTAGAAACAAGCCCACGTAGAGACAAGTCATTAAAATATTCCCACTGACTGGCATAAAACACACAAACAAAAGAGATGCTCACAAACCGTTAAATGCTGTGCAACAAATTGATCGCGAAGGAAATAAGCAATCCGAGGTAATAATAATGTTACGCTGCAGCGAACAAGAAGATCCTTATGGTCTAGATATCTAAGAACAATTTCAGTAACTTCTCTATTCCTCGACATCATGAATTCACCTGTGTTCCTGCATTAAGAGGTAATTGTAAAAAGTGACCTTTTCCACTAGAACAAATTAATGGATGTCACAAATCATATTTTTGTCCAGTACATAATACAAACCTCAAAAGTTCTCCAATGGAAAGCAATGAACCATGTATGCTATGCATGGGAGCATTTCTGCCCAAGCCATCTTGTGTGGCCTTGAACAAATGATAGTACCTGTCACAAATGACAGCTCCTGAAGTTATATCTGGGTTGAAGCTTATGGAGGACACAGAATGTAGCATTAAATGATTGGGAATTTTAGGAAAGAACAAAATGAATATGAGCATGCAGAGCACCATTTTTCCAAGATAAGGAATCACAGATCCTCAATTAAGGGGCTTGAACTGCTGCAAAGCAACAGAATATCAGCTTAATTGCAAGATGAGTGACTCATTAGCCAAGATGCAGCATTAGGCTTCTATCGTCAGCATGATACCTTAAATTAGACCTTCAATATCAACATGACTTCACTCTGCTGGTGCAGAGAAAATGCTGGTTAGGTAGCCAGTTGGGAAGCAAAGCTACTAAATCTCATTCAAAGTTCAGAAGTCTTCCTTTAGTACGGGCAAGTAATCTCGACAGCAAGAAATAACAAACACATACTCATTATCTGAACCCCCCTACTGCCCCCCACCCCCCAAAAAGAAAGAGAGATGTCAACAATAGTCAATATAATTACAATACTGAGTGCAACAACAATATCAACAGCAGAAAATAATGCTGGATGTCAAACGCAGACAATTCAGTTAGTTTCTCAGATGTAAGACAAAAAAAAAAAAAAAGTTAGCGAATTTGTGAACTTTATGCCTTTCACCTTGGAAATGCTCAACGGCTTGCAGAAAAAAATGCCAAAGTGCTCTATGCTAACTGAATTTCTATGTGACAAAAACCACATCGCATGCTTTTGCACACTAAAGGGAATGTGCATAATATCAAATGCCGGAACTAACCACTGCATGCGCCAACGTGTTTCCCGCTTCTCAATAACATAAAGGCAAGCACGTAATGCCTCGACAGCATGCTCTCGTACTTTGTCCTCTGGATCCCTCAAAGCAAACCAGATGGAATTGACAAATTTCGGTACAGAGAGATAGAAAACAGTTGATGCATTTTCAGCCATTTCCTACATCAGACAGAGCAAAATTATACATTGTTAAAGCCAATAAATGGAAGCCAGCAATAAAGTGCAACAGATAAGCAGACAATCCCTCAACATTAATGAACCCACCACAATGACATCTTGACTCTCTATCCTCTATTTGAAATTAGTATAGGAGCAACGCCCATTTGAAAAATAACTCAGTAAGAAATTCTCACTTTCAAGATCAGAACAGCAGCAAGGCGATGCCGCTTCACTCTCTCTTCACGAAGCCAATCCAGAGCTATTTCTAACTGCAGAAAC
Organism: Melaleuca alternifolia; assembly: GCA_019926035.1. Lineage (NCBI taxonomy): Eukaryota > Viridiplantae > Streptophyta > Magnoliopsida > Myrtales > Myrtaceae > Melaleuca > Melaleuca alternifolia. The sequence continues at coordinate 754,644 of JAGKPW010000431.1, read as the reverse complement.
GAAAGGAACCATGTTACAATGTCAAAAAGGCATACAACCACCTGATAGAAAGGGGACACACCTGGCGCTCGATCTCATCATTCATCATTACTCCACCAGCCCTGGCTAGATGGCCCAGAACGTTACTAGCAAGGACCAAAATTCTCTCATCATGGTTCACCTCTAACACCATTCGCAGGTAGTTTGAGAATCTCAAAACCATGGAAGCATTCTCACCAACAGCCAAATCTATAAGCTCATCAATGACTCTCAGAGCACCTGGGTACTCGTAAGGATCATTGCTTTTCAGAAGAGCTGATATTCGATCACATAACTGATCCATTAGCCAGGCAAAAGCTTCACCGCTAAGCCCTCGAGCTTCTTTCCCAACGTACTTTCTTAAAGCTGATCACACCCTCTCCTATTTAATTGCAGTTTCAAAGCAAAGAAAGAGGAGGAGGAGCGGTTACTAGGAATGCATTAAGAGAAGCAACAGAGTAGCAGAAAAGATTATCTCGACTCAGAAGCATAAAAATATTAGCTTGAAACTGCTTTTTGCCTCGTAAACAAGTCAAATCTCATGTTCACATTCAAATACCGTCAATCACAATTACAGCGTCATTTCTGAAGGAATTAAGAAGCACTCAAAAAGCCCATCACTTCATATATCAAACTGGTGCCAAAACTCTTTCACACAGCAATCAGAACGAAGGAATGTCAACAACTGTCTTGTCTTTTTTCCCAGAAGCTTAGGGCCCCTCCTCTTCATTGCATCTAACACTACACCTCTCCTTTCCTTCCTGGAGAAAGGCCTGGAGCCCCTGTGGGGATCAGCGGGGCCGTCGCACTTCCCACCGCTCACAAACAGCGGCTCGGTGCTCCGTTATTATTTCCAGCAAATGTACGATAAAAGTTTCAAAATTCGTGCACCCCCAGCTAGCATATGCAAAATTGTCGTTACCCGCCAACCTTCATGCTTCACAAAAACATGGGAAGAAAAAGCTTGGGAGGAGGGTGCAGGTGATCGTGACAGAGACGTTAGGCGTAACGAGCCAATAAAAATATGAGCTTTAAAAGGCCTTTAGCCAAACTATGTGTGATGAGTTAGTCACGCCAAGCCACCCGCACACCCCTTTTGGGGAGAGCATGGAAGCGAGACCATTGAGGGAGGAGGATCAATACCCCGGGATGGTTGGAAGTATGTGGCCGGAGACGTCGCTACTGCCGGTGACGGAGCCAGCGATGAGGCAACGCGACAATGGCATTCCGCTACTACTGACCTCTACTGCGACTCAATTTGAAACTCTAGAAACTTTCACGATATATAATATATAAAAACGTGTAACAATATACCTTTCGTATTTTTTCCCTTTCAATGCGAGTATGAAATCTTCATAAAGAATCCTAAATATCTCTCAATGATATTTTTTTAGGGAGAAATTTCTATGTTTTTTTTATAATAAATCCAATTTTTCACCAATATCTTTTAATGATCCACATTTAATGAGTAAAACGTTTTGCTAAAATTATCAGTTTCGTCTTCCCAATTTATTACTTAATATATCTAAATCGTTTGTTACGAAATTGCAATCTGCTATTCATTAAATTCTCTTTTCTTTTGCAGGCAATCAGCAATAGATGAACATCTCCACCTATACACGCCCATTTAACATACTTTCTTTAGTTTCTAAGTGGAAAACATCTCTTGATACAACAAGATGATCAAGTAAGAAACTTCAGCTTCTGAATTTTTCTTTTCACACTTCTTGTTAGAAATTTTTTTCCATTGTCTAGACTATGGAATAAAAGCACTTCATGTATATATTGGTTTTGATCCATGAGTGGTATCCCTTTTGGGGTGATTGGGTCTCATATAATGTTTAGTTAGTCCATCTAGACTTCTTCTTTTGATGCGTCGCTAACCTCTCTCTCTATAAGCATTTCATCTCTATTCCTCGAACCTACAAGTCAGCCCCACTGATTTTCTAAGTTTCATACCTAGCTTGTCACTTATAAAGAAGAAACATTATAACATATTGACCCTAAATATAAGCTTGGAATGGTGATCAACAATGGAGTACTGCAAATCAATTGCCAACTCAAAAAAGGCAAAACACCCTAACGTTAATTCAAACCATAGCTCTTTGATCAACGACACAAATCTAGAAAAATAAGATAAAACATAGAATATGTACCTATTGAAATCCCATCAATGCAGCTTAGATAAGATCGTCTGGTAAGTGCTTGGGACGAACATGCAGCATGACCTTTCAGCTCTTGGGTAATATCACGAGCATCATCTGTGGCCCCAAAGATAATTTTATAATACACCCGTCATTCAAAATCGAGAAATCGTCAATACTAGAAAAAGTAGGTGTCGAAAAGGAAAAGTGTCGATACTTTTATTTCCTTCCCTTTTTACTTCAAAGAGTTCAGGAAGAAAAAGGGATGGAGAAGATCTTCCATTTTGACATCGTGATTGCGTTTTCCATTCCCAAATCTTATTAGAGAGTCAACGCCAAATCAGCATTATAAACCGCAATATCATGTTTCCATACTCAAATAAAATAAATGTGGATTGTCCATCGTCAGAAATATGTGGATCCGGAGCACCGACCCGGTCCATCTCGGGATCCGCCCCGGGACTAAGTGGTACCCTTACCACCCCAACCAATGCTTGCATTTTACTTCACCCGGTTCGGGCCAAACACACCCGCCCCGGTTTTCTTCATCCGTCTACTCATCACCAATTCCATCACCATCCTCCAATTATTCGTCCGTCGAATCACGGAGCAAATCAAACGGAAGCCACCCTCGCCGGAGCAACGTAGATCCGCCCGCCGCCTTTGATCGGCTCCCGCCAGCCGAGATCGGTCCCGACGAGTCCTTCGTGTTGTCGCTCGGTCTCCATCTCTCAGGTGAAGCAATTTTGTTTGCGTACGGACCGAGGGTGTAGGATCCCGCATCGTAGCGAGATCGGTTCCGTAGCTACCTGCAATGCGATGGTTGTTTTTGATAGATTTCTTGGTTGCGGCTTATGCAGAGGGATTCGACGAAATTGACGTTCTGGGCAGTCGTAGTTGAGCATTGCTGCATTGAGGGAAGCGGCATGGTACGGTGATGAGAACCTCGTTTCACTTTTGTTTCCAGTCGACAATCTTTCGGGGCGTTTATCGCGATCCGCTCCGTTCATTGAGACGGTCCGGTTTTCAGTATTTTGCTTGTCCAAGATGTGGAGGTTGTTTTTAGGTAATTTATTGGAGGGAATTAGCTGTAGGAGGACGAGGGGGAAGAAGAGGGACGCATCATCTCAAGATAAACCTAATGGGGATATGTTCCCATATTTTGAGCAGCAAGCACCAATCAATATAGGGGAGAAACGGATGATTCTGAAACTAGAAATGGCTAGTTTGCTCATATTCTCCATTTGCATTTACCTCCTTGACTTATGTAGTTGGAAATGATCATAGACTGGACTGCGATAGGCGTCCTCTCCGGTCTTCACCTCCGGTGAAAGGTGATGATTTTTAAGTCTTGCAAAAGAAAGGGTGTTGTAACTTCCTTCACCTTGGGTATAATTTTGGAGATGCCCTATAAAGAACAAGAAAAGAACTAGACAATGCAGATCAATCTAGATACGATAGAATGAAATGCATGCTCAATTAACTAATGCACTGAATATGCACTCTAAAAATAAAATTGGAGTACAAGCAAGCTCACTGATTGCAATTATTCGATTTGGAGTGCAGGTTCTTTAGACCAATACGCTATCTGTGTAATCTTGCTAAGACGAGCAAAGTTGCAATCTGATCATCCATCTAGATTGCTTCTTACATTGCTTCGGTTGTGTTTCATGCAATTCCAGGATATACCGTGTCTTTTTCTGACTATGCTTAGAGATTGCTGTCTGGGCAGGTTTACCATTCAAGTTTTTTGGACGAGGAAGGGATTACTAAGGCATGTGGGTGTCCTTTGCTTCCCTTAAAAAGCCATATAAAGGGTCCAGCTCCAACTTCTGAGCAAGGTAATAGTTGATTTTATCTTGAATTCTGAAATATTTTTTTTTTTTATTTCGTGAGCTTGGTTGCTGATGCATGCTCCCTGCAGATAGAACCGATATTGTTGATGAAGCAATCACATTCTTCAGGGCCAATGTCTTCTTTAGGAACTTCGATATAAAGAGTGCTGCGGATAAGCTCCTCATTTATTTGACATTCTACATCAATGTGGCACTAAAGAGGCTAGAGGGCTGCAGAACTTTGGCTGAAGGGACCAAAGCTATCATTAACTTGGGTCTGGAGAAGGTCCCTGTCCCTGGAGAATCCGGTTTTCCCTTTCCAGGCCTTTTTCCCTTGCCTCAGTCTCCAAAGGAAGCAGGCAAGTGTTCTTGTCGTATAAAGCTGATAGAACCTTGCATACATGAGTTATCATCAATGCGTTTGTTCATCTTATTCTTGTCCTTCCACTTGATTGACTGCTTGGAACATGTTAATCATCTCAATTAGTCGTCGTCCATTTATGCTTTCTTCCTTTTCGCCTCCCTCAATTAATTGGTTTGTGTTAGAAGTATATATGGGAAAGTACTAGCTAGGATCCTGAGGGTTTTTTATTTTTTTTTATTTTAGAGAATTGTAGGCTCTGATATCATGTTAGACGGAAAAAGTTAGTTATTTTGTTCAGTGATGTTCAATACATATACATCAATAATCAGAAATATAATAAGAAAAAAATAAACCCTCAGGATCCTAAATAATACTTCCCCATCTATACTTCTAACAGTTTGGAAGTGGTTCAATTTGATTCGATTATTCTAAATATGCAATACTAGCTTCTGCAATATATTGTGGAGGCATCCAACTGCGTGTTCAATGTAGAGAGCTTAATCTCAGTGTGCAATAACTTCAATTTATAGTTGGGAAGTACCAGTAGTTTCTTACTGGTGCCTCTACACAGTAACAATTTAGCTGTCCAGATATACAGTTCAGTTTTCCTTATCCATCTAAGAATTTCAAACTGCCCTTTTGTCATTGCGAGCAATTGACCTACAATTGCAAACCTTGGACGGGAGCATGTCCTGGGTACATACTCACTCGCTGCAATGCTTGCATGTGCTGGTGGTCTTATGAATTACTTGACTCTGTTTTGTTGCCTGTGTCCCATGCTGAATGGTCTTACAGTAATTGAAGCCTATATTTTGGGGATTCTGTAGAAGATATTTGACATCTGTCTTTCAGCTGGACAGCTTGCTGAACAAAATTGCGTGGGAGCATATACTTCGCTTGCTGACAATACTGTTATCTTCGTGATCTCATCCTAGGTTGAGTGAGGCTTCGCATAGCATTTCTCTGTCTTTAATCAATGGCCTTAGAAGGCGGGATTTTCTATTGAAACTTCTCTGTTGCAATAGCTCGGTGCAAAGTTGGTTGAGTTGTACCTTTGATTCCCCTAGGCGAAGATTTTTTTTTTTTTTTTTTTTTTGGGGGGGGGGGGGGGCACATCCTTGGTGAAGATTGCCAGCTCTGGGTTTAAACACTGTGGCATGTAACATATATTAAGAAGAGCCAGGCCAAAGGGTAAATATTAAACAACTTACTAGAACTCGCGATTTAAAGTTACTTGGGAAACAGAGCAAGAAGATCTTGAGTTGGCTAATATGAAACTGACTGGAAATTCTTTTTCAAAAGAAGTGCTCTGGAATGCCAGTTCATTGTTTACATTCACAAACAGCAGATTTGTTACTAGAATTACACAAACTGAATGCTACCTGTTAATTCCTATGCTTGAATTTGATGGTGTCTGTTTAGCAGTCTTCATCACAATTGTCGTATTCCATATTTATAAGCTGCTCAGCCACTGATCCCCTCTCTGCATGCAGAGCTATTCAGGAATTATCTGAAGCAGATAAGAGAAGAAACAAGCGGAAGACTACTTAGCGTTGCATATAGACCAAATGGTACTCCAAACAAATGGTGGTTGGCATTTGCAAAGAGAAAATTCATGAACATTATTGTACCTTGATCCGTGACGACCTTTTCGTGGATTGTAGTGTTCTCAAAGCGCAGACAAACTGCTCAAATTCATCAACAGTATGTTTAGCTTTTGTTGTTTCTCAGTGGAAATTTGTTCAACGCTTAGATTGTGCGTAGGATTGACGTGTTCTATATCGGAACAATCTTCTTGAGTTATGAATTTCTCCCCATGAATGTATATGGCAGATTTCGATGGGTCAAGGCTTACTGCTGTTTGTGTTTGAGGCCTCAATTCGTAATTGTACGTGTTAGGTTACTAACTCGAGAAATACGTTTTATTTACTAGCGAGCTTTTCATTTAAGGATTGACTTTTAAGGATGGCACAGTATATTCTTTTCAACCCTTTGTAAGACTTTGTGAGGATATCACTATTTGAATAAAGTTTTACTAAAGATTGCATTTATCATCATAAAGAGAAAAGGGAAAATGGGCCAAACACAAATTCCTCTTCGCTGAGCACATCGTGGTATTGCTTTGAATGAGGCAAACTCAAGTTCCAGTTGGAAACAAAACGAGCGGAAACATGGCGTCAACTTAAGCTTCGTCATTAAATAGGTTACATGAAAGTGATGGTTCATCTAAAAATATAATTGCAACTATGAAGAACATAGTATTCCTAACTAAACGGAAAAACCGGCCGTGTTTACTCAGCAGAATATGGAGGTACCTGCGGCAAAACGGGTCAATTCAGTCATTCACAATAAAGTACTAGGTGGAACAACCTTATTCAGTCTAGATCCTAAAATAAAATGACCCCCCACGCTTACAGATTCTCTGAAGATGATTCAACCTCCCCCGACTCCCCCATTAACCCTGCCCCCAGCATCTGGGCTTTTCTTCGAAACTCGAAGAACTCTTTTAAGTAAACAGAAGAAACTACTTAAGTCCAAACTCTTCTTCTTCCGCATCAAATCTTCAAACATTGAACTTTCAGGTATGTACAACTCCAGTGTTCTATCACTTGCACATTCAACATGTTCAGTTAGTCAAAATCCTCAACATTTGCATGGCACCAATCAGATCACATCATAAAATCATATCAGGTATTTACTGCGAGAGATTCTGTCAATGATCTCACCCCAAATCTTTCTTTTTTAACGTCTTTTGAAACGCCTATTCTCGCTGTTCAATAAAAGAAAAAGAAAACGCCTATTCTCCAGTCAGTGCACCAAGGTCCAAGACCACCTCCTTTACAAACAAAAGTTGTACCAGCTACACAACACACTGCATAGTCGACACAGAGTCGGAAGTCCACACTAAGATGAAAAGAACTTCAACTGAATAAGCTGCCGATGGATAGCTAAAGGACTTATCCATAACATGAAAAAACATATCAGAAACTGGTACATAACTATGGTAATCTGAAAGCTCGTGTCAGCATGTAGGCAACCAGTACATAACCAGCTACCGAAAATGGGGAAGCATTTGATGAGCACATAACAGTTTGGTGACAGACATCCCGATTTATTTACCAGTTGACTCGACATCATCATGCAAAAATCACAAAATCAACCAAACATACAAAGGAGCATGGCATAGCAGAAGTGAGACAGCTTTCTGGCCAATGATTCAAAGATGCATAAATCATAAGTCAGCCTGCCTATACAAATCAACAAGAGTATTGGGCTCATCATCATCACAGACACATTTTCCTTGGAGCTGACATTGACGGATGATTCATAAAAATTCAGAGTTATCTGAATGGATATGTCTAACTACTAAGCAGCAACCTCATTGTGCTACTTTACATATATCTTCATACTCAACAGCAGGAATCACCCTTCCATCATAGACACCTTTCTCTATCTGTACTTTAGCGCAAAACTTCTCGGTATTAATCCCCAGCAACCTCGCAGTCGAGCCTCGATATGCGCCATTAACAATCCTCACCAAACCCCCGATTTTCGGAATCACGGTCTCCAACTCCTCCTGGTCCACCCTCAACACATGCTTGTTCTCAAGCATCTCGATCTCGCCCACATACTTATCAATCACCTTCCGAACAACACCTTTTTGCTTATAATAACCTTTATCAGCCAGAGCCTTGCTCATCACCTTCACAACAATCCCTTCACACAACCAATAGTCCTTCCTATTAAACCGCTCCTTCTTCTTCTCCTCTTCTTTCATCAACTCATCGAGCGCAGACTTCGTTGTGTTCTTCTTCTGCTCGCCGCCCGGACCGCGTTTCCTTTTCTCGCCCCTATCTTTCTCCGGTTCCTCAAAAACCAACTTGGAGCTCTCCCCCCTTTCTTTAACCTCCTGTTTCGCGAGTGAGAATCCTATCTTCGTGCCGTTCTCCAAATTCACCTCCCTCACGGGTTCAGGGCCCTGCCCGTTGGCCAGCATTGCAGCTGGCAACGACTGCCCAGCCTTCTCGATCTGCTTCAATATCTCCTTCTCTTGCTTCTCCTCATCCACCATATCCGCCTTAATCCTCTTATTCTTTTGCCTCTCCTTAAACAGAGCCTCGCTATCCCTATCAATGTACGTCATGAACCAACCCTTTGGCGTCTCCTCCACCTTACACTTCCCCATCCGGCCCAGATACTTGACGAACTCGGTCAAGGTCGCCCACTGCGTGGAGTTCATGTGGACATGGTGCCGATCGTGGATATACTCGTTGTAGACCACGGTGGCGGCGACGCGGCTGAAGCGGTGGCTGCGCTTCATGTGCTCGAGGAATGAGGTCTCGAACTCCTCGGAGTAGCCGTCGACGATGCGGTGGGGGTTCTGGCCGAAGATCTGCATCTGGCGCTGATGGCTCTCGCTCATGCAGTGGCACTTGAAGCCGTTCTCGTCGCGGCACTGCTTCTGGCACATCTGGCAGTACCACCGGAGCTTCTGGAGGCCCTTGGCCTTGATCCTGTTGGCGATGGCCTTAGGCGTGAGGAACTCGTTCTTCCCCATCTTCCTAGGGTTCCGGCGACGGCGACGCGCTTGGATCGGAACTGCGAGACCGAACGAGGGGATCGCGAGATTGGAAGTTGGATCGAGTTGGAGCGACCTGGGAACCCTAAATCGGGGGACCCGATTAATGGAAATAGGATCGCGACGGCGACGATTTTCCGTTCGATCGTCGAGTTGGGAAGAAAAGCTCGAAGGTGGGTAAATGGGCCGGGCCGGGCCGGCCCGGGATGAATGTTTAAGCCCGGAGTAGCGTACTTGCAAAAATTCGACATTTCAATTTCTTTTTTTTTCACAAAATCTTCTTATTGCGAAATAATTCATTCAATTATTAATTGATGGAAATAAATTATTGACACGATATGAAGAGCTTGGATGCCTCTCTGTGAAAAGAGAGAGTAACTTCAAGGATTTTTAGGTGTTGTTTCTAATATGAAATACGTGAGATATAAATATAAATATATTAATTTCCACATTTTACCTTTGATAAGATATTAACCAATGGAGGATATTTTGGAAAATAAAGATTTTGGTTCAATTTTGAAAAATAAAAATTTTGGTTCAATCCTTCAAAAGTCAAAAGTTCATTTTTACTTATAATAGTATAGATAATATAGATGAAATTGTTTTATCTAACTAAAATTCGCAGAATAACAATTACTAATTATCTTTACAGAAATGCGCGATTTATATCAAGACAATAAGAAAATTATTGATCACTTAAAGTAATTTTTCATATGACCACCACAATCAGAAGAAATACTAATCGACGATTTGTTTACTTATTATTATAATCTAGAGACATGAGCTTGAGGATTTGATTACCTAGAGGCAAATAAAACACCTAATAAGCCTTAGTAATCGATAAAGTCTAGATTTATTTTTACAGATACAGATGGTCCTGACTGAAAATAATTTACATGCCATTGGTGGGATAAGAATGAATGACGTAAAAATTCCCAAAACCCATTAATTAATTACACCAACATCGAGGGTCGACAATTTATTTTATTTAATCACTATGCTTCATTCTCCACAATCTTCATCACTGTTTATAGCAATTTCTCCTAGCTTACCCAGCAAAGAACATAAATGAAAATCGCAAATAATTGATAATTGGGGGACCAAGAGCAGAAAATTTAGGAGGGAAGGTGCAACAAAATACCACAGAGAGAGAGAGAGAGATGCTTCCACTCCTGGACAAAATCTGCCACCACATACAAAACATTCGAACTGTCAATTTTCCCCGAACGGTCACGTGGGGCGGGAATGGCCACCCTCCATCTAAAATCTCATGTAGACAAATGTTGCAGGTCGTTGATTGATTGTAGCCAGCAGTTCTTGATCACAGACTCAAAAATTCATTCTTGATTCTTGAAGGCATCCCAATACAATTGAGTACACGACAAAGAAGCTAATTTGCAAAAGCTCGCTCCCCCACTCCAAGTCACGCCAGGCCAAGCCACCTCATCGCTTCCATTTCGCTCTTCATCCTCTCAACAACCACCCTTTAAGCTCACCACCTCTCTCTCTCTCGGTCGCATGATTCTTGAAGGTACTCATATCCTCTCTCTCTTTACACAACCCATCTACGTTTGGGCTTTTTCAGCAATTTCGATTTGCTCGGATTTCTCCCTCTCCCTGCCCAACGTTATACCGAATCTAATGTTCTTGTGGTGACTGAGCTGCTTGTGTTATTAAAGCATGGTTCTCGAAGGGTAGTCTGGCATGATTCTTGCTCGTTAATAGGAAAATGGAAATGCACGCGAAGGATTTGCTATTAGTGACGACTCTCTCCACGAAACGTTCTGATCGTTTTCTCCAGTACGATTTGTCTATGGAAGATGCAGAACAAAGGGAAGGGGGGGGGGGGGTTAAAATGAAGATTTTTGTGAATTTCTTAAATGAGTCGATTGGTTATTTTCCGTTCATTTGGTGGTAATCTTGGATTAAATGTTCGGATGCTTAGAATGCCATTTCTTTTTCAACTTAATTCATTCATTTTCAGGGAGTTGATCAGATGATTAACAGATTCTTGCATCGATGCTTTGGCAGGTGATTGTATTTTGTAATCGTGTCAATTTTTAAACCATGATAGGCAATGTCACTAGCAGGCCTTCCTGGTTTATCCAACTTATTTTCACGGCAATCACCTTCCTGAGTTGTGGGGGCCGAGTATATGGTGGGATCACAAGTACATTTATCAGATCAGAGTGGCCGTCTGTTGACATTCCTTTGGACAATGAAGCCTTTGCAGTCCCCAAGGGTCACAATGCACCACAACAAGTAAGCAATAGCGAACTGCAGTGGAAGAGATGTCGGTCTTCTTTCGCTACCCACTGTACATTCTCCTTTAAACTATTAAGTAGCAGTATTTGTAAAAAATTGGTGGAATGAACAAAGAAAATGGTGTTGCATAAGAGCGATACTTGTGAAGCTTATTCATCTGGAGTAAACTGTATGTGTGAACTAGTCATGAAGGAGACAACTATGAGACTTACAGATTCTCAGCTTAAAAGACCTCTTAAATTATCCTAATCACCTGTCTCTCTGCTAAATTACAGTATCTTGCATAAGGATGCTTTTAGTTTTGAGAGCTTGAAGTTCACTGTTCATTGATAACTGATGAGGGATGCTTTATATATTTTCCTGCTGCTGTTTTTTTTCCTTGGCTTTATATATTGTGGTAAAGCCCTGAAGAGCTTGTTTTCTTTTGAAACACCCTATTGCAGGTGCATATCACACAAGGTGATTATGATGGGAAGGGTGTCATTGTATCATGGGTGACTACTGATGCGCCTGGTTTGAGTGTAGTTCACTTTGGAACATCTCCAGAAAGATACACTCTTTCTGCTGAAGGGACAATGACAAATTACACCTTCCATAATTACAAGTCCGGTTACATACATCACTGTCTACTTGAGGACCTCAAGGTCACTTATTTCCATTCTCTAGATCATTAATCTTTTCCAATGTTCTTGTTTTATTGTGAATTTTGTGTTAATAGAATTTCAAATTTATCCTTTGGTAGCCTATGGTCTTACAGCAGGTAGTAGTTGCATATTTGAGACTTTAACTTCACTTCACAAAGAATGCCCTGAATAAGATTTTTTGTTAATGTCTTCTCTCTCAGTATGACACCAAGTACTATTACAAAATTGGAGAGGGTGATTCTTCCCGAGAATTCTGGTTTCAAACACCCCCAAAGATTGGTCCAGATGCTTCATACAAATTTGGGATCATTGGTGAGTTTCACCATGTATAATAACATAAGCATGCTCGTACGTGGATGTGTCTTGTGCATGCTCATGCATTGCACCTTTCATTGAAGTAATAGTAGAAGGGTTTTCAATTCACTAATTGAACACTTTTTCTGGATGAGCAAGGTGTTATCCATGTAAATGCAGAACTCTGGGAGGATGCAAATTGTTCCTGATTGACAAGTAAAATCATGTTGCAAAAAGCTGAAGAATCAACTGAGATCTCCAGAACTTGTCCTGTTACATTAAGCGCCATATGTTCATGTCAATTGAGATTGTTTCCTTAGGTCCTAAACCAGATTCATCTGGAATTTTTTTTGCAAGATCCAATCATGTTGCATAAAGAAATATTTTTATTAATTTTCTGTACTTTCTACAACAAAAGTGGCAAAGGAAAGACAGAGCATGAAGCAGTTATCCTGCTGAGCCTTTAAGAACATTTATCAGTGGATAGCCCTAGAAATAATTCTATGCTTTTGGAAGGCCTCCCTAAAAGTAATGGGGGACATTTGACATTGATTCCTATCTAGTTTCAGTGCTGTCTATATTTTCTAATGAACGCATCACTCACTAAGTCCCGATTCTAATCTGTTAACTTTTGGATGTTACTGTACTTTGCAGGTGATTTGGGCCAGACTTACAATTCACTATCTACACTTGACCATTATATGCACAGTGGAGCTCAAACTGTGTTATTTGTTGGGGATCTTTCTTATGCGGATAGATATCAGTACAATGATGTAGGCTTAAGGTGGGATACATGGGGCCGCTTTGTTGAAAAAAGTGCTGCATATCAACCGTGGCTCTGGTCTGCTGGAAATCATGAGATTGAGTACATGCCCTACATGGTAAAGTATTGCCCTTCAACCAATAGCACAGACGTACAAAATTGCTCTTGCACAAGCACATTAAAATGATGCATATAGTTGAACATCTACTGGAATATATGCATTCACTTCCTAAAGGCAATATGCAAGTTTGGTAGACTAACTTGCTAGGCCTTTTTCCTATTTCCTATATTCCATTAAGTCCAACCCCAACTATAGTTATAGTTCTGTCATCTAATGTTTCTTCTTGGAGATTGATTCTCAATCACCTTTTCCTCTCCATATTGGACCTTAATGGATGCACTGTAGGAGTAAAGGATTGACAAAACTATGGGAGACAATGTGGTAAGAGGACACAATAGGACTGAGATACTAGAAAATTCTTGAGACAATGTTGCAGAAGATGAGCACAATTAACTTGAAATCCGCACAGCTGAACAAATATTGACCAGGTTTTTAGAAGGATCATTTTGTCAAACTAATGATAGACTTTTTGTTTATTTTAGCACTTTCATGAAATACCAGTTCGAATCGTCATGACACTACATAAATCGTCACTCGTAGAAATAAGCCAGCTGTTGAATGCATTGCACCCCAAACAATTTTTTTTTTTTTTTTTTTTTGGGTAGGCTAACACAAACAAGAGGGGATGGATTGGTTTTTTTTAAGAAAATTATAAATTTTTTGGTAGAGAGTTACAAAAACTCTTTTGAGCCTGAAATATAGTTGTGCAGATGCAGGTACTTCCATCCAACATTCCATAAGATAGTTGAAAAGATAGAAGAAATTGCAAATTGATTTTCAGTGGTATCGCCCGCCATTTGGCCTACATTCACTCTCCTAGATTAAGAGCCACAAACAAGGCTGAGATCCACTAATGATCTTAGAAATGTTATGGTCTGTAGATAGTGCTGTCTCTACACGAAGTTTAGTAGATACCTTATGAATGCAAGCATTTCTAACTAAATAAAGCACAAACCTCATAGTGAATACAATTAGAAAACAAGCAGTTTTTCAAAGTGTAAGCACAAGAGTATTCAAAAAGCAGGAACAGATGTTCTTGTGTCCACCAAAGTCCTCAGCAGTCCTTGATCACATCAAATAGCCTTCCAATCTTCAAACCAACTGTGGGAAGCCATCTCTGGGTCAAAGCATGTGTTGGACTCACTTCTCAACTCAGCAGACCTACAAACTGCGTGTCCAGTTTGCTGTTCCTGAGCAAAGCAAAAGATTTCCAGAAGTAGAGACTACTGCTTTTGTAGGTTGTCTGACTCTCCGACTGTTTGCATAAAAGAGGAAAAAATATTTCTGTTTTCTCCAGTTTGCTGACCTCGATATGAATTTAAATCAAACTGGAAAGAGCTCTGGTTATTCTTCACCAAGAATGTAGAAGCACCCAACATGTAGCTTATTCCACCTGAAGTGGGAGCTGCTTTTGCACATGGTCCTTTTAGTCTATCCATGCTTCACACTAAACTTACTGTTGACCTTCTACCCAGGTGTACTAATTCTACACATTTGTTTACCTTCTACTGGACCATCCAAGCCTCAATGAATCCCTTGTTCAGCAGCTTGTTTACCTTCTGCACAGGTCTATCTAGCTTTAGGCACCCTTTAACATTTAATACCTTGTTCACTTTCTTAGATGTTCTTGTATGATACTATCTGCATAATGGCGGGTGTGTCTACGTACAGCGAATGAACGCTTTTGTAACCTTTGATTATTGTGTTTAGTCAAAATAATATGGGGGATTTTCCCAACACACATTCAGGTCCACTCATCTTATGCAAAAGTAATTGCATTATCAGACTTAGGATGGGGGTGGTTGAATAGGTTTCATCTTTTTTCCTGAATCTTGGGGCATTTTTTCTATCAGGCTCATGGGCTCTTCAGTTTGTTATACTGATCCAACTAACCAAATGACCAATTTGGCCTAAAAGGTGAAACTGAGGATGCATGAATTAGTCCATTTTAGACTGATTTTGAGGACCAAATGGGAAAATGGAAATAATCTGAGGACTACATTGTAATATGGTGTTGGATCATCAACTTGTGCTCACTGCCCCTGATATATGAAGCTTGAGGGCAGACTAGTTTTACTACTAGGGTCCTTCAACTAACTTTTCATATGCTTTGGTAAGAGACATGAGAGTTGGAAGGGAGGTTTCCGAGAAACTAAGTACTACAATGTCAGTGGCATCTGCTTACCGCATCATCCTGCAGGAAAAGATAATATACATTTTGCTTGTGGTTGATGTTCTTGAGCAGCTGGTAGACATTGGTGTTTGCTTATGCTTCCTAGTAGTTATAAAAAGTCCATCTGCTAAAATGAGAAAGTGCAGCTGGTACCTATAGGAAATCAAAAGAGTAAATTTTGATCTTGACTTATTCCAACAATCTTCCCACTTGTTTGGGAATAGAGACATTACAGCTAGACTTGTGTAGAGTTATTGTAGAGTTGGTGAACAGAACTGAGCACTTTCTAAGTTTTTATAACAAAGACAGGCTCTTTTTCCCACAACAATTAATAATCTTGATGACCTGGAAATCTAACTTCCCAGGGATTCCTCATTGTTCTAAATTAGAAGAACATATACATTTAAGTTGTGGTTCACAAACTTTTTTCTCTTTTTAATTGCTGGATGACTTTCCAGTTGAACGGTCTATGCTCTTCAAGATGAAAATCTATGAATGGTTTTCTGCTTGTATATTTGAAGTGATGTTTCAGCTTATTCACGTATGTCTATTTATCGTGTGGCAATTCTTTTGAACTACAGTCAATTTATTGGAAGAAAAGGGATATAGTTAATAAGTGAACGAGTTTGTAGAGAAATTAGAGAATATCATGTCTGCTGATATATTCAAGGAGTAGCTGAATGACATTTTCTAGTCCTTTTTTGTTACCAGGAGATATTTCCTATTGTTTGCAGTTTTATTCTGCTACACCATTTGATCAGACTGACATGATGTTTTCTGATATTTTAGTAATATTGATGCTCTTATGTGACATGGATAGTTATGTGAACATGTTGATATAATTTCTTGTTCAAGTAATCTCCATGAACTATTTTATGTCATGATAAACTACTTTTCTTCTCCAAATTTTATTGAACACCATGCAGGGAGAAGTTATTCCTTTCAAGTCATACCTTCATCGGTATGCTACCCCTTATTTGGCATCCAAAAGCAGCAGTCCTCTTTGGTATGCTGTCAGACGTGCATCAGCCCATATTATTGTGCTCTCAAGCTATTCCCCTTTTGGTAATTTCCATCTCCTTATACATTCAGACTTGAACAACATTCTGGTGTTCGGATAAGTTGATAGAGCACAATTACTTGTAGCAATATTGAGAGTGCTAAATAAAGTCTTTTTCCAGGTGCCCCACCATTTGTCTGTGGTCCTCATCCTAATATATACTAAACTGCAACTTGAAATGAAAACATCAGCTAGTATACTAAATTTGCTTCAGAAGGTGCTTCAAAGGGAACTCTTCTGAAATTCATCTGAGTGCTTCCTTGTCTTGGGCAGTTTGACTCAACAAATTACAGTATTTCGATCCTTGGCATATGGAATGTCAAAGTTTGTACTTTTGGTGGTGATAACATTGCAAACGTTTTCCAGGAAATGAACCGCCAAGTTTATAGATTATAGACATGAACATTATGTTCGCCTGTTCTCTGTACTTGTTGCTAATCAGTGGAAGCTCTGTGACAGTGAAATACACACCACAATGGATGTGGCTAAAAGAAGAATTCAAAAGGGTGGATAGGAAGAGGACCCCTTGGCTCATTGTACTGATGCACATTCCACTCTACAATAGCAATGATGCTCACTTCATGGAGGGTGAAAGTATGAGATCAGTATACGAGAGGTGGTTCGTCCGAAACAAAGTTGATGTTATCTTTGCTGGTCATGTCCATGCTTATGAAAGATCGGTATGGTTGTGCTTCTTGATCTACTTCGTGACTTTTGCATAATGGCATCTTCTATGAAGGTAGTACACATAGGCCTTGATGCACTCATGGTTGCTTCATCAATCGAGTCACATTATAGGGACATTACAAGATAATCTTTGGAATGGTCTAGGTGGAATCTCTGCATTGGCTGCAAGTATGATTCGTTTCTTAGAGTAGACTAGTGTGGTTGAAACCAATTATGAGGGATAAAGGTTTCAACAATACTAAGGTGCCCTCGTTTTAGAAAAACATTCCCTTTTCCATCTTAAGTTGTATTCTGGAAAAGTGTACAGTTTCAGCTTTTTACTTTTTGAGAAATGTATCCGGTGACTTCACTTTGATATATTAGATTTCTCTAGAACTTGGCTTCCATTTTTTTTTTAAACTGATAAAATGTGATGCAATATTTACCAAATTTCACCTTTCTTTCGATTTGAGTTGGAAAACATCGAGATCGATTGTTAATTTCCAACTTTCCAAAAATTTTCTGAGTTTCTGAAAATTAAAATTTTGGAAACAATGATCCCACAAATCTGCTTTCTGTCAACATTTAATCTAAGTAGAAGAAACAGTCAAACTTTACTTCTGGTCCTGAACTTTGAACCAGGTTTCACTCGTCTTTGAACTTTTAAATTTGACTGTCACACCCTTGAAGTGTCCTTGCTCTTGGAAAGAGGCAAAACTTTGTTAATATTCCTTTGAACTACCAATTTTTCTTATAGGCAGTCTGTTCTGTGACTTCCTTCAACCATCTCTAGCCTTAGTGTTCTGTAGGTCTAGGAAAATTAGAGATCATCGCTTCTTGGATCCAGATTTCATAGAGGGTGATAATTAAGTCAGATCTACCTTGTACTTGTGGGATTATCTTTACCTCCCTGTAGCTAGGACATATTTTAATCTACCCAGGCTGCTAGGTTTTTGTTTGTCTGTGAAGCAAGATATTTTTGGTATCAAATCTGTGGGCTGTAGAGTGGTTTATGCTTGCAATCTGGGGACTTCTCACTTGTGGTTTGTGCTTGATAATCACCTGTTGACGAAACTTAGTTCTAGCAAGTGAAAATCCCCTATTTTGCAGCACGTGAGATTTCATAATCTATATTGGTGGAAGATTTTGGTAACCTGGAGGGGCTTGAGCAAGTGCACATCATAGACAGTAGATGATGTTATTAAATCGATAGAAATTTGGTTTCTCTCTCTCTCTCTCTCTCTCTCTCTCTCTCTCGGGTAGTTGAAGAGTGCAATTGTCAACTATTTAAAGTTTAGTAGTAAATGAAACTTGGCTCATATCTCAGGGATGAAAAGTGTAGTTTAGCAGACAATAGTTTGGAGAAAGGTGAACACATCCTATCATGGGAAACAGTGAAGTAATACGAGATGTGACTTTTAGTTATGGGAATGAGACCAAAGAGCTTTTTATACTGCGAGTCCTGATGAGCATGTAGAAGTTTTCAGTTCTTGAATGTATGTTCAAACTTTATGTCTTCCTCTTTCATGTAATACTAGAGGCCCACAACACCCCCCCCCCCCCCCCCCCCCCCCCCCCGCGCGAAGCCCCCCTGTGGTGAATTCTCAAATGAAGAGCATATTATTAGACTAAGAGATCATAAGATCTGCAAAGAACTGATAATTTGTCTTCTCATACTTAGTATCGGGTCTCAAATATACATTACAATGTGTCAACCGGTGATCGTTACCCTATCCGGGATGAGTTAGCTCCTGTCTACATTACTGTCGGAGATGGAGGCAATCAGGAAGGCCTTGCTGGAAGGTGAGTGAGACTAACAAGCTTACACCCATGAGTTTTGATTGGGTGCCGAAAAAGGGAGATTTAGCTGTGTTTCTTGTGGAGATCTCATCCTGAAAAGGAGATTAATCCAGAGTACTATCTCATTGTATTTGCAGGTTTAGAGATCCACAACCAGATTATTCTGCATTCAGAGAAGCCAGTTATGGTCATTCGACACTGGAAATAAAGAATAGAACGCACGCGCTCTACCACTGGAACCGAAATGATGATGGCAAAAAGGTGGCAACAGAGTCCTTTGTACTTCATAATCAATATTGGTAAGTTCTATTCTCTCTCTGTCTCTCTGCCCCATTTGTTAGCCGTAGACTAAATGATGCATTTGGTTATAAGGAATGACCTCTAAATCTTATTCTAAAACATGTTTCAAGAATGAGAACTACAATAGAATAGAATCCACCTGTTTCTTGGTTTGGTTGGAGTGCTTTGGAGTCTGACCAGTTGTTACCTGAGACTAGTATTCATTATTTGGAACTGTTAATTTTATTATCATGTTTGAAATGATAAATAAATCCTACAGAATAAGATCTCCCGTGATTTCTCAAACTTTTCTGGATGGTTAGTTGGAAACTGCTTAACTTAATTCTTGGAAAGCAGTTTGTCAGAAGGACACGGACTTTGCACTACTTAATGTCACTACAACATCTTGAATGCCACATGCTGTCTTTGAGTGTAAACATGTTCCAAATGCTACTTTTGCGTGGTTATGCAGGGCGACCAATCAAAGGAGAAGAAAACTGAAGAAGAAGCATTATCTCACGAGCTTAGTGGGTCAGATTGCAGCTTACTGAGCAGAAGTTCAAGCTTTCACATAGGACCGTTGGTTAACTCAATGGAGTTGAATAGGCAAAGTGCTAAGCTGGACCTGTCTTGTTTGGTTTATTTGTCTCGCATCCAGTGGAATTTTATGTGCACATCATATCCTGCTACTGCTTAACTGGGTGTTGCTGTGTAGCCTGCTTTGCTGGTATAATTCCATCCATAAGCAAGTGAGCTTGTTTTAGTGGACATCGCATTTGAGCTATTATTTCTACTCCAGCTATGTGATAAGTTTTAATCAAAACACCCTGAAATAGTTTCTTCTTCTTTTTCTGGATGATGTTGTTTGTGACATTTACAATTGCCCATGCTCTTGATGTACTTATATGGTATTATGGGCGTTACTCACCATTAATTTGTACAATGCCGGTATGAACATAAATGGCATGCCATTCTCTTTTCCTTTTATGTGCATCTGGAAATAAGAATATGGTTGCGTTGACCAAAGCAGCTAGTGAAGATACCATAGGAAAGGTACTTTTAAGGTTCAAGATGATGGGATGAAGGTGACTTTCTTGAACTTTAAAGTTGGTGACTTGGTGTGATCAGAAGCATGTAATAGCACTCTTTTGTTTCTTCAAGTTTGCAATAATAATAGCTCAAAACATTCATCTCGTGCCGGGAGAGGACACTAAGCCGCATCCCAGACGCTTGCATGGTGTTAACCCACTACATTACATTTGGCTTGAGGTGGTCGAAATCTCACAAACGATCACAGGTAGGACTCTACATGATTCATAAATCATAATTGGTTGCATTCACCGATCTGTTATGATAATGTGAAACCTCAGCATTATTTACCCCACGGTCCGGTTGAGTCTTGCACTCAATGCAAGTCCCTCAGAGTTTCATTTGGATTTGGAGTCGTATACATACTCATTCCGCCCACTTAAAACTCCTTGCGCAAAGCAGCGAGAGAACATTCATATGACAAGGTTGCTACCAGCTACTGCCTATGAATTTTGCTGCAATACTACTGGCGAGCGATTGAGTTTAGCGTGGCCATACAGGTAGTTCAACAGCCGAAGTCCTCTCGCCTCTCATTCGCTTTATTAGCATAGCTTGGGACGGATAAAATGGGCCAATTGAGGTTCTCCTCCAAAAGAATGAGGACATTTGCTCTCTGAAAAGGGGGAGAAGACAGTATATAAGCAATTTATACATAATACTAAGACCGAGTTAAAAAAAAGTATCGATATCTCGAGTAATATGATAAGAGAAAACTGAACTTTTAAAAAAGTGGCTTATATTGGACAGGTAATAATAATATGCCGCATCGTGATTTAATAAATGCTTCACATTATTATAATTATTCTATCTTATAAAAGTGAAGAGAAATTGCCGACGCATTAACCTCCATGAGTTGTAACTTGTTTACTTGTGATCGGGTTCATTACAACCTTTCATTTTGCGGATCACACCGTAATCCCGCACACGTGGACCCCACATTAAGGAGAGAGGTCGTGATAGGTCGGATGGAATAGAATTGAACACAGGTAAGAGTTCGGCTCCATTTGGCTACTTCTAACGCCAGGAAAAGCCATAGAAATCCAGGAGCCCTAACATATAATGTTCAATTCCTGCCAATGACAAGGAGTAGCCAAAAAGAACTCCACACCTTCCTTCTCTGTCCAGACGTGGGCCAATCGGAAGGAGAGGTCGAGCATCAAGTGACAAAAAAACAAGGGGGTCGTATTATCATAAAGCACCTATCCCATCACTGCTGACTCATGATGGATAAATATTCTCACCGTGATTGGAGTTGTCGTTTTAGATGAATTTGTGTTATTCCAATGACTGGGAGAAGATGAGGACAGTGGCTAGGGTCAATCCATCAAGCTCCTGTTATTGATGAAAATCATTCTATCAATCTAATCATAAATTCTTTAATTTAATTCTTAATCTTTATAAGAAAATTCCAAGATAATTATTACGTTCAATTTTTATCGAGATAATATGTAGATGTGTACTAATAAAATGACCAACAATGTGGCGACGATTGATTTATAAAGAGGATTGCGTTAAAATTTCGTGCAGAAATTTGAGACTATATTAGTTTAAATGAAATTTTTTTAGAACTAGATTAGCATCCATGTAAAGAGTTGGGCAATTTTTTTTTATTTCCTATCATATCTTCGATGTACTTAAGTACGAATAATTTGTTGTCTGGTTTAATCTTTTGACCCTTTTTACTACAGAAGCCCACTTGAAGACGATGACTTTTATCTCCATGTTGAGATCGCTTCATACTTCCACTTCTTGACATACATACAAAAAGACGACTTCAACCGGTTTTCTATAAAATGATTGG
Source organism: Melaleuca alternifolia (assembly GCA_019926035.1). Classification (NCBI taxonomy): domain Eukaryota; kingdom Viridiplantae; phylum Streptophyta; class Magnoliopsida; order Myrtales; family Myrtaceae; genus Melaleuca; species Melaleuca alternifolia. Next base: position 732,749 of record JAGKPW010000431.1, on the reverse strand, counting down.
ATTAACTTTTATGTGTGCCTTTTCTTGTACACGCGCTCATCATTTGCCAAATCATCTGCATTTATGGACTTTGCGAATCGATCTCTAACTCTAAGTTTCTCTTGAATTCGATAGCATGCGAAGGCAATCGGGAGCTCGACTTCAGCCTCAACTAAAATCTTTGTGAACAGATCGTGATTATAAATATCTATTTCGAAGAACCCTCAGCCAATGTTTGCTCTAACGACCGAGAAAATGGCATTTTTCTAAATATATGGTCACGGTAGCCTTTGTTCACAGGATGAGTAATCAAAGGCAGGATAAAGAGCAAGTTTTCTTTGGCCATGGCAAGATCTATCTTCGACCTTTAATTCCGTGGGCTCCCCGCGAACCTCACAGAATTGATGATTCGGATGGAATTGGTTTCCACCTTAAGTTCTCTTCTCCTTTTGGATAGTCCCGATTGGAGACGGCAGAATCACCTTCCTTTTGTCATCAAGCGATACGAAGACATGACGGAAAATATAATGGAAATTGCGGCCATAATGGAGAAGCTTCGGGCTTCCGGGTTTGGCTTTACAAGACGACAGGAGGACAGAAGCGCAGCCTTAAATGCTTTAGTCATCATCATAATCAGAGGGAAGAAGTTGTGGCTTTCCTAGTAAGAAGTGATCATGAAGCAAATCCATGATGAGCCCACTTGGCACGAGCTCCTTTTCTTAGATTTTCTCTTTGTTTCCAATGATTGTTGCTACTGTAACTTTTCCTTTTCTATATGTTACTTTAGAGGAAAGAAGGGGTGATTCGCCCCCACATAGATGTAACACTTACTGCAGAATCGAGAACCGAACTCGAAAAGTCAGTCTCAGTTTGTGTAATTTGGAACTGACTTTCATTTAAATATTTTCATATAATTCAGAAATTAGTGTAGATATTTACCAAAAATACGGAGTTAATATTAAATAAATTAAAAATTCATGATTAAAATTCAATTATTATAAAAGTTTATGAATCATATTACATATTGACTAAAATTCAGTGATCATATTTATCATTTTTTCAAAAGGATCGTACCATTTTCTACTATAAAAACTATAACAACTAAACGTAATAGAAATCGAGTATAGAGACTCATTAAATACCAATTGAAAGTTTAGAGGAGTCCATAACCCGCAAAGAAAATCACATGAAACATAAAAATTTATGGTAAAGAAACAATTACCAAGAAAGGGCGCAAATCAGATGACCCAATAACATAGGTTGGACAACATTTAATTTGGGAATTGCACCTTTCGAGGATGGGTGGCATGTTGGTTGGGTAAAGGGAGAGATGTTTGGCAGTCAAGAATTACAGAGCAAGCATTTTACTAACGGAGATGGCAGCCCACATGGGACACGAGCCAAAGATTCTGCGACGACAAGAAGCTGCTGCATTTACGTTCTTGGATAGATCTCCAGGACAGCACTTCAGATCCGATGATCCACATGGACAAATTATCCCGCAGTCCCACCTAATGTTCAGAGTTGGATATTCAAAACCAGATTATCAACCGGTTCTGACTAATGGGCTGGTCAGGGGGGAGTTCGTGGTCCTGTGCACCACCCGATCGAACCTCACCCACCACTCTCCCTCTTCTCTTTCCCCGGTTGACACCAATGCGAATCAAGAAAAGACTAATCCCTCTTGAACACCACCACCCGGATTTAGTTTTAACCTTTTGACACTTCGCCTGGACGTGTCGGGATGTTGGGCTCCTCCTTCGAGTCTTGCTGTGTCTTCTGAATTCTCTCTCATTTCTCCACAACGCTTCCTTCTCCTCGAACTGCAAGAACTGAAGCTGATGCCCCACGATCGTGAGAGAGAGAGAGAGAGAGAGAGAGAGAGAGAGAGATTGATGCTTTTGGAATTCATCTGAAGATAGGATTTTTTCTGTAAGAATCATGGCGACTGAAACCAACGGAGACCCAGAATCGCTCACACAGCCATTACTCACGTTGCAAAGATCCACCATAAACTCTACTTCACAGGTGGCCATTGTTGGAGCCAACGTGTGTCCAATTGAGAGCCTTGATTATGAGTAAGTTTATCTCCTTTCTGGGGTCTTTTTCTGAGACTTGATTTATCTTCATGTTTTTCCTCTTCAGTTCCCGAGTTACTTAACTTATAAAGATTGGAGCTATTTTAGTCACTTCTCGTGGGAATTGTTGATTCTTGGGTGCAGGATTGCAGAAAATGATTTTTTCAAGCAAGATTGGAGGACAAGAGGGAAGATCCAGATTTTCCAGTACATATTCATGAAGTGGTTGTTGTGTTTTTTGATTGGTGGGATTGTTGGTGTTATTGGGTTCTGCATCAACCTTGCTGTTGAGAACCTTGCTGGGATTAAGTTTGTGGTCACTTCAGACATGATGTTGGAAAGCAGGTATTGAAATCGACACTAAAATCATTGCTATTTGTTGTGTTTTTGAGGTAATCTGAGATTGAGGGCATTGATCAAAATAGGCTTAGTTTAAATTAGAGGTCCTATGTCATCTGTGGATGTATGCAGAGTCACAGCAACTTGCAATCAGAACCGTTTAGTTTTCTGAGAGACTTAATTACTACAGAAAAGAAAGCTTTGGACTAGCTTTGTTGGTAAAAGTTTGCCTTTTTCATCTTCCAAGTAGAGGAAACCTTGGTAATATAGTCTAATTCCTCCTGCAGGTTTGGGATGGCCTTACTTGTTTTTTCTCTTTCCAATTTCGGGCTCACTTTTTTCGCGGCCCTTATCACAGCATCGGTGTCACCAGCTGCTGCTGGTTCGGGTATTCCGGAAGTGAAGGCTTACCTCAATGGTGTGGATGCACCAGGAATTTTTACATTGAGAACATTGTTTGTAAAGGTAAAATTTCATGCATTTGGTTTTTTGCCTTTTCAGTTTCTAATTGTATACATCCGGAAATTTCCTTATTGACGTTTTCATAAGCATCTCTTCCTATTTGGATGTGAGAGGAGAGCGTAATTGGCTTGTGAGAGAGTATCAGCATGATCATGCTTGTAATAGAGTTGCCACTTGAGTCACCACATTTGTACAAATTAGCACAGGTGATATCTATTGAACAATGCCACTTTTATCATGCATGTTTTTATCTTTATCTATTTAATCTGTCAACTATTCCCTCTTCTATTTTCTCTGTACTCCCTCTCTTAAAGCAGTCAGGATGGATTTACCTGTCTTTTCTGATCGGTTCATTGGCAGTTGCTGGCCCAAAAATTCTTCAAGAGACTTCCTCCAGACCAGTGGAATATGTGGGACTGAATTTTTCTTGCTGACCTAGAAGAGGAATTTCATCTTGATCCTCTCTTCAAATATAACATATTTAATATCCTTAAAATTGCAAACCCTCATAGAATTTTGACTATCTTTAGGCATATAATTATTATGGATAAAAAACAACTATGCTTGGCTAATTCTGTTACAGTTCAATTCACGATGACAGTGCTAGTTCATGCTTTATTTGTGTATTTTCCCCTTTATCTGGGAGTGTAATTGTCCAGCTAATTCGTCATTTAAGGCATAGCCTTTTAAGGATGTTGTCTCTCAAGTTTGTGACAGTCTCATGGGGCATGTTCCAATTGACAGATCATTGGGAGCATTTCTGCAGTGTCATCTTCTCTTCTTGTTGGCAAGGCTGGACCCTTGGTGCACACTGGTGCTTGTATCGCATCACTATTGGGTCAAGGTGGGTCAAAGAAGTATGGTTTAACTTGGAAGTGGCTTCGATATTTCAAGAATGATCGAGATCGGCGAGACCTTGTAACATGTGGATCAGCTGCTGGAATTGCTGCTGCATTTCGTTCCCCGGTTGGTGGTTTGCTGTTTGCCCTCGAAGAGATGGCATCTTGGTATGATGTATTGTCTGGACACACTGCTTGCTTTTGATATCTCCATTTGTCTATCTAGCAGTTAAAATCCTTGTGATGCAAAATCTCATTGTTCTCACCTGTCCTGGATATCAGATTTGTTAGCAGCTCATATTTACCTTATTTCTGAAAAGCTGAGGAATATTGCTGGTTAAGTACAGAAATCTCATCTTGTGATGATATCAACTGTTTATGTGAATTCCTATTTAAACTAATTCTGATTAACAGGAAGAGATGGTTCTGGGTTTCCTTTCTGTTCTATCAGCCAGTTTGTTTCGCCCTTTTTTTGGTTCTTGGCTATGTTGGCTTATATTGTTTGCACTCTGGCCTTGCTCCTATTATCTGGTTTCAAGATATGTCGCTCTAACTTAATGACTATCTGAGATCTTGAAGTATTTTATATTCCATGGCAGTATGTGATGTCATTGTGTGGCATAATCTTTATTTTTTTTTACAGGTGGAGAAGTGCCCTGGTGTGGAGAGCTTTCTTTACTACAGCTGTAGTGGCAATCGTGCTAAGGGCTCTCATTGACGTCTGTTTGAGTGGGAAATGTGGGCTTTTTGGTAAAGGAGGGTTGATAATGTACGATGTTACCTCGTCAAGTGTTGCCTATCACATTGTAGATGTACCTCCTGTACTTCTCCTAGGCATAATAGGTGGATTGTTGGGTAGCATGTATAACTTCTTGCTGGAGAAGGTTCTTCGTGTCTACAACCTCATCAATGAGTAAGCGCCCTTTCCTTTCCTTCTCAGTAATTACAAATATGTGATTATGCAGTAACGATCAACTGATCATAACGACAACTTCTTTCTTTCAGAAAAGGCATTGCCTACAAAGTTGTGCTTGCTTGCTGGATTTCAATTTTCACGTCATGTCTCCTGTTTGGACTACCGTGGCTGGCATCTTGTCGAGTTTGTCCAACTGATGCCGGAGAAGCCTGTCCCACGATAGGCCGATCTGGCAACTACAAGAAGTTTCAATGTCCTCCTGGACATTACAACGATCTTGCTAGCCTAATATTTAACACGAATGATGATGCAATAAAAAATCTCTTTAGCAAGGGCACGGACGACGAGTTCCAGTATTCTTCTATAATTATATTCTTTGTCACATGTTTTTTCTTGAGTATACTTAGCTATGGCATCGTCGCTCCTGCTGGCCTTTTTGTTCCTGTAATCGTTACTGGTGCATCTTATGGGCGTTTTGTTGGAATGTTGATCGGTTCTCATTCCAATCTTAACCATGGTCTTTTTGCCGTGCTGGGTGCTGCTTCTTTTCTTGGTGGATCTATGAGGATGACAGTTTCTCTATGTGTAATCCTTTTGGAACTGACGAACAATCTACTGTTGCTACCCTTGATGATGGTGGTTCTTCTTATTTCAAAGACAGTAGCTGATGCTTTCAATGGCAACATCTATGACCTTATCATGAAAGCAAAGGGCTTTCCTTACCTTGAGACCCATGCCGAGCCATATATGAGACAACTAACAGTCAGTGATGTAGTGAGTGGGCCCCTTCAGCTGTTTAATGGCATCGAAAAGGTTGCTAACGTGGTGCATGTGTTGCGAACTACAAGGCATAACGGGTTTCCCGTTATTGATGAACTTCCACATTCAGAGTCCCCCTTTCTGTATGGTTTGATTCTCCGTGCTCATCTGACAGAGCTTTTAGAGAAGAAAGCTTTTTTGTCTGATCCAGTTCCAACAGATATCGATGCCTTTAAGCAGATTTCAGCAGAGGACTTCATGAAGAGGGGATCTGGCCACTATAACATGATAGAAGATATAGAATTGACTGAAGAAGAGATGGAGATGTTCTTGGATTTACGTCCATTCACTAATGCTTCACCTTACACAGTTGTGGAGACGATGTCACTCGCAAAGGCTCTTATACTTTTCCGGGAAGTTGGCTTGAGACATCTGCTGGTGATACCTAAAGTCTCGGGTGTAAGCTCTCATTTTCACTTTAATTCTGTCAAAAGCTATTCTATTGCTCTTTTCATATTTTGCATCGAAATACCCTACTGCCAATTTAAATAGAGTACTACACCATCATATCTCTAGTCCTCTGTTTACTTGTAAAATAGACACTTTCTTTTTTATTAGAGCATCGGCAATATATAAAAAACCGCCAATGCCTTCCTTCTTTTCAGCTAATTGGGCCATTTTTCAGGATTCCATCCTCTTTTTTTGGCCTCGTTTTTGATTTTTCTCACCGTCACCTCTTCTGTCCTTATTCCTTTCGATTATCTCTTATCTTCAAGTTTAACACTGCAAAAAGGATTTTGGTGAGGACTGCAAAATATCAATGTAGCTTCACTTGCTCGGCTTTGCACTAAGATGTCCTCTCCCTGTTAGCTGAATTTCTGTATGTACGGCTACTTGACATGTGTGGGCTTCCTTGTTTCACTTAAAAATTGGAGTCGATCGGGGTGGGTGATCACAATTGATTTTTCTTCCCGTTTCTTGTGGGTATTTGGTGTGATGCTTCAATGTGACTGGGTGCGTATTTACTGCAACAGCATTCTGCTCTAGTTGAACATGTTGTTTTTTTATGTTATATTTTGATCCTGACGCTCCTTTATATTGCAGAGATCGCCTGTGGTGGGCATATTAACGAGACATGATTTTATGCCCGAGCACGTGTTGGCATTGCACCCAACCCTCATTAGGAGCAGATGGAAGAGATTAAGACTACGGTTTCCCCGCCTATTTAAACTTTTTTAGCATGCCTGTTGAGCATTCTGGAATTTATCCAGGAAATTGCTCCTCTAATGAGGCCAGTTATTGTGGGATTCATGCAGCATAGAGCTTATTGGAAGCTACATATCATCAGGTGATATGCCCTGATCGAACCCTACAAGCCTTGGAAAATTAGCCCTTTCGTCTTGCTAATCAAGCATCGTGAAGGCGGCAGTTTGTAATTTATTTGCACGATGAATGTATAAACAGGAAGTTTTGGCTTGCATTATCATGGTGCTGCGGGAGTACTTCTGCTGCGACTGAGATGCCAGAGATGCAGAGGCCTCTTGACCGTAAGATCAAAGATGTGCAGAGTAATTGTTGATAGTTTCCTCTTACGCAGTAAATCTAGAAACAGGGCCACTCCCTCTTCGTGTACTGATCACTTATGCTAAATGTAAACCAAATTGCTTTTAGAAGTGGTAAGTTTTGCATGATGTCAAGTCCACAAGCACGATATCTTGATATCTTTATGCCGGCACGGCGTCCACTTAACCATACGTATTGGGTTTGAAGCCCGTAGCTCCCGTATGCAAAATTGTTATAGGGTATTTGCAAAATTATGTTACATGCCTGATTGCTGCAACCATTCCTCTCCAAGTTGTCCAAGATCCGTCGCATTCTTAGCACTGAATCAGCACGATGCTGCGGATCACATCCATCGAGCGCATGCTGAATGCAGGACCACAAAGCAAATTTCCTCGTAACTTCAAGCATCTGCAATTGTGATTGAACCATTTGACTTTCTCGACAAATGGGTTAAAATTCATAGGGATTGAACCGACTGCGGAATCTCCAACTAAACGTGTACGACGCTAAAGTCAAAGTCTTCCAAATCTGTGCGTTCCTTGGGAAAATATCTAGGTCCTGGCGAGTTTTATGGAGCAAACTTGCATTTTTCTAGTCTTGACAAGTTCTCTTTCACCATTGATTTCTCTATATAAAAAAAGGAAAAAAAAATAAAGAAGACAGAGAAAAAGTAAATTTACAAAGGTATTGTCATCAGAAAAATTAATATCAATATGGTACTATTATAAGATAATTTCTACTTAAATTTTGATGAATACATTAATAAAACTAATACGATATTTTTAAGAGAAAATGAACAAAATCAAGTAAGAAGGAAAAGGCCTTGATAACAAAAAGATCCAATCACAAAATTGAATTTTTATCATCTACTTTTAAATGGTTCATTAAAGCGGAAAAAGAAAGATCCATTAATAAAACATTTTTACAATTACCACCTTATATCTTGATTAATTATTTCCTTTTAGCACGGATGGAGCTTTGATAAAACTTCAGAACCTTTGGTGAAATCATCATCCGAGAAAGATAGGCGTGTTCTGTGTAGACATCGACAAAGTCAGTCCATAAGCGTAGCTGTGGGGGAAGGAGGAGGAGGAATAGTCACCACCACGCGGAGAGACTCGGGTAGCATAGAAAGTGGAAAATCTATATATGAACGCTGGTTTCATTCTTAAGGCTGAAGTAGCTCAACTCGAGAAGCACGCAAATTTCCATCTAACATGGCTCCGGTGATACTGGGAATCCTTCTAGTACTTGTTCCACTTCCACTTTCCGCCGAAGCTCAGCTCCGCGGCAACTTAAGTGCGGGCAACTCATTGACGGGAAATGACAGGAACTCTTCCTTGCTGTCGCCGTCGGGTGAGTTCGCCTTCGGGTTCCGGCAAATGGGAAGAGGAGCTCATTTGTTGGCTATATGGTTCGAGAAGATAGAGGACAAAACCATAGTCTGGTCGGCGAATGGCGATAATCTAGCACCTGAAGGTTCGAAAGTCCAGTTGACTGCCGACGGCGGACTGGTGCTTGCTGACCCGAAAGGAAGAGAGCTGTGGTCTTCTACCCTGACCGGCTCTGGCGTAGCTTATGCAGCCATGCTGAACACGGGAAACTTGATCCTAGCAAGCGGGAACCACGTCAAGTTGTGGGATACGTTCAGCCATCCGACCGATACGATATTGCCTACGCAACAGTTAGACCAAGGGAGTAAAGTTAACGCTCGCTACTCCGAGATTAATTACTCCCCTGGGAGATTCCACTTCATACTGCAAACCGATGGAAATTTTGTGTTCTATGCCACTCCCATTCCGTGGGACGTTGCAGATGCATGCTGGGCCTCCAATACCGTAGGCAGCGGCTTCCAGTTGATATTCAATCAGAGTAATCAGATCTACCTCACGGCTAGAAATGGGACAGTACTCAATAATATCACCTCAGACACAGTTCCAGGCAGCGGATTTTACCATAGAGCGATCCTTGAATACGATGGGGTCTTCAGGCAGTATGTCCACCCTAAGATGGCAAATTCGAGCTCTGGCTGGGCAATGGTCTGGTCGTTGGTCTCTTCCCCGGTCCCTCCAAATATATGCACGAGCCTCGTCCAAAATATCGGTCCTGGAGCTTGTGGCTTCAACAGCTACTGTGCTCTTGGAGAAGATCGGAGGCCCCGATGCCACTGCCCACCTAGATATACTCCATTAGATTCAACGAACGAGATGAGCGGATGCAGACAGGACTTCGAGCCCCAGAGTTGTGACAGAAGTAGGCCTGAAACAGACCAGTTCACTTTCGAGCACATGCTCATTACAAACTGGCCAATGTCTGATTACGAGCGCAGCGTGGAAAAAAGCGAGGACTGGTGCAGAGAGGCTTGCTTGGCTGATTGTTTCTGCGCAGTTGCTATTTTCGGCAGCGGAACTTGCTGGAAAAAGAAGACCCCTCTTTCAAATGGCATGATGGACCCTAGTGTGGGTGGAAAAGCTCTGATCAAGGTCAGGATAGATAACTCGACTTCAACGTCTACAGGAAACGGCCATAAGAAGAAAAACAACTCGACGCTGGTGATCATCGGATCAGTGCTGTTGAGTAGTTCTGTGTTTGTGAACTTGCTTTTCCTCCTCATTAGCTATTTAAATAGTAAAAGCTTCCGCTCTAGGAATTCTGAGTCTTCACGACCAGTCCAGATCAACCAAGCCACAGGCACGCAGACTTTCAGTTATCAGGAGCTTCAAGAAGCAACAGGTGGGTTCAAAGAAGAGCTGGGGAGGGGTGCTTTTGGAGCAGTGTATAAAGGTGTTCTCAGATCCGAAGATACAAACTTTGTGGCAGTAAAAGTGTTGGCAACAAAGACCGGAGAAAGCGAAAAGGAGTTCGAAAGAGAAGTTAGTGCAATTGGCCAAACCAACCACAAGAACTTAGTGCAGTTGCTCGGATTCTGCAATGAGGGTCAACACCGACTACTGGTGTATGAATTCATGAGCAACGGTAGCTTGGCGGATTTTCTTTTTGGCTCCTCAAGGCCCAGCTGGTACAAAAGAACTGATATAGCCTGTGGTGTGGCGCGGGGGCTTAGTTACTTGCATGATGATTGCAACAGGCATATAATCCACTGCGACATCAAGCCGCAAAATATTCTTCTTGATGGTTCTCTGACTGCAAAAATATCAGACTTTGGATTAGCTAAGCTCTTGATGGTGAACCAGACACGAACCACCACCGGGGTCAGAGGAACCAGAGGTTATTTAGCACCAGAATGGTTCAGGAATATGCCTATTTCTGCCAAAGTAGACGTTTATAGCTTCGGCATATTGTTGCTTGAGCTCATCTGCTGCAGAAAGAACTACGAGCCGGAAGCGGAAACTGAGGCTCAGATTGTGCTGGTCGACTGGGTGTATGACTGCTACCACGATGGGAGCATGCTTCAGATAGTGGAGAGCGACGAGGAGGCATCAAGTGACATGAGGAGGGTGAGAAGATTCGTGATGACGGCATTGTGGTGCATCCAGGAAGATCCGGCTTTGAGGCCAACCATGAAGAAAATCACTCAGATGTTGGAAGGAGCCCTTGAAGTCTCAGTTCCTCCGGATCCAACCTCTTTTATGAGTTCAATATGATTTTGCTTGTTTAGAGAACTAATGTATTTAATCATGAAATATATTTGTATTGGTCTGTAAGTGCTATCTCGCCAGAATAAACATTTTCATAATGTCTTCACATGATTCCCGCTTAACTAAGCTAAATCTTACTCTCAGCTTAACATTTCCTCGCATGTATTCAAGAGAGAACGAGTTTCGATGATTGTTTGCCAAAGAGATTGGAAGCGAGGCCGCGTGCAAGTTTTAAGAATGGCTTCAAGTAACTTTATAAAATGATGCAGAATCAGTCGGTGAATAATCCCAAAGCCACGGGTGTTATTGTGTTTTATCTCTCCGAAATTATTTGTGGATTATATCCTTGTATGTCACGAAAAAAACTGATGTGGCTCCATCAAAGCATTTTCATCGACAACTTTGCTTCATCGAAGTCACATTTGATGCGGTAGAACAGTGTTTTAACGTGATCCAAGCAGAACAGATCTTATCTGCTAAATTATAGGATGAGAAATACATGAAACTCGCCGATCCTCGAGGCATGGATCAGCCTGAAAATCCCAATTTCAACAGTTGCGTTGCTTTTTTATTCATACAGAAGGGACCTTCACTATCTTTCGGTGACCGACTTTGCTCGCAAATCACGTAGTTGGAAGCATAATCCAATGATAACTTTCTTCTCGGTTCATTTGTTGAGAAATCGCGAGAAGTGATGCAAGGCAGACAACACTTTGGAAAATGATCATTGGAGGTCTTGGATAAATGACCCGGGGAGTTAGAGCTACAATTAGTGCCATTTGATAACGCGTTCCAAACGGGACGGGACTGGAAAACATAGGCAAAAAACGATGGAAAGATCCTGAAAGATCAAAAGTCAACAATCAATTTGCATGAACAGCTAAAGAGGGTCCCATTTCGTAGTTATCTTGGTCAGATATGGCGTCTGTCATCTCGTTCACTATCGTTTTCACGTCATTCTCAATCGACAGAACGGACGATACTTTGGTCAAGGGTCTTCGGCTGCTTGCGCCAATTTCATAGAAGTAGGTGAATGTCCCATTAATGCACTTGGAAAAGCAGACATTTAGGATGCCAATACTAATCATTCTATTCTTGGACATAAGTCTTTGCCTTTTTTTTCTTTATTTCTATTCATTCAACGAGTTTTTAAATAGAGAAGAGCTTTCGGTGATTTTACACCATTTTTTTTCTCAGAATAGAAATTCGATAGACCTTTTTAATTTCTTTTCTAGCCGTTGGCCGAACATCTGCATGTTAATTGTGAGCAGTGGACCAAGACGAGTAGCAAGCATTAGGAGGCGGTTGGGTGGGTGGTGAGAGCAAGCAATGACAAATTTTTTTTTTTTTGTTCTATAAATAGAGAATTTGAATTTTCTTTACTCTTCATTTTTATTCTAAACGTATTTCTGGACTAAAATTTTGTTTAGAAATAGAAGAATGATATTATATTATTTAAAGATTTCTATTCTAAACCTATTTTTTAGAACATATAGTTATCATGCGTTTGCCCATATTAACAATTATCAGCTTACTCCCTTGCATGCATGACGCCACTCCATTTGATTCTATATGCTTTCCTCCAATTTTCAAGTATCTCCACTGCCATCTTCGTATGGCTTGGGGCCCAATTCCATCTTCCTTCGGCCGGCCCACGCTAGGGTTTCGCAATCTTGCCTTGTTGGGCCACGGCTTGGTCCATCATCCTTAAATTTTGATCATGCTACTTAGAGATAAAAATAAAATAAAAGTAAACCCTAAGCTTAAGAAAAAGCACAATCTCCTCAATTGTGATGAGATGTGGTGAGAAGCATGAGTGCTGGATAATGCGTATTCACATATTTATTTTTTTACTAAGGATTAACAGATTAAACCCCTAATTTTGTGAAATATTTTAAAAAATCTAACAGGCGAACAAATTTAGATGTAAACATTAAGGCCTTAAGCAAGAACCGTGTCTATCCAACTAGAACCAGGCTCATTCAAGTTCATCCACCTCCAATCTTCGTCACCTTAATGTCTTGAAATCTATGTTGTTTTGGTTTGTTTATCACACACGAAGTACTAAATCAAAATTTTAAAGTCAAATGTGCTAGCTTGCCTCACCCAACCGGCATTCTATAAGATTTTTAATAGTTATTGACTTGATACTTCATTGATCCTCTATAAGCTCATATGGTTTTACAAGATAAGTGTACTAAAAATCCTAAAAGTTATTGCAAACGTGCAATCAAGACAAGAAACGTTAAAAAAAAATACAATGGAGTGTTAAAATCTGTCAAATTAATTCTATTAAGTTCCTTTTATTAGCCGTGCTTTATTTGGCTAACAGAAGAAACTGTCTTGACATTTTTTTAATTATTTTTTTTTTGAAGAAATATGTGCAGATAAGTTGCTTAGTTTACCATTTCAGAATTTTTTTTAAAAAAATTGCTTATATATTAATTGCAAGATAGAACATTTGGCTTTAAATATATTGTAATATTGTTTTCTTCTTCTCAAATGGATGATGAGGCAACCACGTTAGTGCCTCTCTCATTGAACAACAATCAAAAACCGCCATCAATTTTTGTCCTTTAGTCATGTTGGACGGAAAGAGACTTGATCATTATGACAAATATTAAGATTTTGTTGCACGTTTTTTTTTAAATGCTCGATTGCTTTTTTTGTGATAAGTTTTCGAACTCCCGATGCACTTATCCTTATTTCCTATTGACTCCTATATCCAAAATTCTCGCAGAGTATATGCAGAGTTATGTTGATTGGCTAGTAATGCAACCATTCCTTTCCAAGTTGTCAGAGATTCATTTCAGTCTAAGCACTAGATAATCACAACAATTGAGATCACAGCTAGCAAGCGTGTGTTGGACGTGCGACTCCGCATCAAATTTACACATACATTCGGAGCACTTGCGACTAGGAATCGGTTCGATTTCGTAGGGAATGAATCGACTCCGGTCTCTGCCTTCTTACCCATCATTTTCATCTCATGAAATCTCCAACAAACAGAAAAGGTGTTCCGGTCCAAGTCTGGCAAATGCGTCTGCCTCTCCTTATAAAATTTCTGTGTCATGGCAAAGCTTGAGGGCCACGCCCAAGCAGACTTGCCTGTTTGTAAATTTCATAAGTTTGGGCTGCCGGCCAATGAAATTCCGACATAAGCTTACTATATTCCGTTCGTCGACAAATCTCCGTGCACGCAGTACTTTTCTAATATGAATATTACATTATAAGTCTCGTTGGCAATATCATAAGATGGTGGTTCAACCAACTGATGTTAATTTACAAACAATCTCGACCAATTATCAACTTTAGGTGAAATAATAAATTGTTAAATTGATTAGCAATTTACTACTAAACAGATGGACCACTTCTAAAACATTACAATGTACAATTGGTGAAAATCCATAATTTTGTTATATGTCGATAATGTTGACATGGACATCCCGAGCATGATAGATTTGGTTTAAATGGAGAATAAGTAATTACATGCCTTTATCGATGGGAAGTACGGGAGAGTTTGGGATAGAATATAAAATTCTATAAAGAAATGCCGGTTTCAATTTAAAGGCTGAAGCAGCTCCACTGAAGGAGGATGCGAACTTCGTCTAACATGGCTTCAGTGATACTAGGAATCCTTCTAGTTCTTGTTTCACTACCGCTTTCCGCAAAAGCTTAGACCCACGGTAGCTTAACCTCGGGCTCCTCGTTGACAGCGAATGACAGGAACTCTTCCTGGTTGTCCCCATCCGGCGGAGTCGCCTTCGGGTTCTGGAAAATGGGAAGAGGAGCCCATTTGATGGCGATACAATTCGAGAAAATAGAGGATAAAAACATAGTCTGGTTGGTCAATGGTGATAATCTAGCACCGGAAGGTTCGAAAGTCCAGTTGACTGTCAACGGACGACTGGTACTTGCGGACCCAAAAGGGAGTGAGGCGTGGTCTCCTTGCCCGGCCATCGTTGGCGCAGTGGATGCAGCCATGCTCGACAAGGGGAAATTCACCCTAATCATCGAACATATTTCTTCTGCATATTTGTTATCGGAATTTGTGTCATTTTTAAGGATTTTAATAATTTGAAAAATCCGATATTGATATTGTTCATAAGATATAATTTACTTTTTTGTTGGTTGAAATTGCAATGTGATTGTTTAGTTAAAAAATACTTATTAATACGAACATTTTAAGTTGTTGCTGGCCCTGAAGTGCCCTAGTGGCAATCTTGCTAAGGGCTCTCATTGACGTCTGTTTGAGTGGGAAATGTGGGTTTTTTTTATAAAGGAGGGTTGATAATTTACGACGTTAGCTCGTCAAATATTGCCATCACATAGTAGATGTACCTCCTGTGTTTCTCCTTGGCGTAATAGGTGGATTGCTGGGTAGCTTGTATAACTTCCTGCTGGAGAAGGTTCTTCGTGTCAACAATCTCATAATGAGTAAGATCCCTTTCCTTTCCTTCTCAGTAATTGCATATATGGGATTATGCAGTAACGATCAACTGATCATAACGAATTCTTTCTTTCAGAAAAGGCATTGCCTATAAAGTTGTGCTTGCTTGCTGGATTTCAATTTTCACATCGTGTCTCCTGTTTGGACTACTGTGGCCGGCTTCTTATCGAGTTTGTCCCCGATGCCAGAGAAGCCTGTCCCACCATACGCCGATCTGGCAACTACAAGAAGTTTCAATGTCCTCCTGGACATTACAACGATCTTGCTAGCCTAATATTCAACACGAATGATGCTGCAATAAAAAAATCTTTAGCAAGGGCATGGACGACGAGTTCCAGTATTCTTACTATAATTATATTCTTTATCACATGTTCTTTCTAGTGTATACTTAGCTATGGCATTGTCGCTCCTGCTGGCCTTTTTGTACCTGTGATAGTTACTGCTGCATCTTATCGACGTTTTGTTGGAATGTTGATCGGTTCTCATTCCAATCTTAACCATGGTCTTTTTGCTGTGCTGGGTGCTGCTTCTTTTCTTGGTGGATCTACGAGGATGACAGTTTCTCTATGTGTAATCCTTTTGGAACTGACGAACAATCTACTGTTGCTACCCTTGATGATGGCGGTTCTTCTTATTTCAAAGACGGTAGCTGATGCTCTGAATGGCAACATCTATGACCTTATCATGAAATCAAAGGGCTTTCCTTACCTTGAGACCCATGCCGAGCCATATATGAGACAACTAACAGTCAGTGATGTAGTGAGCGTGCCCCTTCAGCTGTTTAATGGCATCGAAAAGGTTGCTAACGTGGTGCATGTGTTGCGAACTACAAGGCATAACGGGTTTCCCGTTATTGATGAACTTCCACATTCAGAGTCCCCCTTTCTGTATGGTTTAATTCTCCGTGCTCATCTGACAGAGCTTTTCGAGAAGAAAGCTTTTTGTCTGATCCAGTTCCAACAGATATCGATGCCTTTAAGCAGATTTCAGCAGAGGACTTCATGAAGAGGGGATTTGGTCACTATAACATGACAGAAGATATAGAATTGACTGAAGAAGAGATGGAGATGTTATTGGATTTACGTCCATTCACTAATGCTTCACCTTACACAGTTGTGGAGACGATGTCACTCGCGAAGGCTCTTATACTTTTCCGGGAAGTTGGCTTGAGACATCTGCTGGTGATACCTAAAGTCTCGGGTGTAAGCTCTCATTTTCACTTTAATTCTGTCGAAAGCTATTCTATTGCTCTTTTCGTCTTTTGCATCCAAATACCCTACTGCCAATTTAAATAGAGTACTACACCATCATATCTCTAGTCCTCTGTTTACTTGTAAAATAGACTTTTCTTTTTAATTGGGGCATCGGCAACATATAAAAAACCGCCATTGCCTTCCTTCTTTTCAGCTAATTGGGCCATTTTTTAGAATCCCATCCTCTTTTTTTGGCCTCGTACTTGATTTTTCTCACCGTCACCTCTTCTGTCCTTATTCCTTTCGATTATCTCTTCGACACCGCAAAAAGGATTTTGGTGAGGACTGCAAAATATCAATGTAGCTTCACTAGCTCGGCTTTGCACTAAGATGTCCTCCTCTCCGTGTTAGCTGAATTTCTGTATGTACAGCTACTTGACTGTGTCGCCCTCCTTGTTTCACTTAAAAATTGGAGTCAATCCGTGTTGGCAATCACAATTGATTTTTCTTCCCGTTTCTTGTGGGTATTTGGTGTGATACTTCAATGTGACTGGGTGCGTATTTACTGCAACAGCATTCTGCTCTAGATGAACATTCTTTTTTTATATACATGTTATATTATGATCCTGACGCTCCTTTATATTGCAGAGATCGCCTGTGGTGGGTGTCGCGACCTCCCCGAAGGTGCACCACCTAGGGGTTAGGCTAATGGATTGCTAAACCTAATTTAGCTCGAGCTCTCCCAAGCTCATACCAATTTACGACTTAGGTTTCAATTCTTAACATGCAAAGTTGAATTCAAATGGAGCCGCCACTAATCTATTTATGGTGGGTCGATTAGAAACCCATGTAAAATACTGGGAGTAGTATTTTACCCCTACGAACCAAAGATTTTGAATTCGGGGACTTAAGAACCTATTTTTTCTATTTCAAACAAAAATTAATTTGCAGGCAGCTTGAATTGATTTTATTCCCTAACATGCATGGTGATCACGCAGGTGCGCAGACAATTATTTAAATACTCAAAGGAAAAGAACAATTATCAAAGCAATAAACAAGATAAGACAAATCAATAAAAAAGACTCTTTGTGGGGTTTTTAAGACGTATGCAATGCATGTAATTGAAAATTAATCATAGATGAGACTATCTTAATGCAATTCTAGATGCGAAACTAATTATCTATAGTTAAATAACATATAATTTAGACTAGGAACTAACCCACGTTAATCCCCGATTTAAATCAAAATATTATTTTAACTACGGATAATATTCTAAAATGCAAAGACATAATTGACACGTGATGCATGTAAAATCTAATTCTAAATGTGACACGACCTAAAATACCTTGAAATATGTATATCCTAAATTAATCTAGCCTACGTGACATGTTAATTAACTAAAATAATCAAATGACATGCAAAAAGGGATTTTTAGTATTTTCTCGTTTATTTAATGAAATTCCAAATTAAATAAAACAATAAAATATGAAAACCTAATCTAACATGATTCCTAAATGTATTATTTTATCATGGTATGAAATTTCTCTGACCTAGACATGCAAATCCTAGATGACATGGGGTATGATTTATGCACCTAATCTAAATATCAAATAAAACCTAATATGCAAACTATATAAAATGATTTATGCTATGACATGCATATGAACTTTTTTAGGTTTTTAATATAAGCATGCAATATTATTTAATATGCAATCTAATTTAAACATGCAATGCGATACTAACTAAATGAATCTAACATGGAAAATGTAGTATAGACTAACATGCAATCTAAACATGGAATGCCTATTTTTTTTTTATGAATTAAGAAAAAGAACTAAATCAACGGATCATATCTCGGGCATGAGATCGGATCGGCCGACTTTCGTGCGGTCGCGAGTCGTATCTCCAGCGTGAGATCGGACTATCGACCAATGCACAACAAAAAGAAAATAAAAAAAATAAAGCCTATCTTCTAAAAAAAAGCAAATAATAAAACACGCAAATAATAAAACAAGCAAAGAAATGCATGAGCCAATCAATAAAACAGCACAAAGGAGAGATCCTTTTTATTGCAGAAAATGTTTTTATTTTTTTTTATTATTAGAAAAACGAAATTAAGAAGGAATAAAATAAAATAAAGGAAAACGGGTCTGGTCCGAACCGAATTGGATTCGGGCCAGACCCACCCGTCGGTGAGCCTGTGAGGGGGTCGAACTGGGCCTGCGATGGGCTCGGTCCAACTTCTTCTCTCACTTTCTTTCCTCTTTTTTTTTTTTTTTCGTTTTTCTGGCCCTTTCTACTACTTTTCACGCATGGGCCTTTTTCCTTTTGCTTTGTGTGGACCTGCAAGTGACAAAAAAAAGAAAAAGAAAACAACCAAGCTATCTACACACGCACAGCCCAAACTTCAAGCCCCAACCCAACTCACGTCAAAACCAACCCCTGTTCATCATCCTCTTCACCTGCAGATTTTTTCGTGGGTACGAGCGTGCAAAACCTGCTCTACGTTACCAAACGGCGCAGGGCCAAATGAGCGACCGGCTTTCCCTCAGCTCATCCGTGTCGAGCCATCACCAATACACGATAAAATCATGCGAAGCAGAACAAAACCTAAGGAGATTGACACAAATAATTCAGGTAAACAGGAGTTAAACATCATCAAGCTCGGCTATGGGATCAAAACAATGCAAGACCTAAACTTATAACGCAAGAACTGAAACAAAATCAAGCAAACATGAGGCTTAGAGAGCAACCGAATCAACGATTACTTCACTTGATCTTTGAAGGACGCATTGAAAACATGAACAAGGCGGTCGCAAAAAAATAGAAACAAAACGTAAAAACTTCCCCTACGTGGTTCAAGAATCACGTTGAGCCCGGGCGTTTGAGCAAACTTGAGACGAAGCGGTGCTCAAACGTGCTCTTATTCTTGGCCACGATCCTCGGGAGAACTTAAACAAGCTAAATAATCATGGAACCCACCGGCGAAAAGTGAGAAAAAACGTAGTCGTGGGCCGTCGGGGATGCTGGAGACGTTGCGAATAAAACCTTCCCTCTCTCTTTTTCCTCTCTCTCTCTCCCTCTCGCCCGTATGCTCTCTCTCTCCTTTACTGTGTATGTGTGTCTTTCTGTTTTTTTCTCTTTTTGCTCGGTAAAAGCTTCTGTTTAATGAATGCTTCGTGTGTCAAAGCTTCCCAGTCAATGAATGCTTCCCTGAAAAGGCCTCGTGCTCAGTCAAAGCTTGTCCTCCCCCCTTTATGCTAAGTGAAAGGAAATCTTGGTCAAAATTTGACCGATTCCAACTTTATTTTCTTTCCTCTCTTGTTGCACGAATTGGACTTCTTTTCAAATTTGGGGTGTTGGAATATCCGGTCAAATTTGAAGAAGATTGACCGAATATACGCAAATACATGACCGTGGTCGCAAATCACAATATTTCCAATTTTACCGATTTCGCGATTTTATGTGCGGACCTGCTTAAATCTGTATGCAAATCGCTCCTAAAACTAAATGCAATCTAATAAATAATTAGGTGTCAACAGTGCGCTTATTAACAAGACATGATTTTATGCCGGAGCACATGTTGGCATTGCACCCAACCCTCATTAGGAGCATATGGAAGAGATAAAAGACTACGGTTTCCCCGCCTATTTAAACTTTTTTAGCATGCCCTGTCGAGCATTCTGGAATTTATCCAGGAAAATTGCTCCTCTAATGAGGCCAGTTAATGTGGGATTCATGCAGCACAGAACTTATTAGAAGTTACATATGATCAAGCGATATGCCCTGATCGAACCCTACAAGCCCTGAAAATTGGCCCTTTCGTCTTGCTAATCGAGCATCGTGAAGGCGGCAGTTTGTAATTTATTTGCACGATGAATGTATAAACAGGAAGTTTTGGCTTGCATTATCATGGTGCTGCGGGAATACTTCTGCTGGGACTGAGATGCCAAAGAAGCAGAGGACTCTTTGACGGAAGACAAAGATGTGCAGAGTAACTGTCGATAGTTTCCTCTTATGTAGTAAATCTGGAAAGAGGGGTAACTCCCTCTTCGTGTACTGATCACTTAATATTAAGTGTAAACCAAATTGCTTTTAGAAGTGGTAAGTTTGGCATGATGTCGTCAAGTCCACTTAACCAAACGTATTAGGTTCGAAACCCAGAGCTCCTGTATGCAAACTTTTGTAGGGTATTTGCAAAATTTTGTTCATGCATCATTGCTGCAACCATTCCTCTCCAAGTTGTACAAGATCCGTCGCATTTTTAGCACTGAATCGGCACGATGCCGCTGATCACGTCCATCATGCGCATGCTGAATGCGGGACCACAAAGCAAATTTCCTGGTAACTTCAAGCATCTGCAATTGTGATTCAACCATTCGAGTTTCTCGACAAATGGGTTAAAATATATAGGGATTGAACAACTCCAGGTCCTGCCTCCTTTATCACGTTCATCTCATAAATTAAACTCCACCCAAACGCGTACGACGCGAGGTCAAAGTCTTCCCAATTTGTGTGTTCCTTGGGATTATTTCTGGGTCCCGGCGAGCCTTACACAACACGCTCGCCATTTTCTAGTCTTGACACGTTCTCTTTCACCATTGATTTCAGAAAAAAAGGAACAAAAATAGAGAAGACGGAGAAAAATAAATTTACAAAGGTATTGTCATCAGAAAATTAATATCAATACAATACTGTTATAAGATAATTTCTATTAAAATTTTGATGAATACATTATTAGAACTAATAAGATACTTTTAAAAGAAAGATAACGAAATCAAGTAAAAAGGAAAAGGCCTCGATAACAAAAAAGATTGGATCACAAAAATTGCCTTATCATCTATTTTTAAATGGTTTATTAGACGTGATGGTTTAGTTCCTAATTCCAAAGATTCGGTAGCTAACCATAACCAATCACTCCTAAAACTTATTTCAACGGGAATAAGGGGTTCTTATAACTTTTTAGATCGGGAAGGTATTGCACTAATAAGAGATGAACAAACACTGAGTAATCCCATGTCTCCGCACTAATGCGATGTCTTTCGAATCTTTATCCCGGCCTAAATGGGTCAAATCTATTCATATCATCAAGTTTGAACTGTTCAAGTATTAGATAAGGCCTGTTTCGGCATTATAAATCTTGACTTGAACGTTTCGAAGAAAGATCCATTAATAAAATATATTTACATATACCACCTTATATCTTGATTAATTATTTCCCTTTAGTATAGATGGAGCTTTGATAATACTTCAGAACCTTCGGCGAAATCATTAGCCGACAAAGATAAGGTAAGTTCTGTGTTGACGCGTCAAAGTCGGTCCGTAAATTTAGTTCGTCGTAGCTGTTGAAAGGAGGAGGAGGAATAGTCACCACCTCGGGAGAGACTCGGGTAGCATAGAAAGTGGAAAATCTATATAAGAACGCTGGTTTCATCCTTAAGGCTGAAGTAGCTCAACTCGAGGAGCACACAAATTTTCACCTAACATGGCTCCGGTGATACTAGGAATCCTTCTAGTACTTGTTCCACTTCCACTTTCTGCCGAAGCTCAGATCCGCGGCAACTTAAGCGTGGGCTCCTTCGTTGACGGCGAATGACAGGAACTCTTCCTTGCTGTCGCCGTCGGGCGAGTTCGCCTTCGGGTTTCGGAAAATGGGAAGAGGAGCTCATTTGTTGGCTATATGGTTCGAGAAGATAGAGGAGAAAACCATAGTCTGGTGTGCGAATGGCGATAATCTAGCACCTGAAGGTTCGAAAGTCCAGTTGACTGCTGACGGCAGACTGGTGCTTGCTGACCCGAAAGGAAAAGGGCTGTGGTCTGCTAACCCGACCGGCTCTGGCGTAGCGTATGCAGCCATGCTGGACACGGGGAACTTGATCGTAGCAAGCGGGAAGCACGTCAAGTTGTGGGATACGTTCAGCAATCCGACCGATACGATACTGCCAACGCAACGGTTACCCCAAGGGAGTACAGTTAAGGCTCGCTACTCCGAAATTAACTACTCCGCTGGGAGATTCATCTTCAGACTGAAAACGGACGGAGATCTTGTGTTCTATTTCGCTTCCTATCCGGATGCCATTTCAGATGAATACTGGACCTCCGGCACCTCAGGTAGCGGCTTCCAGTTGATATTCAATCAGAGCGGTCAGGTCTACCTCACGGCTAGAAATGGAACAGTACTCCGAAACATCACCTCATATACATTTTCAAGCAGCAAATTATATAGTAGAGCGATCCTTGAATACGATGGGGTCCTCAGGCAGTATGTCCACCCTAAGATGCCAAATTCGAGCTCTGGCCGGGAAATGGGCTGGTCGTTGGTCTCTTCCCCAGTCCCTTTAAATATATGCATGACTACCCCGCGACAGTCCGGTATTGGAGTTTGTGGCTTCAATAGCTACTGTACTCTTGGAGACGATGAGATACAGAGGCCCCGATGCCAGTGCCCACCTGGATATACTCTGATAGATTCGACGAATGAGATGAATGGATGTAGACAGGACTTCGTATCACAGAGTTGTGATGGAAGTAGGCCTGAAAAAGACCAGTTCATTTTGCGTGACATGCTCAATACAGACTGGCCATACACTGATTACGAGCCTAGCACGTCACTAACTGAGGACGGGTGCCGAGAGGCTTGCTTGGCAGATTGTTTCTGCGCAGTCGCTGTTTTCCGAGACGGAAATTGCTGGAGAAAGACGACCCCTCTTTTCAATGGCAGGAAGGATCCTACTCAGAATACAAAAGCTCTGGTCAAGGTCAGGAAAGAGAACTCGACTTCAACTTCTACAGGAAACGGCCATAAGAAGATAAACAACTCGACGCTGGTGATCATAGGATCAGTGCTGTTGAGTAGTTCCGTGTTCGTGAACTTGCTTTTACTCCTCATTAGCTATTTAAATAGGAAAAGGTTCCGATCTTGGGATTCTGAGTCTTCACGACCAGTCCAGATCAACCAAGCCACAGGCACGCAGACTTTCAGTTACCAGGAACTTCAAGAAGCAACAGGTGGATTCAAAGAAGAGCTGGGGAGGGGTGCTTTTGGAGCAGTGTACAAAGGTGTTCTCAGATCCGAAGATACAAACTTTGTGGCAGTAAAAGTGTTGGGAACAAAGACCGGAGAAAGTGAAAAGGAGTTCGAAAGAGAAGTTAATGCAATCGGCCAAACCAACCACAAGAACTTAGTGCAGTTGCTCGGATTCTGCAATGAGGGTCAACACCGACTGCTGGTGTATGAATTCATGAGCAACGGCAGCTTGGCGGATTTTCTATTTGGCTCTTCAAGGCCCAGCTGGTACAAAAGAATTGACATTGCCTGTGGTGTAGCGCGGGGGCTCAGTTACTTGCATGATGATTGCACCAGGCATATAATCCACTGTGACATCAAGCCGCAAAATGTTCTTCTTGATGGTTCTCTGACTGCAAAAATATCAGACTTTGGATTAGCTAAGCTCTTGATGGTGAACCAGACACGAACGACCACCGCGGTCAGAGGAACCAGAGGTTATTTAGCACCAGAATGGTTCAGGGATATGCCTATATCTGCCAAAGTAGACGTTTACAGTTTCGGCATATTGTTGCTTGAGCTCATCTGCTGCAGAAAGAAGTATGAGCCGGAAGCGGAAACTGAGGCTCAGATTGTGCTGGCCGACTGGGTGTATGACTGCTACCGCGACGGGAGCATGCTTCAGATAGTGGAGAGCGACGAGGAGGCATCAAGTGACATGAGGAGGGTGAGAAGATTCGTGATGACAGCATTGTGGTGCATCCAGGAAGACCCGGCTCTGAGGCCCACCATGAAGAAAATCACTCAGATGTTGGAAGGAGCTCTTGAAGTCTCGGTTCCTCCAGATCCAACCTCTTTTATAAGTTCAATATGATTTTGCTTGTTTAGAGAGCTAATGTATTAATGGTGAAATATATTTGTATTGGTCTGTAAGTGTTATCACGCCGGAATAAACTTTTTCGTAATGTCTTCACATGGTTCCCCCTTAACTAAGCTAAATCTTATTCTCAGCTTAACACTTCCTCGCATGTACTCAAGAGAGAACGAGTTTCGATGATTGTTCGCAAAAGGGATTGCAAGCAAGGCTGCATGCAACTTTTAAGAACGGTTTAGATTGTTGAGTGATCAATTAACTATATCGAATGACGCATAATCGGTCAGTGAATAATCTAAAAACCACGAGCATTATTGTGTTTTATCTCTTAGGAATTATTCATGGATTATATCACGGAAAAACCTAATGTGGCTCCGTCAAAGCATTTTCATCTACAAGTTTGCTTCATCAAAGTCACATTGGACGTGACAGAACATTGTTTTAACCTCATCCAAACAAAACAAATCTTATCTGCTCAAGTATAGGATGAGAACCACATGAAACTTTGCCAATCCTCGAGGTATGGATCGGCCCAGAATTCCCAATTTCGATAGTTGTGTTGCTTATTATTCATACAGAAGGGACCCTCACTTGCTTTCGGCGATCATCTTTGCCTGCAAATCACGTAATTGGAATCATAATCCAATGGTTACTTTTATCTCGGTTCATCTGTTGAGATATCACGAGAAGCGATGCAAGGCAGACAATACTTTGGAAAATAATCACAGGAGATCTTGGATAAACAACCCGGGTAGCTAGAGCTACAGTTATGCCATTTGATAATGCGTTCCAAACGGGATGGGACTGGAAAATACACGGACACCGGACGATGGAAATAAGATCAAAAGTTAACAATCAATTTGCAGTAACAGCTAAGAGGGTCCGATTTCTTAGTTGTCTTGTTCAGATATTGCGTCTACCACCTGGTTCACTATCTTTGGTCAAGGGTCTTCGTCTTTGGTTTATTTCGCCCCGGAAAAAGTTTGCTTGCGCCAATTTCACAGAAGTAGGTGAATGCCCCATTTATGCACTTGGAGAAATAATAATAATTCTATTTCTTTCTATATTTCTATTCATTCAACGAGTTTTCAAGTAGAGAAGAGCTTTTGATAATTTTAAATAATTTCTGTTCTTCATTCTATGGACCTTTTTAATTTTTGGTGAGCGGTCGGCTGAAATGAGTAGCGAGAACTGGGAGGCGGTTGGGCGGGTGGTGAGAGCAAGTGATGATATTTTTTTTGTTCTATAAAGAGAACTTGAATTTTTTGTTCTAAACATATTTATGGACTAAAAATTTGCTTAGAAATATAATAATGAAATTGTATTATCCAATTGATTTCTATTCTACTAGAGCAGATAGTTATCATGTGTGCCCTTATTAAACAATTATTAGCTTACTCCCTCACATGCATGATGCCATTCCATTTGATGCTAGGCCGGGTATGCATGGTTCGGGCCGGTTCGGTCCCCTCCCTGAAACCAGGAACCGGACTAATGGGATTGGTCATTGGTTTCTAAGATTGGGGATCGGATTGACTAGTCCTAGGACCAGACCGGCCCGGTCCGGTTCAGTTCCCAAGCAATCTAATGGGACCCGAAATATTCTAAAAAAAAGTTCAGTTTGTTTATTATTTTTATTTTAAAAAATTCTTTTTGTAAAGTTGGGTAAAGATTAAAACTTCAAAAGTTTAAATTGATTTTTTTTTACTGTTTCTACATCTTATTTTTAATAAAGTATGAAAATCTTAATCGGTTTGGTCTGGCTTTCTAAGAACCGGGAACTGGATTGCCCACTTTTGGGAATCGAGGACTAGACCGATACTTTCGGTCCTGTTTGATTCTTGGTTCGAACGATCTGAGTTGCTCACCCCTATTTGATTCTACATGTTTTCCTTCAATTTTCAACTATCTCCAATGCCATCTTCATTTGGCTTGGGGCCCAATTCCATCTTCATGTGGTAGGCCCACGTTAGGGTTTCACGTTCTTGCTTTTTTGGGTTATGGCTTGGTCAATTCTCCTTAGGATTTTGATCATGCTACTTAGAAATGAAAATAATCCCTAATATAAACAAAAGCACAACCTCCTTGATTGTGATAAGACGTGGTGAGAAGCATGAGTGTTGGATAGTGCGAATTCACATATTTTATTTTACTAAGGATTAACAAATTCAACCCCTAATTTTATGAAATGTCTTAAAAAAATCTAATAGGTGAAAATTTAGGTGTAAACAGTGATGCCCTAAACAAGAACCGTGTCTATCAAACCCAAACCAGGCTCCATTCAAGTTCAGCCAACTCCAATATTCATCACCTTAATGTCCTGAAATTTATTATGTTTTGGTTTGTTTATCACACGTGAAGAACTAAATTAAATTTATAAAGTCAAACATGCTAGCTTGCCTCACCCAACCGGCATCTATAAGATTGTTCTTAAGTGATTGACTTGATACTTCATTAATCCTCTATAAGCTTGCATATTTTTGCGAGATAAGTGTACTAAAAATCTTAAACCTGCAATTGAGACATGAAACATTAAAAAAAATAAATACAATGGAGTGTTAAATTTGTCAAATTAATTCGATTTCTGTTAACTAGCTTCATTTGGCTAATAGAAGAAATTGGCTTGACATTTTTTAATTATCTTTTGAAGAAAGAGGTGCTGAAGAGGTTGCTACGTCCACCATTTCCGAAAAATAAAAATAAAATTGTTTATATATTAATTGCAAGATAGAACATTTGGCTTTTAATATCTTTTAATATTGTGTTTTTTCACCTTCAAATGGATGATGAGGCGACCACGTTAGTGCCTCTCTCATTGAACAACAATCAAAAACCGCCATCGGTTTTTTCCGTTAGTCATGTTCGACGGCAAGAGACTTCATTATTAAGATAATATTAAAATTTTGTTGCACGTTTCTTTTTCTTTTTAAATGCTGAACCACACTTTTGTGATAAGTTTTAGAATTCCTAAAGTATTTATCCTTATTTTTTGTTAACTTCTATAGCCAATATTCTCGCAAAGTATATGCAGAGTTACGTTGATTGGTTAGTAATGCAACCATTCCTTTCCAAGTTGCCTGAGATTCGTGACAATCTAAGCCCTAGATCATCACAACACTTGGGATCGCATCCAGCGAGCGCATGTTGGACGTGCGACACCACATCAAATTTCCACATACATTCGGAGCACTTGCGATTATGAATCGGTTTGATATCGTAGGGAATGAATCGACTCCGGTCTCTGCCTTCTTCCCCATCATGTTCATCTCATGAAATCTCCAACAAACACAAAAGATGTTCCGGTCCAAGTCTGGCAAATGCGTCTGCCTCTCCTTATAAAATTTCTGGGTCATGGCAAAGCTTGAGGGCCACGCCAAAGTAGACTTGCCTGGTTCTAAACTTCATAAGTTTGCGCTGTCGGACAATGAAATTCCGACATAAGCTTACTCCAATCGCGTATGATTACAATATTCCGTTCATCGACAAATCTCCATGCACGCGGTGCTTTTCTAATATGAATATTACATTATAAGTCTCGTTGGCAATATCATAAGATGGCAGTCCGACCAACTGATGTTAATTTACAAACAATCTCGACCAGTTATCAACTTTAGGTGAAATAATAAATTGTTAAGTTGATTAGCAATTTACTACTTAACAGATGGACCACTTGTAAAACATTACAACAATTGGTGAAAATCCATATTTTTGTTATATGTCGATAATGTCGACATGGACATCCTGAGCGTGATAGATTTGGTTTAAACGGAGAATAAGTAATTACCTGCCTTTATCGATGGGAAGTACGGAGGAGTTTCGGATAGAATAGAAAAATTCTATAACGAAATGCCGGTTTCGATTTAAAGGCTGAAGCACCTCCACTGAAGGAGGATGCGAACTTCGTCTAACATGGCTTCAGTGATACTAGGAATCCTCCTTGTACTTGTTTCACAACCGCTTTTTGCGAAAGCTCAGACTCACGGCAGCTTAACCTTGGGCTCCTCGTTGACAGCAAATGACAGGAACTCTTCCTGGTTGTCCCCATCCGGCGGATTCGCCTGGGTTCTGGAAAATGGGAAGAGGAACCCATTTGCTGGCGATACAATTCGAGAAGATAGAGGATAAAAACATAGTCTGGTTGGCGAATGGCGATAATCTAGCACCGGAAGGTTCGAAAGTCCAGTTGACTATCGACGGACGACTGGTGCTTGCGGACCCAAAAGGGAGTGAGTTGTGGTCTTCTTGCCCGGCCATCGTTGGCGCAGTGTATGCAGCCATGCTCGAAAAGCGGAAGTTCGGCCTAATGAGCCAGAACAAACGTCAACTTGTAATGGACGTTCAACCAACCCGTTGATATGATACTGCCTACGCAACAGTTAAATCTAGGGACTGATTAAAGCTCGCCACTCTAAAATGAATTACTCCGCTGGGAGATTCCACTTAATACTACAAGACGACCGAAACCTTGTATTCTATGACATTCCTACCGAGCTGGTCAACTCATATTCTAAGTGGGCCAGCAACACCTGGGGTAGCGGCTTCTAGTCGATATTCAATCAAATTGGTTAGGTCTATCTCACGGCTAGGAACGGAGCAGTACTCAATCTCGTCACCTCAGACACCATCCCGACTAGCACACTTTTACCAAAGAGCAATCCTTGAGTATGATGGGGTCTTCCAGCAACATGTACACCCTGTTGGAGTGTGGGAATGCTTTGAGGACCCTTATTTCTCATACCGAGCACGACCATGTGAGTTTAGGGCACAAAAGTAGGAACCACCGACTTGTAAGCCCTACGCACAAAATGACGGTCCTGCCCACTCACCGATGAGCCGGCGGGGGTGCTAGGATGAGCTTAGGGTTTGATGTCCATTTATAAGTGATATATATCCTGTTTATATGAGATAATTCAAAATATAGTGAAATCTTTTATATGACGTAATCCTATTTTTGGTGAATCTAGGTAAATTTTTGTGCCATCATCTTTTTCTTTATGTGATCTTTCTGATTCAATTTATGATACACCCCTTTACATTCAAAGACAACAGATTCATATTCTAGCTAGACAATGGGTTGGTCGATGGTCTCTTCCCCAGTCCCTTCAAATATATGCATGAGGATTACATAATAAACAGGTAGTGGAGCTTGTGGCTTCAACAACTACTGTACTCTTGGAGACGATCAGATTCAGAGGCCCCGATGCCATTGCCTACTTGGATAAACGCTTTCAAATTCGACGAACGAGATGAATGGTTACAGACAGGACTTCCCACCACAGCGTTGCGATGGAAGTAAGCCTGAAATGGACCAATTCGCTTTGCACGATATACTCAATACAAAATTGGCCATTGTTAGATTACGAGCCTAGAGTGCCACAAACCGAGGACTGGTGCAGACAGGCTTGCTTGGCTGATTTTTTTTTTTATGATGAAAATTATGAGCTGTCCAAGATGGGTTATGCCCCGGGCCGCTTAAGATAGGCCACAAGATGGGCTAAGCCCATAACTCAGGCCATATCCCTTTAATGATTAACTGCTAATGAGCAGTATTTGAAAAATCTCTTCAGAAAGAACAAAAAGAGAAGAACCCATTTTTCCCTCTATCTTCTCTCCCACGCAGAAGTGATTCTCGTGGTGATTCTCACAAGAATTCTTGAAAAAATGCAAATGAACATTTAATATGTGACAATCAAAGTGTGTCCATTATTTTGACGTACTTTTCGATTGGTGTAATAATTAATCATAAGACATGTCTTCCACATACTTGTTTCGGAATATGTGTCCTTTTTAAGGATTTTAGTAATCTGAAAAATCCGACATTAATATCATAGAACGTGTTATTGTTCCCCGATCAAATGTTCTTTGTTTACTATTGATTTGATGTTGATTGTGGCCTGTTTTATAATTTTCGAGTACACTGTTCATAAGCTATAATTTACTTTTTTGTTGGTTGAAATTGCAATGTGATTGTTTAGTTAAAAAAATACTTATTAATACGAGCATTTCAAGTTGTTGCTGGCCCTGAAGTGCCCTAGTGGCAATCTTGCTAAGGGCTCTCATTGACGTATGTTTGAGTGGGAAATGTGGGCTTTTTGGTAAAGGAGGGTTGATAATGTACGACTCGTCAAAAATTGCCATCACATAGTAGATGTACCTCCTTTGTTTCTCCTTGGCGTAATAGGTGGATTGTTGGGTAGCTCGTATAACTTCCTGCTGGAGAAGGTTCTTCGTGTCAACAACCTCATAATGAGTAAAATCCCTTTCCTTTCATTTCTCAGTAATTACAAATATAGGATTATGCAGTAACGATCAACTGATCATAATGAATTCATTCTTTCAGAAAAGGCATTGCCTACAAAGTTGTGCTTGCTTGCTGGATTTCAATTTTCACGTCGTGTCTCCTGTTTGGACTACTGTGGCCAGCTTCTTATCGAGATTGTCCACCCGATGCCAGAGAAGCCTGTCCCACGATAGGCCGATCTGGCAACTACAAAAAGTTTCAATGTCCTCCTGGACATCACGACGATCTTGCTAGCCTAATATTCAACACGAATGATGATGCAATAAAAAAACTCTTTAGCAAGGGCACGGACGACGAGTTCCAGTATTCTTCTATAATTATATTCTTTGTCACATGCTTTTTCTTGAGTATACTTAGCTATGGCATTGTCGCTCCTGCTGGCCTTTTTGTACCTTGATAGTTACTGGTGCATCTTATGGGCGTTTTGTTGGAATGTTGATCGGTTCTCATTCCAATCTTAACCATGGTCTTTTTGCTGTGCTAGGTGCTGCTTCTTTTCTTGGTGGATCTATGAGAATGACAGTTTCTCTATGTGTAATCCTTTTGCAACTGACGAACAATCTATTGTTGCTACCCTTGATGATGGTAGTTCTTATTTCAAAGACGGTAGCTGATGCTTTCAATGGCAACATCTATGACCTTATCATGAAAGCAAAGGGCTTTCCTTACCTTGAGACCCATGCCGAGCCATATATGAGACAACTAACAGTCAGTGATGTAGTGAGCGGGCCCCTTCAGCTGTTTAATAATGGCATCGAAAAGGTTGCTAATGTGGTGCATGTGCTGAGAACTATAAGGCATAACGGGTTTCCCGTTATTGATGAACTTCCACATTCAGAGCCCCCCTTTCTGTATGGTTTAATTATCCGTGCTCATCTGATAGAGCTTTTAAAGAAGAAAGCTTTTTTGTCTGATCCAGTTCCAACAGATATTGATGCCTTTAAGCAGATTTCAGCAGAGGACTTCATGAAGAGGGGATCAGGTCATTATAACATGATAGAAGAAATAGATTTGACTGATGAAGAGATGGAGATGTTTTTGGATTTACATCCATTCACTAATGCTTCACCTTACACAGTTATGGAGACGATTGTTGGAATTATGGAATTACAAATGATTGGTGAATGAGAAATTGTTTCTCAAAGAACACCCTTGAGTTGGAAGTGAGAAATGGAGAAACACTAGTCCCACATTGGAAATGGAAAATGCTTTAAAATGTTTTATATATGAGTACACTCCTTTGGAGTGGTAACGTTAAAAGCACAAGTACCATGGCTCGCGCGCATGCGCAGAGGGGTGCAAATTCGGGTCTCGATGAACCTGTACTTGGGCGCGAGCGTACGATCTGCGTACACGAATGCAACCCTGAAAAGTAGGCTTAGCGATAAGTCACTTTTTGCCTTATGGATTAACTTTTTCCAACTCAAAGCTGTGGGTTAATTGTCTTGAGAACAACCAGACTTTATATCGTCTGAGACAAAGCTGCGTCTTGGATCGTCAGGCCTTTCTACATCTGGAAAACGTCAGTTTTAATGATGAATTTAATTTGCCTTTGCGTAACTGCTGATTACAAAGTTATGTTGTAATGGCTGATTTAATCAATCTTTTAAGGTTGTAACGGTGGATTTAAATTGACAATTATACCTGAGATGCTTGTAACGGTAGTTTTAATACCGTAACCTCCGATTTAATTTGGTAACAATAATGTTAAACCTAAAACGTTTCCCCTTTGATTTATAATCTCTTTCATTCCTTATTTTGCCCGGGACAAACATTGTTTTTGAAATTTATACGATACATTGTTTCCAAAAAGCATTGCATTGTTTTAGAGAGTGTTCAGCAAAAAAGTTGTTCAAGTTCGCCGAAAGCTCCGAAGTGCTATTCTTTGTAGCTGCCAACCATTGTATCTTGGGGGACAGACGTCTAGCAACCTCAAGTATACTTGAAGAGACAAAGCTTCATTATGTACAGCAGAGACGAATCTATTTTGAGGAAACTGTGTTGAACACAGGCCTCGGTTTCCTTATTCTTTCTTCCAATTCTGTTGTTGTATCATCTTGGAATACTCTATTGAAGTCTATTGATGCCATTTTGAATTGTATACGTCCAGTAATCTCAAAGCAGATTCAAAAAGAGATTTGAGCAAATCCTCCAACAATCTTAAAATAGATTAGTGATTCAAATGACTATTGGAAAGAATGTGATTGATGTTGCTGCGGTCCAATTATCTTGATCATCTTAGGCCCCTACTGCGGTTTCTGTCCACCATCATGAGAAACCATAAAAGTTTAACGGATCGAACTTCAAGAGGCGGCAACAAAAGATGTTGTCCTACTTAACAACGTTGAATCTTGCGAGATTCTTAACTGAGGAGGCTCCTGAAGCTCCTGTGCTATCTAATGCGAAACGGATCAGCAAGCTTTCAATGTGGTTGAAGCTTGGAAGTATTCTGACTTCCTTTGCAGGAATTATATCATGAATGGCTTGCATGATTCATTGTACAATGTTTATTATGCCAAAACAAACAGCGAAAGAATTGTGGGAATCCCTTGACCACAAATATAAATTAGAGGATGCGGAGCAAAGAAATTTGTTGTCGGACGGTTTCTTGATTAAAAATGATTGATTCCAAGACTGTGATAAGTCAGGTGCAAGAAATCCAAGTGATTTTGCACGAGATTTAGGCTGAAGGAATGATTTTGAGTGAAACCTTCCAAGTGGCTGCTATTATTGAGAAGCTACCTCTTAAATGGAAGGATTTCAAGAACTACCTAAAGCATAAGCAAAAGGAAATGAACAATGAAGAACTTATTGTTAGACTTCGAATTGAAGAAGGAAACAGAAGTTATGAACGCAATTTGTGACATCTTGATTTTTGAACCTTGTCCAAAATAAAATGAATGGACATTTCACCGACGCACCCATGGTCCATTCTCTCATAGCATATCACTCGCGAGTTAATAACTTATTGGGTGAAGCCATTAAGGGATATAATCTCTAAAAGCTACCTAGTAAGTTGGATTGGACAAGAATCTTGTTTAGTTGATTTTAACCGTGAAATTGAATTCGGATACGAGATTGGATACTTTAGTGTATTACGATCATCTTTTGGGAAAATTACTTCGAGATAGGAATTTTGTGGACAGGATTCCAGCCTAACTTGAATTGATGAAGTTTTGGAATTGATGTGAATTTGAATGTAACATGAGGTCAATTGGTGCAAATTCGTAGGTATGAGGGGTTGCTGCATTTTAGCCTTCATACTTAGTTTGTTGGAGAAGTTTGGGAAGTGAAAATTGCTATTAGATAGAGTAGAAGACTTATGGGGCATGTATTCAAGTGTTTTAGATATTTTGGATTGAATTTTCAAGGGTTCTTGATATCCCATTTACAACAGAACATGGAGATACAACTATATCTCCTTCAGCTTCTTCTAGATATTTTCACTTCTTACCACCTCCGTTTATCCAGCTGAGATACGTTGCTCTCAAACCAGTAACTCAGGAAGCGACTTACAAGACTTTTTCAGCATCATCCGAGCCTCTTTTGGAGTTGAAGTAAACATGAGTTGTAGTCATCTTTGCGCCACCATCGTCGTGGACTTGTTGGTTTGTTGATCAGGTGAGTCAACTACCAAACTTTTCTTATGTTGCGATTACACTTAAAGAGTTAGATGAGTGTTAACTAGCATGATGAGATGGGTGTTAGACTAGATTAACACAAGTGATAGTGGTTTAGTTTAGAACATGGGATTTTTTTGGAATATTTTTACTGAACTATTGTTGTTTGCTATTTTGTAGAACGAGATGTGATGAGATTATGAAGTTGGTTCCTTCGTGAAAAGTGTTTTAAACATCTTCTATGACATATGTTTTATTCAAAATTTTATGGATTTACAAGGGATTTATGTGAACTTCGTTTTGAACAAAACAAAACATCTGTTTTTGCTGGAACTTGTGACCTTTTAATATTCTATGGATTTTTATCAACTATTGGAGTTCGAATTTCGAAATAGTTTCTTTACAAAAGTTGTTTATCACTTCTTTTAGTGTAACATAGTCAAATTTTAGATCAAACAGATGAGTTTTGGATTTCGAACCGAACTGATTTTGAAGAACATGATTTCTGAAAATAGATGCAGTGTTTGTAACAATTTGAGTGATTTACTGCTCTCTTTACAAAAGGATTTAGAGCAAAGTATCTTCATGAAAAATGTTGGTTATGTGTTCTTTATGACATATTCAAGTTTGAATATTTTATGAACGCGTTTGATTATGTTTCTGGATTTAGACGTGGAGACACTCGAATAACTTGGTTTTGCCACTTAGGGTGGTTCGATGTTTAGCTAAGTTGGCACGGTATGGGACGTGTGCAGCAAGGCTGGACGTTCGACTTCCTTAATGTTGGCTGGATGATGTATGATATATGATGATATGTGATTGTGTGATGACTGGTGTATGTTGTGGTGAGAATGACATATAGACTAGGGAGAGGGACGACGATACGTAGTGCCTCTACCCTTGTTGTATATATGGGCTCGGGAGAGGGATGACGATTCATAACGCCTCTGCGCCCGCACTATATGGCATATGGACTTAGCTTGAGGCTTTGTTCCACAAAGACCTTGAGGGAATAAGAGTTTAGCTTGAGGCTTTGCTAGACTACCTTGAGACGAGAACTTTTCGTGGGGTATATACTTGACGAGGTAGAGCCTGACGAGCTGGACATCTGCATACCTGAGGCGAGAATCTTCGCGGGTTATGGCAAGGATTTGAGGCGTTGAATACGCGGTTGAGAAATATCTGAACATCTGATTGGATTGTGTGACATGGTATGGGACGTGTCATAACGATTTGACCTTATAATTTGGACATTTGTGATGATATGATGATTGATGTGAAGTGATTCAGCTGTTAAAGATGTTTATCATATACTTATATGTATGAATTGTGGAGTGTGTGAACGTCACTAGACGACATAGAGTCTCATACGTTGTAAGATTTGACCGTACCAGACGTTGTACCATCTCAGACACAGTACTTTCTCAGACGTTATAGTGTCTCAGACACAATGTCGTCTGATAGTTTCCCGACCTTGATTGTTTGTCATGATTAGGTTATCCTTGGGTGGATTTCTTCCTAATCGGGGCTTGGAAAGTTGACTTGTTGAACTGTTTGTCAGTTACCTAGATGGAGGCACGACATGCGTCATGGGGTTCCATAGGTGATAGTTTTTTAGTATGCCTTGTTGATGGACCCTGTGCTCATGGTTGTAGATCCCGGAGTAGATAAATCTTTTTTTTTGTTTAGTTTTTTGTACTTGAACCTGAGATTGTTTTATGAGATATGTTTTGTGTAATTTGGTTGTCCTACCTTTCTATCCCTTGTTTGATTGTTGTCTGAGAATTGTTTATTATGCTTCCACATGTGCATAGAAGATTGGGTCAGCGACGCCATCAGGGAACGTTGATTTTTAGTAGACCATTGTGGAATGTGCGTGCGGTTGAGGTTCGGGGCGTGACACAATTGGTTCAATTCTACTGCAACAAAGGCGAGTGTTGTAGAGCATAAGAAAGGCCACAAGAACAAGAAAGTTGCCAAGTCAAAGCTAGGATTGAAGGGAAGTGTTTCCAAAAGAAAATTTCATGGAAAATGCTTCAATTGTGGCAAGGTGGGTCATAGATCTGTTGAATGCAGACTTCCCAAGAAAAGAAATCATTAGACGAATATGGTGAATGACGCTGTCAAAGATGTGTCAACCATAAATCTTTCTGCGATGATTTCTGAAGTGAACTTTGTTGGGTCTAATCCATGAGAATGGTGGATTGACACTGGTGCCACTAGGCACGTATGCTCCAACATGAAAATGTTTACTAAATTTGAACCAGTTCATGGAAAAAAAGTTTTCATGGGAAATTCTGCTATGCTGAAAATGACTTTAGGGAAAGAGCTGGCTCTAAACAATGTTTTTTATATGCCAGAAATCCAAAAGAACCTAGTTTTTGGGTTTTTGTTGAATAAGCATGGATTTCAAATGGTATTTGAGTCAAAAAAAGTTATTTTGTCCAAATCTGGAATGTATGTGGGGAAGGGATATGTATTCGATGAGCTTTTTAAGCTCAATGTAATGTCAATTACGAATAAAGACAAGAAGTCTTTTTTTTTATTTGCTTGAGTCTTCCAATATATGGGGATAGACTTGGTCACGCTAATTTTGATGCATTATGTAGACTAATTGACTTGGAACATATACCCACATTCCAAATTGATTCAAAACACAAGTGTAAAATTTGTGTTGAAGCAAAATTAACGAGATCATCGTTTCAAAAGATTAAAAGAAGCGCCGAACCTTTTAAATTAATTCATAATGACGTTTGCGATTTGAAATTCGTCCAAACGAGAGGTGGTAATAAATATTTTATTACCTTTATTGATAATAGCACGAAATATTGTTATGTGTATTTGCTTAAAAGCAAAGGTGAAGCCTAAGAATGAAGTTGATAATCAACTCAATCAGAAAATTAAGAGATTAAGAAGTGATAGAGGTGGTGAGTATGAAGCACCATTTGGTGAATTCTGTGAACGACACAAAAGTGTGCATGAAGTAACGACACCTTACTCTCCATAATCAAATGATATTGTGGAACGTAAAAATCGCACATTGAAAGAGATGATGAATGCAATGTTACTAAGTTCGGATTTACCCCAAAACATGTGGGGAGAAGCTATTTTGTCAAGCAATTATCTTTTAAATAAAGTACCTCGAAAGAAAGAGGTTAAAACCCCTTATGAACTATGGAAATGTAGGAAGCCATCCTACGAACACTTGCGAGTGTGAGGGTGTCTTGCAAAAGTAGTAGTTTCAACACCAAAAAAGATAAAGATAGGTCCTAAAACAGTGGACTGTATCTTTATAGGCTATGCACATAATAGTAATGCATAAAGATTTCTTGTGTATGAATCTAAAATTCTAGATATACACAAGAATACAATCATGGAATCAATGAATGCGTCATTCTTCGAAGATGTATTTCCATGTAAATCCAATGATGGATCAAGTTCGTTTCAACGAATAAATGAGACTATGAATAATTCGGATCATGAAAGTCATGAGGCCAGACTCAGAATGTCCACACCGTCTGGAGATGTCAGACTATTTGAGTCAAGAGGTGTCAGATCGTATGAGTCTGAAGACGATCACCATGAACTAGAACCGAGAATAAGCAAAT
Organism: Melaleuca alternifolia; assembly: GCA_019926035.1. Lineage (NCBI taxonomy): Eukaryota > Viridiplantae > Streptophyta > Magnoliopsida > Myrtales > Myrtaceae > Melaleuca > Melaleuca alternifolia. Next base: position 695,163 of record JAGKPW010000431.1, on the reverse strand, counting down.
CAGTAAGAGTAAAAAAGTCCATTGGGGATAACTTTTTAACTTATTTGTTAGAGAAAGAACCACAAAATTATGCGGAAGCTGTGACATTTTTTGAAGGACTTCTATGGAAAGAAGCAATAAAAAGTGAAGTGGATTCTATTTTGCAAAATCACACTTGGGAGCTAGTAGATCTTCTTCCTGGATGTAAACCTTTAAGGTCCAAATGGATCTTTAAAAGGAAGATGAACGATAATGACTCTATTGATAAGTACAAAGCCATACTTGTAATCAAAGGATTCAAGCAACGAGAAGGCTTTAATTACTTTGACACATATTCTCCTGTGACGAGAACAAACTCCATAAGCATGATACTTGCAACATTTGAGTTGCAGAATCTAGAAATACATTAAATGGATGTGAAAACAATTTTCCTAAATGGTGATTTGGATGAAGAAATCTATATGGAACAACTTGAGGGTTTTATAGTTCTAGGACAAGAGAGGAAAGTCTGTAAATTGGTGAAATCATTATATAGCCTTAAGCAAGCGCCAAAGCAGTGGCATGAAAAGTTTGATACAATAATGATTACCATCAAAGAGATAGAAAATAGCTATGTTATTCTATGTCTTTACGTAGATGGCATATTGATTGTTGGTAGTGATGATAAAATCATCAAATTTACCAATAATATATTGAATTCAAGATTTGACATGAAAGATATGGGTCATGCTGATGTGATTTTGGGAGTAAAAATCACAAGAACGTCAGAAGGCCTTACTTTAGGCCAGTCACACTATGTGGACAAGATTTTTGGAAAATTCAACATGAGTGACTCTGGTATTGCTAGAACGCATTTAGACAATAGTCTTCATCTATCTAAGAACACAGAAGATGATGTCTCTCAAATAGAATACTCGAAAGTTATTGGCAGTCTGATGTACTTAATGAGTTATATGAAACTAGACATTGCCTATACGGTTGGCAAATTGAGTTAATATACGAGTAATCCGAGTGCTGACTATTGAAAAGCAATAGTAAGAGTACTAAAGTACATATGATATACTCGGAATTATGGTTTGTTTTATACCAAACACCAAAGTGTTCTGGAATGATATAGTGATATAAATTGGATATCTGATGTGAAAGACTCGAAATCTACAAGTTGATATATATTCATACTAGCGGGTGCAGCCGTATCTTGAAAATCTTGTAAATAGACTGTTATAGCCAGATCCACTAAATCCGAGTTTATAGTTTTGGATAAATGTGGGCTACGCCATTTCTTAAAGGATGTTCAAAAATGGGAAAAATCTGTGGCACTGATAGTCAATCTGCGATTGGAAGAGCACAGAGTAACATGTATAATGATAAGTATAGACATATTCGTCGTAGACACAATACCATTAGACAACCACTTTCAATTGGAATTATCTCTATTGACTACGTAAGGAGAAAGGATGATATTGCGGATTCGCTAATTAAAGGGTTAAATAGAGAGTTAGTTAAGAAGTTGACAAGAAGAATGAGACTTAAGCCCAGAGAGAAATTAGGAGTATGGAGGAAAACCCAACCTAATTGACTGAAAATCCCAAGATCTAGGTTCAAAGGGACAGCCTAACTATACAGATTCAATGAAGTCACTGTGGCGAATATCCCTCAACTCATTCCAATGTATGAAAGTGACTTTATACGGGAAAAAAGTTAGCAAAATGATAATTAAGTGGTGCAAACGTTGTGCTCACGACTTAAGGCAATTTTGCTTTAATGATAATGAAGTAGAGCAAATGAATTGCTCAAGATTTTAGAAATCACCTATGTGAGAGTGAAGTGGGGCCGCTTCAAAGGAGAATTTGGGGGATAAATTCTACCTAAACTCTTGCAAAACCAGGACGATGTTCAAGGCCTAAACGAACATAGTCATGAGAATTGAACAAACGATTGAATCCTATGTGAAGTGTATGGTTCTTTACATAAGAAGGCGGGACAATTCAAGGACATCGTGTCTACTGGACAGCTAGTAAAGTAAGTATATTTTCACAAGGAAAGGTTCAAAGGGAGATTCCTACCTATCCTATGCAGGTTTCGGATGTTGAACACTGTCGTAGTGTCAAAATCAAAACAATTTTTATTCATGTGGGGGATTATTGAAACTATAGAATTAAAAGTGATGGGTGAATAAGAAATTATTTCTCAAAGAACACCCTTGAGTTGAAAGTGGGAAGTGGAGAAATACTAGTCACACATTGGAAAGGAAAAATGCTTTAAAGTGCTTTATATATGAGTACACTCCTTTGGAGTGGTAATGTTAAAAGCACAAGTACTATGCCTCGCGCGTACGCGCAGAAGCGGTGCAAATTCGGGTCTTGATGAACCTGAACTTGGGCGCGAGGGTATGACCTGCATACACGAATGCAACCCCGAAAAGTGGGCTTAGCGATAAGTCATTTTTTGCCTTATGGATTAACTTTTTCCAACTCAAAGCTATGGGTTAATTGTCTCGAGAACGACCAGACTTTATATCGTCTAAGACAGAGCTGCGTCTGAGATAGAGCGGCGTCTTGGATCATCAGACCTTTATGTGTCTTGGAAACGTCAGTTTTAATGACGAATTTAATCAGCTTTTGCGTAACTGCTGGTTACAAAGTTATGTTGTAATGGCTGATTTAATTAACCTTTTAAGTTTGCAACATTGGATTTAAATTGGCATACCTGAAACACTTGTAACGGTAGTTTTAATACCGTAACCTCTTATTTAATTTGGTAACGGTAATGTTAATTTCAAAACGTTTCCCCTTTGATTTATAATCTCTTTCATTCCTTTTTTTGCTCGGGACAAACACTGTTTTTGAAATTCGGACGATACATTGTTTCCAAAAAGCATTGCATTGTTTTAGAGAGTGTTCAGCAAAAAAGTTGTTCAAGTTCGCCGAAAGCTCTGAAGTGTTATTTTTCACAGCTGCCAACTGTTGTATCCTAGAAGACAGACGTCTAGCAACCTCACGTGTACTGAAAGAGACAAAGTTTCATTGTGTACTGGAGGGGACAAATCTGTTTTAAGAAAACTGTATTGAACACATGTCTCGATTTCCTTATTCTTTCTTCCAATTATGTTGTCGTATCATCTTGTAATATTCTATTGAAGTCTTTGATGCCATTTTGAATTGTATACGTCAAGTAATCTCAAAGCAAATCAAAAGGAGATTTGAGCAAATCCTCCAACAACGATGTCACTCGTGAAGGCTCTTATACCGGGAAGTTAGCTTGAGACATCTGTTGGTGATACCTAAAGTCTCGGGTGTAAGCTCTCATTTTAACTGTAATTCCGTCAATAGCTATTCTATTGCTCTTTTCGCCTTTTGCATCAAAATATCCCACTGCCAATTTAAATAGAGTACTACACCATCATATCTCTGGTCCTCTGTTTACTTGTAAAATAGACTCTTTCTTTTTTATTGGAGCATTGGCAATATATATAAAACCACCGATGCCTTCCTTCTTTTCAGCAAATCGGGCCATATTATCCTCTCTTTTTTGGCCTCGTACTTGCTTTTCTCACTGTCACCTCTTCTGTTCTTATTCCTCTCGATTATCCCTCTTATCTTCAAGTTTAACCCTGCAAAAAGGATTTTGGTGAGTAGTGCCTAATATCAATGTAGCTTCACTATCTCGGCTTTGCACTAAGATGTCCTCCTCTCCCTGTTTGCTGGATTTCTGTATGTACAGCTACTTGACTGTGTCGACCTCCTTGTTTCACTTAAAAATTAGAGTCAATCCGTGTTGGCGATCGCAATTGATTTTTCTTCCCGTTTCTTGTGGGTATTTGGTGTGATACTTCAATGTGACTGGGTGCGTGTTTATTGCAACAGCATTCTGCTCTAGTTGAACATGTTTTTTTATGTTATATTTTGATCCTGGCGCTCCTTTATATTGCAGAGATCACCTGCGGTGGGCATATTATCAAGAAATGATTTTATGCCGGAGCACGTGTTGGCACTGCACCCAACCCTTATTAGGAGCAGATGGAAGAGATTAAGACTACGGTTTCCCTGCCTATTTAAACTTTTTTAGCATGCCCTGTCGAGCATTCTGGAATTTATCCAGGAAAATTGCTCCTCTAATGAGGCCAGTTATTGTGGGATTCATGCAGCATAGAGCTTATTGGAAGTTACATATGATCAGGTGATATGCCCCGATCGAACCCTACAAGCTCTGGAAAATTAGCCCTTTCTGATTGCTAATCGAGCATCATGAAGTCGGCAGTTTATAATTTATTTGCACGATGAATGTATAAACAGGAAGTTTTGGCTTGCATCATCATGGTGCTGCGGGAATACTTCTGCTGGGACTGAGATGCCAAAGATGCAGAGAACTCTTTGACAGGAAGACAAAGATGTACAGAGTAACTGTCGATAGTTTCCTTTTATGTAGTAAATCTGGAAAGAGGGGTAACTCCCTCTCCGTGTACTGATCACTTAATATTAAATGTAAACCAAATTGCTTTTAGAAGTTGTAAGTTTTGCATGACGTTGTCAAGTCCACGAGCACCATATCTTTATGTCGGCACGACGTCCACTTAACCAAACGTATAAGGTTCGAAACCCAGAGCTCCTGTATGCAAACTTTTGCAGGGTATTTGCAAAATTTGGTTCATGCATCATTGCTGCAACCATTCCTCTCCAAGTTGTACAAGATCCGTCACATTCTTAGCATTGAATCGGCCGCTGATCACATCCATCATGCGCATGCTGAATGCGGGACCACAAAGCAAATTTCCTCATAACTTCAAGCATATGCAATTGTGATCGAACCACTCGAGTTTCTCGACAAATGGGTTAAAATATATAGGAACTGAACGACTCCGGGCCCTGCCTTCTTCTTTATCACGTTCTCATAAATAATCTCCACCCACCGCGTATGACGCGAGGTCAAAGTCTTCCCAATTTGTATGTTCGTTGCGAATATATCTAAGTCCCGGCTCTTTCACCATAAAAGAAAAAGGGAAAAAATAGAGAAGATGGAGAAAAAGTAAATTTACAAAGGTATTGTCATCAGAAAATTAGTATCAATACGATACTATTATAAGATAATTTCTATTTTGATGAATACATTGCTAGAACTAATGAGATACTTTTAAGAGAAAAAGAACGAAATCAAGTAAAAAGAAAAAGGCCTCTATAACAAAAAAGATTGAATCACAAAAATTGAATCCTTATCATCTACTTCTAAATGTTTTATTAACGTGGAAAAGGAAAAATATATTAATAAAATTTATTTACAAATATCACCTTATATTTTGATTAATTATTTCCTTTTAGGACAGATGTAGCTTTGATAATACTGCACAACCTTCGGCGAAATCATTATCCGACAAAGATAAGGTAAGTTCTGTGTTGACCCGTCAAAGTCGGTCCATAAATTTAGTTCGTCGTAGCTGTTGGAAAGGAGGAGGAGGAATAGTCACCACCTCGGGAGAGATTCGGGTAGCATAGAAAGTGGAAAATCTATATAAGAACGCTGGTTTCATCCTTAAGGCTGAAGTAGCTCAACTTGAGGAGCACGCAAATTTTCACATAACATGGCTCCGGTGATACTAGGAATCCTTCTAGTACTTGTTCCACTTCCACTTTCCGCTGAAGCTCAGATCCGCGGCAACTTAAGCGTGGGCTCTTCGTTGACGGCGAATGACAGGAACTCTTCCTTGCTGTCTCCGTCGGGCGAGTTCGCCTTCGGGTTCCGGAAAATGGGAAGTGGAGCTCATTTGTTGGCTATATGGTTCGAGAAGATAGAGGACAAAACCATAGTCTGGTCGGCGAATGGCAATAATCTAGCACCTGAAGGTTCGAAAGTCCAGTTGACTGCCGACGGAGGAATGGTGCTTGCTGACCCGAAAGGAAAAGTGCTGTGGTCTGCCAACCCGACCGACTCTAGCGTAGCGTATGCAGCCATGCTGGACACGGGGAACTTGATCGTAGCAAGCGGGAAGCACGTCAAGTTGTGGGATACGTTCAGCAACCCGACCGATACGATACTGCCAACGCAACGGTTACCCCAAGGAAGGCTCGCTACTCCGAAATTAATTACTCCACTGGGAGATTCATCTTCAGACTGAAAACCGACGGAGATCTTGTGTTCTATTTCACTTCCTATCCGGATGCCATTTCAGATGCATACTGGGCCTCCGATACCTCAGGTAGCGGCTTCCAGTTGATATTCAATCAGAGTGGTCAGGTCTACCTCACGGCTAGAAATGGAACAGTACTCAATAACATCACCTCAGACACATTTTCAAGCAGCGAATTATGCAGTAGAGCGATCCTTGAATACGATGGGGTCCTCAGGCAGTATGTCCACCCTAAGATGCCAAATTCAAGCTCTGGCCGGGAAACGGGCTGGTCGTTGGTCTCTTCCCCAGTCCCTATAAATATATGCATGACTACCCCGCGATATACCGGTGTTGGAGCTTGTGGCCTCAACAGCTACTGTACTCTTGGAGATGATAAGATATTGAGGCCCCGATGCCAGTGCCCACCTGGATATACTCTGATAGATTCGACGAACGAGATGAATGGATGCAGAAAGGACTTCGTATCACAGAGTTGTGACGGAAGTAGGCCTGAAAAAGACCAGTTCATTTTGCGTGACATGCTCAATACAAACTGGCCGTACTCTAATTACGAGCCTAGCACGGTACAAACTGAGGACGAGTGCCGAGAGGCTTGCTTGGCAGATTGCTTTTGCGAAGCCGCTGTTTTCAAAGACGGAGATTGCTGGAGATTGGCGACCCCTCTTCTCAATGGCAGGAAGGATCCTAGTGAGAGTACAAAAGCTCTGATCAAGGTCAGGAAAGAGAACTCGACTTCAACATCTACAGGAAACGGCCATAAGAAGAAAAACAACTCGACGCTGGTGATCATCGGATCAGTGCTGTTGAGTAGTTCCGTGTTCGTGAACTTGCTTTTACTCCTCGTTGGCTATTTAAATAGGAAAAGCTTCCGATCTAGGGATTCTGAGTTTTCACGACCAGTCCAGATCAACCAAGCCACAGGCATGCGGACTTTCAGTTACCAGGAGCTTCAAGAAGCAACAGGTGGATTCGAAGAAGAGCTGGGGAGGGGTGGTTTTGGAGTAGTGTACAAAGGTGTTCTCAGATCCGAAGATACAAACTTTGTGGCAGTAAAAATGTTGGGGACAAGGTCCGGAGAAAGCGGAAACGGAGAAAGCGAAAAAAAGGACTTCGAAAGAGAAGTTAGTACAATTGGGCAAACCAACCATAAGAACTTAGTGCAGTTGCTCGGATTCTGCAATGAGGGTCAACATCGACTACTGGTGTATGAATTCATGAGCAACGGCAGCTTGGCGGATATTCTTTTTGGCTCTTCAAGGCCCAGCTGGTACCAAAGAACTGACATTGCCTGGGGTGTAGCGCGGGGGCTCAGTTACTTGCATGATGATTGCAACAGGCAGATAATCCACTGCGACATCAAGCCGCAAAATGTTCTTCTTGATGGTTCTCTGACTGCAAAAATATCAGACTTCAGAATAGCTAAGCTCTTGATGGTGAACCAGACACGAACCACTACCGAAATCAGAGGAACCATAGGATATTTAGCACCAGAACGGTTAAGGAATATGCCTATTTCTGCCAAAGTAGACGTTTACAGCTTCGGGATATTGTTGCTTGAGCTCATCTGCTGCAGAAAGAACTATGAGCGGGAAGCGGAAACTGAGACTCAGGTTGTGCTGGTCAAATGGGTGTATGACTGCTACCGCGACGGGAGCATGCATCAGATAGTGGAGAGCGACGAGGAGGCATCAAGTGACATGAGGAGGGTGACAAGATTCCTAATGACAGCATTGTGGTGCATCCAGAAAGACCCGGCTCTGAGGCCAACCATGAAGGAAATCACTCGGATGTTGGAAGGAACCCTTGAAGTCTCAGTGCCTCCAATACCTCTTCAATATGATTTTGCTTGTTTAGACGACTAATATATTTAATCGTGAAAAATATTTGTATAAGTCTGTAAGTGTTATCACGCCAGAATAACCTTTTTTATAATGTCTTTATATAGTTTCCATTTTATTAAGCTGATTCTTACTCTCAGCCTAACATTCCCTCGCATGTATTCGAGAGAGAATGTGCAATCCCACTTTTGTTGACTTTCCCAATCTTTCTCTCCTTTTCTCTCTCTCTTTATTGCCGGAACCTCCCCTTTCCCGACATTATTCCCCTTATTTTCGTTATTTCCCCCCTTCGAGAAAATATCGTCGTCCCTTTCTCCCATTATTGTCAACCTTCCTCCTTTTGTTGACTCCACCTCAGCTCTCTTTCTGCCCTCTCTGGCGCACGTACGTACGCGCGAAGGAGGCCCACCGCACGGTCCCCCTCTCTCCAGTTCACGGGCCCCACTCACCACATGTCCGTTTTTGATTGGTGGGAGACCACGCCACCTAATATTTTCTCGCCAGGTCACTCCCCCTCTCTCCTTCTTTCCCATTTTTCCCCTTCTTTCCCCGAGACTGTTCCCTGGGCACTGTTCATCGTCTTCTTCGTGATTTCCCTCGCTGTTCTTCACGGTTCGCCCTAGCTCCGCCCAGAGAAGACGCCGCTTAGGTTGCCGCTGCCGCTGCGGTACCGCCCGTGGACGCCACCACTCGCACGAGACCGCTCCTCGGCGACCGTCGCGATTTAGCCGCGCCAACGCGACTCAACCGTGCCCACCTGCGCAACCGCGGCTTCCACAGCCCGCGCCCAGCCCGGCTGAACGTCCGGCCCGAGCCCAGCTCGTCGGGAGCGATAGCCTCCGCCCACTGCCGCCTCCGTTGTCCCTCCCACCAGCGTCGACACTGATCTCTTCCACCAGGGCTGTTCAACGTCGCTACGCCCATCCGCGGTCACGAGTTGAGTTCTCGCCGCCACCTTAACGCCACTTACGCAACCCAGACCCTGCCCTGTCGTCGCTGTTATCCGGTACCAGCTCACGTCTCTCGCTGCCACCTCCCTCTCGCGCTGCCCTCCTCTCCGTTTAGCGTACGTCGCTTACTGTATTTGTGGATTTCCAGCTCCTGTGGACGCCTTCCATCGGAGCCAGCCGCTATCCTCCGCCTCCTCGTACCATGCCGTGACTTGTCGCACCTTGTCGGGTCGTCTGTGAACACGAAAGCGCGAAATTCCAAAATGTGTCGTGAGCCCGCCACAACTTCTTGTCGCCAACTAGGATGCTTGGACTCGATGGTGAGTTTGCGTCCTAACTTTCAATTAGGAGTGTAATTCACTTTAGTAGAAATAGTTCGGTGGATGACACAAATTTTGATGCATAATCGATAATCAGAACTGAATGGAAATCGGGAATGAATGTGGAGTTTTTATGACGATTTGGCATGTGTAAGGAAATTGTTGGCTTGAGGGTGGCCGATTTAGATGCCTGTGCCCGTAAGACATCAAACAATCGTTTGAATTAGGAAATTGGGCCAACCTTGATTGACGTACCGAGGTGGCCAGCAATTCAAGGCAATTAAATTATATTAATTTTACCGCATACTATGTGACCCAGTTGTATGGCAAATTGGCCATTAGGGTCAAAGTGGTAAATTGGCAATTAGGGGCAAAGTGGTAAATTAGCATATAGGGGGTTGTGACGGTCAATTGAGGTGATGATACCTGTAGAATATCGAATGTTGGATTATAAATTCGAAATAGACCTGGGCGAATCACTGATTTACGTGCTCATGCGATTGACTAATTAAAATTACCTAGGAATTGTTTTATAAATAAATTGGGCTTTGTTTGATTTAATTGCTTAATATTACTGAATTGCGCAATTTATTGGTAATTGATTATTATTTATAATTAAGCTGTGAATCATACTTGATTGAGCTGATTGTGACTAATTAAATGATTATGGACTAGTACTGAAGGTGGACTAGTCAGTTAATGGGTTAATTGGGCTCGAGGGCCCATGTGATCGCACGTGGAATGGGAGAGTTAGCTTACTTATGACATAAGGATGATTAGTACCTGGAGTGATAATTGGATCCGTATTCTTGAGGCTTGCGTGAGAAATGAGGCTTGCGTGAGAATTGATGGGACCAATAGGAGCCTTAAAGTGAGTGTTGTTTATCCCCTTTTTACAATTTCTAACCAAGGGTTGGGTGAGGCCTGAGGCGCCTACTAATGCTTGGTGATGGGTTGATATCGTATTATTAGACTACGGGTATTTTTGAGAGACACGAGACTACTTCTAACCTATAATTTTGATTTTATAAATATATTGGTTTGATCTCTTCGTGGATCCTTTGTAAACATTGAATCGATTTATTTTAGTTGAGGAGTTTCTTTTATACACTTGGGTTGTCAGGGATTTATTTATTGTATACGTTGTATTTATTTAATTATCACTATTTGGTCAACAACGACTCTTGGGAATGTCGCGAATTATCAACCGGTGATGAATATTTTTAGGGACTGCTGGGTGCTCGGATCCGAGGCATGACAGAATGAGTTTCGACAACTGTTGACCGAAGGGGTTGCAAGCGAGGCCGTGTGCAACTTTTAAGAAAGGTTTGGATTGTTGAGTGATCGAGTAATTATATCAAATGATGCAGAATCAGTCAGTGAATAATCTCAAAGCCACGAACATTATTGTGTTTTATCTCACAAAAAAAATTGATGTGGCTCCATCAAAGCATTTTCATCGACAACTTTGCTTCATCAAAGTCGCATTCCACGCAATAGAGCAATATTTTAACTTGATCCAAACAAAATAGATCTTATCTGCTAAATTATAGAATGAGAGTCGCATGAAACTTGGTGATCCTCGAGGCATGGATCAACCTGTAAATCCCAATTTCGATAGTCGTGTTGCTTTTTTATTCATACATAAGGGACCCTTGCTTCCTTTCCGAGACCAACTTTCCCCACAAATGACGTAGTTGGAAGCATAATCCAATGATAACGTTCTTCTCGGTTCATCTGTTGAGAAATCGCGAGAATCGATGCCAGATAGACAACACTTTGGAAAATGATCATCGGAGGTCTTAAAAAAAGACTCGGGAAGCTAGAGCTACAATCAGTGCCATTCGATAAAGCGCTTGAAACGGGACGGGACCGGAAAACACAGATACGAGACGATGGAAAGACCCTGAAAGTTCAAAAGTCAACAATCAATTTGCACGAACAACTAAAGAAGGTCCAATCTGTCGAAATGAATTTGATCCTATCAACGGTGTAAAAAAGTAATGAAAATCGCACAACATAAGAATTTATGTGGTTAGGCAGGAGAGATTTTCTGCCTAACTACGTCCACGAAAAATGAAATCTGTTTCACTAATGATGAAGAAAAGTGTACAACCGCTCTCCTTACAATCTCTAATTAACCCTAGAGACCTATTTCGTCCTAAAGATATATAGCGAAACCCTGCACGATACAAATTATAAAATTGCCCACATAACTTAAATTAGGAAACTTTCATCATATAGATTATGCATGACTAAACATGAAATACCTCTAGTGCGAGAAAGGTGACAGAGCTTTTAAAGAAGAAATCGTTTTTGTCTGATCCAGTTCCAACAGATATTGATGCCTTTAAGCAGATTTCAGTAGAGGACTTCATGAAGAGGGGGTCTGGTCACTATGACATGATAGAAGATATAGAATTGACTGAAGAAGAGATGGATATGTTCTTGGCTTTACGTCCATTCACTAATGCTTCACCTTACATGGTTGTGGAGACGATGTCACTCGCGAAGGCTCTTATACTTTTCCGGGAAGTTGGCTTGAGACAGTGATACCTAAAGTCTCGGGGGTAAGCTCTCATTTTCACTTCAATTCTGTCAAAAGCTATCTATTGTTTTTTTCTTCTTTTGCATCGAAATGCCCTACTGCCAATTTAAATAGAGTACTATACCATCACTCTGTTTACTTGTAAAATAGACTTTTTCTTTTTTATTGGAGCATTGGCAATATATAAAAAACCGCCTTTGCCTTCCTTCTTTTCAGCAAATTGGGCCATTTTTCAAAATCCCATCCTCTTTTTTTGGCCTCGTACTTGATTTTCTCACCGTCACCTCTTCTGTTCTTATTTCTCTCGATTATCTCTCGTATCTTCAAGTTTACACCTCTTCTGTTCTTATTTCTCTCGATTATTTCTCTTATCTTCAAGTCTAACCCTGCAAAAAGGATTTTGGTGAGTAGTGCCAAATATCGATGTAGCTTCACTAGCTCGGCTTTGCACTAAGATGTCCTCCTCTCCCTGTTAGCTGAATTTCTGTATGTTCAGCTACTTGACATGTGTCGGCTTCCTTGTTTCACTTAAAACTTGGAGTCCATCCGTGTTGGCCATCACAATTGATTTTTCTTCCCATCTCTTGTGAGTTTTTGGTGGGGACAATCGGCCGGCGGAGCTCGCCGGCCAAGTGTGTTTCTCAAAGAAAAACAAGGAAAAAAAAGAAAAAAAATTTCGGGTCCGGTCATCGCCATGTGGCCGCCACGTCGTCGCCGGCGAGGTCCGGCGCGCCACGTCGTCGCCACGTAGGCATCTTCCGGCCAAAGTCCGCCGGAAGGACTCAACCGGCAAAATTGCAAAAGGTTTAGGACTTATTTGGCATAAAAAAAAAGGTTTATGACTTATTTGGCAAAATAGCAAAAGGTTGAGGACCAAATTGGCAATTCTCCCGTTTTTGGTGTGACACTTCAATGTGACTGGGCGCGTATTTATTGCAACAGCATTCTGCTCTAGTTGAACATATTCTTTTATGTTTTATTTTAATACTGACGCCCCTTTATATTGCAGAGATCGCCTGTGGTGGGCATATTAACGAGACATGATTTTATGCCCGAGCACGTGTTGGCATTGCACCCAACCCTCATTAGGAGCAGATGGAAGAGATTAAGACTACGGTTTCCCCGCCTATTGAAACTTTTTTAGCATGCCCTGTCGAGCATTCTGGAATTTATCCAGGAAAATTGCTCCTCAATCAGGCCAGGTTTTGTGGGATTCGTGCAGCATAGAGCTTATTGGAAGCAACATATCATCAGGTGATATGCCTTGATCGAACCCTACAAGCCCTGGAAAATTAGCCCTTTCGTCTTGCTAATCGAGCATCGTGAAGGCGGCAGTTTGTAATTTATTTGCACGATGAATGTGTGAACAGGAAGTTTCGGCTTGCATAATCATGGTGCTGCGGGAGTACTTTTGCTGCGACTGAGATGCCAGAGATGCGGTGGCCTCTTGACAGTAAGATGAAAGATGTGCAGAGTAACTGATGATAGTTTCCTCTTATGCAGTAAATCTAGGAACAGGGGCACTCCCTCTTCGTGTACTGATCACTCATGCTAATTGTAAACTAAATTGCTTTTAGAAGTGGTAAGTTTTGCATGATGTCGTCAAGTCCACGAGCACTATCTATATGTCGGCACGACGTCCACTTAACCAAACGTATTGGATTTGAAACCCGGAGCTCCTGTATACAAAACTTTTGTAGGATATTTGCAAAATTATGGTACATGCATGATTGCTGCAACCATTCCTCTCCAAGTTGTACAAGATCCGTCGCATTCTTAGCACTGACTCAGCACGATGCCGCGGATCACATCTTCTCCATCACGTTCATCTCATAAAGTCTCCAACCAATCGTGTACGACGCTGAAGTCAAAGTCTTCCAAATTTGTCTGTTCCTTGGGAAGATATCTGGGTCCCGGCAATCTTCATGGAGCAGACTGACCCTTTTCTAGTCTTGACAAGTTGTCTTTCACCATTGATTCTCTATAATAGAAAAAAGAAAAAAGAAAGAGAAGATGGAGAAAAATAAATTTACAAAGGTATTGTCATAAAAAAAGTTAATATCAATACTATGGTAAGATAATTTCTATTTAAATTTTGATGAATATATTAATAGAACTAATAAGATACTTTAAGAGAAAAAGAACGAAATCAAGTAAAAAGGAAAAAAATCGAATCCTTATCATCTTCTTTTAAATGGTTTATTAATGTGCAAAAACAAAGATCCATTAATAAAATGTATTTAAAAATACCACCTTATATCTAGATTAATTATTTCCTGTTAGTACAGATGGAGCTTTGATAAAACTTCAGAACCTTTGGCGAAATCAATGAATGAAAGTGGAAGAACTGGAGTTTAACCCCCTTTTCTTTTCCGGGCAAACTAATCACTTCCTGAAAGGATCATTACTTCTACCTATTTAGTGTAGGATTCCAAGAGATATCGATACCATATTGTGTCTGGCTTTTTCAATTGCTTCTGATCCGTGTAATAGAATGTAATCCGAGAAAGATAGGTGTGCTGACATGGGCAAAGTCGGTCCATACATTTGGTTCGTCGTCGCCATGGGGGAAAGAGGAGGAATAGTCTCCACTACGCGAGAGACTCGGGTAGCATAGAAAGTGGAAAATCTATATAAGATCGCTGGTTTCATTCTCAAGGCAGAAGTAGCTCAACTCAAGGAGCACACAAGTTTTCACCTAACATGGCTCCGGTGATACTAGGAATCCTTCTAGTACTTGTTCCACTTCCACTTTCTGCCGTAGCTCAGATCCGCGGCAACTTAAGCGTGGGCTTCTCGTTGACGGCGAATGACAGGAACTCTTCCTTGCTGTCGCCGTCGGGCGAGTTCGCCTTCGGGTTCCGGAAAATGGGAAGTGGAGCTCATTTGTTGGCTATATGGTTCGAGAAGATAGAGGACAAAACCATAGTCTGGTCTGCGAATGGCGATAATCTAGCACCTGAAGGTTCGAAAGTCCAGTTGACTGCCGATGGCGGACTGGTGCTTGCTGACCCGAAAGGAAGAGAGCTGTGGTCCCCTAACCTGGCCGGCTCTGGCGTAGCGTATGCAGCCATGCTGGACACGGGGAACTTGATCGTAGCAAGCGGTAACCACGTCAAGTTGTGGGATACCTTCAGCCATCCGACCGATACAATACTGCCTACGCAACGGTTAGACCTAGGGAGTACAGTTAAGGCTCGCTACTCCGAAGTTGATTACTCCGCCGGGAGATTCGTCTTCAAACTGCAAGGCGACGGAAATCTTGTGCTCTATGCCACTCCCTCTCCGCTGGCCGCTTCAGATGCATACTGGGCCTCCGACACCGTAGACAGCGGCTTCTGGTTGATATTCAATCAGAGTGGTAAGGTCTACCTCACGGCTAGAAATGGAACAGTACTCAATAACATCACCTCGCACGCAGACACAGTTCCAAGCAGCGGATTTTACCATAGAGCGATCCTTGAATACGATGGGGTCTTCAGGCAGTATGTCCACCCTAAGCTGGCAAATTCGAGCTGGTCAATGAACTGGTCGCCGGTCTCTACCCCGGTCCCTCCAAATATATGCACGAGTATCCGGCGAGTGACTGGTATTGGAGCTTGTGGCTTCAACAGCTACTGTACTCTTGGAGACGATAAGATTCAGAGGCCCCGATGCCAGTGCCCACCTGGATATACTCTGTTAGATTCGACGAACGAGATGAATGGATGCAGACCGGACTTCATATCACAGAGTTGTGACGGAAGTAGGCCTGAAAAAGACCAGTTTATTTTGCGTGACATGCTCAATACAAACTGGCCGATGTCTGATTATGAGTTGAGCACGTTACAAACTGAGGACGAATGCCGAGAGGCTTGCTTGGCAGATTGTTTTTGCGCAGTCGCTGTTTTCCTCGAAGGAAATTGCTGGAGAAAGACGATCCCTCTATACAATGGCAGGATGGATCCTAGTCAGGGTACAAAAGCTCTGATCAAGGTAAGGAAAGAGAACTCGACTTCAACATCTCCAGGAAACGGCCATAAGAATAAAAACAACTCGACGCTGGTGATCATCGAATCAGTGCTGTTGAGTAGTTCCGTGTTTGTGAACTTGCTTTTACTCCTCATTAGCTATTTAAATATTAAAAGCTTCCGATCTAGGGATTCTGAGTCTTCACGACCAGTCCAGATCAACCAAGCCACATGCACGGAGACTTTCAGTTATCAGGAGCTTCAAGAAGCAACAGGTGGATTTAAAGAAGAGCTGGGGAGGGGTGCTTTTGGAGCAGTGTATAAAGGTGTTCTCAGATCCAAAGATTCAAACTTTGTGGCAGTAAAAGTGTTGGCAACAAAGACCGGAGAAAGCGAAAAGGAGTTCGAAAGAGAAGTTAGTGCGATTGGCCAAACCAACCACAAGAACTTAGTGCAGTTGCTCGGATTCTGCAATGAGGGTCAACACCGACTACTGGTGTATGAATTCATGAGCAACGGCAGCTTGGCGGATTTTCTTTTTGGCTCCTCAAGGCCCAGCTGGTACAAAAGAACTGACATTGCCTGTGGTGTGGCGCGGGGGCTCTCTTACTTGCATGATGATTGCACCAGGCATATAATCCACTGCGACATCAAGCCGCAAAATATTCTTCTTGATGGTTCTCTGACTGCAAAAATATCAGACTTTGGATTAGCTAAGCTCTTGATGGTGAACCAGACACGAACCACCACCGGGGTCAGAGGGACCAGAGGTTACTTAGCACCAGAATGGTTCAGGAATATGCCTATTTCTGCCAAAGTAGACGTTTACAGCTTCGGCATATTGTTGCTCGAGCTCATCTGCTGCAGAAAGAACTATGAGCCGGAAGCGGATACTGAGGCTCAGATTGTGCTGGTCGACTGGGTGTATGACTGCTACCACGACGGGAGCATGCTTCAGATAGTGGAGAGCGACGAGGAGGCATCAAGTGACATGAGGAGGGTGAGAAGATTTGTGATGACGGCATTGTGGTGCATCCAGGAAGACCCGGCTCTGAGGCCAACCATGAAGAAGATCACTCAGATGTTGGAAGGATCCCTTGAAGTCTCAGTTCCCCCAGATCCAACCTCTTTTATGAGTTCAATATGATTTTGCTTGTCTAGAGAACTAATGTATTTAATCGTGAAACGTATTTGTATTGGTCTGTAAGTGCTATCACTCCATAATAAACTTTTTCATAATGTCTTCACATGGTTCCCGCTTAACTAAGCTAGATCTTACTCTCAGCTTTACATTTCCTCGCATGTATTCAAGAGAGGATGAGTTTCGATGAGTGTTCACCAAAGGGATTGCAAGCAAGGCCGCATGCAACTTTTAAGAATGGTTTAGATTGTTGAGTGATCAAGTAATTATATTAAATGATGCAGAATCAGTCAGTGAATAATCTCAAAGCCACGGGCATTATTGTGTTTTATCTCTTAGGAATTATTTGTGGATTTTATCCTTGCATGTCACGAAAAAAAACTGATGTGGCTCCATCAAAGCATTTTCATCGACAACTTTGCTTCATCAAAGTCGCATTTGGTGCGGTAGAATAGTGTTTTAACTTGGTCCAAGCAAAACAGATCTTTACTGCTAAATTATAAGACGAGAACCACAGAAACTCGCCAATCCTCAAGGCATGGATCTGCCCAAAAATCCCAATTTCGACTATTGCTTCTTTATTCTCACTTCCTTTTAGCGACCAACTTTGCCCGCAAATCACGTAGTTGGAAGCATAATCCAACGATTACTTTCTTCTTGGCTCATCTGTTGAGATATCAGGAGAAACGATGTAAGGTAGACAATACTTTAGAAAATGATCATTGGAGGTCTTGGATAAACGACCTGGGGAGCTAGAATTATAGTCAATGCTGTTGAGGTTGTCCCACATCGGTTGTGGAAGGGGTTGATGGGCCATTTATAAGTGTGAGGGAAAGCCTCATCCTTTGAGCTAGCTTTTGGGATGAGAGAGGTCCAAGATCACCCAATCTGGTATCAGAGCCCAGGTTACCAACAAGTCTGGACCCAACAGTCACGCGGGAGAGTTATGGGTTGTTGCCGGTCCAACCTAGGCCCGATATGTGAGGGGGAGATTGTTGAGGTTGTCTAACATCAGTTGTGGAAAAGGGTTGATGGACTATTTATAAGTGTGAGGGAAAGCCTCATCTTTTGAGCTAGCTTTGAGGATGAGAAAAGCTCAAAATCACCTAACACAAATGCTATTCAATAATGTGTTCCAAATGGGATGGGACTGTAAAACATAGACACGAGACGATGGAAAGACCCTGAAAGATCAAAAGTGAACAATGAATTTGCACGAACAGCTAAAGAGGGTTTGATTTCGTAGTTGTGTTGGTCAGATATGGCGTCGGCCACCTCGTTCACTATGGTTTTCACATCATTCTCTGATAGAACGGACGTTGCTTTGGTCAAAGGGTCTCCGTCTTTGGTTTGTTTCACCTCAGAGAAAGTCTGCTAGCGCCAATTTCACAGAAGTACGTGAATGCCCCATTAATGCAGAGAAGCAGATATTTAAGATGCCAACAATAATCATTCTAATCCTGGACATGATTTTTGCCTTTTTTTTTCTTTATTTCTATTCATTCAACGAGTTTTTAAGTAGAAAAGAGCTTTTGATAATTTTACAGAATTTCTATTCTCAGAACAAGAATTCGATAGATCTTTTTAATTTCTATTCCCGTCGTTGGCTGAACATCTGCCTGTTAATGGTGAGCAGTGGGCCGAGATAGCAAGCATTGGTTGGGATGGTGGTGAGAGCAAGCATTGGTTGGGATGGTGGTGAGAGCAAGCAATCAGGAACTTTTTGTTTTTGTTCTACAAATAGAGAATCTGAATTTTTTTTTACTCTTCATTTTTATTCTAAACGTATTTCTAGACTAAAAGTTTGTTTAGAAATAAAAGAATGAAATTGTATTATCAAATTGATTTCTATTCTAAATCGATTTTTTAGAACATATAGTTATCATGTGTACCCTTATGTTATTATGAGCTTACTCCCTTGCATGCATGACGCCATTCCATTTGATGCTATATGCTTTCCTCCAATTTTCACTTATTTTCATATGGCTTGGGGCCTAATTCCATCTTTCTTCAGCCGGCCCATGCTAGGGTTTCGCGTTCTTGCCTTGTTGGGCCATGGCTTGGTCCATTATCCCTAGGATTTTGATCATGCTACTTATTAGAGATAAAAATAATCCCCAATGTTAAGAAAAAGCACAATCTCCTCAATTGTGATGAGATGTGGTGAGAAGCATGAGTGCGGGATAATGCGAATTCAGATGTTTCTTTTTTACTAAGGATTAACAAATTAAACCCCTAATTTTATGAAATGTTATAAAAAAAATCTAATAGATAAAAATTTAGGTGTAAACAGTACGGCCTTAAGCAAGAACCGTGTCTATCCAATTGGAACCAAGCTCCACTCAAGTTCATCCACCTCCAATCTTCATCACCTTTTAGGCACTGCATGGGAATGTTTCTGTTCCTTTATTATTAATTTTTTTGTTCTTTTGTTACTCGAAACCAAAAACGAATAGAAACTGTTTGGTAACGCCAACTTATTTTTCTGTTATACGGAATAGAAAAGTAGCCAGTGAATAGATTTGGAACAAAAACAAGAAAAACAAAATTAGTTTCTTATTCCTGGAAACAATTTCCAGAAATAATTTCTTTTTTATTTTTGTTTGTTCATCTCTCTTGCCACGGCCACCACTGGCCACCGCCAACTGATGGCCGCCTCCGCCGCTTGTTGATTGCCGCTGATTGTCGGTGTTCTCCAACCACCAGCCGCCTCCGCCACTGGCCACCAATACCGGCCACTGCCGTCCTCCGACAACCTGAAGCTGCCAACCACTGCTGCTCGACCGCTGCTGCCATCGACCGCTAAGAGATAGTGCCGACGACCAAAGTTCGCTGCCCGATTACCATTAGCAATCACCGGCAGCCGACCGCCATTCAGCCGCTAGCAGCATTCGGTCATCTGTGAGTAAGAAGAAAAAACGAAAAACACATTCATATTATTTTTTCTATTCCAAATATACAAATTTTGTGTAGTTACCAAACACCTTATTTTACTCAAAAATTGTTCCGGAAAGTAGAAATAGAAAAAAATTATTTCTAAAAAGAAATTGTTCTCCGGAACATAAATGTTACCATTCACACATGTCTTGAAATCTATTATGTTTTGGTTTGTTTATCACACACGAAGCACTAAATTCAAATTTTAAAGTCAAATGTGCTAGCTTGCCTCACCCAACCAACATCTACAATATTTTTATTAAGTTATTGACTTGATACTTCATTGATCCTCTATGAGCTCGTATGTTTTTACAAGATAAGTGTACTAAATTCTAAAAATTTATTACAGACGTGCATTCGAGACAAGAAACATTCAAAAAAAAAAAAATACAATGGAGTGTTTAAATCTGTCAAATTAATTCGATTAAGTTCTTCTATTAGCTGATTCCATTTGGCTAATAGCAGAAACTATCTTAACATTTTTTTTTTTGAAGAAAGAGGTGCTGATAAGGTTGCTTCGTCCACCATTTCAGAAAAAAAAAGTGTTTATATATTAATTGCAAGATAGAACATTTGGCATTTAATATATTTTAATATTGTTTTTTTCCTCTCAAATGGACGATTAGGCAACCACGTTTGTGCCTCTCTCATTGAACAACAATGAAAAACTGCTATCAGTTTTTCCGTTAATCATGTTGGACAGAAATAGACTTGATCATTTTGATAAATAAGATTTCGTTTCACGTTTTTTTTAATGCACGACTGCAACGAGTTTTAGAACTCCTAGTGCACTTATCCTCATATTTAATTAACTCCTATATCCAAGATTCTTGCAGAGAGTATATGCAGAGTTATATTGATTGGTTAGTAATGCAACCATTCCTTTCCAAGTTGCCTGAGATTCATGGCAATCTAACCACTACATCATCACAACACTTGGGATCACATCCAGCGAGCGCGTGCTGACACGCAACACCACATCAAATTTTCACGTACATTTGGAGCACTTGCCGTTTGTGATTCAAAACATTCGATTTCCACAAAGTGTCTTGGAATCGGTTTGATTCCATAGGATATGAATCGACTCCGGTCTCTGCCTTCTTCCCCATCATTTTCATCTCATGAAGTCTCCACCAAACACAAAAGACGTTCCGGTCCAAGTCTTGCAAATACGTCCGATTTATTCTTGGAAGATTTCTGGGTCATCGCATAGTTTGAGGGCCACGCCCAAGCAGACTTGCCGGCTTCTAAATTTTATGAATTTGTGCTGCCGGTCAATGAAATTCCGACGTAAGCCTACTCCAACAACGTATGATTACAATATTCCATTCGCCAACAGATGGATCACTCATAAAACATTACAACAATTGGTGAAAAAAAATTTATTTTAGATATATGTCGATAATGTCGACTTGGATATCCCGAGTAAGATAGATTTGGTTTATACGGAGAATGAGTAATCACCTGCCTTTGTTGACGTTAAGTATGGGAGAGTTTAGGATATAATAGAAAATTCTATCACGAAACGCCGGTTTCAATTTAAAGGCTGAAGTAGCTCAACTCGAGAAGCACGCAAATTTTCACCTAACATGGCTCTGGTGGTTCCGGGAATCCTTCTCGTACTTGTTCCACTTCCACTTTCCGCCGAAGCCCAGACCCGCGCCAACTTAAGTGCGGGCTCCTCGTTGACGGCGAATGACAGGAACTCTTCCTTGCTGTCGCCATCGGGCGAGTTCGCCTTCGGATTCCGGAAAATGGGAAGAGGAGCTCATTTGTTGGCCATATGGTTCGAGAAGATAGAGGACAAAACCATAGTCTGGTCTGCGAATGGCGATAATCTAGCACCTGAAGGTTCGAAAGTCCAGTTGACTGCCGACGGCGGACTGGTGGTTGCTGACCCGAAAGGAAGAGAGCTGTGGTCTTCTACCCTGACCGGCTCTGGCGTAGCGTATGCAGCCATGCTGGACACGGGGAACTTGATCCTAGCAAGTGGGAACCACGTCAAGTTGTGGGATACGTTCAGCAATCCGACCGATACGATGCTGCCAACGCAACGGTTAGCCCAAGGGAGTATAGTTAAGGCTCGCTACTCCGAAATTAATTACTCCGCTGGTAGATTCATCTTCAGACTGCAAACCAACGGAAATCTTGTGTTCTATGCCACTCCCATTCCGCGGGCCGATTCAGATGCATACTGGACCTCTGACACCATGGGCAGCGGCTTCCAGTTGATATTCAATCAGAGTGGTCAGGTCTACCTCACGGCTAGAAATGGAACAATAGTCAATAACATCACCTCAGACACAGTTCCAAGCAGCGGATTTTACCGTAGAGCAATCCTTGAATACGATGGGGTCTTCAGGCAGTATGTCCACCCAAAGATAGCAAATTCGAGCTCTGGCTGGGAAATGGGCTGGTCGTTGGTCTCTTCCCCGGTCCCTTCAAATATATGCACGAGTATCAGGCGAGAGATCGGTACTGGAGCTTGTGGCTTCAACAGCTACTGTACTCTTGGAGACGATAAGATTCAGAGGCCCTGATGCCAGTGCCCACCTGGATATACTCTGTTAGATTCAACGAACGAGATGAATGGATGCAGACAGGACTTCGTATCACAGAGTTGTGACGGAAGTAGGCCTGAAAAAGACCAGTTTATTTTGCGTGACTTGCCCAATACAAACTGGCCGATGTCTGATTACGAGCGTAATCTGGGCCACACTGAGGACTGGTGCCGTGAGGCTTGCTTGGCTGATTGTTTCTGCGCAGTCGCTGTTTTCCACGACGGAAGGTGCAGGAGAAAGAAGATGCCTCTTTTCAATGGCAGGATGGATCCTAGTGTGAGTGGAAAAGCTCTGATCAAGGTCAGGAAAGATAACTCGACTTCAACGTCTGCAGGAAACGGCCATAAGAAGAAAAAGAACTCGACTCTGGTGATCATCGGATCAGTGCTGTTGAGTAGTTCTGTGTTTGCGAACTTGCTTTTACTCCTCATGAGCTATTTAAATAGTAAAAGCTTCCGATCTAGGGATTCTGAGATTTCACGACCAGTCCAGATCAACCAAGCCACAGTCACGTAGACTTTCAGTTATCAGGAGCTTCAAGAAGCAACAGGTGGATTCAAAGAAGAGCTGGGGAGGGGTGCTTTTGGAGCAGTGTACAAAGGTGTTCTCAGATCCGAAGATACAAACTTTGTGGCAGTAAAAGTGTTGGTAAGAAAGACCGGAGAAAGCGACAAGGAGTTTGAAAGAGAAGTTAGTACAATTGGCCAAACCAATCACAAGAACTTAGTGCAGTTGCTCGGATTCTGCAATGAGGGTCAACATCGACTACTGGTGTATGAATTCATGAGCAACGGCAACTTGGCGGATTTTCTATTTGGCACTTCAAGGCCCAGCTGGTACAAAAGAACTGACATAACCTGTGATGTGGCGCGGGGGCTCAGTTACTTGCATGATGATTGCACCAGACATATAATCCACTGCGACATCAAGCCGCAAAACATTCTTCTTGATGGTTCTCTGACTGCAAAAATATCAGACTTTGGATTAGCTAAGCTCTTGATGGTGAACCAGACGAGAACCACCACCGGGGTCAGAGGAACCAGAGGTTATTTAGCACCAGAATGGTTCAGGAATATGCCTATTTCTGCCAAAGTAGACGTTTACAGCTTCGGCATATTGTTGCTTGAGCTCATCAGCTGTAGAAAGAACTACGAGCCGAATGCGGAAACTGAGGCTCAGATTGTGCTGGTCGACTGGGTGTATGACTGCTACCACGATGGGAGCATGCTTCAGATAGTGGAGAGCGACGAGGAGGCGTCAAGTGACATGAGGAGGGTGAGAAGATTCGTGATGACAGCATTGTGGTGCATCCAGGAAGACCCGGCTTTGAGGCCAAGCATGAAGAAAATCACTCAGATGTTGGAAGGAGTCCTTGAAGTCTCAGTTCCTCCAGATCCAACCTCTTTTATGAGTTCAATATGATTTTGCTTGTTTAGAGAACTAATGTATTTGATTGCGAAAATATTTGTATAGGTCTGTAAGTGCTATCACGGCAGAATAAACTTTTTCATAATGTCTTCACATGGTTCCCGCTTAACTAAGCTAAATCTTACTCTCAGCTTAACATTTCCTCGCATGTATTCAAGAGAGAATGAGTTTCGGCGATAGTTCGCCAAAGGGATTGCAAGCGAGGCCGCAATGCAACTTTTAAGATTGGTTTAGATTGTTGAGTGATCAAGTAACTATATCAAATAATGCACAATCAGTCAGTGAATAATCCCAAAGCCACCGGCATTAATGTGTGTCATCTCTCAGGAATTATTCATGGATTATATCTTTGTATGTCACGAAAAAACTGATGTGGCTCCATCAAAGCATTTTCATCGACAACTTTGTTTCATCGAAGTTGCATTCGATACGGTAGAACAGTGTTTTAACCTGATCCAAGCAAAAAGAGATCTTCTCGGCTAAATTATAGGATCAGGACCACATGAAACTCACCGATCCTTGAGGCATGGATCAACCCTGAAATTCCAATTTCAACAGTTATGTTGCTTTTTTATTCATATAGAAGGGACTCTCACTTCCCTTCGGCGACCAACTTTACACGCAAATTACGTAATTGGAAGCATAATCCAATGGTTACTTTCTTCTCGATTCATCTGTTGAGAAATTGCAAGAAGCGATGCAAGGGCGGACAACACTTTGGAAAATGATCATCCGAGGTCTTGGATAAACGACCTGGGAAGCTAGAGGTACGGTTAGTGCCATTAGATAAGGCGTTCCAAACGGGACGAGACTGGAAAACACACAGACACGGTATGATGGAAAGACCCTGAAAGATCAAAAGTCAACTATCAATTTGCACGAACTGCTAAAGAGGGTTCGATTTCGTAGTTGTCTTGGTCAGATATGGTGTCTGCCACCTCCTTTCCTATCGTTTTCATGTCATTCTCGAGCGATAGAACGGACGATGCTTTGTGAAGGGTCTTCGTCTTTGGTTTGTTTCACCTCGGAAAAGGTCTGCTTGCGCCAATTTCGTAGAAGTAGGCGAAAGCCCGATTAATGCAGTTGGAGGAGCAAATATTTAGGGCGCCCGATAATAATCATTATATTCCTGTACATAATTTTTGGCTTTTTTTATTTTACTTCTATTCCAAGTTGCCTGAGGGCAAAACGGGTCGCCCTCCGCTCAGCAAATTGTCGTTTTTGGGGCTTCCAGAAGCGGAAGAGAGAGAACCTACAATACATACAACTGGTGCCGATTTTGTTTTTAAAAGGGGTAAAGTCGGGTTTCTGATAAGTTACTAAGGGCAAAAAAGGAAACTGATTAAGTTTTATTAACCCTATCCTCGGCATTCTGAAAATGTTGAAATGTGAAGGTTACTTCAAGTTGGCTAAGTAATTTCTCAAGACCAACTTTCACCTCAAAACCTAAAGAAATGTTTGCCAAACACCCCAACATTTTCCCAAGTGGCTTTGGGACTTCAAAGGGCTTTTCAAATGCCCAACCAAACACACCCTAAGCACTAGAGCATCACAACACATGCGATCACATCCAGCAAGAACGTGTTGGACATGTGATTTCCACATACATTCGGAATACTTGCGATTATGAATCATGTTTGATTTCCTAGGGAATGAATCGAACTCTGCTCTCTGCCTTCTTCCCCATCATTTTCATCTCGTGAAATCTCCAACAGACACAAAAGATGTTCCGGTCCATGTCTTGCAAATGCGTCCGTCTCTCCTTATAAAATTTATGGGTCATGGCAAAGCTTGAGGGCCACGCCCAAGCAGACTTGCCTGGTTGTAAATTTCATAAGTTTGCACTGCCAGCCAATGAAATTCCAACCTAAGCTTACACTCCAATCACGTATGATTACAATATTCCATTCGTCGACAAATCTCCGTGCAAGCGATGCTTTTCTAATATGAATATTACATTATAAGTCTCGTTGGCAATATCATAAGATGGTGGTTTAACCAACTGATGTTAATTTACAAACAATCTCGACCGATTATCAACTTTAGGTGAAATATATAATAAATTGATAAGTAAATTAGCAATTTGCTACTTAACAGATGGACCACTTGTAAAACATTACAACGTACAATTGGTGAAAATCCATATTTTTCTTATATATCGATAATGTCGACATGAACATCCCGAGCTAGTAGATTTGGTTTAAACGGAGAATAAGTAATTACCTGACTTTATCGATGGGAAGTACGGGAGAGCTTCGGATAGAATAGAAACTTCTATAACGAAATGCCGGTTTCGTATAACCTCCTGCTGGAGAAGGTTCTTCGTGTCGACAGCCTCATAATGAGCAAGCTCCCTTTCCTTTCCTTCTCAGTAATTACAAATATGGGATTATGGAGTAACAATCAATTGATCATAACGACTTCTTTCTTTCAGAAAAGGCATTGCCTACAAAGTTGTGCTTGCTTGCTGGATTTCAATTTTCACGTCGTGTCTCCTGTCTGGACTACTGTGGCCAGCTTCTTATCGAGTTTGTCCACCCGATGCCAGAGAAGCCTGTCCCACAATAGGCCGATCTGGCAACTACAAGAAGTTGTAATGTCCAGTTTCAATGTCCTCCTGGACATTACAACGATCTTGCTAGCCTAATATTCAACACGAATGATGATGCAATAAAAAAAAAAAAAACTCTTTAGCAAGGGCACGGACGACGAGTTCCAGTATTCTTCTATAATTATATTCTTTATCACATGTTTTTTCTTGAGTATACTTAGCCATGGCATTGTCGCTCCTGCTGGCCTTTTTGTACCTGTGATAGTTACTGGTGCATCTTATGGGCGTTTTGTTGGAATGTTGATCGGTTCTCATTCCAATCTTAACCATGGTCTTTTTGCTGTGCTGGGTGCTGCTTCTTTTCTTGGTGGATCTATGAGAATGACAGTTTCTCTATGTATAATCCTTTTGGAACTGACGAACAATCTACTGTTGCTACCCTTGATGATGGTGGTTCTTATTTCAAATACGGTAGCTGATGCTTTCAATGGCAACATCTATGACCTTACCATGAAAGAAAAGAGCTTTCCTTACCTTGAGACCCATGCTGAGCCATATATGAGACAACTAACAGTCAGTGATGTAGTGAGCGGGCCCCTCTGCTGTTTAATGGCATCGAAAAGGTTGCTAATGTGGTGCATGTGTTACAAACTACAAGGTATAACGGGTTTCCCGTTATTGATGAACTTCCACATTCAGAGTCCCCCCTTTCTGTATGGTTTAATTCTCCTTGCTCATATGACAGAGCTTTTAAAGAAGATCCGGTTCCAACAGATATTGATGCCTTTAAGCAGATTTCGGTAGAGGACTTCATGAAGAGGGGATTGGGTCATTATAACATGATCGAAATATAGAATAGACTGAAGTATTGGATATAGTCTCCTGAAGGACTCGAGAAGCTCAGTAAGGATAACAGAGGAGCTCGCTGGAAGAAGAAACTAGAAGACTTCCAATAACACGTGTCAATAGTTTATCATTCCCTCTGTTACAGCTGGATAACAACTTTCTGTTAGTGTACGTCTTGTATAAAAAGCTTAGTAGAAGAGTTAATCAGTATGAGATTGTAATATAGAAAAACAGAGTAAGAGAGAGAGGCTGATAGAGAGAGAAAGTCGTCTATCATACTTTGTATCTTGAAGATCAATATCAAAGAGGAACTTCAGTGAATCCTCATCGCAGTCTTCATCTCTTCATCATCTCCAGTATTATCATTTGAAGGTTTCATATACTTTCTTATGGTATCAGAGCGTGTCGATCCAGAAGGAGTTTCAGGTACGCAAGTCTAGTTGACAATGGCGACAAGGATTTCAAAGTTTCCATTTCCGATTCACGTTAACATCAGTAACTTCGTCACAATCAAACTCGCGGAAGATAATTTTCTGCTATGGGAAGCACAGATTCTTAGATTTCTTAAGAGTCAGGAACTCATCGGCTTTATTGATAGTGAGATTCCTCCTCCACCACGAACTGTAAGAGGTGAAATCGAAGGAAGAGAAGTTGAAGAACAGAACAGGGATTATGTTGATTGGTTGAAGACAGATCAATTGATCTCGTCTTGGATCAGTGGAGCCATCTCTGAAAGCATATTGGGGTTAATCATCGGCATTGACACAGCATATGAGGTATGGCATACTCTTTGTAATTGATTCAGTCGAAAGTCAATAGCGAGGGAGTTTGAGCTGAGAGGAAAGCTTCAAGCTTGTCATAAAAGAGACCGATCTTTGACTGAGTATCTTAGAGAGTTTAAACTCATATGTGATCAATTGAATGCTATTGGAAAACCTGTTGATGAGATTACAAAAGTTTTTGGTGTATTATAGGGTTTAAGTGCTGAGTACGAAAATTTCAAAACTACAATCTACTGCCTAAAGCCCCAACCTGATTACGATGAAGTTATCTCTCAACTTGAGAGATTCGAATCAAGATTACAAAACTATGCTACTAATCAGTTTAACCCTAGTCTAGCATATTATGGGCAGAAAGTAGTAGGAAGTACCCCTAAAGCTGAGACAAACAATGATTTCAATCGCATGACCTATGCATTTGTGAGTCAAAGAGGAGCTAATCGTTTCTATGATGATAGAAGAGGAAGAGGGTTGAGTAGAGGCCAAGGTTATACTAGAGGTAATTCCTTAGGCTATCAAGGAAGGAGTCAGGGGTTCAGATTTTTTGATTTGGCTCGAGAAGCACAAGTGGTACAAAAGCAAAACTTTTCTAATTCTGGTCAAGGATTTAGACCATACGCTCAATCTATAAAGGATACAGAGAAGTTAAAACATATCCTTCCTCTGAAGGAAAGAAGTCACAAGAAGAAAAGATTACTGACAATGCAAGATTAGTCTGTCAGATTTGTAAAAAACCAGACCATGAAGCTTTAAGGTGCTAGCACAGATTTGACAACTCCTTTCAAAATGAAGAAATTCCAACTGCTCTAGCTGCTATACATCTTGAAGATTCTCAGGGAGGAGATTGGTATCCTGATACAGGAGCTACGGCTCACATTACTGCCCATCCGGGTATTCTTCTTAATTCTTCAGCATATAATGGTTCTGATAGTGTAATGATAGGAGATGGATCCTTTTTGTTGATTATTCATATTGGAAATGCATGTCTGAATACTAAGTTGGGTTCTCTACCACTCAATAATGTTCTGGTGGTGCCAAACATTAAGAAGAATCTATTATCAGTTTCTAAAATAACTGATGACTACCCTTGCTCTTTCGTCTTTAATAAATGTGGTGTTTATGTCAAGGACAATCAATCCAACACAATTCAGAAGCTTGGACAGAAAGTACAAGGGCTATACAAGATAGATCAGCAGGCAACTGAAGTCTTCTTCACTCAAAGACATAAGCAAGTAAATGAGGATGTTTGGCACTAGAGACTTGCTCATACAAATGTACAAACTCTTAAACTCCTTCATAGTCAGAATCTTATACAATGGACCAAGCAGAGTCAGTCCATGTGTAGGAGCTGTCCAATTGCCAAAAGTACAAAGTTGGCTTTTCCTCTTTCTGAAACTAGAGCAATGAGTCCTCTGGCAAGGATTCATTGCGATGTTTGGGGACCATCCCCTGTTAAGTCTTTTCAGAATTTCAGATTCTATGTTGTTTTTGTTGATGACTACTCTTGTTATAGTTGGATATATCCCATGAAATACAAGTCAGAATTCTATAATATATTTCTTCTCTTTCAGAAGTATGTTGAAAATCAATTTGATTGTCACATTAAGGTGTTTCAAAGTGATGGCGAAGATGAGTTTACAAGCATGAAAATTTAGCAACACTTTCAGAATTGTGGCATAAAACATAATCTGTCTTGTCCTTATACCCCTAAGCAAAATGGAATCTCAGAAAGGAAACACCGGCATATTGTGGAACTTGGTTCATCCATGCTCTATCATGCACGACTTCCTTTGGCTTACTGGGTCGATGCTTTCTTGACTGCCAATTATATAATTAACATTCTGCCTACACCTATTTTGCAATCAGATAATCCATACCATAAACTCTTTGGTCACATGCCACGCTATGATTTTCTAAGGGTTTTTGGTTGTGCCTGCTATCCATGTCTTCGACTGTATAAGCAACACAAGTTTGATCCACGTCCTTTAACTTATGTCTTTTTGGGATATAGTGATAAACACAAAGGGTACAGGTGTATGGTTCCAACAGATGGCCGAGTCTATGTTAGTCGACATGTTGTGTTTGATGAACACTTCTTTCCATTTGCTCATAAACTACATAGAGTATATCCTCCACTTACTGTGCTATATGAGAGGTGGCGTGCTGAAATAAAGTTCCTAGAGCCTTCTATTACCTCTGCAGCACCACAATATGTCTATAATCATCCGAGTCATCTTGTGGATACTGAGTTTTCAGCTGGCCAAGATGTTGGTTCTTCTCCAGAGGTTCCCACGTCCCATAGCTCTCTTTCCTCTGCCTCAGGGATAAGTCATCCAACTGAGTCTCCTATTGTCAATATTGAGGCACCTTCCCAACACAGCACACTTTCTACACATCCAATGCAAACTAGACTCAAGGCTGGTATTATTAAGCCTAATCCTAGATATGCTTGCTTAGCTGAATATCTAGTACCTTTAGAGCCTAAGTCTATGAAATCATCACTTGCTCATGAAGGTTGGTATAAGGCAATGCAGGAGGAAATGGATGCTTTGCATCAAAATCATACATGGACTTTGGTCCCTCGCACTGCTCAGATGAAAGTTATAGGTTGCAAATGGGTTTTTAAAACCAAACTTACTACTGCTGGTACTCTTGACAAACTAAAGGCACGTCTCGTTGCTAAAGGATTTCAGCAAGAAGCAGTTATTGATTTTGTTGAAAAATTCAGTCCTGTGGTGAAACAGGCAACCATCCGTATCTGTTGCTATGACTTGTCATTGGAAGATACATCAACTAGATGTTAAAAATGCATTTCTCCATGGTACATTACATGAAACTGTGTATATGGAGCAACTTCCACGTTTCATAACACTGCCCAATCATGTTTGTCTCCCACAAAAGTCATTGTATGGTTTAAAGCAAGCCCCACGTGCTTGGTTTGAGAAGTTTAGCACTTTTCTTTTGGAGTATGGATTCTTCTGTAGCTCCACTGATCCTTCTCTCTTCATTATGAAGTCTGCTTCAGATATAATCATTTTGTTGCTTTATGTTGATGACATCATACTCACTGGCAGCTCTACCCACATGATCAATCAATTGATAGTGTCACTTAGTTCTATTTTTCATATGAAAGACTTGGGTGACTTACATTATTTTCTGGGAGTCGAAGCTAGTTATGTGGCTGACAGATTGTTCCTCTGCCAAACCAAGTATGCCCTTGACATTTTGGATCGAGCAGGCATGAAGGATTGTAAGCCTATTTCTACACCCTTATCTTTGAAGCCTATCTTGTATTCTCGTGATAATGATCTTTGGCATGATCCTCTGACTTATAGAAGCTTGGTTGGTAGTTTGCAATACTTGACTTTAACCAGGCCAGACATCACTTTTGCCACTAATTTGCTCTGTCAGAGAATGCACAAGCCAACTATGGGAGATTATCAATGCTTGAAGAGGTGTGACATCCTGAATTTTCGACCTTGTCTCAATGAAATAAAATGGGCTTTTCGCCAACGCGCCTATGGTACTTTTTCTTAGAGCTGATCACTCACGAGTTAACAACCTATTAGGTAAAACTGTTAAGGGATATAACTGCGGTAAAATCCCTAAAAGCTACCTAGTGAGTTGGATTGTACCTAAATCGTGTTCGGTTGATTTTAACCATGAAATTGAACTCGGATTCGGAAATCGAACGTTCAAGCGTGTCACGATTTATTTTTAGGACCTCGTCTCATCTTTTCGGAGAATTCCATCGAGCCGGGAATTTTGCGGAAAAATTCAAATTGGACAAAAAGAATTTGTGGAAATTCGGATGGGTCTCTTTAATTAGATTTTTGGGCTACCAAATTGAATTATTTGATGGATAAATGGTGGAAATTCGTAGGGGCTGATTAGGGGGTTTATTTGGCCTTCATTCTTGGCTTGTTTGAGAAGCTTTGGAGGGGAAAATTGCCATTGGTCATAGTAGAAGACTTTTGGGGCTTATCTCAAGTGTTTGAGATATTTTTGGAGGACTTTTGTGGCTTTTTGTCCCCTACCAGCAGGAAGTAACGTATCTTCCTCCTCTTTCTTCTTCTTCTTCCTCATTTTTCTTCTCCTCCTTCTGCTGCTCATGCCCTCCCTACTTGCTGTGCAAGTTTCACCTCAGCTGAGCCTCTTCCGAGCTTCTTTTGGTGTCGCCGTAGGCTCGGGTTTTGCTCGTCTTCGCGCCGCCGTCGCCGTGAACCGATTTATTCTCTAATCAGGCGAGTGAACTCTCTAATCCTTTCTTAGGTTGTGATTGCACTTAGGGGTTAGATTGGTGTTGATTAGCTTGATTAGATTAGTGTTAGGTTGGATTGACACTATTAAGGATGGTTTAGTTTAGTTTAGTTTAGTGGATTTGTCTGGAATCTGTCTACTGGATGCTTGCTATTTGCCAATTTTGTGGATCGAAATTGGATGAGATTTGGAGGTCAATTCCTTCTTGAGAAATGTTTTATACATATTTAGCTATAACATATATTTTACTCAAGATTTTATGGATTTAAAATAATATTATTTCAGCTTCATTTTAAGCGAAACAGAACCCCTGTTTTTGCTGGAGTTTGTGACCTTTTGGTCTTCAATGGATTTTTATCAGCTCTTAGGGTCCGCATTTCGAAATAGTTTCTTCATGAAAGTTGTTTCTCACATATATTAGTATAACATAATAAAATTTCAGCTCAATCGGACATGTTTTGGATCTCGAACCAAGCTGGTTTTGAAAGACGTGAGCTCTGAAAACGGACACGGTTTTTGCAATGTTTTGAGCGATTTACTGCTCTCAATCCAGAAGAATTTGGGTCAAGGTGTCTTCATGAAAAATGTTCATTTATGTGTCCTTTATAACATATTAAAATTTTATAATTTTCCGATATCATTTGATTATGTTTTTGGAGTTAAAAATGGAGATACGCGAGTGGCCCTGTTTCTGCTGATTAGGGCCGATTCTGTTTTGGTGATTGTTCTTTATATAGTGTTTGCTGGACATTGCATATTTGGTGATAAGGTTGATTTGTGGCATGCTTAGAACCTTCCCGAGTTGTGGCGAGGATAACATATGAGCTCGGGAGAGGGACGACGATACGTAACGCCTCTACCCCCGCTTTACATATTGGCTCGGGAGAGGGACGGCAATACGTAACGCCTCTACCCTTGCGGCTTGGAAGAGGGATGGCGATACGTAACGCCTCTGCCCTTGCATTGCATGTTTTGGCGAGGACCTGAGGCGAGAACTTTTCGCGGGCCGAGAAACATCGGAACGCCGGATTGAACCTTTGATAATTGATGTGCAATGTGCTGGTTGGTAAAGATGTTTGCTTTACGTGTATGTGTATGAACTGTACTGATGTGCAGGGAGGTGCTGCGGTGAGGTAAGGAACATTTGATGTGTGTTAGGCCACCTCTAGGTGAATTTCTTCCTAATCGGGGCTTAGGGGGTAGACTTGCTGAGACATTGTCTCAACCCGTCGTGGTTACAATTTTTCAGGTCCCTAGGTGGAGGTGCAACATTAACTGTTATGGGGTCCCACAAGTGAAGAATTTTTTAGCACGCCTTTTTGGCTGGACCCGAAGCCCTTGGCTGTAGATCCCTAAGACTAAATAGCTCAGTAGTTTCCTTTTTGGTTTAGTCTGCTGTGTATCTGAACTCGGGGTTATTTATAAAATATGTTTTGTGTAAATTTTGTTGTCCTACTTTAGAGTTGTACGGGGATTGTTTTAATTCGCTTCCGCATGTGCAAAAATCGATTGGGTCGGCGACGCATCCTGGGAACGTCACAATTTAGTCGACCACCGAGGGATGTGCATGTTCTCGAGGTTCGGGACGTGACAAGAGGGTTCTGCGATACATCAAGTCTACTATTCACTTAGGACTTTTCATTCATTCTAAAAGTTCTATGCATTTATACGGCTTCTCTGATGCTGATTGGGCCGGGTGTCCTAGTACTCGACGCTCTACCACAGGTTTTTGTACCTTTCTTGGTGCTAATATCATTTCTTGGTCAGCCAAGAAGCAGCATACAGTCTCTCGTTCTTCGACTGAGGCTGAATATCGGGCCTTGGCGTCAACAATTGCTGAACTCACCTGGATAGCATTTGTTCTTCGCGACATTGGCATCACTCTTTGTGCTCCTACGGTTTTATTTTGTGACAATTAATCTGCTCTTGCCCTTACTGCCAATCCTATACTACATGCTCGGACAAAACATGTTGAAATAGATTTTCATTTTGTTCGGGAGAAAGTCTCCATGGGTCTCCTTTGTGTTCAATACCTCCCTAGCTATCATCAACTCACTGATATCTTCACCAAGTCTCTCCCTCGATTTAGTCATTGCTTTTTTCGAACCAAACTGGGCTTAGGTTTCAAACCCTCATCCAGTTTGCGGGGGAATATTGGATATAGTCTCCTGAAGGACTCGAGAAGCTCAGTGAGGATAACAGAGGAGCTCGCTGGAAGAAGAAACTAGAAGACTTCCAATAACACGTGTCAATAGTTTATCATTCCCTCTGTTACAGCTGGATAACAACTTTCTGTTAGTGTACGTCTTGTATAAAAAGCTTAGTAGAAGGGTTAATCAGTATGAGATTGTAATATAGAAAAACAGAGTGAGAGAGAGAGGCTGATAGAGAGAGAAAGTCGTCTATCATACTTTGTATCTTGAAGATCAATATCAAAGAGGAACTTCAGTGAATCCTCATTGCAGTCTTCATCTCTTCATCATCTCCAGTATTCTCATTTGAAGGTTTCATATACTTTCTTATGAAGAAGAGATGGAGATGTTGTTGGATTTACATCCATACACTAATGCTTCACCTTACACAGTTGTGGAGACGATGTCACTCACGAAGGCTCTTATACTTTTCTGGGATGTTGGCTTGAGACATCTGCTGGTGATACCTAAAGTCTCTGGTGTAAGCTCTCATTTTCACTTTAATTCTGTCAAAAGCTATTCTATTGCCCTTTTCGTCTTTTGCATCAAAATACCCTACCGCCAATTAAAATATAGTACTACACCATCACTCTGTTTACTTGCAAAATAGACTTTTTCTATTTTATGGGAGAATTGGCAATATATATATAACTGCCTATGCCTTTCCTTCTTTTCAGCAAATTGGGCCATTTTTCAAAATCCCATCATCTTTTTTTGGCCTCGTACTTGATTTTCTCACCGTCACCTCTTCTGTTCTTATTTCTCTCGATAATCTCTCTTATCTTCAAGTTTAACCCTGCAAAAAGGATTTGGTGAGTACTGCCAAATATCAATGTAGCTGACTAGCTCGGCTTTGCACTAAGATGTCCTCCTCTCCCTGTTAGCTGAATTTCTGTAAGTACAGCTACTTGACATGTGTTGGCTTCCTTGTTTCACTTAAAAATGGGAGTCGATCAGGGTGGGCGATCACAATTGATTTTTCTTCCCGTTTCTTGTGGGTATTTGGTGTGATACTTCGATGTGACTGGGTGCGTATTTACTGCAATAGCATTCTGCTCTAGTTGAACATGTTTTTTATGTTATATTTTGATCCTGACGCTCCTTTATATTGCAGAGATCGCCTCTGGTGGGCATATTGACAAGACATGGTTTTATGCCGGAGCACGTGTTGGCATTGCACCCAACCCTTACTAGGAGCAGATGGAAGAGATTAAGACTACGGTTTCCCCGCCTATTTGAACTTTTTTAGCATGCCCTATCGAGCATTCTGGAATTTATCCAGGAAAATTGCTCCTCTAATGAGGCCAGTTATTGTGGGATTCATGCAGCAGAGAGCTTATTGGAAGTTACATATGATCAGGTGATATGCCCTGTTTGAACCCTACAAGCCCTGAAAATTAGCCCTTTTGTCTTGCTAATCGAGCATCGTGATGGTGGCAGTTTGTAATTTATTTGCACGATGAATGTATAAACAGGAAGTTTTGGCTTGCATTATCATGGTGCTGCGGGAGAACTTCTGCTGCCACTGAGATGCCAGAGATGCGGACGCCTCTTGACAGTAAGATCGAAGATGTGCAGAGTAATTGTTGATAGTTTAATCTTATGTAGTAAATCTGGAAAGAGGGGCAACTCCCTATTTGTGTACTGATCATTTAATACCAAATGCAAACCAAATTGCTTTTAGAAGTGGTAAGTTTTGCATGATGTCGTCGAGTCCACGAGCACGATATCTTTATGTCGGCACGACGTCCACTTAACCAAATGTATTGGGTTCGAAGCCCGTAGCATCCGTATGCAAAAATTTTGTAGGATATTTGTAAAATTATGCTACGTGCATGATTGCTGCAACCGTTCCTCTCCAAGTTATACAAGATCCGGCGCATTCTTAGCACTGAATCGGCAGAATACTGCAGATCACGTCCATCAAGCGCATGCTGGATGCGGGACTTGTAACGTCCTCTGCCTTGTCACCGATAATATTGTCCGCTTTGGGCGCCCACTGGCCCCCACGGCTTTGTTTTTCCTTAACTCAGGAAAACGTGTTGTCGGTAGGTTAAGGGCAGCTTATCCCATATAAGCTCTCCCAGGATTTCCTCCCTAAGCGATGTGGGACAGAAATGTCACAGGACCACAAAGCAAATTTCCTCGTAACTTCAAGCATCTGCAATTGTGATTGAATCATTTGACTTTCTTGACAAATGGGTTAAAATTCATGGGGATTGAACCGACTGCAGGTCCTGCCTTCTTCTCGATCACGTTCATCTCATAAAATCTCCAACCAAACATTTAAGACGCCGAGGTCAAAGTCTTCCAAATTTGTGCGTTCTTTGGGAAAATATCTGGGTCCCGGCTAGCTTTA
This sequence comes from Melaleuca alternifolia, assembly GCA_019926035.1. NCBI lineage: Eukaryota > Viridiplantae > Streptophyta > Magnoliopsida > Myrtales > Myrtaceae > Melaleuca > Melaleuca alternifolia. The sequence continues at coordinate 658,400 of JAGKPW010000431.1, read as the reverse complement.
CGTAGCATATTTGCCTTTTTCCAGTCTTGACAAGTTCTCTTTCACCATTGATTTCTCTACAAAAAAAAAATAATAAATAAAGAAGACAGAGAAAAAGTAAATTTACAAAGATATTGTCATAAGAAAAATTAATATCAATACGATACTATTATAAGATAATTTCTACTTAAATTTTGATGAATACATTAATAAAACTAATAATATATTTTTAAGAGAAAATGAACGAAATCAAGTAAAAAGGAAAAGGCCTCGATAACAAAAAGATTGAGTTACAAAAATAATCAAATCCTTATCATCTACTTTTAAATGGTTTATTAATGCAGAAAAAGAAAGATCCACTAATAAAATATATTTACAAATATCACCTTTTATATCTTGATTAATTATTTCCCTTTAGTATAGATGGAGATTTGATAATACTTCAGAACCTTCGGCGGAATCATTATCCGACAAAGATAGGTACGTTCTGTGTTGACCCGGCAAAGTCAGTCCATAAATATGGTTCGTCGTAGCCGTGGGGGAAGGAGGAGGAGGAATAGTCACGACTATGGGAGAGACTCGGGTAGCATAGAAAGTGGAAAATCTATATAAGAGCGCTGGTTTCATCCTTAAGGCAGAAGTAGCTCAACTTGAGGAGCACGCAAAATTTCACCTAACATGGCTCCGGTGATACTAGGAATTCTTCTAGTACTTGTTCCACTTCCACTTTCTGCCGAAGCTCAGATCCGAGGCAACTTAAGCGCGGGCTCTTCGTTGACGGCGAATAACAGGAACTCTTCATTGCTGTCGCCGTCGGGCGAGTTTGCCTTTGGGTTCCGGAAAATGGGAAGTGGAGCTCATTTGTTGGCTATATGGTTCGAGAAGATAGAGGACAAAACCATAGTCTGGTCTGCGAATGGCGATAATCTAGCACCTGAAGGTTCGAAAGTCCAGTTGACTGCCGACGGCGGACTGGTGGTTGCTGACCCGAAAGGAAAAGGGCTGTGGTCTGCTAACCTGACCGGCTCTGGCGTAGCGTATGCAGCCATGCTGGACACGGGGAACTTGATCGTAGCAAGCGGGAAGCACGTCAAGTTGTGGGATACGTTCAGCAATCCGACCGATACGATACTGCCAACGCAACGGTTACCCCAAGGGAGTACAGTTAAGGCTCGCTACTCCGAAAATAATTACTCCGCTGGGAGATTCATCTTCAGACTGAAAACCGACGGAGATCTTGTGTTCTATTCCACTCCCCTTCTGCAGGACGATTCAGATGCATACTGGGCCACCAACACCTCGGGCAGCGGCTTCCAATTGATATTCAATCAGAGTGGTCGGGTCTACGTCACGGCTAGAAATGGAACAGTACTCAATAACATCACCTCAGACACAGTTCCAAGCAGCGGATTTTACCATAGAGCGATCCTTGAATACGATGGGGTCTTCAGGCAGTATGTCCACCCTAAGATAGCAAATTCGAGCTCTGGCTGGGAAATGGACTGGTCGTTGGTCTCTTCCCCGGTCCCTTCAAATATATGCACGAGTATCAAGCGATATACCGGTACTGGAGCTTGTGGCTTCAACAGCTACTGTACTCTTGGAGATAATGAGATACAGAGGCCCCAATGCCACTGCCCACCTGGATATACTCTGATAGATTCGACGAACGAGATGAATGGATGCAGACAGGACTTCGTATCACAGAGTTGTGACGGAAGTAGGCCTGAAAAAGACCAGTTCATTTTGCAGGACATGCTCAATACAGACTGGCCGCACTCTGATTACGAGTTTAGCGAGTTTCCAACTGAGGACGGGTGCCGAGAGGCTTGCTTGGCAGATTGTTTTTGCGCAGTCGCCGTTTTCCGAGACGGAAATTGCTGGAGAAAGACGACCCCTCTTTTCAATGGCAGGAAGGATCCTAGTCAGGATATAAAAGCTCTGATCAAGGTAAGGAAAGAGAACTCGACTTCAACTTCGACAGGAAACGGCCATAAGAAGAAAAACAACTCGACGCTGGTGATCATCGGATCAGTGCTGTTGAGTAGCTCCATGTTCGTGAACTTGCTTTTACTCCTCATTAGCTATTTAAATAGGAAAAGCTTCCGATCTAGGGATTCTGAGTTTTCACGACCAGTCCAGATCAACCAAGCCACAGGCACGCAGACTTTCAGTTACCAGGAACTTCAAGAAGCAACAGGTGGATTCAAAGAAGAGCTGGGGAGGGGTGCTTTTGGAGTAGTGTACAAAGGCGTTCTCAGATCCAAAGATACAAACTTTGTGGCAGTAAAAGTGTTGGGGAGAATGACCGGAGAAAGCGATAAGGAGTTTGAAAGGGAAGTTAGTACAATTGGCCAAACCAACCACAAGAACTTAGTGCAGTTGCTCGGATTCTGCAATGAGGGTCAACATCGACTACTGGTGTATGAATTCTCGAGCAACGGCAGCTTGGCGGATTTTCTTTTTGGCTCCTCAAGGCCCAGCTGGTACAAAAGAACTGACATAGCGTGTGGTGTGGCGCGGGGGCTCAGTTACCTGCATGATGATTGCACCAGGCATATAATCCACTGCGACATCAAGCCGCAAAATATTCTTCTTGATGGTTCTCTGACTGCAAAAATATCAGACTTTGGATTAGCTAAGCTCTTGATGGTGAACCAGACACGAACCACCACCGGGGTCAGAGGAACCAGAGGTTATTTAGCACCAGAATGGTTCAGGGATATGCCTATATCTGCCAAAGTAGACGTTTACAGTTTCGGCATATTGTTGCTTGAGCTCATCTGCTGCAGAAAGAAGTATGAGCCGGAAGCGGAAACTGAGGCTCAGATTGTGCTGGCCGACTGGGTGTATGACTGCTACCACAACGGGAGCATGCTTCAGATAGTGGAGAGCGACGAGGAGGCATCAAGTGACATGAGGAGGGTGAGAAGATTCGTGATGACAGCATTGTGGTGCATCCAGGAAGACCCAGCTCTGAGGCCCACCATGAAGAAAATCACTCAGATGTTGGAAGGAGCCCTTGAAGTCTCGGTTCCTCCAGATCCAACCTCTTTTATGAGTTCAATATGATTTTGCTTGTTTAGAGAGCTAATGTATTAATCGTGAAATATATTTGTATTGGTCTGTAAGTGCTATCACGCCGGAATAAACTTTTTCATAATGTCTTCACATGGTTCCCGCTTAACTAAGCTAAATCTTACTCTCAGCTTAACATTTCCTTGCATGTATTCAAGAGAGAACGAGTTTCGACGATTGTTCGCAAAAGGGATTGCAAGCAAGGCTGCATGCAACTTTTAAGAACAATTTAGATTGTTGAGTGATCAAGTAACTATATCAAATGATGCAGAATCAGTCAGCGAATAATCTCAAAGCCACGGGCATTATTGTGCTTTATCTCTTAGGAATTATTTAGGATCATATCCCTGTATCTCACGAAAAAAAAAAAAACCTGATGTGGCTCCATCAAATCATTTTCATCGACAATTTTGCTTCATCGAAGTCGCATTCGACGTGGTAGAACAATGTTTTAACCTGATCTAAGCAAAAGAGATCTTATTTGCTAAATTATAGGATGAGAACCGTATAAAGAGATCTTATCTGCTAAATTATAGGATGAGAACTACATGAAACTCACCGATCCTTGAGGCATGGATCTGACCGGAAATCCCAATTTCGACAGTTGTGCTGCTTTTTTATTCATACAGAAGGAACCTTCACTACATTTCGGCAACCAACTTTGTCCGCAAATCACCTAGTTGGTAGCATAATCCAATGATAACTCTCTTCTCGGTTCATCTGTTGAGAAATCGTGAGAAGCGATGCAAGGCAGACAACATTTTGGAATATGATCATCGGAGGTCTTGGATAAATGACCCGGGGAGCTAGAGCTACAGTTAGTGCCAATCGATAACACGTTTCAAACGGGACGAGACTGGAAAACACACAAAACGATGGAAAGATCCTGGAAGATCAAAATTCAACAATCAATTTGCACGAATATCTAAAGAGGGTGTGATTTCGTAGTTGCCTTGGCCAAATATGGCGTCTGCCACCTTGTTCCACTATCGTTTTCACGTCACCCTCGATTGATAGAACGGACGATGCTCTGGTTAGTTTCATCCCGGAAAAGGTCTGCTTGCGCCAATTTCATAGAAGTAGAGGAATACCCCGATAATGTACTTGGAGAAGCAGATATTTACAGCACCGATAATGATCATTGTATTTCTAGACATAAAATTTGGCCTTTCTCTTTATTTCTATTCCTTCAATGAGTTTTTAAGTAGATAAGAGCATTTGATAATTTTACATAATTGCTGTTTTCAGAATAGAAATTCGTTCAATAGACCTTTTTAATTTTTATTCCCGCTATTGACTAAATGTTTGCCTGTCAAAGGCCAACAGTGGGCCATGGCGAGTAGCAAGCAATGGGCGGCAATAGGCAGGTGGCGAGAGCAAGCGATGAGATTTTTTTTTTTTTTTGGGTTCTACAAATAGAGAATTTGAGAAGATTTAACTTCTTTTTTCCAAACATATTTCAGGACTAAAAAAATTTGTTTAGATATAGAAGAATACAATTTTATTACTAAATGGATTTCTGTTCTAAATCTATTCTCTGGAAAATATAGCTATAATGCGTGCCCTTATTAAACAATTATGAGCTTGCTCCCTTGCATGCATGACGCCGTTCCATTTTATGCCATATGCTATCCTCCCTGTTCATCCTATTTTCAAGATCTCCAATGCCATCTTCATAGGACTTGGGGCCCAATTCCATCTTCATTCGGCCGACCCACGCTAGGGCTTCGCGTTCCTGCTTTGTTGGGTCACGGCTTGGTCCATTCTCTTTAGGATTTTGATCATGCTACTTGCAAATGACAATAATCCCCGAGGATAACAAAAAGCACAATCTCCTTGGTTGTGATGAGACGTGGTGAGAAGCATGAGTGCTGGATAATGTGAATTCACATATTTCTTTTTTACTAAGGATTAACAAATTAATCCTACGCATGGTTGCGCTGGTAGAGACGTTCCTTCTCATAATTGGGTTTAGGGTTCGAATTTCAGGTATTGTTTCATGATTTAAGTAGGGGACCTTGGAGGTAGGTTGCTGGGTCAGTCTCCCTTGAGGTTTGACCTACGAATACGTAAGTCCAAAGGAATGGCGAAAAGTGGGAATCTTCGGTCATGAAAAAAACAAATTAAACCCCTAACCTTTAAAAATTTTGACAGGTGAAAATCCATGTGTAACTAGCGAGGCCCTAAGCAAGAACCATTTCTATTTAACCCAAACCAGGCTCCATTCAAGTTCATCCACCTCCAATATTCATCACCTTAATGTCCCGAAATCCATTATGTTTTGGTTCGTTTATCACACGTGAAGAACTAAATCAAAATTTTAAAGTCAAACATGCTAGCTTGCCTCACCCAACTGGCATCTATAAGATTTTTACTGAGTTATTGACTTGATACTTCATTGATACTATATAAGCTTGTATATTTTTACGAGATAAGTGTACTAAAAATCCTAAAAAGTTATTGCAAACATGAAACATTCACAAATAAACAATACAATGGAGTGTTAAAATTTGTCAAATCAATTGGATTTCTGTTAACTGAGCTTCATTTGGCTAATAGAAGAAACTAGCTTGACATTTTTTAATTATTTTTTGAAGAAAGAGGTGCCAATGAGGTTGCTACGTCCACCATTTCCGAAACTTTTAAAAGAAAATTGTTTATATATTAATTGCAAAATAAAACATTTGGCTTTTAATATCTTTTAATATTGTTTTTGCCCCCTTCAAATGGATGATGAGGCAACCACGTTAGTGCCTCTCTCATTGAACAACAATGAAAAACCGCCATCAGTTTTTCCCGTTAGTCATGTTGGACTGATCCTGAAAGTGAAATAATAAGTTGTTGAGTTCATTAGCAATTTACTACTTCACAGATAAACCACTTATAAAACATTACAACAATTGGTGAAAATAATTATTTTAGATGTCGATAATGTCGACATGGACATCTCGAGCGTGATAGATTTGGTCTAAACGGAGAATGAGTAATCACCAGCCTTTGTTGACGGGAAGCACGGGAGAGTTTCGGATAGAATAGAAAATTCTATAACGAAACGTCGGTTTCCATTTAAAGGCTGAAGCAGCTCCACTAAAGGAGGATGCAAACTTCATCTAACATCGCTTCGGTGATACTAGGAATCCTTCTAGTACTTCTTTCACTTCTGCTTTCTGCGAAAGCTCAGATTCGCGGCAGCTTAAACCTTGGGCTTCTCGTTGACAGCGAATGACAGGAATTCTTACTGGTTGTCTCCATCCGGCGAATTCGCCTTTGGGTTCTGGCAAATGGGAAGAGGAGCCCATTTGCTGGCGATATGGTTTGAGAAAACATAGGATAAAAACATATAGTCTGGTTGGCTAATGGCGATAATCTAGCACCGAAAGGTTTGAAAGTCCAGTTGACTGCCGACGGACGACTGGTGCTTGCGGACCCAAAAGGGAGTGGGTTGTGGTCTCCTTGCCCGGCCATTGCTGGCACAGTGTATGCAGCCATGCCCGACAAGGGGACCTTCGTCCTAATGAGCCAGAACAACGTCAACTTGTAGGGTACGTTCAGCCGACCGACTGATACGATATTGCCTATGCAACAGTTAGAACCGGGGAAGAGACCATCGACCAGGCCATTGCCCAGCCAGAACTCGAATCTGCTGTCTTTGGGTGTACATATTGCCTGAAGATCCCATCGTATTCAAGGATCGCTCTTTGGTAAAATCTGCTGGTCGGGATGGTGTCTGAGGTGATGAGATTTGAGTACTGTTCCGTTCCTAGCCGTGAGATAGACCACTTCGATTGAATATATCAACCGGATGCCGCTACCCCTGGTGTCATTGGCCCAGTAAACATCTGAGATGACCAGCTCGTTCGGAATGGCATAGAACACAAGGTTTCGGTCGTCTTGAAGTATTTAAGTGGAATCTCCCAGCGAAGTAATTCATTTCAGAGTCGTGGGCTTTAATATTAGTCCCTAACTCTAACTGTTGCATAAGGCCAATAGAACAGGTAATATGTGCATGAGGATCACGTAATAAACAGGTGGTGGAGCTTGTGGCTTCAACAGCACCTACTGTACTCTTGGAGACGATCAGATTCAGAGGCCCCGATGCCACTGCCCACCTGGATATACTCCGTCAGATTCGACGAACTTTTATTTTGTTAATCCCTGAATCTCCACTCCCATAGATTATGCACGCATTTTATAATAATTATGGATTGAATTCATTAATAACGGCAAAAATCAACTCGTGACAAGAAATATCGATCTTGCACGATCTTGTATCCATTTTTTTACACGACATTTTTCTGCATTTAAACTAGAGCACGACCGGTTTAGTACCTTGAGTTCGATGTTGGTTAGGCTTAGCGTTCTTGGTTGGTTGGGCCACGGCTCGGTTCATTCTCCTTGGAATTATTTACGATGCAAATTAGAACCGAAAAAAACACACCCGCAAGGTGATTATTTGCGGATCACTGTGTTAATGACGTATGAGCTGATACGAGAAATCGAGGTGAGGAAAATGATATCAAAGGCTTCAATGCCCTCGTCAAGTCGAATCTTCCATGATGCAGCAAGAAATCACAGTTACGTCAACATATTGGGTCACTAATATTATGAAATGTTTTGAAAAGTCTAATAGTTGACAACTTAGGTGTCAACGTTTAGACCCCAAGCGACAACCGGCCATAAGTAAGCCAAGTTCCATTCGAATTCGTTTATCTCTAGCCTTTGATGTCCTAAAAGGTATTTGGTCTTGGTATGTTGGTCATATACCGAGCATTAAATCGAAGTTTAGAGACGAGTATGTCAACTTGCCACGCCCCACCGAGCATCCACAAACTTTTGATTAAGTCATTGACTTGATATTGGATTGATCCTTTATTAGCACTAAATGCATTATATTTTCATGGGAGATGTGTGTTAAAAAAGTCCTAAAACTTATTGGAAAAGTGTGATAAAGTCATAAAAGTTCAATAAATTATGATCAAACTGTAAAACTTATCAAATTATTTTATTTAAGTCTCTATGTTAGTTCCGTCTAATACGACCATTGAAAAGTTAAGGTGGCTTTTTTCACATCATTTTCAAAGAAAAAGGGTTTGGTGAATTTGCCACATCGGCCAATAGAAAAGAATCAACTAGATTAAAAAGAAAAAAAAAATAATTGACTTCAGAGATTTGATTTTGGAAAAGGATGGAATGAAATAAACTTAGGAGAAGCTGAGAAGACAGCGATAATTCCGGTAAAGGTAGTGGCAGCGGCTTGGTGGCCACCCATGCATCGGCGAGGGAAATGAAGTAGCCAAATGCAAAAATCGATGGAGACAATTCGAGAATGATTTTTCTATTAACCTTTAATTCTTTCCTATTTTATTTCTCCAAAATTTCTTAAAGTTTAATATTACATTCTAAATGCAGCATTAAACATTTAATAATGTATATTTTTTGCTTCAAATATCTTTTAATAATTTTCTTTTTCTATATTAGTCAATTCGACGTTCACGTTGTGACCTTCATCTTTGAACCAAGATGAAAAAATCATATCCGCTTTTTCCACCAAACAAATTGAACTGAATTAATGGAGCGACTCGACTGCATTACTCAAAAAAATCTTAGTATTCAATCGCACGACGATAGATAAAGTTATGAGACCTTTCGGCGCACATATTCATATTTCTGCCAACTCCTGCCAGAGTTTCTGCAGAATTTCGTTCATCCATATTCCTCTCTAAGCTGCACAAGACTCGTTCCTCTCTACGCATCAGGTCACAGCAACGGGACACGTTTCCCATCCACCGAGCGCCTGTTTGATACGCGACACCATCCACGCACGTTCGTGTTCGCGCGTCTGCGGTCAATGATTCAATTTCCCGAGGAAGTCAAACTGCATTGTCGGCTTGACAATTCATGAACGATGTCTGGTCAAAGGTTTTCTCAACTTGCCTGTTTTTTTTCTTCTTCTGGGAAATTTCTTGTTCACTGCATAAGGCCCGCGCAGACTTGACTATTTCTAAATTTCGATAAGTTTGCCCCGCCCTCCAACCGTGAAAATCATGAAATCCGCATACTCCAATCATGTACAATTGTAATATTCCGTTTTCAAATAAATGTTCTAATAGAATAGAAAATTATAAATCTTTTTGGGGATATCATTGTAACTTGCCGGTCTAACCTCTAACGTCCTCCGCCTCGCCACCGACAATATTGTTTTGTTTTTTCTCGTGAAAATGCGTTGTCAGTGGGTCAAGAGCAGCTTATCCCATATAAACTCTCCCAGGACTCCTTCCCTAGGCGATGTGTGACAAGGATGTCACAAACTCCCCCCTTAATGGCACAGCGTCCCCACTGTGCCCTCAACGGCACCAGCGAGCGCCCACTGTGGTCACTATCACGACCTAAATTCCGCCCACTAGGGGGGAAGGAAAGATTAGGTTTAGAGGTACTTGCTCTTGATTCTACAATCTCGAGCTCGGATTCTCCTAAATCCATACCTCGCGTGACATTTGGCGTTTTCATTTTAAGAATTCTTTCATAGTCTAAAATGCTTTTTATTTAAAAGGAGCCGCCACTAGCCTATTAAGGTTGGCTAGAAACCAAGTGAAAGCATTGGGAGAAATGCTTCACGTTCTACGCAACCAGAGATTCCTAGGGTACGGGGACTTGATCACGTTAACTATTTAGCTAACGCCCTTTTGGTACCTAAAATTGATTGATTGATTGGTTAACCTACATGTTTTCATGCAAGCTTAGAGACTAGTCCACTAGTGTTTTGATACCAAGCTCTAAGAGCTTATTCAATTGGATTCATTTTAGAAATTTTCTATTTTCTATTTTTTTATTGTTTTTTATAATTGGCTTCTTATCATTTTCAGATTTTTTAGGATTTTCTAATGATTTTCTGATTTTCTACTATTTTCCTAATTATTTTCTAATTTTCCATGATTTTCTAATAATTTTCTGATTTTCTATTATTTTCTAATTATTTCTGAATTTTCTAATATTTTTAATGATTTTCTAATATTTTATTATTTTCTGGATTTTTAAATGATTTTCTAATTTTCTATTATTTTCTGAATTTTCTAATATCTATTTCATATTTTCCGATATTTTTATTATTCATCTTCTATTTTCTAGTTTTCTATTATTTGCTAAGTTTTATTATTCATCTTTTTATTTTCTAATTTGTTATTATTTTCTTTCTATTTTTTGTGATTTGTTTTGTCTTTCTTTTTTAATATTTTCTAATTTTCTATTATATATTTATTTCTTTCTAAAATTTTTCTACTTTCTAGTTTTCTATATCTTTTCTAAATTTTGTTATTCATTTTTCTATTTTCTAATTTCCTATTATCTATTATCTATTTTATTATCTTTTCGATTTTTATAATTTTTTATTTTTCTTTGTTTATTTATTATTATGTATTTATTATTTATTATATTATAAAAAGGGTTTCGGACCGGGTTATAATAACCCGGCCCGAAACGACTCACTACAAGAATGGGCTGGGCGTAAGGCCCAGCCCATTCTGTTTTATTTTTTTTTTAAACGATTTTCTTAAATAAAAAAGCCGGCCCAAGCCCTCTCCTCTTTCTTTTCATTTCGGCCCATATTATTTATTTCGAATTTGGCCCAGTTATTCTAAATTTCTATTTAATCTCTTCATTTAAGCCCAAACCAATATTTAGCCCACTTTACCTTTAATTTCTCAGCCCATTTTATCCTTTAATTTCGCCGGCCCATTTTTTAAATTCCTTTTTTCAACCTCCCTTTTCTTTTATTTGGCCCATTCTTATCATTTTTAATCCAACCTCTTTTCTTCCTAAGCCCATTAGACCAACAAATTACCAGGTCTCTCTGCAACTCATCTTCTTCATTCACTCACGCTCACCTTCATCATCAACCGAGAACTATTACTGACGATTCTATAATTTTTATGTATCACGACGTAACTAAAGAGTTATGAAATCAATTAAAACTATAAAAGCATTTGGATCTTATCTAAGCATTTCATCAAACACCTCAAATGCAGCCATGGTTATCAAACTTCTACAAAAAACTGACTTTAATCTAACTACTAATCATCTATGAATGAACAAGGAAAATATATCATCCAAAAAAAAAAACAGAACCGAATAAGCTCAACAAGTCAAGTTAACTTATGTTCAACGTTAAACTAACAAAATCATGGTCAACATAAACTAAATCCAAGTTTAAACATCACATTGGAAGCATGATAAAAAAAAAACGCAGCAAACATCTGAAATGAAAATGATCGAGAATGCTTACCTGTGGAGGTGAAATCGAGGGCGGAGCTGGAAAAAGCGCGAGCTTGGAGAAGAGGGGGAAGCGTGTGAGCTGTTGGGGACGAGCTGAAGGCCGTCCGTCCGCGAGCTGAAGGAGACCCGCGGAGCTGAGGGAGTCGCGGACGGCGAGCTGAAGGGCGGCGGAGCTGCGGGTCTGCTGTCCGAGAGAAGAGAGAGGTCGAGGAGAGAAGGAACTGAGGGAATGAGCTGCGGGAACGGCGGAGCTGGGAGAGAGGCAGCGGGCGAGGGAGGCGCTGATGGCGGCGAGCCGAGGGCAAGCCCTCAGCTGGGTGAACGGCGAAGCTGGAGGAGAGAGAGGTCGAGCTGCAGGGGCTATACTCTGCGTGCGGCTGCGAGCTGGGGGATGGCCGCAAACTGGAGGGGTGGCCGCGCCTGAGAGAGAGAGTGAGCTCTTGGAGAGAGAGAGAATGAGAGAGCGGCTACTGAGAGAGAGAGTGAGCTCTTGGAGAGAGAGAATGAGAGAGCGGCTACTGAGAGAGAGAGTGAGCTCTTGGAGAGAGAGAATGAGAGAGCGGCTACTGAGAGAGAGAAAACCCCTCTGCCCCCCTCTCCTCTAAAACTCACGCCTCCCCCCGCCCTTTTTTTTTTTGTGTGTGCAGACTTCCCTGCTCCTGCTCAAAGTTGGTGGAAATTGCAGGCTCTCCCCACTTTCGCGCACTGACCAGGCGGGAAAAAGAAAAGAGGAGAGAGGGCACGGGCCTAGGAGGACGGGTCAAGGGAGAGATGGGCCTCCGAAGGAAAGGGAGTTCGTGCGGGCCTAAAGGCCCGCGGTTTGTATTATTTTTTTTTTCGGGTTTATCTATTTATTTATTAAACTCTAACTAATAACGATTATCAAGCGACGGGCAAAATTTAGGTGTCAACAGCTGCCCCTCTTTGAAGGGGAGCTCGAAGAGGTTTCATTCAAAGATAGGATGCGCCTAAATTTTGCCGGTATAGTGATGAACACTTTCTATGATAATTCGTTTTTTATTTCTTACTTTTAACTGAAAGAAAAAGAGTCTTACCATGTACAAATGGATTTCGACTAGTACTAAGAAGTCTTACCGTGTAAAAACGGATTCAACTTTCAAGGAGCCTTACCGTGTAAAAACGGGTTTTGGCTAGTTTAAAGTGTCTCACCATGTACAAATGGATTTCGACAAACGAGGAGGTCTTACCGTCTTTACACGGATTTCGACAAATGAGGATACCGTGTAAAAACGGATTTTGTATATATAAAGTCTTAATCGTGTAGAAACGAATTTGACTTGAGTAGGGCCTTACCGTGTGATAACGAGTTTTGGCTAATTTGGAGAAAACTCAAGGCTTCGAAGACTCACCACGGGCTACTAGAGCTCACTGCAGGCAACGAAAGCTCACCATGTTTATAAAAAGACTTTAGGGCTTTGAAGACTCACCGGGATCTCCAGGCAACGAAAGCTCATCATGTCCAATAATAAGGGGTAAACAATATCCAAGAAATGTCACTGGTGAATGATCATTGGTTGCCTAAGCAAAATCAATTCATTTATTATCAAATGCATTTGGGATTAACTCATAAAAAGAGTTGGTCAAGCATGCCAAATGGAGAACCTTAGTCCGAAAGGTCTTCTCACATACTCTCAAGATCATCAGTGAGATTTAATCACTCAGGATATCTCGCACAACCAGTGTTGAAGGTTTCGAGAATCATTCGCAATAAATACACATCAACCAATCCAAGAGGTCTTTTAAAGGACTGTAATGTAGGTTGGGTTATAGTTTTAACAACGGATAAGCATCACTGGCTAAGAAATAATCATGAATCATCATTATCGCCGGGTTTACAAGTCAAGAAACCTCAAGATGAGATAAAATAGCTTTGTTCTCACTTCTTTAAGCAGTAACTTCTTTGAAAATCCTTACTTCCACTCAAATCATCCTGATCGAAGAGACTTAAGGTAATGGTTGTAATGCTGGTTCAGGGGAAAGGCTCAAATAGGCTCAACACAATTTTAAAGAAAAGGGAATTCATGAGTTGATGATAATCTTGACAACATTGTCATATCATGATTTTTTTAACTCGAAAGTCCTTGTGCCTGTTGATTCAATCATAAGAGCTTCGCTCCTTTCTCTAATAAATTTTGCATTTGGAATGATTTTCGTTCTGAACAATGATTTTCAAGACATTCATACTTAGCATGAGTCTTTCTTTTTTCTTTTTTTTTTTTGACATTGGCCTTGCTTTTACCAGGCACACTGCTTTTTCATGCCCCCTAGATTTTTATGAACCTTTTTCAAAGCTATTAGGACTTTCGAGAGATTTTTTATTGTCTTGCCCCAGTGTGGGGAGATAATCACCACTCGGGTTTTCAAAAATGAATTGATTGATTTTTTTTTGGCTCAATTTGGCTAATCAAGGGATACGAGTGTATGGGTAGAGAAGGAAAATGCTCTTCTTCATTTCAGGATGTTTCGAGCTTCCATAAAAAATCCTCCTAAAGTTACCACGAAAAGATTAATGCAAGTGAAGACAAAGGAATCTTTCTTATCTTTTTCACCGATAGTGTCTGCTAAACCTCCATATTTGCCCCATTGTGGGGTGTTTCTTGACAGGGGTAACTTGTAAAAATTCTCCGTGATTAAAGACTCAAAGGGTTTGACTATGATCACCTGTTGTGTATATGATAGATGAAAAAAATGCCTTTTTTCATTTAGTCCATGTACTACTTGCGAATGAATCTCTCGCCCTTAAACACAGTGATATTCTTTACTCACTCAAATCTCAATGTGTTTAACGGAGGTGTTTGGGATTAGCTTGCCCTTCCTCATTCTAAGTGTTTCTTCATTTGGCATGATTAATGAATCTCTTTTTATTTTTTTGTAAATCTTTTGAAAGGACAAAGTTTTGATTTAAGACAAACTTTTAATTGATAATCAAACGAAATTCGAGATAAGGAAAATCTCACTAAGAATGTCTTTTCCTCTTTTGCAAAGTTTCCAATTTTAGTGTTTGTTTTTCTGAAAAACATTCTTTGTTTTGTTTTGTTTCGTTTTTTTTTTTTTTGGAAAAGAGAGCTTACCTGTGATCTGGAGACCTGATGCTCTGTAAAAGAGTAAGCACATATGTATCAATTGAGCATGCCTTCAACTAAATGTGGGATTGGGAACGACACAACATTACCCTTAGGCTTGTGCCCCATTCTGGCACTCCCAGTTTTCCTCAGGAAAAGGGATTTAGGCTATAACCTCGTATTTGTCTCTTTGATACGGATTCTTATTCCTACAAAACGAACACATGTGGATGCGCACATAATAATCATGGCATTAAGGACTCAGACTTCCTCAGGAACGGCTCTCATATCTTTGATTTATGGAAAATATTTTTTTACTGAATCAGCATTCACAGGCCTAGGCAATTCACGACCGTCCATTTCAACAAGAATTAAAGCACCACCTGATAAAACTTTCTTAACAACATATGGACCCTAATAATTAGGAGTGAACTTCCCACGTGGGTCTAAAGAAAAAGGTAGCACTTTTCTTAGCACAAGATCATCTACCATGAAATATCTCGGTCGAACCTTACGATTGAATGATTTGGCAACCCGTTGTTGGTAACATTGGCCATGGCATAGAGCTTTGAGCCTCTTCTCCTCAAATAAGTTTAATTGATCACATCTCTATTGTACCCATTCAGTCTCAGAGAAACCAGCTTGTGACAAGATCCTTAATGAAGGAATTTCCATTTCCACGGGTAAAACTGCTTCCATACCATAAACCAATGAAAAAGGTGTTGCCCCTGTTGAAGTGCGGATCGAGGTTCGATAAGCCATCAACGCGTACGGCAACCGTTCATGCCAATCGCGGTAATTGTCAGCTGTTTTTGACAATATCTTCTTTATATTTTTATTAGCCGCTTCCACAGCTCCATTCATTTGAGGACGATATGGCGAGGAATTTAAATGACAAATCTGAAACTCGTTAAGCATGTCATCCACAATCTTGTTGTTCAGATTCGAGCCATTGTCTGTGATGATCGACTCGGGAACTCCATATCGTGCGACAATATCTCTGCGAATGAATCTGGCCACATTTTTAGCGGTGACGTTAGCATAGGAATTCGCCTCGACCCACTTTGTGAAGTAGTCAATTGCCACCAAAATGAAACAATGCCCATTGGAAGCTTTTGGATTGATTGGACTGATCACATCAATGCCCCACATAGAAAATGGCCAAGGTTCAGATATTTGATGCAATTCATTTGGTGGGACATTGATTCTGTCTCCATAGATTTGACATTGGTGACAATACCGGACATGCTGGATACAGTCAGTTTCCATGGCTAGCCAGAAATATCCCAATCGCATGATCTTCTTCGCCAAAAAGTGACCATTCATATGCGGGCCACATATTCCTTCATGTATTTCCTTCATCAGTTGATTAGCTTCTTTAGCGTCCACGCACTTAAGCAACATTGAATCAAAAGATCTTTTATACAAAGCACTGCCACTGACAAAGAATTTTGATGCCAATTTCTTCAAATATTTTCTATCAAATGCATCACTTCCTTTAGGGAATTCTCCCTTTTGAAGATAGGTCATGATATCGTAATACCACGGTTTTCCGTCCGGCTCTTCTTCAATCACCATGTAATAGGCTGGACGCTTAAGAATCTCGATTCTCAATGGCTCAATGTCCATTCCTTCCATTACTTGTAACATCGACGATAGGGTGGCCAATGCATCGGCAAACTGATTTTGAGATCTTGGCAAATATTCAAAAGAGACTTCTTCAAACTCCTTAATCAATTCTTCTAAAAACTCATGATATGGGATCAATTTAGTATCACGCGTTCGCCATTGTCCTTCGGTTTGATGGATAATAAGTGCCGAATCACCATAGACTTGTAACTTCTTAACCTTCATATGAATGGCTAATTACAAGCCAATGATACATGCTTCATACTCCGAGATGTTATTGGTACATAGGAATACCAATTTTGCAGCTACTGGGTAATGTTGGCCCATCGGGGAAATTAAGACTGCCCCTGTTCCAGAGCCAGATAGATTGACAGCGCCATCAAAGTACATGGTCCACTTATCACCGGATATCGTTTGGATACATTCATCAACATGGTCACCATCCTCAGCATCTTCTATTCGACTGGGGCTTTCAGCTAACATGTCAGCTATAGCTCTTCCTTTAATAGATTTCTGATTTATACTCCGTATATCGAATTCAGAAATTAGAACTTGCCACTTGGCTAACCTTCCAACCAAGGCGGGTTTCTCCAAAAGGTATTTAATAGGATCATTGTCAGTCACGAGCAAAATTTGATGATGAAGAGTATATTGACGCAGTCTGTGTAAGACCCATACCAATGCCACGCATGTCTTCTCCATTTCCGGGTAACTCATCTCTGAAACGGTGAATTTCTTGCTAAGATAGTATATCGCATGTTCCTTCTGGTCACTTGGCCTTTTCTGGGCTAACATAGCTCCTAGGGATTGGTCATGAATAGTTAGATACAAGATCAGCGGCACTCTAGCGATTGGTGGCACTAGTATTGGCGCATGGGAAAGATAATCCTTAATTTCTTCAAAGGATTTTTGGCATTCGTCGTCCCATTCGATTTTAGCATTCTTCTTCAGCAGCTTGAAGAATGGTTTGGCTGTTTCTGATAATCGGGAAATGAATCTTGCCACATAATTTGATCTTCCCAATAAGCTTCGAACTTCCTTAACAGTTGTAGGAGCTTTCAGGTCACAAATGGCTTTGACTTTAGACGGGTCAATTTCAATACCTCGGTCACTAACCATGAATCCCAACAACTTCCCAGACTTTGCCCCAAATATACATTTTGCAGGGTTTAACCTCAGCTTGAATTCTCGGAGCCGACCAAATAACTTCCTAAGCACACCAATATGGTCTTCGCCACTCCTTGACTTAGCAATCATGTCATCAACATACACCTCTATCTCTTTATGCATCATATCATGAAGCAACGTGACCATTGCCCTTTGATAAGTTGCCCCAACATTTTTCAGTCCGAAAGGCATCACCTTATAATAGAAGGTTCCCCATGGAGTAATAAAGGAAGTCTTGCTTTTGTCTTCTTCCTTCATCCTGATTTGATTATACCCAGAAAAACCATCCATAAACGAAAATAATTCAAATCCGGCGGTACTGTCTACCAAAACGTCGATATGAGGCAATGGGAAATCATCTTTTGGGCTCGCCTTATTTAAATCACGATAATCAATACAGACCCTAACTCGCCCATCCTTCTTCATTACCGGCACGATGTTAGCAATCCAATCAGGATAATGTGATACTTCTATGAAGTCGACTTTCAATAACTTCATAACCTCTTCCTCGATTTTCTTTGATAACTCTGGTTTGGTCCTCCTGAGTTTTTGCTTCTTAGGTGGGATGTCAGGCTCGGTCGGTAATGCATGCTCAACAATCGTTGGATCTAAACCTGGCATGTCAGCATAGGACCAAGCAAACACATCTTGATATTCTTTCAAAAGATCGATCATCCTTCTTGCTTCAAACTCTGAAAGATTGGCACCAACTTTAGTTTCTTTGACGTTGTCATCATCTCCTAAGTTCACCGTTATCGTCGGTTCTACTGTCAGAGGTTTGGACTCCTCATGACAGATCCAATCTCTTTTGACGTTCTTCTGGCCATCGTCGCTATCCGTATCAGATTCGAGAGATTTTTCATTATCCATTTCCGAGTCACATACGCATTTATCATTTAGAATGTCATGCCTGAGATGCAATAAAGATGGTTAGTGAATGAAAGCAATGCATGAATTTTAAAACATTTTTTTTGAAAATAAAATTTGAAATGGAAGTAGTTCAAAAATTGATCCTCATGTCATTGGACCCAATACATCTTTTCCTTAGAAACTAGAAAACATGTAGAAATCCAGGCCTCACGCAACACTGTTAAGTGAATGAATGCGTCTCATCATCGGGCTGGTGTGATATTTCTACATGTCCTTAATAAAACATGCATACATATTATATTGATAAGGCCATTTTTTCAAAATTTACGATCCTGGATCAAAAGCTCAAAATCCAAGATGTAGATTACATAGTAAGATAAATTGCAAAGATGGACAGTTCCTAAATAATGAAAGATAGTCATAGACAGGAAATTAAATAGGGAGCATCCCTACAGAGACGGATCAAGATAACTAGTGGAAGATTCAGCCGCTTCGTCAGAGATCATGCAGATGAAGTCTTCTTGAAACAAATGAGCGACATCATATATGACTCCTTCCTCTTCATGCAACAGCCGAGATGATTTCCGGAGATTTTCTTCTATAGGAGGAGGGAGTAGTCGCCGACGAAGTTCTCCTCCTTCCTTTGGCTTCTTGTTGTTCTTCCCATCTTTGGTTTCAACATAGCCCAGACCTCTCCTTTGGTAGCATTTAGCGAGTCTAATAGGTCTGGTGATACCTTGAGCATGCGTGCCTAATCCTCTTCCTGGGGTATGCCCATATTCGAGTAACACCTTGCTTGACATCATCGACGATTTACTCATTTCGGGCTTACGCATGGCAACTCCAACTGGCACCCAAATCATGGACACTAACTCAAACGCCTGATAGCTGGACTCCTCCTTTGCTTCTGGTTCAATGTATGGGATGGCAGTATCATGGTACACCTTGAAGTCTGCCTCAGCATGAACGGTGATTAACTTGTTGTCCACAATGAATCTGACCTTCTAGTGCAAACTAGAGGGTACTGCCCCAGCAGTGTGTATCCACGGGCGTCCCAATAGAAAGTTAAAAGCACTAGGGATATCTAACACTTGGAAATTCACTAAGAAAGGTACCAGGCCAATCAAAAGCTCAAGCTCAATCTCGCCGATGACCTGCTTCTTCATCCCGTCAAAGGCACGGACAGTCGATTTAGAGCTTCTAATTCTCGCTTCATCAACCTCCAAGCGATGCAAAGTAGCCAAAGGGCAGATATTTAAAGCTGAACCATTATCAATTAACACCCTCGAAATCACCTTGTTGCAACATTTCACCGAAATGAGTAAAGCTTTAGCGTGGTTACGGCCCTCCGAAGGGAAGTCTTCATCAGAGAACGACATTTGGTCTTTTAGCAATATGGACCCAACGAACTCCTCCAGCTGGCTATCGTCAATGGTCTCTGGGACATGCACTTCATTAAGAACCTTCAACAATGCATTTTTATGCTTTTCTGATGTCTTAAAAAGGTCCAGCAACGAAATTTGGGCTGGCATTTTTCGCAGCTGCTCCACCACCTTGAACTCACTATTCTTGATGATTGCAAGAAATTTTTCGGCCTCCTCGTTGGTGACTGCTTTCTTCTCGACTACTTCAGTAGGTGCGTAGCAACGACCTGAACGAGTGACCACATCAATCTCATTTGTCCCATAGTTCCAAAAAACAGCTTTAGTGTTCAGCTTCGGCGAAATTTCTAACATGACTTCTTCTTCATCTAATGGCGGCAATTCAATAACCATCGTTTCAATGTCATCCTTGCTCATCCCTAGCAATGTGAACTCCTCGGCTATATGATCAATCGCCACATGCTCAATGTCACTCCTATTAGATCTCAAAGCCTCTTTTTCAGCATACAAGTCAATAACTATGGGTGTTATCATGGCTATCATCCCTTCAAATAGAGAAGGGTCATCACTTCTTCCCTACGGTTCGGATGGACAGTCTATATCACCACAAACAACTCCAATAATCATGTTTACGTTTTGTCCATGATCCGGAAGAGGGTTTTACTGCACGTTGGGTTGTGAGTCTTTAAAAGCCAATATCCCTTTATCAAGCAAGTTCTGCACTTTGATTTTGAGTATCAAGCAATTGTCAACATCATGCCATTTTTCGCCCATGTGATATTCGCATGATTTTGACATGTCGAATCCGTAAAATCTGGGAGGATTGTCTCGAGGTACTTCCTTGGCGACCATTTGCTTGGCCAACAACATTGGCAGCAATTTTGATAACGGCTTCGGAATGGGGGTAAAAATTCTTGGTGTCTTTCCTCTTACTTCATAACTCTGGTTAGTTCTTCCTCCAGATACCGAAGGGTATCGCAAGTGTGGGGGTAATCTTGGTTCAGCTGGGGCTTGAACAAATGCCACTTCCACTTCTTTATCTTTCTTGATGGGGAATCTGCGACTCGACCCTTCACTAATTCGTCCTTCGTGGATGGCTCCTTCAATCCTTTCTCCAATGGTTACTAGCCGAGAGAAAGTATCACAGCCTGATCCGATCATTTTATTGTAAAAATTCTGGGGAAGGGCCCTAAGGAATAATTCGATCATTTCCTTATCGTCCAATGGCGGTTTAACTTGTGCAGCAATGGTACGCCACCTTTGGGAAAAAGCTCGGAAAGATTCGCTCCTCTTTTTCTCCGTGCGAGCTAGAACATCGCGAGTAGGAGCGATCTCAGTATTATACTTGTACTGCAGTATGAAAGCTTCAGCCACTTCTTCCCAGCGTTCCATTTTCTCAGGCTCCAGCAGGATATACCATTGTAGAGCCGGGCCAGATAGACTTTCTTGAAAAGTTTGGATCAAAAGCGGGGCGTTTTGCGCATATCTCCCCATTCGGTTCAGATAATATTTCAAATGGATCTTTGGATCTCCAGTTCCATCATATTTGACAAACTCCGAGATCTTGAATTTGTCCGGAAAGTGCATCTTGGAGTATCGGGATAAATCCTCCATTACATTCGCTTCATAGCCTTGCATGGCTCGAAGTTTCTCCTCCAATTTAGCAAATCTTCTATTGTTCTCCTCCTCCATTCGTGCTGTAATAGCCTCAGAAATGGGGTCAAGCTCGACCACCACGGGTGTTGGAGTTGGCATCTGCACATTTTTGTCTCCAGTCTCGACGGTCACCGGCTCTGGAATCGCTTCGGGCACTGCTTGATCTGGGTTGGACGGCACCAAAGCGGCTCGGATATCGTTTGCAAATTGCGCAAACTGGGCAGCTAAATCATTAATCTTGTCATCAATCGCGGCGAAACGGGTGTTCTGCTCTTCCATGTTCATTTTTAGGGATCTTGACCTCGTGAGAATCGGCGATCGTTCGAAAGCCGTGATTTAATACCTGTGGGTCGAATATAAAAGGAAAGAAAAGAAAAGAAAAAGGAAAAAAGGTGAGTAGAACAGAATACGAAGAGACAATTAAACTCCCCTTTTATATTATCGATTCTTGTAATGTAACACAGATAAGAATCCTTCGTGTAAGTCCAATTTCACGAAAATATATTCTTATCGGAGTTTTATATCAAGAATTTATATAATAAAAGGGGCAATACGCTGGTTTGATTCAAATGCCCGCTTGCTAATTACTAAGAACTCTAAAAAACGATAAGATCCTTAATTACATCAAAAGCTCTTCAAAAAAGAGAAGGTTCTTGTACTCGAAAAATAATAAAAATAAAAAGCCGTATACATCAAACTAATTTAAGGAAAAGGGACCATCAAAAAAAGAGTTTATACAAAGAAATGAAATTTCAACGGGACAAGCTTGAAGCTTCGGTTCGGGTTGATCTCTTCGATTGACATGAGCGGAGCCGTTTGTTCTCTTGGGTGAGGCGTTCCACTTTGGCTAGGGCTTCGTCTCTTTCTCTAATGGCATATTAAATCTGAATTTCCCTTGGAGTTGGGTTAGGAGAAACGTAAGGGAAAAACACTTTGAGCTCAGGTTCTGGTTGACGAAGCATGTACTCTCTAGAAGTGTGATGTTCTCTCATTTCGTCCTCCAATTCCAAAACCCAATCCACATCTCTTGGTGGGCAATGGTATAGCACATCCTCCATCTTGTCAATTTGCTCCTTGATCTGTTGGACTTGATCTCTTTGGATGAATTGAGGGCGGAAGTCAAAACGATATAAACCCAACTTTAGTGGAGGAGGGATTTCTTGAAGCATGCGATATTGACGAGCTACCCTTAATGGATAATATGACGTAGATCCAATGAGTCCCAAGAGTGGGATTGGATCGTCAAACCCGCTAGTAAGGCGTGCTTTGGGAAATCTTATCCATGAGGCTTGCCATAAAATTTGACTTGGAACAAGATTTATAAAGAAATCCATCCATGAATGGAATGACCAAAAATGGATAAATTTCTCTATTTCTTTATATTTTGAAAGAGGGTGCATGTTTTTATCGACTTCTAGAATAAACATACTGCCGCCGAATTCCTTTAAATGTGAGAGGAGTCAAACTTGAAGAAGACCTATTGGACCCCTAAAAACACTAGAAGAGCCATCCTTAAATCGAGATAGGGAAATGAATGTTTCGGCTAAAATCATGTTCGAAAACCCTTTTGAGTGACAAATTTGGTGAACGATAAAAGCAACTCGAGGGTCCATGGTTTTTCTTGTATGAGGAAAGATGACAAAACCAAAGAAGGCAAGAAGGAAAACTTTAGCATCTTGAAGGTCTGATCCGGTGGATAAACTGGCTAAGTGTCTTTCCAAATAAGAAAAAGGGAGGGCATTTGAATTTCCTCGTAAGACATTCCTAATTTCAATGGTGTTTACTTTTAAAAATTCACTCAAACTTGAAATAGGATCGGAGCCTATTAAAGGTTTGGCCCACCCAAAAGATGGTGTGCTTCCTATGATGACATCCAACTCCTCTAAAGTCGGGGTTAGCTCGTTTCGACCGAATACGAATGTGGAGGTCGTCGGGTTCCAAAAATGTGCTATCGCTTTGACCATGGCTGCCTGAGGCTCCACGTGTAGAAGGGAAATGAGATATCCAATCTTCCTTTCCACATAATCTCGTTTATTGTCGGTAAGACCATCCCACATGCTTAGAAGGGCCTTCCTTGGGGAAGGGATGATTCGGATTTCGGGAGTACCCATCGAAACTAAACCTATACGGGCATTTGAATCAAATCGCAACACATCGTATGACCAAAGAAAGAAACAAAAAATAAAATAAAATAAAATAAAATCGAAGTAATGATAAGTGGGTAAAGGAAAATACTTACAAACCATGGTGAGAATGGGACAATGATGTTGCATTTACAAACACAAACGCATGAAATTGTGAGGATAGTATCTAATGGGAGGATATCTATAGGCTTAAGGCTCCTATTCTTACTAGATCCGAAGGGTTTTTCCGTCCGCACTTTCGTCGGATAGTTCCCTTCATCACTAATTAGAACGAGCGGGATCGAAAGGGGATTACCACGGGTCGTTCCCCACGCGGGTTCCTCCTTTCAACACCTCCTAAGGGTTTCCTAATTGCGGTTTGGGCTTTGGCCGCAGGTTGTGTGTGCGAGGTGTAGTGATGCAATAATAAGAAAACATGCACATCAATTTATGTTCAAACAACACTTCAATTGCATCCACATATTCATACATTCCTACATCTCTCTCCAAGACAAATTGGTTAACAAAACACTCCACCCCTTATATCTCCCAACCTGCATATACAATCTAACACAACATCAAATTAGTGGACTTACCTTTGTCTTCATGTAAGCGCTGCATAAAACATATTAATTAACACTCAACAATTAACAATCAATCAATTTTATTAGGCCTAAGTCCACAATTCCCCAGCGGAGTCGCCAAGCTGTCACGACCCAAATTCCGCCCACTAGGGGGGAAGGAAAGATTAGGTTTAGAGGTACTTGCTCTTGATTCTACAATCTCGAGCTCGGATTCTCCCAAATCCATACCTCGCGTGACATTTGGCGTTTTCATTTTAAGAATTCTTTCATAGTCTAAAATGCTTTTTATTTAAAAGGAGCCGCCACTAGCCTATTAAAGTTGGCTAGAAACCAAGTGAAAGCATTGGGAGAAATGCTTCACGTTCTACGCAACCAGAGATTCCTAGGGTACGGGGACTTGATTACGTTAACTATTTAGCTAACGCCCTTTCGGTACCTAAAATTGATTGATTGATTAGTTAACTTACATGTTTTCATGCAAGCTTAGAGACTAGTCCACTAGTGTTTTGATACCAAGCTCTAAGAGCTTATTCAATTGGATTCATTTTAGAAATTTTCTATTTTCTATTTTTTATGGTTTTTTTATTTTTTTTTAATTGGCTTCTTATCATTTTCTGATTTTTTAGGATTTTCTAATGATTTTCTATTTTTTTTTATTTTTTATGGTTTTCTAATTTTCTGATTTTCTACTATTTTCCTAATTATTTTCTAATTTTCCATGATTTTCTAATAATTTTCTGATTTTCTATTATTTTCTAATTATTTCTGAATTTTCTAATATTTTTAATGATTTTCTAATATTTTATTATTTTCTGAATTTTTAAATGATTTTCTAATTTTCTATTATTTTTTTTAATGATTTTCTAATTTTCTATTATTTTCTGAATTTTCTAATATCTATTTCATATTTTCCGATATTTTTATTATTCATCTTCTATTTTCTAGTTTTCTATTATTTGCTAAGTTTTATTATTCATCTTTTTATTTTCTAATTTGTTATTATTTTCTTTCTATTTTTTGTGATTTGTTTTGTCTTTCTTTTTTAATATTTTCTAATTTTCTATTATATATTTATTTCTTTCTAAAATTTTTCTATTTTCTAGTTTTCTATATCTTTTCTAAATTTTGTTATTCATTTTTCTATTTTCTAATTTCCTATTATCTATTATCTATTTTATTATCTTTTCGATTTTTATAATTTTTTATTTTTCTTTGTTTATTTATTATTATGTATTTATTATTTATTATATTATAAAAAGGGTTTCGGACCGGGTTATAATAACCCGGCCCGAAACGACTCACTACAAGAATGGGCTGGGCGTAAGGCCCAGCCCATTCTGTTTTATTTTTTTTTTAAAACGATTTTCTTAAATAAAAAAGCCGGCCCAAGCCCTCTCCTCTTTCTTTTCATTTCGGCCCATATTATTTATTTCGAATTTGGCCCAGTTATTCTAAATTTCTATTTAATCTCTTCATTTAAGCCCAAACCAATATTTAGCCCACTTTACCTTTAATTTCTCAGCCCATTTTATCCTTTAATTTCGCCGGCCCATTTTTTAAATTCCTTTTTTCAACCTCCCTTTTCTTTTATTTGGCCCATTCTTATCATTTTTAATCCAACCTCTTTTCTTCCTAAGCCCATTAGACCAACAAATTATCAGGTCTCTTTGCAACTCATCTTCTTCATTCACTCACGCTCACCTTCAACATCAACCGAGAACTATTACTGACGATTCTATAATTTTTATGTATCACGACGTAACTAAAGAGTTATGAAATCAATTAAAACTATGCAACTAACCTAAGAATCAAAGAAAAAAAGCATTTGGATCTTATCTAAGCATTTCATCAAACACCTCAAATGCAGCCATGGTTATCAAACTTCTACACAAAACTGACTTTAATCTAACTACTAATCATCTACGAATGAACAAGGAAAATATATCATCCAAAAAAAAAACAGAACCGAATAAGCTCAACAAGTCAAGTTAACCTATGTTCAACGTTAAACTAACAAAATCATGGTCAACATAAACTAAATCCAAGTTTAAACATCACATTGGAAGCATGATAAAACAAAACGCAGCAAACATCTGAAATGAAAATGATCGAGAATGCTTACCTGTGGAGGTGAAATCGCGGGCGGAGCTGGAAAAAGCGCGAGCTTGGAGAAGAGGGGGAAGCGTGTGAGCTGCTGGGGACGAGCTGAAGGAGACCCGCGGAGCTGAGGGGGTCGCGGACGGCGAGCTGAAGGGCGGCGGAGCTGCGGGTCTACTGTCCGAGAGAAGAGAGAGGTCGAGGAGAGAAGGAACTGAGGGAATGAGCTGCGGGAACGGCGGAGCTGGGAGAGAGGCAGCGGGCGAGGGAGGCGCTGATGGCGGCGAGCCGAGGGCAAGCCCTCAGCTGGGTGAACGGCGGAGCTGGAGGAGAGAGAGGTCGAGCTGCAGGGGCTGTCCTCTGCGTGCGGCCGCGAGCTGGGGGATGGCCGCAAACTGGAGGGGTGGCCGCGCCTGAGAGAGAGAGTGAGCTCTTGGAGAGAGAGAATGAGAGAGCGGCTACTGAGAGAGAGAAAACCCCTCTGCCCCCCTCTCCTCTAAAACTCACGCCTCCCCCCGCCCTTTTTTTTTTTGTGTGTGCAGACTTCCCTGCTCCTGCTCAAAGTTGGTGGAAATTGCAGGCTCTCCCCACTTTCGCGCACTGACCAGGCGGGAAAAAGAAAAGAGGAGAGAGGGCACGGGCCTAGGAGGACGGGTCAAGGGAGAGATGGGCCTCCGAAGGAAAGGGAGTTCGTGCGGGCCTGAAGGCCCGCGGTTTGTATTATTTTTTTTTTCGGGTTTATCTATTTATTTATTAAACTCTAACTGATAACGATTATCAAGCGACGGGCAAAATTTAGGTGTCAACAGTCACCACATGCGGTCGGGAGTCGGCTCTGATATCACTTTGTCACGTCCTCCGCCTTGCCACCGACAATATTGTCCGCTTTGGGCCTCCACTGGCCCTCACGGCTTTGTTTTTCCTCGTGAAAACGCGTTGTCAGTGGGTCAAGGACAGCTTATCCCATATAAACTCTCCCAGAACTCCCTCCCTAGGCGATGTGGGACAGGGATGTCACGTAACCAGCTGATGGTAGCTTACATACCATGTTGGTAACATTAAACACAAAAGTAAATTATCGCCCTCTTTAGAAAATTATCGCTTGGAATAAGACCTTTAACCTTAAGAAATTTGCCATTGGAAATAAGACCTTTAACTTACTATATATGGAAATAAGTAACCCTCAAGTCAATCTTCAATCATAAACTCCCACCATTAGAGTTGGTAAGTGCCAGTGAAGTTGGCAACTCGTCTGCTCGCTTTTAGGGTAGTAAGCATCACATGAAGTATGGGATTCATCAAAGGTCTTACTCAGTAATAAGTTTATTGACTTAGGAGGTTGTGTATGGAGACAAGATATTATTACAAGTACAGAAAAGGACTGTGAAGGTATTAATTCATTAACATAAGCTCCCTTTTAGCTTAGTAAGTTGCCAACAGTAAAATATTAAATTATCAACTTCCTATAATATTTTTGCCACTTAGCTGATGAACCCACTTGTAAAAATTTTGGAGCACTTGGGAGTCGACCACTTGACGTGGGAGGTGATAACATCATGATCTCATTAGCAAGTTACTGATCACTTAACAGGCCCCATTGTAAAACTTTTCCAGAACTTTGTAATTTACTGTCGGATCAGATACTAGATTTCACGATCGTGAAAATTGTGTTGTGTTGATAATTAAAAGTTAATTGACGGGCGTAGTCGAAAAATGTAAATTACTCGATAATCTACTGCTGGATGTGATCAAGATGGTAGGATTAGCTACGGGCTACTTGTTAATACGAACAATAATGTATAAAAAGAATGGAGTAATGAAAAAAGAAATTGAGAAAAATAATTTAATTAAACAATAAATACAAGGAAAAATAAATATAATTGATAATATGAAAAATATTTTTTTTTTAAAATTGAGAGTTGTGTAATGAAACTAATAAGATATCTTAAGGAGGAAAAAACAAAGCAATTGAGTAAAAAGGAAAATGCCTCGACGACTAGAACGTTGACAGATAGAGCTCTTATAAAAAGAACTTGGGAAAATGGCCGGTGGTTATTGCTGATTCACACCCGATTCCAAATCATTGTTCGGCATGACGAACCAGCTCTGGTTGGTAGAAGGCAGCGATCGCATCGAAGAGCGCTGGTTTTCATCCTCAAGGCTGTAAGCAGCTCGACTGGAGGAGCCCCTCCAAGTTTCATCTCTTATGGCTTCGGTGGTGCTCGGAATGCTTCTGCTACTTGTCACACTTCCATTTTCCGCTGAGGCTCAGACCAACAGCAACGTAACCTTGAACTCTTCCTTGACGGCAGATGGCCGGAACTCTTCCTGGCCGTCACCGTCGGGTGAATTTGCCTTTGGGTTCCGGCAAATGGGACGAGAAGCTCATCTGTTGGCTATATGGTTCGAGAATATAGAGGACAAGACCATCGTGTGGTCGGCGAATGGCGATAATCTGGCGCCAGAAGATTCAAAAATCCAGTTGACCGCCGACGGCCGGCTGGTGCTTGCCAACCCAAATGGAACAGAGTTGTGGTCTCGCAGCCCGACTGGTGTAGCGCATGCGGCCATGCTCGACACAGGGAACTTTGTCCTGGTGAGCCAGAACAACGTCAACTTGTGGGAGACGTTTCAGCGAACCGACCGACACGATACTGCCCACGCAACAGTTAGATCAAGGGACTGAAGTTAACGCTCGCTACTCCGATATGAATTATTCCACTGGGAGATTCCGCTTCAAACTACAAAACGATGGAAATCTCGTGTTCTATGCCACTCCCACCCCGTCGGACGCCTCAGATGATTACTGGGCCACCGACACCGTAGGTAGCAGCAACATCCGATTGATATTCAATCAAAGTGGTCAGGTCTACCTCGCGGAAATGAATGGAACAGTACTCAAACCCATCACCTCAGGCACAGTCCCGACCAGTGGATTTTACCAAAGAGCAATCCTTGAATACGATGGGGTCTTCCGGCAATATGTCCACCCTAGGACGGCAAATTCAAGTTCCGGCTGGGTAATGGACTGGTCGACAGTTTCTTCCCCAGTCCCTTCAAATATATGTGTGAGACTCACCCAAAAAATCGGTTCTGGAGCTTGTGGCTTCAACAGCTACTGTGCTCTTGGAGACGATGGGAGGCCCCGGTGCCACTGCCCACCTGGATATTCTCCATTAGATTCAACGAATGAGATGAGCGGATGCAAACAGGACTTCGAGCCACAGAGTTGTGACGGAAGTAGGCATGAAGACCACTTCACTTTCGAGCACATGTTCAATACAAACTGGCCGGAGTCTGATTACGAACGTAGTAAAGCGACAAGCGAGGACTGGTGCAGAGAGGCTTGCTTGGCTGATTGTTTCTGCGCAGTTGCTATTTTCGACGGCGGAAATTGCTGGAAAAAGAATATCCCTCTTTCAAATGGAAGGATGGATGGAGGGGAGATTGGAAAAGCTCTGATCAAGATCAGGATACATAACTCGACTTCAATACCTGAAGGAAAGGGAAACAAGAATTCGACTCTGATTATCGCTGGATCAGTGCTGTTGAGTAGCTCTGTGTTTGTGAACTTGCTTCTACTCCTCAGTACTTATTTAATTTATAGAAGCTCCCGATCTAGGGATTATAGACCAGTCCAGATCAACCAAGTCACAGGCATGCAGACTTTCACTTATCGGGAGCTTCAAGAAGCAACAGATGGATTCAAGGAAGAACTGGGTAGGGGTGCTTTTGGAGCAGTATACAAAGGCGTTCTTGGATCCGAGGGCACCAAATTTGTGGCAGTGAAAGTGTTGGCGACAAGGACTGGAGATAGCGAAAAGGAGTTCGAAAGAGAAGTAAGTGCGATTGGCCAAACTAACCACAAAAACTTAGTGCAGTTGCTTGGATTCTGCAATGAGGATCAACAACGACTACTGGTGTATGAATTCATGAGCAATGGCACTTTGGCGGATTTTCTGTTTGGAGCTTCAAGGCCAAGCTGGAACGAAAGAGTAAACATCGCCTGTGGTATTGCGCAAGGACTCAGTTACTTGCATGACGATTGCACCAGGCATATTATCCATTGTGACATCAAGCCGCAAAATATTCTTCTTGATGGCTCCCTCACTGCAAAAATATCCGACTTCGGATTAGCCAAGCTCTTGATGGGGAACCAAACACGAACTGACACCGGAGTCAGAGGAACCAGAGGTTATCTAGCACCAGAATGGTTCAGGAATATGCCTATTTCTAGCAAAGTAGACGTGTACAGCTTTGGCATTTTGTTGTCAGAGCTCATCTGCTGCAGAAAATACTACGAGCCAGAAGCGGAAATTGTGCTGGTGGACTGGGTGTATGACTGCTACCACGATGGAAGCGTACTTAAGTTAGTGGAGAGCGATGAGGAGGCATCAAGTGACATGAGGAGGGTGAGAAGATTTGTGATGACAGCATTGTGGTGCATCCAGGAAGACCCAGCTTTGAGACCAACCATGAAAAAAATAGCTCAGATGTTGGAGGAAGCTGTTGAAGTCCCAGTCCCTCCAGAACCAAGCTCTTTTCTGAGTTCAATATGATTTTGCTTATTCAGACAACTGCCGTCTGTAATTATGAATTGTACTTGTATGGTCTGCAAGTGCTACTTCGCCGTAATAAAATTTTCCATAATATCTTCAATTGTATCCAACTACTGCAGTATTGGTCACTGAATGTTTTTGACTCAGCAGGCATTATTGTTATGAATCTCGTAGGAATTCTTCATGGATCATATCCTGTACGTCACAGGAAAACTAATGTGGCTCCACCGTAGCATTTTCATTGAAAATTTTGTTTCATCAAAATTGCATTCGATGCGGTAGAGTATCATCACCTGATCTAAGCAAAATAGACCTTATATGCTAAATTAGACCGATGAGAACCATACGAAATTTGCTGATCCTAAAGTCGTGGATCGGTGCCCTGAGATTCCAATTTCAACAGTTCTGCTGCTTTTTTTATTTATACAGAAAGAACTCACTCTCCCTCTAGCTAGCCAACCTCTTGTAGATCAAAGAAATCAAAGTCCTCAAATCATGTAGTTTGAAGCATAATCAAATGAACTTTCTTGATTCATCCTTTGAGAAATTGCAGGAAGTGACACAAGACAGACAATAGTCTGAGCATACGTATGAGTTTGCAAATGATCTTTGGAGGTATAAACTGTAACGGCCGTGTTCCGACCCTCCTTAAGCTTTAGAAAAGGATGGATTAGGCATGGATTACAATTTAAGAAATTCTGACCCTCCTTAAGCTTTAGAAAAGGATGGATTAGGCATGGATTACAATTTAAGAAATTCGAGAATTTTTCGGGTATTTATCATAATTTCCGAGAAACTGTGAAAATTTATAAAATTAGTTTTGGTGTCCAAAAAATATATTTTATGGAGATTTGGCCCAAAAATACGCGGTTTTATATTTGGGAAGTTTTTCTTAAACTATGAGGATTTTGAGAAAAAATTCTAATTGGACAAAAAGAATTTTTGGAAATTTGTAAAGGCCTTATTAGTTGTATTTTTGGGTTACCAAATTGAGTTATTTAGTGGATAAATGGTGGAAATTCGTAGGGATTGATTAAGAGGTCTAATTGGGCTCCAAAAAGACTTTATCTTGTGAATATTTGAGAAGAATTCATTCATTGGAGGACTCATTGACTTTTGGGGCACTTAAGTGCTTGAGATATTATTTGTGGACTTTAGAGGCTTCTTGCTTCCCTTCCAGCAGAAGCCACGCCTCTTTTTTTCTTTTTTTTTGATAACCGAGATGTCCGGGCCAGCTTGCGCGCACCTCGACTATTTCTCGGGGGAGACTAGCACAGCAACCTACCGCCATGGCCCCCCAGTTAAATCACAGGCGCTTTCCCGGGGAATCGAACCCAAGACCTCAACGAAACCCGAGTTCGCCCTAACCAGCTGGGCTACTCATGGGTAGGATGAAGCCACGCCTCTTTATCCTTCTTCTTCTTCTTCTTCCTTATTTTCTTCTCCTCCTTTTACTGCTCACGCCTCCCCCTTTGCTGTGCAAGCTTCACTGCAGCTCAGCCTCTCCCGAGCTTCTTTTAGTGTTGTTGTAGGCTTGGGTTTTGATCATCTTCGCGCCACCGTCGCCATGAACCGATTTATTATCTAATCTGGTGAGTCTACTTCCTAACTCTTTCTTAGGTTGTGATTACGTATAGGGGATTAGATTAGTGTTGATTTAGCTTGATTAGATTAGTGTTAGGTTAGATTAACACTAGTGAAGATGATTTAGTTTAGTTTATTGGTTTTATCTTGAATCTGTTTACTGGACTTTTTCTGTTTGCCAATTTTGGGGAGGAAATTCGACAAGATTTTGAGGTCGCTTCCTTCTTGAGAAATGTTTCATACATCTTCAGATATAACGTATATTTTACCTAAGATTTTATGGATTTAAAATAATAATATTTCAGCTTCGTTTAAAGAAAAACAGAACCCCTTTTTTTGTTGTATTTTGTGACCTGTTGGTGTTAAATGAATTTAATCAACTCTTACGGTCCACATTTCGACATATTTTCTTCACAAAAATTATTTATCATGTCTTCTAGTATAACATATTCAAATTTTAGCTCAAACAGACAAGTTTTGGACCTTGAAACAAGTTGGTTTTGAAAGACATGATTTCTGAAAACTGACACAGAAATTTGGACGATTTACTGCTCTATTTACAAAATGATTTAGGTCAAGGTGTCTTTATGAAAAATGTTCATTTAAGTGTAATTTATAACATACTAAAATTTGAGAAATTTCCAAAGTCGTTTGGTCTAGGTTTCATGGATTGAAGCTCGATTGATTTTGGCCCATCCCGTGAAATCCTGAACCTCTATTCCTCGCCGTCGACGAGCTATCTCTTCCTCCTCCGGTCATCTCAGTTGTTGTGGTTAGTGTCAAAAGACTCGTGTGGGAGTCAGCTTCAAGACCCAACCAATTTCGAGCTTCGATTTGATCTGAGGAAGGAGAATCGAAGCCACCCCGACTCACCCTCCTCCCTCGACCCAGATCGCAACCTAGACAGACAACTTGGGTCTGTTCGTGGGTGATTCGAGTAGTCGGAGCTGTCTCGTCGCCCGTCTTCGTCATCAATGAGCTTGGCTCACCTCCCGGAGTCAAGAGGAGTTGCCAGAATCTCCACCAGAGCTTCGCCAGAACCTTGCCGGACCGTCGCTGGAAAAATCGTCAAAGCCGTCACTGGACTCCCCTGAGGTTGGGCCATCCAACCGTGCAACTAAATCAGAGATTGGAGGTCCGCATCAAGTCCAAGCGCGACCAAAACTTTGGAAACCACGTCTCCGTCAATTGTTGGAATCACGCGAACTAAAGGTGAGTAGACCTCTTAAAACTTAATCAGGGATGTTTATTGTTTTAGTAGAATTATTAGGGCAAATAGTGTGGATTATGAGTGATCGGATTAGTTCAATCTATTATGGCCGAGTATTAAATGTCAGGCAAATGCGATGCGATGAAGCGAGTATGAGGCCATTGGGCCTAAGATGAATCGAATGTAGGGCCATTAGGGCCGAGATATAAATTGGATATCAAAGGAAGTTCAATTGGAGGCTGGCAAAACAACAATTAATGAGAGTTGAACTGTGATGTGGTGATGAGGCAGGAAGGCTAGTTAGGGGTCTCCGGCTAGTTGTGTTTGGCCTCGAATTAGTGATTGCGCAATTTATTTAATTATTCATTTGTTTGCGCA
Source organism: Melaleuca alternifolia (assembly GCA_019926035.1). Taxonomy (NCBI): domain Eukaryota; kingdom Viridiplantae; phylum Streptophyta; class Magnoliopsida; order Myrtales; family Myrtaceae; genus Melaleuca; species Melaleuca alternifolia. The sequence continues at coordinate 624,753 of JAGKPW010000431.1, read as the reverse complement.
ATTTATTAAATCAATGATTTATTTGTGCAATTTATTTAATTATGGTAATAGGTCTTGGTTGGGCTTAGTGCTATGTGATGGTTATGGACCAGTATATTCCTGGAGAGAGAGAGAGAGAGAGAGAGAGAGAGAGAGAGAATAAGTTTGATGGAAGAGCGAGGGAAGACGTGAGATGATTAGGCTTAGTGTCTGGTAACGATTAGGGTCTAGTAGACTCATGGATATGATGAGCTCAAAAGAGAAATTATTTGAGTGAGCAAGTGCTATGGAAGAGTGACGAAGGATTAGATTCTAGGTGACTGAGAAGGTGTGAGACGCGATTAGAGACCCTAGGGCAATTGACAGACCTAGTTTTGGGTTAGGGGATTGGCTCATTGAGATATTTATATCTCAACCCGTCGTACTAATCATTTTTCAAGTATATGATTGGACATTAATTTTGGAGGCGAATTCTGTGGGAGCTGACAAGGCGAAGATTCGCGCTTTCGTTGGAGACTAGAAGGACGGTGACAAGTCCTGGGTTGTCACACTCATAGATCAAAGGAAAGAAAGAAGAAATTTAGGAACAGTCGCGCACTCAGAAGATCGGGGCGTGACATAAACTGCTCAGTGAACCACATTCAATGCCATTTGACAACAAGTCCAAACAGGGAAAACCTGGAAAATGTACCGAGACGTGACAATGGAAAGATCCCAAAGATCAAAACCCAAAAATCAATTTGCATGAAGAGCTTAATGAGTTCAATTTAACATATTAGTTAGATGTGGCGTCCGCCTGCTCGTTGCTATCATTTTTATGTCATTCTGATTAAATAGAAGGAATACGTTTTGAGTGAGGTCTTTGACTTTAGTTCATATCGCTATATACCAGTGTTAATTCCGGAAAAGGTGGTGGCAGCGGCTTGGTGGCCACCCATGCATCGGCGAGGGAAATGAAGTAGCCAAATGCAAAAATCGATGGAGACAACTCGAGAATGATTTTTATACTAATTTTAATTTTTTTTTCTATTTTTTCCTCCAAAATTTCGAAAACTATATATTACACTCTAAATGCAGCATAAAACATTTAGTAATAATTCTTTTAGCTTCAAATATCATTTAATAATGTTCTTTTATCAAATTGGCCGACTTGACATTTATGTCACGACCTCTCTCTTTAAACCACGATGAAAAGATCATATCAACTCTTTTTGTAAGGCAAATTAAACAAAACCGACGGAGCGACCTAATTGCATTTCTCGAAAATCTTAGCATTCAATGACATTCACATCACAACCTTCCTCTTTAAACTTCGATGAAAAGATCATACCAAGGCCAATTGAACGAAATTGACGGAGCGACTTGATTTTATTACTCGAAAATCTTAGTATTCAATGACTTACACGTTATGACCTTCTTCTTTAAACTTCGATGAAAAGATCATACCAACGCCAATTGAACGAAACTAACGGAGCGACTTGATTGTATTACTCGAAAATCTTAGCATTCATGACATCACGTCATGACCTCTTTCAATAAACCACGATGAAAATATCATATCAATTTTTTTCGTAAAGCAAATTGAACGAAACTGACAGAGCGACTTAGACTACATTTCTCAAAAACCTTAGCATTCAATGACATTCACGTCACGACCTCTCTCTTTAAACCACAATGAAAAGATCATATCAACTTTTTTTGTAAGGCAAATCAAACAGAACTGACAGGAGTGACTTGACTGCATTTCTCGAAAACCTTAACATTCAATTACATACACGTCACGGCATCTCTCCTTTAACCATGATGAGAATATTAGATCAACTTTTTTCGTAAGGCAAATTGAGCAGAAGTGACAAGAGCGACTTGACTGCATTCCTCGAAAATTTTAACATTCAATTGGACGACATGTGACAAGTCACGAGACCTTTCGGCCCACGTACTCCTATTTCTGCCAACTCCTGTAAGACTTTCTGCAGAATTTCGTTCATCCATCGTCGACGATCGACGTAACCATTTTCTCCAAGCTGCACAAGACTCGTTCCAGCCTACGCATCAGATCACCGCAACGGGACACGCGTCCCATCCAGCGAGCACCTGTTTGATACGAGACACCGCAGAAAATTTCCACGCATGTTGGCGTGTCTGCGATGATTGTTGAGGCATTAAACTCCCGAGAAAGTCAAACTTCATTGTCGATTTGACAATTCACAGGGAATGAATCTACCGGGGGTGCCTGCATTCTTCTCCTTCATTGTCCACTCACGAAAGTCCCCTCTAAACCTAAAAGATGTTTAGTCAAAAGGTCTTCTCAACTTGTCATTTTTTTCTTCTCCTGGGAAATTTCTGCGCCACCGCAAAAGGTCCGTGTAGACTCGACTTATTACGTTTGCCCCGCCGTCCAACCATGAAAATCATGAAATCCGCCTACTCTAATCATGTATAATTATGATATTCCATTTTTCTAATAAATATTCTGATAAGGTTGAAATTTTTTAACCTTGTCAGAAATATCATCGTAACTTGCTGGTCCAACTAACTAACGGTAATTTACAGATAATGTTGGTAATTTACCGACATGAAACATAAGAATAAGTGATTGCCATTGGAAATAAAATGTTTAACTCGCTATGGAGATAAGCAACTTGCCAACGTAGGCCGGTGCTCTTGGTGCTGTAAGTCACCGACAAATCTAACTCCAAATTCAATCATAAATCGTTAACCTCTACCATTAGAGTTGTTGGTAAGTGCCAGTAAAATTAGCAACATGTCTGCTCGCTTCTAGGGTAGGTAAGCATCACATGAAGTATGGGGTTTACCAAAGGTTTTACTCAGTAATAAGTTTATTGACTTAGTTAGGAGGTTGTCTGTGGAGACAAGATCTTAATTACCAGTACAGTTAAGGATTGTGAAGGTATAAATTCATCAACTTAAGCTCCCTTTTAGCTTAGTAAGTTGCCAACAGCAAAACAGTAAATTATCAACTTCCTAGAATAGTTTTGCCACTTAGCTGATGAACCCACTTATAAAAATTTTGGAGCACTTGGTAGTCGACCACTTGACGCGGGGGGGGGGGGGGGGGGGGGGGGGTGATAACATCATGATATCATTAGCAAGTTACTGATCATTAACGGCCCAACTGTAAAACTTATATATATATATATATTAGTAATTTACTATTGGCTAATAGACTTCACAATCATGAAAATTGTGTTGTGTTGATAATTTTACTAGTTAATTGACGGGCTCAGTCGAAAAATCTAAAATACTTGTTAATCTACTGCTAGATGTCAAGATGGTAGGATTAGCTACGGGCTATTTGTTAATATGAACAATAACGTATAAAAAGACAGGAGCAATGAAAAAAGAAATTGAGAAAAATAATTTAATTAAACAATAAATACAAGGAAATATTATATATATATATATTTGATGATATGAAATTTTTTTCATATATATCTTTTTAAATTGAGGGATGGGTAATGAAACTAATAAGATATCTTAAGGAGAAAAAAAAACAATTGAGTAAAAAGGAAAATGTCTCAATGACTAGAACGTTGACATAGAGAGCTCCTATAGAAAGAACTTAGGAACATGGCCGGCGGTCATTGCTGATTCACACACTATTCCAAATCATTGCTTGGCTCGAACCAGCTCTGCAAGCAGCTCGATTTGAGGAGCCCCTCCAGTCTCATCACTTATGGCTTCGGTGATGCTCGGAATGCTTCTGCTGCTTGTCACACTTCCATTTTGCGCCGAAGCTCAGACCAACAGCAACGTGACCTTGGACTCCTCCTTGACGGCAGATGGCCGGAACTCTTCCTGGCCGTCACCGTCGGGTGAATTTGCCTTCGGGTTCCGGCAAATGGGACAAGGAGCTCATCTGTTGGCTATATGGTTCAAGAATATACAGGACAAGACCATCGTGTGGTCGGCGAATGGCAATAATCTGGCGCCAGAAGGTTCGAAAATCCAGTTGACCGCCGACGGCCGGCTGGTGCTTGCCACCCCAAATGGAACAGAGTTATGGTCTCGCAGCCCGACTGGTGTAGCCCATGCGGCCATGCTCGACACAGGGAACTTTGTCCTGGTGAGCCAGAACTACGTCAACTTGTGGGAGACGTTCAGCGAGCCGACCGACACGATACTGCCCACGCAACAGTTAGATCAAGGGACTGAAGTTAACGCTCGCTACTCCGATATGAATTATTCCACTGGGAAATTCCACTTCAAACTACAAGACGATGGAAATCTCTCTTTCTATGCCACTCCTACCCCGTCGGACTCCTCAGATGCTTACTGGACCACAAACACCGTAGGTAGCGGCATCCGATTGATATTCAATCAAAGTGGTCAGGTCTACCTTGCGGCGATGAATGGAACAGTACTCAAATCCATCACCTCAGGCACATGGTCGACCAGCGGATATTACCAAAGAGCAACTCTTGAATACGATGGGGTGTTCCAGCAATATGTCCACCCTAGGACGGCAAATTCGAGTTCTGGCTTGGCAATGGACTGGTCGCCAGTTTCTTCCCCAGTCCCTTCAAATATGTGCATGAGACTCACCCAAAAAATCGGTTCTGGAGCTTGTGGCTTCAACAGCTACTGTGCTCTTGGAGACGATCAGAGACCCCGGTGCCACTGCCCACCTGGATATTCTCTATTAGATTCAACGAATGAGATGAGCGGATGCAAACAGGACTTCGAGCCGCAGAGTTGTGACGGAAGTAGGCCCGAAGACCACTTTACTTTCGAGCACATGCTCAATACAAACTGGCCAGAGACTGATTACGAGCGTAGCGATGATAAAAGCGAGGACTGGTGCAGAGAGGCTTGCTTGGCTGATTGTTTCTGCGCAGTTGCTATTTTCGGCGACGGAATTTGCTGGAAAAAGAAGATCCCTCTTTCAAATGGAAGGAAGGATGACGGTGAGATTGGAAAAGCTTTGATTAAGGTCAGGATACTTAACTCGACTTCAATACCTGAAGGAAAGGGAAACAAGAATTCCACTTTGATTATCACTGGATCAGTGCTGTTGAGTAGCTCTGTGTTTGTGAACTTGCTTTTACTCCTCTGTACTTATTTAATTTATAGAAGCTCCCGATCAAGGGTTTATAAGTTGTCACGACCAGTTCAGATCAACCAAGTCACAGGCATGCGGACTTTCACTTATCGGGAGCTTCAAGAAGCAACAGATGGATTCAAAGAAGAAATAGGTAGGGGTGGCTTTGGAGCAGTATACAAAGGCGTTCTTGGATCCGAGGGCACCAACTTTGTGGCAGTGAAAGTGTTGGCGACAAGGACTGGAGAAAGCCAAAAGGACTTCGAAAGAGAAGCAAGTGCAATTGGCCAAACTAACCACAAAAACTTAGTGCAGTTGCTTGGATTCTGTAATGAGGGTCAACACCGACTACTGGTGTATGAATTCATGAGCAATGGCACTTTGGCGGATTTTCTATTTGGAGCTTCAAGGCCAAGCTGGAACGAAAGAGTAAACATTGCCTGTGGTGTTGCGCAAGGGCTCTCTTACTTGCACGACGATTGCACCAGACATATAATCCACTGTGATATCAAGCCGCAAAACATTCTTCTTGATGGCTCTCTCACTGCAAAAATATCAGACTTTGGATTAGCCAAGCTCTTGATGGGGAACCAAACACGAACCATCACCGGAGTCAGAGGAACCAGAGGTTATTTAGCACCAGAATGGTTCAGGAATATGCCTATTTCTAGCAAAGTAGACGTGTACAGCTTTGGCATCTTGTTGTTAGAGCTCATCTTCTGCAGAAAAAACTATGAGCCAGAAGCGGAAATCGAAGCTCAAATTGTGCTGGTCGACTGGGTGTATGACTGCTACCACGATGGAAGTGTATATAAGTTAGTGGATAGCGATGAGGAGGCATCGAGTGACATGAGGAGGGTGAGAAGATTTGTGATGACAGCATTCTGGTGCATTCAGGAAGACCCAGCTTTGAGGCCAACCATGAAAAAAATAGCTCAGATGCTGGAGGGAGCTGTTGAAGTCCTAGTTCCTCCAGAAGCAAGCTCTTTTCTGAGTTCAATATGATTTTGCTTATTCAAACAACTGCTGTCTGTAATTATGAATTGTATTTGTATGGTCTGCAAGTGCTACTTCGCCATAATAAAATTTTCCATAATATCTTCAAATGAATCCAACTGCTGCAGTATTGGTCACTAAAATTTATTGACTCAGCAGGCATTATTCTTATGAATCTCGTAGGAATTCTTCATTGATCATATCCTGTACGTCACAAGAAAACTAATGTGGCTCCACCATAGCAATTTCATTGACAATTTTGTTTCATTGCATTCGATGCAGTAGACAGTATCATAACCTGATCTAGGGAAAGTAGACCTTATCTGCTAAATTAGACAGATGGGAACCATACGAAGTTTGCCGATCCTAAAGTCATGGATCAGTGCCCTGAGATTCTAATTTCAACAGTTCTGCTGCTTTTTTATTTATACAGATGGGACTCACTCTCCCTCTAGCTAGCCAACCTCTTGTAGATCAAAGAAATCACAGTCCTCAAATCATGTAGTTTGATGCATAATCAAACAAACTTTCTTGATTCATCCGTAGAGAAATTGCAGGAAGTGAGACAAGGCAGACAATAGTCTGAGCAAATGTATGAGTTTGCAAATGATCTTTGGAGGTATAAACTGCTCATTGAACCACAGTCAATGCCATTTGACGCCAGGTCCAAACAGGAAAAACCTGGAAAATATACCGAGACACGACAATGGAAAGATCCCAAAGATCAAAACCCAAAAATGAATTTGCATGAAGAGCTTAATGAGTTTGCTTGATCATTTTAGTTAGATGTGGCGTCTGCCAGCTTGTTCGCTATCATTTTTATGTCATTCTGATTAAATAGAAGAAATATGTTTTGGATAAGGTCTTTGACTCTTGATATGTGCTTTTATAACAGTGTTTTGATCTAACAAAACATGGTTTTGAAATCTTGTTGCTTTTTTATTGCAGAGATCGCCAGTTGTGGGTATATTCCCCAGGACAAGATTTCATGCCCAAGCTCGGATTGACCTTTCTTTTAACCCCAGTAGGGGACGATGGAAGAGACTGACATTGCAGTTTCCCTGGTTATTTAAACTGTTCAAGCATAAGTGGTCGAGCATTCGGGAATTTATCCCAGAAAATTGCAACTCAGGCCAGATTTGAAAGATTTCGTGCAACATAGAAATCAGTGGAAATACTTATTATCAGGCCATACTCGGATCGAAACCTGCAAACGCTGGAAAATTGGCCCTTTGGGTTACTACTAATCGAGCATTGTTGAAGGGACTGGTTGGATCTATTTGTGGTAGACTGTATAAACAGGAAGTTTTGACTTGCATTATCATGGCGGCACAAGAATACCTTGCATTATCATGGTGGGCCGAGAATATCTTTACTGCGACGACTGAGATTCAGAGAGCTATACACAGCACAGTATGCAGAAAACGGTAGGTAGTTTCCTATTATGTAGTTATTTATAGAAAGGAAAACTGCCTCTCTGCATACCACCCTTTTATCATACATATACCAAATTACTCCCCTTGTTGCATCCAAGCATAATGTCGTCAAGTGACCGTGACATCCAGTGGACACAACATGCTGTGTAGCCGCTCCTCTCCAAGTAAAAGATAACGTACGGAAAAAATTTCTGTTTCCTTTTCTCCTTTTTCATCCATCAGTGACATTCTCTCTTCTCGATTAGCTTCTTATGAAGCATGTCATCCTCCAGGATTTAGAGGGATTTAAGGTTTGTCGCTTTGGTTAGGACATAAAGTAGAGTGCCTTCCACATTCCATACATTGTAATGATGCATAGTCAATGTACCACATGTTTTCCTTCGCTTCTTTTTTATAATGGTGCACGCAGGCGGGATTACTGGATCCGCCTTTGTGTTCTAAGTAACGCCAAATGGGGTCTCTGTCTTGTCCTATGACACTGGCCTGAGGTTTTACAGCATACTACTGAAAGTCGTTAAATAGTAAGGCATGATTTCTCTACTTTCTGAGTTGATATAAGGTCCTTAAATAGGATAGCATGATTTCTCTACTATTTGTGTCAATATAAGGACGGGTAAAACATATGCCCAACAGCACACATGAGTAGGTTGATGCACGCTTTCAAAATGGAGAAAAGACAGGAGACTCCAGAATTTATCTTACTCGTGAGCATAATTTTCTTCTCCGATCAATTAGCATACTGGTAACTAAAGTTGGCATGTGACAAACTAGACCAAGAATGAATGAATGAACAATCAATAGGGAGGAAAATAAACCGGGAAATGAAGGTAGATTGAAACGACGACCATATGCTGCAATCCACTGTCTTCTCCTTGTAGTTTGCTCGGGACTTAATGCAGCAAAGTTCTGTCATCGAACAGTAAATTTTCACAAAAGCAGGTAGCTATTTCTTCCCTTGAAATGGCCATACACAACGCAATGAATGCATATATACACAAATAGCAAATGAAACTAGTACTGATGTCCTTAAGGGGAGAAAACCTGTGAAGAGCATGTGATACTTTAAAAGGGTAAACTGCGTGCCAACGGCTTCATACCAGGTCCCCTTGCTCAGATTTCTATCAGTGCCCCCTCCTTCCAGTCTTAACATAGTCTGCCCTGATTGCCCACAACTGCTCGCCAACCACTTTCATATCAGGCCGATCAGCCCGGATGGGTGCCGCACACTGAATGGCCAACCCAAAGATCCTCACGAGTATCTCTGCATCAACTACTTCTTCCAATCTTGGATCCAAGAGGTCAACAACCTCTCCCTCGTCGAACTTCTTGAAGGCCTGCACAGAAATTAGTCCATTGAATTTCCTGACTAAACTATCAGTTCATTCAATTATGGATGGAAGTTTAGGTCTATGAAGATAACTGATAAACTACTCTCAGAAATACTTCAAGCAAGCATGATCAATTTTTCTGGCGCAAACTTGAATATAGGATTTTTCTCTTGACAAGTCATGTGATCTAATCAAAGATAATCTTAACGAGGAGCAGCTCATCTAAGCAAGCTTGGCTGCAATTCAGCAGTTGGTGAAAACGATGGGAATCCACTGGATTTTCTTTTTTCTCTTTCATTTTTTCAAATCATAATCTCATACTATATAGTTATCCCTATAGCTATTATCCATCAACTGGTGCTGTTCTGTATTGATGCAGGTTTCAAGAGTAATTTAATATCAAAGAAGCATCAATGCAATGGAGTCCGAGTTTTCTCGCATTATGATGTATGTTCTAGTATTTAAACCATTTGTTTTCAGAAGGTGAGATTAACATACCCATACAAGTGTCACACGTTCTTCAAAAGGCCGCTTAAGTTCAACAGGACGACGGCCCGTCAGCATTTCTACTAGTAAAACTCCAAATGAGTACACATCACTCTTGGTAGTAAGCTTATAGGTCCTCATATACTCTGGGTCTAGGTAACCAACTGTCCCTTTCACGTTTGTTGAGACATGAGATTCATCTGAATCCAGAGCACCAAGCCTTGCAAATCCAAAATCAGCTACCTTAGCCCTCAAGGTCTCCGTTAGGAGGATGTTCGATGATTTTACATCGCGATGGATAATTTGCCTTTCTGTCAAGGACAACAGAATATAAGATTTCAATAGTAAGGAAAAAAATGAGAATGATATTAAGCAAAAAGAGCTGTGTGGGGCCAGCAAGGATCACAGTGCGTGAATCAAATTATGTTTATCAGATTGTTTTTCTGTGGACAATGACTTCCAAGAAAGTGTGAAGAAGAAACAATTGATTTTTTAAGGCTAAAGAGAGCATCAGTAACCATGCTAGGATGACATGAAGATTGCAGATTTATGTCAGTCACAATTGGCAATACAAGAACAGAAACTATCAGCCCTTTCCCTCCGAAACCTTGACAGCCTTTTCATCTCTCCAGTTGAAATTCAAATATTATATGTAGTAGGTTCCAGATAGGATGCTGGTTCCCTTCCTAATTTGTCCCTATATGCAGCAGCTAGAAAAAGAGAAATTATATCTGACAAATCTGTAGGTCATGTTTAAGCTGCTCTTAGGTCTTTCAAATTTGTTTATAGTTGTCTGTATGAATCACATCCTTTTGACATCTGAGACAAATCAAAGAAATTGCTAATTCTAGACCACCAGAAGTTCTCTTGCAAAGTTCTGCAAACACATTAATTGTAAAGGTGCAGAAGAATTTTATCTGTGAATAAGACTATCAAGAATGGCTGAAGGATTACCCCAAAACAAAAGGCTGATATTTCCTAATATAAGTTTGGATTTTCAAGGAACGCTACTGTTCATGACCATGAATTGAGAGACAGTATTTCTATAGCATTTAGGAGACTCTAAAGGGCAACAGAGTCGAGAATCAACGGAAGAGAAGATTAAAAGATAAACTTGTAGAATATTGCCCTCCTGGTCCTATACACACACTGACTAACACGTGAGGATTAGTCATATTCATAACTTGCTGGACAATAGCACTCAGTCACATATGCTCTAATAAAACTACATGTACCCATGCAACCATGCCGACCAACTTGAGTAGAATGAGACGTATAGATGATTTTTATCATGCAGAACTACTAGAAGAAGAGGTAAGAAACATACAGCTACTCTTCTTGACAAAAGATTTAACAATAAAATATAGTGTACGCTCAAAAGAGAAGTTCTATTACCTGCATATAGATGGAGATAAGTCAAGCCATGAGCAATGTCAATGGCGATTTCAAGTCTTTGATTAAAATCCAAAATCCTACCATGACGGCCTGCAAGGATCGCGCATAAGTATCATCTTTGAAATGAAAAACAATTCTAACAAGTTTAGAGATCTAACCATCCAAATGTTCCCTTAGGGTACCATTTGGTACACACTCTGTGATGATAAAGCGTTCGTCTCCATTATCAACATATCCAAGCAGCCTCACTAGATTCCGATGATCAATCTTAGCTAGAAGCTCAACCTCACTGCTAAATTCAGTTCGCAAACCCTTAAAATGCTCCTGCGGAAAGTGAGATGTTCTCATGTAAATTACAAATCCATGGTATGATATAATGAAAAACGACTTAGGTAGCCAAACAATCTTTAAATCAATCTGACAACAGTAAAGAATGCCATGTTAATCTAGATTGAAGCAGAAAACACTGAATCTTGCTTTCAGTAAAGAAGGTATACTACTTGCTTCCTTCCATAAGAAACTTCCACCCACTCATAAGGACCATCTGTTTCAGGTTAGACAGCATTAAAATATCTTTAACATAAAACAGAACAAAGTGGAGTCATTTTATGCTGTAGGCATACATTTTGTGAAAAATATCTGTATTTTACTTCATTTGAGGTAAAAATATAGTCAACACACTATCTGAAGTCTTCTTTTAGCCCACAAGTTCAATTGCTTATGCTGGGACAGGCAAACAGAGATAAGAACAAGCTCTTCCATTATAACAATCCCCTCAGGAAAAATCTGCCTTTTTCTAGATGATGACATCAGAAGTAAGTATACACGGACTATTTAGTCCTTTATTTGCAATTCCAAATGTCCAATATCTCGAGCACGGTACCCCGCAGGAACTTAAAGCATACAATTTGCTAGTAATTAGTGCTAGAGTATTAAATATTAATCCATGCCTTCATCTAATAGCTTAAACTTTTAGAATAGTTGGCAATGGTCCAACAAAATCTCACATGGTATCAGAGTAAGAGATCTTGAGTTCAAATCTTTTTAGATCCATATTTGCCTCCCTAATAGGCAAAAAGACCAGATTAAGCGTGAGGAGGAGTGTTAGAGTATTAAATAATTAAATATTAATATATGCCTTCATCTAATAATAGGCAATTAGCAATGGTCCCACAAAGTCTCATAATTATTATAGGCATACACTCATGACTCATCAAATTTCACACTGACAATAATATGCAACTTAGGCTATACCTGTTACATGAAAAAACCACTCACCCTCTTTGCTCTTTTTATGGCAACCACCTGACCATCATCTAGTCGTGCCCTGTAGACAGTCCCAAAGCCTCCTTTCCCTATTCGTGATGAAGGTGAAAAATTGTTTGTTGCTTTAGTGACCTGATTGAAATTGAGATGGAGCGATCCAAGTCTATTGAGTCTTGGAGATGGGGACATTGAAAATCTAGGACTCTGTGGAACCCTCATTGGACTAGGGGGCACCCGAGCTGGACTCTGTGGAACCCTCATTGGACTGGGGGGGACCCGAGCTGGACTCTGCGGAACCCTCATTGGACTTGGGGGTAACCGAGCTGGACTCCCCAGGAACTTTTCATGCCAAAAAACCTTTTCTGAAACAGAGTTCTTGTCGAAGGAGGAAATCGATTCCACTGGGAGGAAAGATGCATTATAAGAATAAAAAGAAACAAATGAACAATACCAAACACAACATTTTTCGGTCCATAGAGCAATGTCGATGTACTGTACTTACTTGAATTCAGGTCTTTTGAAAGCATTGTGTGAGCAGTTGCCTTCCTTTTCCTATAGAACCAGGCACAAAGTGAAACACAGCAGACAGCAAAAGTTCCTGATACTACTACGCCAATAATTTTGGAGGTTGATAGAGATTTATCATCATTGTCAACACTATCTTCTGTCCACTTATTCTTATGATCCACTCCAGATTTGTCCATTTTCACTTTCTGCAAAAGTTTTCTTCCTCTGCTAAGAGGCGAACGTGCTGCCAAAAGAAAAGGTTTGGTATGATTATGGACATTTTAAGTATAAAGCTTTCGCACTTTAATAGACCTCAAAAAATCAAGCCTGTAAACAACGAAATAATACACCGTGTGAATTAAAAGTAGTGCCTTGTGGAAGGTCGAGTTCACATTCAATTACTCCAGAGTATTCCTCAAAGTCGCAACCATTCGCTCCGTAGATTTTGAGGGCCTTGCAGAACGAAAATTTGTTGACTACACACCCATTGATGAAAAGCAATTCACGACCTAGATAACTTGAATATGCTACTTCATCAGCACCGCAAACCCTCGACTGAAGTACGAACCACGAAGCTGATGCTCTGAGAAATTGCACAAACAACAACAGAGTAAATGCTGAAATTGACATCTAGAATTTTTAGGCACCTCCAAAACCTGTCATGGAAGCTAAAACCTTTTGGGGAATCACCCAACTTCTCCAACTGTCAGCCAAGATACTTAAGAACAGAACATGACAGGACCTGGAGCTGTCAGAGCCGATCGAGATCCCTTTGTATTTGCTTCAGTAACAAACGCCAATTCTATGGCCTTCGAAGGTTCTTCAGGTAGAAAGTTCATGAGCCCTTGGTCGTTCCAACCGACCCAATCACGTGAACAAGAGAAATGAAGACCAAATGAGATAACCCACCCAGATTTTGTTCAAACCTCACAGAGTCAGAGTCAATCCTTGCCAAGTCAGTTCTCGCAACCCAATGTCCTGGGAACCACCCCCCGGTCAAAAAACCCAAACCTTCACCAATTAGATTAGACTAAAACAGGCGTCTCTTCACACTAGCAGTCCTAGATAACTCAAATCCCTCACTCCTCACCTCGAGATTCCAGACGTCCCCACCCCCAAAGAACCACGCCGGTCAGCTTCACAGACGTGCGGAGCAGCTCACCGCTCACTCAGCTTCCCCCGCCGCATAACCAAATATCCCAACCCGAGAAAGCTAAGCCGCCAGAAACTTCCAATCCAATCGAGCGCGATCACCGGACGAAAAACACGATCTCATCACAGAAACCGAATTACCACGGGCCAGGCGGCCGCGACTTCGAAAAGGAATCAACAGACAGAGAGAGCGAAGCATCAAAGTCGGCCACCGCGACTTCGAAAAGACGGAGTAGTGCTCGGCCGGCTACTCCCGGATTATCGCCTCGCCTCAGCAAATGGAGGGGCATGAGAGAGGGGAGGGGGCAGTGGTTGGTGGGACCGGCGTAGGTACAAGAAGAACGAAGAGGAGACGAAGGAGAAGAAGAAGAAGAAGATGGTCGGAAAAAGGATGCGGGACAAAATGGGACGAACCTTCGCTGTCGCCGAGCAGCGACCGCTCGCGTTGTGGACTCGGAGGGAAGTCGTCGGAGGGCAGTGGTATTTTCGTCATTTAATCGCGGAAAGGCTTTTGGCGGAAAGCCGTGAAGGCGCGGGCATTGACTTCAGACTCGCGTTTCGCTGGAGCTGGATGATCCGGATGTGTCGTCCGAGACCCGACCCATTACGAATTCGATTGAATCAGGGTAAAAATAGCATGAAAAGAAAATCTCAAATTACGTCTGTTATAATAAAAATACTCAAAACTTTTTTACGCCCCAAAATTTTAAACTTATTCACCATTATATAAGTCCATAACGTGAACGCGTTGATTTATAATTATACTCAGACTCGCGGTGGGCTGGAATTGTTTATCCCTCATATCTATTAGAGTTAAGAAAATACGGACGGTGAGTAATTTTTATCCCTCATATTAGGAGTTAGAAAATGGAGAGTCATGATTTGGAGTCATATATTAGTCTCTTCCAAAATATAGGGATTCAGCCATTTGGTGGCACCGAAATCTCGTGATGGAGTACTTGATTATAAAAAAATAATTTAAAAAATTATTCGTGTCATAATAAATAAGTTTAAAGCTTTCAATATATTTGTATTTTTTTAAGACAAAAACCCAAAAAAGAAAAAAAAGTAATCTACTTTAATATTTTATTTCTCCCACCCGTTCGTCATCCGCGATAGGCGGTGGTGGTAGTGGCTAGTGACTAGTGGCTGCCGTCTCTCTCTCTCTCTCTGGGTGTCGGCCGCGTGTATGACACGTCGGACGGTGTGAAAACAATTGGCACGTGCTGCGGAAGTAGGAACAGTTCTCACAACTGTGGGGCCCCCCACAATTTGATTATCTTCCCAAAAAGCCCTCCGTTCGCGGCCTTCACTTTTAATCAAATTGTGGGAAGCTCAGGCCGAAGATTTTTACTTAAGGATTTGCATTGTTTCTCGACTCCACGGCATATATTTAAAATCGCTACTGCCTGCTTGATTTTCCAAACAATAGTATGGCCGGAAGGCATAAAATCTCTCTCTCTCTCTCTTCCGTTGGCATATTATCTTAGGGTTTCTCGTGATGACGCCATATGCAAGATGCTTCCGAATGACCGACGCTGCACATAAAAACTATACGAATACGAAGTTTCTTTCCATATATAATCAAAGCTCGATATGATATGTGGTGGGTAGACTGTTCAGCATATTTTATACCCAGAAGTTAGTGGGTGGTTCTCCACCGTGACGGTGTCGTGACCGAGCTCCCCCCGGAAACGGTGCTGCCATAAGCAATCATCTTCAGGGTTAGGTGAGATTGGCTCTTGCGCCTTGCTGGCCAAAGAGCATTCCTCTTCGCATGAAAAACTTTATTTGTCCAGTTGCGACTGAAAGTCAAACTGGAGTGAACTCTGAAGTGATGGGTCTATTCAACGCGTTTCGCATATCCAAAACTGTGGGCAAAGGACTCGACGATACCACCGAATATCATCGATATCAATATGTGTTTGGTTGATATTAAGTAATCGGGTTATGCCGTCCCTCGCTTTGTTGCTGACGAGATTAGAAAAAAAAAAGTGGACTTTAGATGATTTCTTCTTATGCATCGTGACGGTGAATCATCGAGGAGCGCCAATGCATCGTGCCCCAAAATATGTCACCATAAAGATCCTCAAATTAGCATTACTGAGGCCAGTGGTCGCTATGGGGTTTGGGAATCAAAGAGAATATGTGTCTGAACTGTATATGCAGCAACAAGATGAAAGGGAAAACATATGTCTCAACTATGATCTTTTCAATATATTTTTTATTAAGTTCTTCGTTTTCCAAGATATCGAGTAACAGCTTCAATTGAACGGTGTTTCGAAAAACTTTATCTGGTGTAAGTCTCACATGTGTTAATTGGAAGTAATACTTAACTTATCAAAGAACTAATCATAAAAAAGTTGTTTAAGGCTGTTTAGTTGACTTCAGTTTATAGAACAATATTGGAAGGAATGTCGAACCTAATCTTAGTCTTGGTTATTTCACGATCCAAGAGAACGGCCCAAAAACCTTCATCTTAGGGAGTAAGTAAGCCTGGGCCTATCACAACTCGACTAAGAAGTAAATGCCAAAGACTTAACCATCCAAATATTGTCTGGCCCATATAAACAAAACAAAGAAAGGAGAGTTGTGCAATCGCCTGTCTCTAAAAATTTTCATGGAATAGCTAGTCATGTCACTCTCGTACAGTTCACACAAAAACTCTCGCCAAAATAGTCCATTGTGTTTATGCCGTTATATTCATTTCATAAAGTGGTTTGTGCGCCGGTGACACTACATGATGGTAGCACATGAAGAAACAAGTCAATTATCTATACGGGTAACGTAATCGATCGATTTAGCAATGGATACACGTGCAAAATGTACTTCCCCACCACCAATTGGACGGGTTGAGAAGGCAGTATGCAAAACACCTTCTTTCAATTACCTCTCGGGTTCAATTATCGTTTGAGGGTGCTGTAAATACATATTTGAGCCCGCCATGCGAATCTTGGTCATAGACCCGAGCTGTGGTGGAAAACGCAGTATATGCGAAACCAAAGCATTCTTTAGTGACATAAATAGAAGGCACGTCTCACTTTGATAAAGATGGAGTCGCATGTGTGGCACCACGGTATCTAAAGCCCGTCGGGATTGTTCTGCCGCACAGTAAAAAAGATGAGCTCGTTTGGATGAAATGATGAAGTAAATGAATTGAAAGTATGCATAAGATTTATGAGGATATTTCACACACTACCATAGAAGATTGAACAGAAATTCAATATGCTTTCGGAACATGATATATTCGTCTGCAGCGGTCGATTGTCACGTTCGGAATTAATTATAGATTATGTTGGGTTAATATAGCAATTTATGTGATATCATAAGCAACAGGTGATTGGCTTAAATGGACGTTACAATCGCGGTTTGAAGGGTCTTATATGACAAATATCAATTGTCTCTCCTTCAATTCTCGTCTACTTATCTTGATGCGGGCTTAAGATCTTATGGCTTTATCTATTTGTATATTTAAGTCAAAAGAAGCCCATTTTGTCTCGCCTTTGACTTTTCAAATTCAACCTTTGCATTACCTACACTATCTTTTGGGGAAGGATATTATAGCTCTCCTTTCGGGTCTCCACTTTAACTTTTTTTTTTATCTCAATTAACAGCTTTCGAAAAGTCAAAACTGTAAAGCTATCTAAACAGAGAAGCGTCCACACCTTTTAAAAATTTTGAAAAAGTTATTTACTACTTAAGACAGGCATGTTTACAAAACCAGGTTGAAATTTTTGAACTAACACAAGGAAAAAAATGACTGAAAGAGTCCAAAATTATTGTACTTATGTCGATTCAATTCTCAAAATTTTCAATTGTACCACTTTAGTCTTAATTCTTTTGATTATTTACTAATGTAATCTTTCCATTCAATTTTAACTGAAAATCGCTGACGTGACTGTCTAGTTAATATCGACCATTCAACATAATATGGTTGGATTGTAGCCCTCATCCATACTAGGTAAGTGTGTTGCAACCCTTTCCATCTTACCGGCCCAAGGTTAAGGAAAAATAGAAAAAAACATAAAAGAAGAAAAATTTTAAAAATATCTAAATCATTAAAATGTATAGGATTAAATTGTCACAATTAAAACGTTTAGAACTGAATTAATAAAAATTTAATAAGTTTATGACTTCTTTGGTTAATTTTTCCCTAAAACATGAGATGGCCTAACTTGTTATTCTTACTGAACTTTAGCCTCTAGTATTCCAGCAGTCAAAAGTGTTACTTGGCCTGTAGTACTCCAGCAGTCAATAGTGTTTTTGAAACGTAGACAGTGAAATCCGGATATGGAAAATCACCTCGACGAGATCGGCGAACAAATCTGATCCGGCTCCACGTCGACCTTAAACTTAGAAAGAAAACTTAAAAAGTTCACAGCTGTTTCATAGATTTATCCTATTCTTGCATGCTAAATTTGGAAACCCTTGTCGAAGTCTTTTGCGACAGTGAAGTGCAATATGAAGCCACCGAAGTAGTCTGGTAAAGTAGTTGGCATCGGGTGAAATCGCAATGGAGAACTTGGCCCGACATCACATCTGGCAGATCACATTGTCCGAGACGACGATTCATTATCTTCACAACCACTTCATGTTTCCATGAGCAAGCTTTCCTGGATTGGAACTCCAAACGAGACTGAAAGGGGAGTGAGGATGCTGTACCATGTTTCTTGCTTGGTTTCGTTAGTTCGAGTTTTCTTTATGATGCTTGTCGCTATGTGTTTCCATGATCTCGAGGAATTGGTTCTATTGTGCGCTTGAATTAAATGCGACGGAAGAGTTTCGTGTTCCATACACAATGCGCTCTACTAGGAGTGATGTTAATAAAGATCTGCCTATCAGAGCCTTTATTCTATGCACGTGGATTGGCCATTTGTGTGCTTCCATATAGATCGATCATTCCACAAGGTAGGAATACCTTGTTTTGAAAGGACTTGCGGTTCGGATGGTAGTTGAATATTTGTCACAACATCACATCGCAGATGTATGTAGTGGAACAAGACTTCTCATTCACAAAATGGTAGACCCATCTTCAAGGTTACTTCGACATGGGAGATGCCATGATGCAACTAAAAAATTTAATAGCACATTAATCAAGTGCTCCAGAATCCTCCGAGGGCTGATTTTGATCATGAGAATGTCATCTTAGGTAGTTTATATTGTGGAGATTCGAAGAAAGAAATGAAATTTTCAGGTAAGGCGACTCGATGATACTGTCTTATAGACAACAGAGATTTGTTGGTCTATACGTGGCTTCAGTAGGAATCCTCTCCGCGAGATATAATGATCTAACTAAAATCTCCCTCAGTTTGGCATAACACGGAGAAAAGCGATTCCTACCCTGGCGGCAATAAACTAACTATAATGAACATGAAAAACATTGGCAACTAATACAATGTGTGGACCGTACGCGGACGTCCTTGAACCTATGGGGGAAAATTAAATTCAACAGTAGACTTGACAGGACCAACCTTGATCTCCAACTGCCAAATTCGATTTTTGCTATCATTGCACGACACCTGTTGGTTTTTCTTCAAGACGGTGCATCACAGGTCAAAACACTTATCTGGGTTTAGCGAAAGCTTTTAGAGCATGGCCAGAGCTCTCGGGAACGACGTGGCCTTCCAAACTCACGAAGGCAAATCATGCCAAGGCGAATCCCATCTCGTCCGAAATCCACTTGTTCTTGGCTGTGTAAATTATCCTCACAATAAGTAGTGATAAGATGCAAAGGAGCATGCCCAGAAAGGAAGATTTCTCAAATGATCTCCTGGCCCAAATAGTTGATTTTGGGCTAATGACATAACGATATGTTCTCATTCCATTAGAAAATTTAGCTTTGTCTGAAGCCCGCATCGCATCCGAATTACATTCAAACGAACAAGAAAGCAGCATTGTAGCACTATCAAAATTGAAGTAACTATACTCAATTTCAAACATTGCTTGAGTATATTTTGTGAGTCGATTTATTATCTCCATATACGGGCAATACATTCTTATTTACTTTGGTAACTCTATTGGCAAAAACCAAAGATTTCATATATATATATATATATAGTGCCCCGAAGGGTGGAATTCGGATACCATTGACGATGGAGCTAATTTTGTTTTAATCATAAAGTAAACATCTCCGCAGTAGCTATTAGTGCTAGCTTAGCATGAAGTTTACCTCCTTAAAAAAAGGGAAAGATGGGGACACGTGTGTCGCTTCAAGAAAGCTATCTCTCGGTTTAGATGGACAATCAATCGCTAAGCTCGACAAGTCACCGTTTGAGTCGTCAGAGCAAGCAAATTGAGATCATTTGTGGACACATTTGAAGTTTCTTAACAGCAATCCATGGAGCAAATTCCAGGAAAAAAAAATGCGAAGCGTCCGACGTTTGGCCACCTGTTCCCCGCTGTTCTTAAGGACGTTTGCCTAATCAGTCAAAATTCCCCCCCATCTGAATCTAAATCTCACCAATCAATGCACCGCCTGCCCCAATTTCAATGATCCGAAGATTGAGCTAACAGATTTGCACTTGTGCTGTCCCACACGGAAGAAGGCGTGTCGTCACCTTCGTATACGAAGCATATTCCATTGCAGAAACTTTATTCTTGAAAGTGTCAAAACTGTGTAAGAATCATACATGTTTTGCCATGTCTTCATGTTGGAATAAATAATCATACGACACCCAACATGATAGTTGACCAGATCAAAAAATTTGAAGGCAAAAAAGAAACCTAAATGAAGAAGCTATGCATCGACGCCTGTCGAGATCTTCTTTTGATGTAATTTCTTCGAGAGCAGGTGTGTATCGGATGATTAATTTTATATCGGGAGCTTATCACAATTATTATTTTGCTTGTCGAATGGTGAGTAATGGAAAAAAATTAAGGTGAAACGGATTTTTCTACATACTTTTTCACATAGAATGCTTTCCATCAACATATGTATGGCAGGCACCTATAGAAAGAGATTATCTTAGGAGGATTTAATGCACTTTGTACGGCCAATTCCTAGCCAGGGGATCGAGGAAGTTTGATGACGAATTTAATGATCAGTTGGTAGTTGGACAGGCGGTGGGGCCGCTGCTATGGGCGGTGGCGGCAGTAATTGTCAAAGCGGTGTCTGTCATAAGAACGATTGCATGCATGCTGTAGAGGGCTCCTGTACCTCCATCTGCAATGTGCCTATCTTTCTAATTATCTGAACAAATTACTGAATTTCCTCGATTATATCAATTGGGTAAAAGAGATATTAAGAATATGCTTCTCTCTCTCTCTCTCTCTCTCTCTCTCTCTCTCTCTCTCTATTATGTGGAGCTCTGATCACTTTGAGATCCATGAAAGACAATGTATGTCCCATTAGTCAGTAAGTCTATGTCTTTGACTGAGGTGCGTAGGTCCACGCACGTAACTTTCACTTAGAGTAGTTGCATGTAATCGATAGAACTCGAATGAGTGAACCCTGTCGCTTGAGTTGAAAATCTTCCAATGTCTCAACGAATCGTGACAATCTTGATGGTTGGAATGTCATTCTCCTCATTTAAACACATCACTTCAATCCTTCTCTTGAGATAAATCATAACAAATTACTTGATAGGAGAACACACGTCAAGAGGAAAGCCGCATATATACTACAATTGCATCTGCACCATGTATACTTTTCTCACCAATGTGTTGGAACAAAAAAGATACATGACAATTCATTTACAAACTTAAATTGGGAAGTGAGGGAGGTGGTGATTAGGATAACCCCATTATACTTTTGGATCAAGGTTTTGTTACTCAGTAGCTCATTGATAGAGCAGTCGGCTATTAATTGACTGGTCATAGGTACAAATCCTACTTGGGGAGATTTGTTAGTTATCGCTTTTCTGACCTAGTGACCCTTGTTCTTCGATTATAAAAAATTCATTTCATATAAAAAGAGAAGCAAGTATTACCCACTGTATGGATACCTTATTAAAGCTCGTGAGATCATTCGATAAATCGATTTTGTCTAAGTAACTTTCGATCCTTCAAAAGCTAACTTTTTCGACATATGACAAATATATCCGCGATCATGCATTACCAAAGACTAAGGATAAGAGAAATGGTCATTCATGATTTGAAAAAAAAAATAAACATTTGATAATTCAACAAAAGTGAGGGACGAATCTTTGAAAACTGCTCTCCGAATTATTTGTGAAAATTACATCAGAAAATGAGAATTTTGCATGATATCTCTACACTTTTTCACTCGACATACATTCACCACCTCTTGGACTAACCAAATAACTCATGCACACAACGCACGAGTCGAACTTAAGATGATGAGGAGATGGTCAAACATGGGCATCGCATGGCATGCCCCAATGAGAAGAAGAAGAAAGGTCAAGCATGGCCTCATGACTTTACGGGTCATACGTTCTGTATGCGTCTAATTCAACTCCTATTCATAGTAAAACCTATGAACGGCCGGTCCACGTTGACCAGCTTCATCTGCATGAGATCAGGTAGGTTAGAAGATCGGCAACATTAACGCCATATTTCCCACCCACATAAAATGTATGTAGAAATTTAATGGGTCAATGACGTCACAATTGCATTTAGTCTTCCTTTTTTTTTTGGTCGGTCACAATTGCATTTAGTTGAGTCGAGTGCCGAGGGGGCCAAAACAATGTTTGTGCTCGTAACGCTGGACAGCTCATGTTATCCGCATCGAAAGTTCTTCAAATTACCATCGACAGTTGGCTGATGAAATTAAAAAGCTAATAAATGCGTTAATGAAGCAAAGAAAGGCACGCAATATTTTCTCTCATTAGAAGGAGACATAAGAATTAAAGGGTATATAATCCATTGCAAAATGTACGTCAGCATCAATTGTTGCCCGTAGGGCGGGTGACTTTAATTAAACCGCCTTTTTTTTATTATCAAAATTGGCTGGAAGCATTGAACTGACGAATCGTAAAAAATTTTAAAATTATATAAATAGGATTGTGAGTTTAGGTCTATAATTTCTTGGATAATTTTCCTTAATGTTTGAATGAGAAATCTTTTCTTTATTTCGTAATGAAGCCTGCACCCCAATAGGAAAAACTTGTGCACTTCCCTCCATTTAATTAGGATGTGTATTACAACATAATTTGAACGTGTAAAATGGTACAAAAAGATAATCGTCTTAGGAAAGTTGTCTTCAAACATCGGTCGATGTTATTTCGTCCATCGGTCGACGACGTATGACTTTGAACTAATGATCAACCGCCCGTTTAGAATTCATCTCACGCTACATCATCAGCTCTTCTCTTTCACCAAGAATATTAACTTTAGGTACACCTTTTGCCGTCAAATATTCACGTACAAGTAAGAAACTTTCGAGAGATGGCAAGAACTCGGAAGACTTCTAATGCATTGTGCGCAACGTTTCGATGGAGTCCACTCCAATCACACTTCCCTTTCCCCCCGCATGGATTCTGTGGCTTCCCTTTTGCGTTTTCCCTCTCGTTCAAGCATCCATCACCAGCGGTCTGATTAATTAACGATGGCGTTTCCGTCGCTAAAGGACAAGAACCAGACCTCCCCCCCGCCATATTTATGGATGACCTAACCATCGTCTCTCCCTCCCCCCACGCCAAACCAACTCCTCCTCAGGGCTCTTTAAATGCTCCCCCACTTGGGTGGCCGTTGCAGTCGCTGCTCTAACCCTCCCCTCCAACCTTCTCTCTCTCTCGCTAAAGCACAGTCAAGAACACGCACGGAGAGAGACAGAGAGGGAGGGAAACGAAGGAACCTTTCTTTTTGGCCGTCTCTTTGATCCTTCCTTTGCTGCGTTGTCGCTTGTCGCTTGTATAAATTTGTCGTTGGGACGGCGGTCCGTGCGGACGATGAATGCTAGCGAGGGAGAGGCGGTCCAGAGGAGGAAGTCGGGAAGAGAAGCCATGGATCGTCAAAAGCATGACGCCGTATGCTGTTCTCCTTCTGATGATGACTGTACGGCCACCGAGAACCGAGAGAAAGGTCGTGAGAGCCCGAAGAAGGCAAGGCGGTACGCGCTGTTGTCGTTCTGGGAGCTACCGGAGTACATGAAGGACAACGAGTTCATCCTCCGCCACTACCGCGCCAACTGGCCGCTCGCCGAGGCGGCCCTCAGCTTGTTCCGTTGGCACAACGAGACGCTCAACGTTTGGACGTAAGGATGAATGACGTATTTCTAGTTCGATTTGTTTTTTCATGCGAGGTCATCTTTGTTCATTTTTCTTCTTGAGTTAGTTTTAATCTCTCTCTCTCTCTCTCTCGTCATTTGTGGTGATCTCTTCTGCGTCCTGCGTGTGATGGCGAGCAGGCATTTGATTGGTTTTCTGGTGTTCCTGGGATTGACGGTGGCCAATTTTGTGGACGCGCCTCTGGTTGCAGATCTTCTCGGCCTATTCTCAAGGTGCGTTTTGTATTATACAATGCTCTACTAGCGTATACATTTTAGTGAGCTCTGATTTATTGATGTTCGTATTTAGCAACTCGTCCCAACTCGATGGTATCAGATGGAACACATAATTTCTGTGGGAGTGAAAATCATAATACAGAAATATAGGGAGGAATTTGTCGGTAGCAGGTTGATCTGTCTTGATTATCACAGCTTGATTTTACTGTCTCAGGTGTAGTCTAAGATGAGGCTTGTAGGTGCAAGCTATGACTCACGAGAAAGCTCGCTAAATTGCTCATTTGGTGAAAATGTTTGAATCACCCTGTTTGGGCCGAAGCCTCCATAACCAGCTTAAATTGTGGAATTTCACAGTCACAATGGCCTTTAGATTTTTACTACCTGGTTATTAGGTAGAAGAAAGGCTCTTGGAGTGTGTACAAGTCACTGTAGTATTGTCATCTTCATGGCTTGTTACCATACCAAGAAGTCGGCTATCTTCATTAGCCGACCTTTTCTTGTGACGAGCAACCTAAATTGCCAGTCAAAACCTTCATTTTCCTCTGGCACTGTATCGAAATTGCAGATTTTGAAAGTTTGTTTAATAGGAATATACAAGGGTCGTGCTTGACATTTTCGTTGCTGCTAAAATTTCAGGAGTAGTAGCCTGACAGTCAAAGACATCTTGCTCAAACAGCAAGTGAAAATTAAGATTAATAACAAGGGTCATCCGTGATTGGTTACCATGATGGACCAAAGTATTAATAAATATTGCTGTTCTCTTCAAAAAGATATTGATGATGCTTCCCATTGGAAAATCTCTCTCTCTTCCTGATAACACGGTTTGAATTCAGTCCACCGTCAATGGACGATCATTTTCCAAGTAAGTAGCGCTGCTTGTGTGTCTAGGGAACGTTCACACATGGTGGACCTTGTAATAAATTATTGCAGAATGCTCGGATAGTTGATTGCTTCTAAGATTTTCGGAACGGAATCATAGTGGTCAATAGCTTTTATGGTGAAGAATAGTACACTGGTTGTCAAATTGAATTTTAAAGTACCAGCTTAAGCAAGCTAGATAGTTGTTCAGTTAGTCCTCTGCCCATTCACTTTCACCATTTTGGCTTACTCTCTCCCTTCGGCAGACAGGATTGAACCGTTTTCGATAACTTATGATCTGAAGATTGGACTCCGACTAGTATTCCATAGATTATGCAATGGCTTGATATGCAAATCTACTTGCGCAGGTCAAATTCTACTAGTGCCGGAACTAATATCTCTTACTCAAAGGAATTGCTTTTGGTGAGTGGCGCACCCATAATGTTTCATTTGATTCATGAAAAGAATACTCTCTTTGAAGTCTAAAGATGCACCTAACACGATATAGCTTTCAGGGTACAAATTCTTTGGTGAACTTGAATCAGATAACGGAAGAAGAAATGAAGCTCGCTTCACTCCAACCAGCTGCAACACGGTGGCCATTCTTCGTCTTCTTAGGCGGATCCATGTTCTGCCTCCTCTCGAGTAGCGTTTGCCACCTTTTCTCGTGCCACTCACACTGCTTGAACATCCAGCTGCTGCGGATGGACTATGTCGGCATCACGGTCATGATTATCACCTCATTCTTCCCCCCAATCTACTACATTTTCCAATGTGAGCCCCATTGGCAACTGATCTACCTCGGTGGAATAACGGCTATGGGGATGTTCACTGTCGTGACACTGCTTGCCCCTTCTCTTTCTTCTGGGAAATTCCGGGCGTTTCGGGCAATGCTCTTCTTGTCCATGGGATTTTTTGGCATCGTACCTGCGATCCATGGATGTATTGTCAATTGGAGCAATCCCCAGCGCCCGATCACGCTTGCTTATGAGTCGGCTATGGCAATGTCTTACATTACAGGTACTCTGTTTTATGTTAGTAGGATTCCTGAGAGGCTAAAACCAGGTTGGTTCGACCTTGCTGGTCACAGCCATCAGATATTTCACGTTTTTGTGATCATGGGTGCTTTAGCTCATTATGGCGCTACTCTGTTGCTCTTACAGTGGCGAGATAGAGTCGGGTGTGATAGAACTGTGTAGCAATACTTAAATTCGTCAAAAGTTCAATTCATTTCGATTGAACGGAGTGTGAGCTATTTGCTGGGGTTTCGTGATAACATGTTGTTAGTATGTGTACTCCCCAAACCAAAAAGCCTCGAGAAGAGATGGCGCTCCATGACAGAGGAGATGCCTCCATTTATAGAGAAGTGGAATGCTCATTGTATTTGTTAGGTTCTTCTCATTTTCCAAGGATGATTTGATTTACTTTATGATAATATGCGGGTAGTAATATCTTCTGCTTTCATCTTATTTTGAGCTGTTTGTAAGATTGTTGCCCCATAATCTCAGTTGTTCTACTATTACTTTTCCTTTTCCGCAAAAGAGTACTGCTACTACCGTCACCGCCATGATAATAGTTTGTTAAGCGCTATGTCGTCCTCTGCACAAAAGAACAACACCAGAGCAGTAGGATGGGGAATTATTTTGCACTTTCTGAGCTGAATTTTAAGAAGTTGAGTTGGGGACCAATACAACATGTACAACTACGGAGAGTCTACCAAATAGGGTTCGGGAAAAAGCAAAAGATGTAAGCGGATAGAATCTGCAGACATGGAACTTGCTTCACCCTATCTGCTATCTCTGTATCTATCAATGGCTCCGCGATTTAAAAAAAAAAAAAAAAGAAGTCTGAAAGAAGCGCAAGCTGTGGAGAATCTGACTTTACGTTAGACGATCCAAATCCCTAGAAGTGTGCATAGCTCTGTTAGTTGCGGAGGAACCGGACCAAGCAACTTGTCGTAAGAAAGGTCAGCGTTCTTTACATTACTTAAATTGGAAAATTATGTCTAGAATTGATCCCCTCAAATGATTATATGACATAATTAAGACATACATTTCGCGATCACTTTGATCTGTCGAAGGAGATAGCCACGGGTACAGATCGGGTTAGATGGGAAGCACAAGCTCTTATCAAGGAAGTCCAAGCCCAGCTACGCCAGCTTCCGCGCTTGCAAATCGCCCACTGTCCGAGAGCCCACAATCGGATCGCAGCTGTTGACACCTAAATTTTTCTTTCAATTAGATTTAATTGCATAAAGATTGGGATTTGTTTTAATTCTTAAAAAATATAGACATTCATTGCATCTTGTGTTTTAGGAAAATCGTTGGCGGATAATAGAATTTTTGGGGAAGAAAATATTAAGCGTATTTTGAGCGAAATCGTTTTGTTTTAAAACAAGAAATAAGATGAAGCTTATCAGATTAGAAAGAGAACAAAATTCGGTCAAATCTTTTAAGATTTGACCAAATATTTGCTTTTTTTTTCTCTTTAAAAAGAACCCAAGGACATTCGGTGAGGGGGGAGCACTTTTTCTGAGCAAAAACAGCGTACCCACGTACACACACGCAGGACGTGAGAAAAGGGAGGAGAAGACTTTTGGGGGGAACTTTCTGGGAAGATTTTTCATACCAAAAAAGCAAAGAGAAAAAAGGCAAAATACACAGAGAGGGACACACGCAGAAGAGGGGGAGTTCGGCTAAAGGGAGAGAGACCCGAGGAACAGGCGAGAGAGAAAGAAAGGGGAGTGCATCCGCGACATCGAAATTCGGCAATTCGTCTGTGTTATTCCCGTGTTCTTCCCGATTTTTGTTGGTGAGTCTCGGCGATAGATTTCCTCCTCTCGTCCGAGGTCAAATTTTTTCCGATGATCGTGGTCATGAAGGTATCACGGACGAGCAACGTTTCGTCTCTCGCTCGCACGAGCGTATTTGCTCTTCGTGTTACCCGAACCATGTGGGGACCTTTTTTTTTCCCCTTTTACTCCCCCTCGGTTACTTCCTTTTGCTTGGGTTTATTGTTCTTTTTTTTAATCCGATTGAGGTGTTGATTGGTTTTGGTAGATTTCCAGGCACCCATATTGCTTGAATTTTGTTTTGTGGCTGGTCTTTGATGCATTATACGTTTAGGTTTTACATTCCTTTGGCCTTGCAACCGAACTCCTTTGCTGCATTGCTCCTGTTTGACGAATTGCTCGAGTGAACTTGGTTTGTTTGTTTGTTTTTTTTTTTGCTCGTTTTCGTGTGATTTCTTGCTTCCCATGCCACTTCTGTGTTATTCTGGTAAGTCGGTTGCACCCTGTGGTTTTCTTTGACGCCGTCGAGTACGCCCCCACAGCAAAGCAAAGGGTGCGCGAGGCGTTTGTGGGCAACTCGCCCATGAAGAAGACGCACGAAGAGGGAATTACACGGACTGAGTCTGACGTGGAGAGGAGTGCTGAACTGGAGCATGAGGGGTTGATGGGCTGACCAGAATTTTTTGGTTTCTTGCAGGCTTGTGTGGATGAGGGAGTCCGAAGTGGACTTCTGTTTTGCTGGGGCCCGCTCGGGTTGGCTCCGAATCTGACTTGGTTCGGAGCCCAACCTAGTTAGTTTTAGTTTTGGTTCTAACTTTTTGTTAATTTCGTTTAGAATAAAATATAAAAAATAGAAAACTTCAGCAATAAAAAAATCTTTCATTTTGCTTATTTCTCCATGTTAGCTTCTTTTGATTAATTTGCTTGATTTAGGCAATATATTTATCAATTGGAATCGATTTTTTTCCAATTCGCAACCGCATATCAATTTTTTTATTTCGTCTATAAGGCTTTAGACGAGGTAATTAATTGAGCGGGAATAGAATTGATATTTTGATCTTTAAGGCTTAAGATCAATTCATTGAAATCTGCGAGAATTGCTTTGTTTTGATGTTATTTCCCTTCTAATGAATTTTGTTTATTTGAATTGCATGTTGAATTACATTTTCATGTTTAGACTAAATCACATTTAGGTAATATTGCATAGCATGATTAGATTACATTTTAGTTATTGCATGTTTAAATTAGATTTTTAATATTTTATTTCCAATCCAATAGAATAAAAAATCACATGCATGTCTTTTCTTTTTAGTTTGCATTACTAGTCATTGCACTACATTTAGTTTAGGCACATTAAATTGCATGTCACTTAGGAATTGCATTAGATTTTATACCATTACATTTAGGAATCTAGAAATCATGTTAGGTTAGGTTTTCATAATTAATTAGTTTAATTAATTCTGAATTTCATTAAATAAATAAGAAAATGTTAAAAAATACCTTTTTGCATGTCTTTTAATTACTTTAGTTAATTAACATGTCATGTAGGCTAGGTTAATTTAGGATTTTCATATTTCAAAGCATGTTAGGTCATGTCATTAGGTTTAGATTTTCATGCATTTGCATATTAGTTTAGTTTGCATATGTTAGAATATTATCTATAGTTAAGATAAATTTTTAATTTAAAT
Source organism: Melaleuca alternifolia (assembly GCA_019926035.1). Lineage (NCBI taxonomy): Eukaryota > Viridiplantae > Streptophyta > Magnoliopsida > Myrtales > Myrtaceae > Melaleuca > Melaleuca alternifolia. Next base: position 595,407 of record JAGKPW010000431.1, on the reverse strand, counting down.
TAGGGATTAATGTAGTTTGGTTCCTATTTTAAATTAGACGTTATTTAGCTATAGATAATTAGTTTCATCTAGAATTGCATTAGGATAGTTGCATATAGGATCATTTTTCTATTACATCCATTGCATACATATTAAAAACCCCAAAAAAGAACTTTTTTATTTGATTTGCTTTATCTTGTTTTATTGCTTTGATTATTATTCTTTCTCTTTGAGTATTTAAATAATTATTTGCGCACCCGCGTGATCACCGTGCATGTTAGGGAATAAGCTTAAAAATCAATTCAAGTTGCCTGCAAATTATTTTTTGAAATAGAAGAAATAGGTTCTCAAGTCCCCGAATTCAAAATCTCTAGTTCATAGGAGTAAAATACTACTCCCAGTATTTTACATGGGTTTCTAATCGACCCACCATAAATAGATTAGTGGTGACTCCAATTGAAATCAATTTTGCATGTTTAAGAATTGAAACCTAAGTCGTGAATTGGTATGAACTTGGGAGAGCTCGAGTTAGGCCAGACTTAGCAATCCATTAGCCTAACCTTAGATGGTGCACCTTCGGGGAGGTCGCGATAGCAGTCTAGGCTGCAAAGGCTCAGAGGATGAAAGAACTTCCTAGCAATTGGGTGTTAAACCCCACTCCTTTATTACGAGAAATGTTATGTGCTGAGACTTATGATTTATCGTGTAGCACTTTTAAGTTATGAATCAAGTAGGAAATCTTCGACCAAAAAAAAAAAACAGATTTCTAGAGGAAAAGAGTCCATTGAATTATATTATGAGAGATCCATAAGCTCAGTACTGGATAAGATTAAAATTCTGCCAATAGTCTATCCAAGCAATTTCGCATTAAGTATCGGATGAGCTTAGCTCTCTTGCTATAATCCTTCATCAAGCAGTGAGCACAAAAGGTGGCTCGGCTATAGAGCAGTGGTCCTGCAACGCATGTTTCTATCGTCAAATTGGAGCAACTCCCCATGCCCAATCTATCATGTTAGTGGGATCTTGCCTTGAGATGTCAAAACTTAGTTATTTTGACGTTGTTGGTCGCAATCCTCAGATATTTCCCGTTGTTGGCACCATTTTATTGGCAATGCTGGATTCGTTTAGGTTGTGAATTAGAATATTTTCTCTCAATTTACCAACCAAATCAAGATCTTCTTAGATTTAAATTAGCGGACAAGGGATACAATAGGAACACTGTAGGAGTCAAGGATTTAAAATCCATAAGAAAGACTTAAATGCTTATAGTCCTATGAAACAAAGGTTCTCCTTTGTTTCATTATTTCTTTTTCCATCACATAACACTCAGAAGGATAATCTATGAGAGAATGATGGGATAAGCTTACCAACAAGATTGAAGAACAACCACCGATAATACGGATTTAGGTAGAGAAAAAGAACCACCCCAAGGAATGCCACGACATATGATCCTGCAAAACTCCACAAGAAGGCTTCTTTCCACGCGTCATCCTCCTGGGTATGATTGATAGACGGCAGTATCCCTGGTTTTAGATTTGAGCCATCACAACTTGTTAATGGTGCTCCACAAAGAAGAGAGTTACCTTCATAACTCGCTTCATCAAAAGTTCCAAATTGATTTTTTCTATCCGGTGTCCTGCCTGATAAGTTGTTATGAGCCACACTAAAATTTGACAAGGCATAGAGCTCTGTTAGTCGCGGAGAGATGAGACTGGTTAAGCTGTTGTAGGATAGGTCCAAGCTCTCTACATTCTTTAGATTGGAAAACGTTTCTGGGATTGGTCCCGTCAAATGATTGTGCGATAGATTCAAGGCTCGAAGTCCTCTCAAGTGGCCGAGCTCTGGAGGTATAAAGCCTGTCAAATTGTTCCGCGAGAGATCTATTCCCGACATGAGTCCTAAAATGCGGCCCTTGTATGATTCCATTCTACCTTTTGTCATGAAGTTCACTTCTTCTGATTCAATCACAGAAGGAAATTGGAGATAGATGGGTCGAATGAACTGAAATATGAAGCTATCAAATAAAACTATAGATGCCCCATCATTTTCAAATGCCAAATCTTTCAAACAAGGAGGAATTTTTCCAGAAAGATAATTATTTGAAAGATCTAGTATGGTCATGTTTTTCAATAGACATAGATCATGAGGGATTGAACCTTCGAAATTGTTTCCTTGCAATAGAAGAACCTTCAAGTTTCTAAGTGAAGCAATCCAGCTGGGAACTTCACCAGACAATGCATTATGTCTCAGATCCAAAGTAATAATCGATGAAGCTCCAGAAAGAAACTCAGGAAAATGCCCAATAAGCTTGTCATCTGATAAATGCAAGAAGCTCATAACTGTAACATTGACACAAGGTAATATAGTTGGCCCAAGGTTGATATTTGAAAGGTCTAACATCATGAGATTATGTAAGTTGCATAAGCTCAACGACAAAGGACCTCCAAATAAATTGCTTGACAACATAAGCCCACTCAGGAATTGGAATTCTCCAATCCAATTAGGAAGAGTTCTAGATAGGAAATTATTACTTACATCCAAAACTCGCAAATCAGAGCTACTTAATATTCCAGGCGATATTTCCCCCGTAAAATTATTACTGCCTAGATACAAATGTGCCAAAGTCGACTAGTTAGCATTCCTCGGCAGCATTTCACCTTGCAAATTGTTGCCTGACAAGATCAATGTAAAAAGTTCGGAGCAATTTTTAGCCAATGGCTCTGGTATGTCTCCAGTGAAGTCATTATCTGACAAGTCCAATGTTTGTAGGCCTTTCATATTGCCCATTGAGGAAGGGCTTCTACCTTCCAATTAGTTGTTCGACAAATTCAAATAAAGCAAATTCGGGAGGACAAAACCAATCCAAGATGGAAGCTCACCGACGATAGCATTAGTAGACACATCGAAGTACTGCATGCCGCGAAAACTCAAACTAGCAGGCCAATGCAAAGCACCCGATAGATCGTTGCCACATAATTTTAAATCTGTTAAATTTGGATTGTTCACCAATAGCCAATCTGGAAAGTTTCCTTTCATTCCACTGTGGCTGAGATCAACCATTCTCAAGTCATGCTGTTCTTTCAAAAAGATGGGAATCATGCCATCCGCATCTTTGTTGAGAAAGCAGTTAGATAAAACCAAATACTTCAATTGAAATGAAGGAAACCAAGTGGGCTCTTCCGTATTTACTTCTAGACGATTGTGGTTGTTGAGAAGGTAGAATTCCTCAAGTTTAGAATTATTGGCCAAGGAAGCAAGAGAAAGTGAGCCTTCAAAAGCATTTCCAGAAAAGTGAATATATTCAAGTGAATTGAGATTAGAGAGGAGAGATGAAGGAATGGCCTTGCTAAAGTTGTTATTGGAAACATCAAGATGTTGGAGTGAGGTCAGATTGGAGAAGCATGAAGGAATGGCCCCACTAAAGTTGTTATAGTAAACATCAAGATGTTGGAGTGAGGTCAGATTGGAGAAGGATGAAGGAATGGCCCCGCTAAAGTAGTTATCGGAAATATCAAGCCAGTGGAGTGAGGTTAGATTGAAGAAGCATGAAGGAAGGGGGCCCCACAATTCATTATAACTAATATCCAACACTTCAAGCTTCCTCAGTTCGCACAAACCTATTGACGTGGATACGGCAACTATGAGTATATCGTCATTAAATTGTACTTTGTATGATAAAAACACTCATGTTCATGGTTTTGTGTTGAGAATGGAGGATAAAAAGGATGTGCAATCTAATTTTCGAAAATACAAATGGAAAATTGTCAAATTGAGCTTTAGAGTGGAGTCGCATCACCACAACGCTTCATTTCCATTGTTCTTTGTGTAACATACTTCCCGAGTTTGACAAATTGGATTGGAAATGAAATCTAAAGTTGATATTATTTCTATATTCATAGCATAAATGCATTGGCATACTCTAATCCTTTGCTAGATTTTTTTCCCAATATAATTCCGTAAGTGTAGTGCGAGATCACGTGCTCTTTTGGCTGACATGCCCCCCAAATCATCTAGATTTGAGCGTGACAATGGTATTTTAGGGAATGAACACCAATACTTAAAATGCGACAACATCATAAAGGTGAAATTTTTTATTTTTTACCGGTGCTCATATTTAATATATATCTATATGCTTATTAAAATGCGATGCCTCAACATATTGTTTGTTAACATGCCCGAATATCTTTTTTTTTGTCCATTTATTCAACCATATTATATTCAAATATGAGACAGGTTACAAAAAAGACAAGATATTAGCAGTAGGCCAATCAATAAAGCTAGTTAGGAATATGAATGAAAGAGATTTTTTTTTAATCAACGTACTCTCCTTTGTCATTAGTATCAAGCGTTACTTGAGGGTCAAATTAGTAGATATTTGAAAATTTCACTCGCTTATTGTTCTTGCCTTTATACATGTAATTTAATCAAGAAGTATTACCATAAACAACAAATGATGTGCATCCTTTTTTTTTTACTTTGTGAAATAATTTGTCTTTTGCTGTACTGTCAAAATCTAAAGTATAAGTTAATTATAGATTAAAACAAAAAACTCCGTCTCCACAGTAGTTAGCTTAATTTTAAATTAATACAAGAAACTACGTCTCCACAGTTCTGCATGATGCCAGTGTTTTAGTTTTGAAAAAAAAGAGTAAAAATCAATCTAAACGTGTATGCCCATCAAGGTTGCTTTGTTTGAGCTTTAGTGTCATTTAATATCTTAGGCTTCATGGCTTCGTTGAATTTATTTACACTTGCAATCCCTAAAGTTTGACCACCATTGTGGTTTGATAGGTAAACTTTAAATATTGTTTGATTTTAATTCCTGATTAACTTTTGCATTTAATTTGGTTAAAATTCCCAGACAATATTTGAACTCCTTTGGTATACTATTACTCCAGACTGTTTGCATTTTTTTTTTATAACAATAAGGCTCCTTGCATCTGTTATGTTCTCGCACTATTCTTCAGATTGGCCCGGGACAAAAATCGCACAAAAGTAAAAGCACGGGCCTAAACTTCGATCTTCAAAGATCAACGATCAAATTGAAAAGATCAAACTTCTAAGGATCACCAACATGATGATCCCACAATTAAGACATTGAGGATGATGTACGTTTGCTTATGGCTTCCATATGCATTTAACTAAATCCTTCCAACTTCAAGCATAAGTAAAAAAAAACTATATGGTATCACTTATCTAGGTAAAAGTCGTCGGCGGTAAGTTATTTGAAGAAAATGTGCAACTAAACTTGATTTATGGAAGACATAGAATATCATGCAGTCATGCCTTCTATTCAAAACAATCTTACCTTATCTTAATTTTGAAATGATGATAAACAAAAGCAGTTTTAGAGAAGTACCTTCTAGCAACTTTGGAGCATTCAATTTACAAGAGCTGATGTATAAGGCCTTAAGAGATGTTATCCTGGTAATGTCCGCAAGGGCATCATTCATCAAGTTGTTGTCCAAAAGATCCAGCACCTCCAAATTCAATCCTGTGATTAAACAAAAGGTTCTCAAAAATTGAACATGATGTATCAAGCTACGGTCTTCTATATTACTCGTACCTTCAAGCTGATTGGAAGACAAATTTTGGCCTTCCACTGAAGTTTTCTTGTACAATGAGGGGACCCTTTGTAGATGATTGTCAGATAGATATAGCCTCTTCAATTTCTTCAAATGCAGCGTTCCGTTTATATCTGGTTATAGAAAGATCCATGCATGCATTATGGTTAATTAATTATCTATAGGTATCAGATATCTAACTATCTTTAATATACCAAGAATAACTATTTGCTCAGGATGAAGATAATTGATTTATCGGCAGAAAAACTCTTTTTTTTCTACGTTACTTTTTTATTTTTATTTTTTATGTGGCAATTTTCATGACGTTGTATTGTCTGTGACTCACATTTGACCAAGAAACATTAATTTTGCCTTGCTGATGCAAAGTAACCGCCTCAAGCTACCCCATATCTAGGGTCGAAGCCTCCTTCATGGTCCAATTGCCCCTAGGGAGGCGGGAGGGGTGAGAGAGAGTGAGAGAGATAGTCAGGTAACGGCAGCTACACCGCAAGGTTCATATGAGTATCCATGGTGGGTTTGTGCGTGAGAGCAGAAGTAAGAGAGTGAATGGAGGCTTAAGGGAGATAATTACCAAAATAATCTCAAACCTATCTTACGGATACCAATTAGCCTTGAATTCTTCAAATTTGTCAGCAGTCCTAAACATTTACATGAAATTCCAATATAATATATTTGAAAAATTGCTATTGGAAATTACTCATGTGATATTAAATCATCAATGACATCCTATCAGGCATGGCCGATCCGACATGTATGATTCTTAATTAAACAATGTTGTTTTGCATAAGTAGCTGATTTTTCTGGTTTTTTTTTTCAATTTTTTCAATTTTTTCTTTCCTTTTATGTGCCAATGTTCATCTTCTTCAATAGATAGGTCCTATTCATTGTTGATGGTGACAAATTATTTCGGCCAGGGTGAAAAATGGGCTTTGCTGGGGTTGCTGGGATCCAAGGGCTCTGAGCTTGGAGCTCTATAAAATCAACGACATTCTTATCATTTTTGGCATTTCTTATTCTCAACTTGTAGCAAAGAGAAAAACGTGGAAAACAAGTAAAGATCCATCTAAAATTTAGAACAAGCAAAATAAAAATAAGAAAACCAAAGCTCTCTCAAGGTTTATTTGTAAGTCAAGAAAAGGCATGTACCAAACTTTCGCTGCTCACTAAACAAAAGAATTCAACAAAAGAAGAAGAGATAATGAACAATAATGTCGAAGGACCATAAGGCGCTTGTATTAGCCAAAGGGGGAAAGGAAAGAGAAACTTTCCAGGCACTAATAAAGTAGGAGCTGAAAATAGCAAGATTCTTTAGAGTAGAGAGTGACAAGTTTTGAAACAGTAGTTTCACGTTCTCAAGCCAAGATGTCGAAGAAAACACAAAATTTGGGAGTACTTCATCCCCTATGGTTAGCTTCTATTTTTGGCTTTCTCAAATTTGATACAATCAAGAGAAGAGCAACGGAGCAAAGAGCCAAAGAGAGCGTAGAAAAAATGGGCCCCACTTTAATCATTTGAGTGTGGATATAATGTTAAAGCAAGTGAATCCCACCACGGTTAATGTGATTCGAACATTATTATAAACCGTGTGTACACAAAAGAGGGACTGAAAAAAGCGTTAATCTCGTCTCTCTTATATTGCTTTACTTGAAATATAATCTCTTGTTGTCCTTTCTAAATGTACGCAGATCAGATCGATTAAATTATGTAAGTTTAATTGATGTGTAATCTATTTTATTTTTATATTTATGTCTATTTATGTTTGAACGCCTTATTTGCACAACACTAAACTTTCCCTATCTAAATAGACTAGAGGTTGACTTGGAAAGCTAATTTTCTTGCATGTCAATATGCTTGGGTAGAGTAGCTTGGGATTTCGAAACCATTTGCTTTGACCTACTTGGCACGAGTCTATGCATCTAGATAAATATAGACGTCCGAAGATGTAACCAAAATAGAGGATAAGAAATGCAAGTAATTAAGAGAAAAGAAGAAAGAGGAAATAACGTCAATAAGTCATGATATTCGTATTTATCATCATTTTGAAAATGAGTATCATAATTAATTTATGATATGCGCAAACAACTACTTTAAGAATTTTATCATCTGTGCCATCACGTGTTTGTTATTAATTCACTGAATTCACTTTTATAGTTTATAGCACCGTAGTATGATAATTTTTTCATTATTTAAAAAGTAAAAAATTACTTAGAAACATAATTGAAATAAGAAAAATGAGAGGGAGAGAGATTGATTCACCTGAGAGATCATTAAGGCGTAAATCCAAGAATTGAAGTTCCTCTAGAGGAAGGAATAAAGACGCATCAATAACCCAATACCGTGACAATCCCGAGTTGCGCGTGGAGTTCAAAAGTAGTCTAGTGACCCGTGAAGTGGTGTTATCGCACTCCACTCTTTCCCAGCCGCAACAGTCCCCGTAGCCCTCTTCCCAAGACGGAAGAGAAGACCCATTCGGGTGGTTGAAGGCGGCCTTAATGTTGAGGAGTGCGTGCCTCTCTTCATCCAAGCACCCCATGCTTCTTCCCCTTCCCATCAATACCAACACCACCACCCAAGTCCACATGCACAACAAAAGAAACTTCATGTTTATTTATTATGGTGTTTTGTGGGAATTTTGTTTCTTCTGCTTCACCAAGTGCAAACTCACGAGGGTCATCTACTTCATTTATATGTGAAGAGAGTTTCTCTCTTTTGAGTGATATCACGGTTGGGCCACCTCCACGAAACGCACCATGGGCAGACTCAAATTCTGCTGGAGCCAATACCACAGGACTCGCGATTGACATAATTGACTTAGACCCACAACTTCTCCAAAAGAAAAAGATCAAAATTATAAAATTCTAGATATATTACTAATTAACAAATCAACAAACAAAAATGTGCCAGAGAATTACTCTACAAATAAAAAAGAGATAAGTAACGAAGGTTTGATAGTGGTAGTTTTTAATGCAAGTGTTGTTTTTTTCCAAGAAATATAAAAAAAATTGGCATTTGTTAGGACTCATTGAAGGCAATTTTGAGCAATTTGATAGAGCAATCAAGGTAACACAGGTCAGCATTTTAGTATCTCTTATAATTAACTTGAAGTATCAATGAATGCAAAATTTATCAACATCCTGCAAAGAAAATATAGCCTCAAGTTCAGGCAACATTCAGATACCTTACTGGTATTAAATAAATAAAAACATTTGACAGCCGTGCATGGACAGAGGCAAACCATTGGGTTTTTTTTAAGGTGGATTCAACTGTGAGCAACTCCCGCGGATCTACATGTTAACTTGCTATCGACCCCTCCTCTCCCCTTTTAGACAGGGATGTCCATTATAAAAAGTGAAGTGAAAAGACCTTTGACTAAAGTTATGTTTCTTTAATACAAAAGCAACATGAGGATGATGGGAAAAAAGAGTCAGTCCAGTCACTCAATTTCTCTTTTGATCTCGATCCAATCTTAGATGAGATTTTGTCTTTACCCCCAACAAAATGCTAGACTAATATCTTATTTTTTTCATAAACCACTTGGCCAACACTCTGAAAGTCGGTCAATGCGGGGCGGCTGGACCCTTGTCCCTACCCGGATTTGAAAACGGATTGAAATTTTCTTAAATGTAGAGTAACTTTATTAGTAATGTTAATCATTAGATGAAAATACTCGAGTCATTTGAGGAAATTTTCATCTAAAATACCATCTAATTTCCTTCAAGATCTAAATTTGCTTATTAAAATTTAAACTAATTAATTTAGTTAAATTTAAACAAAATCTCCTTTTTTTATAAAAAAATTAACCTTTTTTAATTAAAATTTAATTTAGTTTATATTTTTATTATTTCTACTAACGCGGCGCCTCAGTTTCTTAAAATATATATTTAAAAATGCCACATCAGCTTTTTCCGTTGCTTTAATTAACGGAGTTAACGGAAGGGCTTATTTAAACAAATTTAATAAGTTTTAGGACTCGATTGCACTTTTTGCAAGTATTAGGACTCACTTGCACTTTCACTACAAGTTTTAGGACTTCTAGTGAACATGTCCATATTTTTTTCATAGACAACACGAGCCATATGGTAATTTTCACAGCATATAAATGTTTATATGAGGATCATGTACTTCATTTATAAAAGCTCTCTTGCCCTTTGGAGGGATTATTGTGGTTAGTCCAACTCCACCACACGCCGTTGACATGACTTAGAACTTCTCCAAAAGAGAAAGATGCAAAATGATAAAGTCAATCTTATTAAATGATAAAGAATGAGTTCGCATCTCAACAACAAAAAGTATGCAAAATGATAAAGTCAATCTTATTAAATGATAAAGAATGAGATCGCATCTCAACAACAAAAAGTTACCGTTGATTCAACAAAACTTTAAAAGAAAATTATGTTTTTAGGTATCACTTCATTAAAAAAAAACTAGATAAGATAAATAACTAAAACTTGATGTTGTTAATTTTCGGTACATGTGTTGTTTCATACAAAAAAAAAATTGAAACATATGAGTATTTATTTAGACTTATAGAAAGAAAAGTAAGGCGATTTCGATCGATTTGATAAACCAATCAAGCCAATACCAATCAATATTCAATGTGTCCTATAATTAACTTTAAGTATCAATGACTGCAAAATCAATTGAATATCATCAATATTTTCCACCAATATAGAATTATATAGAATATATATAGTCTTGAACTCATGCAAGTTATGAAATCTTGCTAATATTAAGGCTCTGTTTGTTTCATAAAAAATAAAATAGTTAAGGAAAATATTTTAAAGTGAGGAAAATATTTTCCTCTTTTTTGAAAGGGAAAAACATTTTCCATGTTCTTCGTTTACCTTTAAATATCACGGCCTTTAACAGCGTGTCTCTACCTCACTCGAGGCCGGTAAGCTGACGGCTTTTAACAAATGAACACCGGAAAATATTATCATTTTTCAGGAAAATGATATCCTGAAAAATATTTTTTTAGATATAATATATTTTCTGTAAAACAAACGGAGCCTAAATAAAAATTATTTTAAACGCCGTGCCCCCCATAGAAGAGAACCCATTCGGGTTGTTTAAGCAAGCTATCATCTTCCACTTCCCTCCAATATTAGACAACACCCGAGCCCACACGCACATGGACGGTTAAAATAAAGGACACTTATTTATTTATTTATTTATGAGAAACTATTATATGAGCTGTCATTGTTGTTGTTATTGTCGTTTGTTGTTGTCATCGTCATCATTTTCATGATCGATGCTGCTGGTGTTGTTGTTGTTATGATGAAAATGCGAGTTCTTGAAATTAATGTAGATTTTGAGTCTGATCATTTATCACACTCTCAGTTGCAACTTGCATGCTAATTGCAATTCCTAAATCCAGGTCATGACCATGATGTATAATAGTCAAATATCTAAAAGAATCTTTAATCATTAGGAAGCATTAGGTTAACCAAGGGCGTGAGATTATTAAAGGACATGAAATTCCATGCTGTCGTGTTGTTTTTGCCTAAGACAATAAATTTCCTTAGGAGCTGCACAATTTGATTACTTTCTCCGTAAAGATTTGAATATTTTAGATGTGTGTTTCCCAAAATGTTCCAACTGTGTTTCAATTAGTATCACCTCTTTGTCTCAATGAAACAATTGGTGGTCTACAAAACACAAGCAGATTCTCTCAGGTTACTTCCATATAACAATGGTTTATAAGTAAAACCAATCTTCCAATTGATTACTACTTGTGTAGTTATATTGGGAGTTTGCCAATGTTGCTCAGGCCATGCCGTTATGGTGTAGCCCATTATTTGTCGGTATAATCATTGGATCTATTAAAATTACCGATTATAGAAATTGTATAATTCTATTAATTTTTTCAACCAAATGTAACGAAACAAAATATATAAATTGATAAAAAAAATCAAAACTGTAAATCTTTATGTTCAATTTGACATTTGTATTCTATGTTTCGTGTTCTATTTTTTTCACGAAACCTAAATTGTGTTGACTGATTAAATGGCTGCCTCATAGTGGAAGTCATCAATAATATGAGCAATTCTTTTGGTCATTTTCCGTGCAACTTGGGAATTGCTTTACTTTTTTAGAGTGGGATGTCCACTGTAGCTTGACCCAGGTTTCTCCCAAGTCGTTTAGGTCACTTGAAATGATTGCAGGGAACTGCTTTGCTTTTTTGATAGGGATGTCCATTATAGAAAGCAATAAGACCTTGACTTGAAATGTGAAAGCAATATGAGGACGATGGAAAAGAAAGCGGACACTATAACTCAATTTCTTTTTCCATCTCGATCTAATCTTGGATTATATTTCGCCTCTTTATGCCGACAATATGCTAGATGCTTCTTTTCTCGGTCAAGCACTTGGCCGATACGCCAAAGACTAGACAATGTAGGGGCCCTTCTCCTTACACGGATTTTAAAAAAGGGATTGCAATTTTCTAAAGTTTGGAATAACTTTAGGTGGTCATGTTATCCCTATATTCAAGAGCAAAGGAGAGAGAGAGAGAGAGACACGGAGGCAGAAGTGGAAAGGGAAAAAGAAAACAAATGGAAGAAAAGAAAGAGGACAAACAGGGAAAGAGGAGAGCGAATCTAGATTGCCCAGTGGCATGTGTGGCATGCCACCAACTTCTTAAGTGAGAAATTTAAGATATAAGTTTATCTCCTAATAATATTAGAGAATCTCAATTCTCAAATAGTGATTTTGCGACTTACTTGATATCAACTTCAAGTGGGGTTCAATAGATTGCTAAGTGAACCAGTGTAACCCTCTTGAGACGTAGCATTGATGCTTTGCTCGAATTAACTTTTCCAAACCTTACTAATTGTAACTTGATTTCTCATTTATTATTAATCAAAAGAAATTAGAATTTCACTAACCTACTCTAAGTCGGTTAGGAGCCAAATAAGGAATGAGAGGCAGCCTTATCTGTGAAACAAAAAGTTTGGGTTTCATGGCTTGGTTATGCCAATTTTTCCTATTGCTTGTTAGCTGTACCTTTTATATTTTAGGGAAAAAAAAGACGTTTTATGCAATCTTCTTCTACATTAATTAGATAAAGGAGTTCAATTAATTATAACATTGAAGTTGCTAAAAGTATCTTTAAAGTGATTCATGAGACATAAAGAGGCCATTGCTAAATTGCCGTAAGTGTATAATCATGCCTAAAAGGAAGGTTCGAGCCATTCAACAGGGAATTTTTATTTTTGAGCATTCACTAATTACTTAATTATATGTGTTGACTATTGATAAATAAATAAAATGAAATCTTCATATATCAAAGTTAAAGAATGTAACAGTCGCGTTTCGGACCCGGTTCGCATTTACGACCTAGGGGAAATTTCCAATTTTTTTTATAATTTCCTTTTAATTTTGCGAAAACTGTGAAAGGCTTTTGGATTACTGAAATTAGTGTTTAAAAATTTTATTTGGGCCCATAATGTCAAAATCTTGGTAGTGAGAAATTTTGGGGAATTTTAGAAAATTTTCCCAAATTTTTACGAATTTTTGAATCAATTTTCCAATTTTAGGGAATTAAAATATTATTATTTTATTAAATTCCCGAACCGGCCTTCCCAACTGCGTGAACTGGACGGTCCGACCGAACGGCATGCGCGCAGCTCCCTCTCTCTCTGTCATTCTCTCTCCTTCTCTGCGTCATTTGGTCGAGCAGTTGAGATACACTGTTCAACTGCTGCAACCGTCGCCTCAACGGTCGAATCGCGATTGCCACCACCCATCACCTGACCTGAGAGGACCGCCGGGGAGGCCAGCAGCCAATGGGAGGCTGCTGCGTGGTGTCGGTGATCTGATTTTCAACTCGCCTCCAACCACCCCTCTCAGTTAAACCGAGCTCTCCCTCCACTTTTCAACACACCACCTTTTCCAGCTCCGACCTCCTCTCGTCTCACCGTTGGTGTCGTTGGGAAGCCTGCAACGCCGTCTGCACAACGCCACCCTCTGCCGCCCTCGGTGCCGCCTGAGTCGCCGTCGGTAGCCCCCGACATGAGGCTTCACGGTTAGGGTTTTCTGGAAAATTTTCAAAAAACCGCAGGGAAAGCCGAAAAATCGCCATGAAAGGGGTGAAAACCGTAGCTAGAAACCCGGTGAGTTCTCACCCCTTCCCGACCTCCTCAGCTCGATTGGTTACCACCAATCGATTCCTTGAAGTCTCTAGACTTTGTCTACGATTCTTGATTCGTTCAATTTGCCCTAGAATCAACGGATTGAAGTTCGAAATCCAAACCCTTTTTCGGAAACCCTAGCTTGAGCCGCCGGCTTCGTGGCCGGATTCTTCCCAGCTCCGACCACCTCAACTCGTGGCACCACCGCCGTTCGATGCGTCGGAGAAGTAGCTTCTCGACCTGACCGGACTAGAGCTTCGATTTGGCCGGTGGACGGAGAACAGCGGCCAAACCCGACAAGCCTCACCGACCCGACTCGCAACTCGGAAAGTCAAACCGGGTCTGTACCTCGCTGATGAAGACGACTGTCGTCGTCGCCGTCGCCGGAGGCTAGCCAACGAACTAGGCCAAAGGCCTAGCAGCTAGGCCCAGCTCGGCCCAGCCAGCCTGACCTAGAGACCAGCCCGGCCAGGTAGTCCAGGCCCAGTAAGCCTGGCCCAGTAGTTGGCCCAACCCAGCCAGGCAGCCCGCGGAAAGGAAAGGAGAAAAGGAGAAAAAAAGAAGAAAAGAAAAAGAAAAGAAAAGAAAAGAAAAGAAAAAATAATAAATAAAAAAATTTCTTGGCCTACACAGGGGATTGGAGCAGTAAGAAGGTAGCCAGGAGACTCATAAGTGAGTGGGCTCTAAACCTTTATTAGGTGCATTTACTGCTTTAGTAGAAATTAGTTAGAACAGCTAGAATTGTTAGAATTCCTACAAATTAGGATTGATTGATTGATTGATCGTTTAATTGATTATTTGGCAGGATTAGAACGGATGGATCGACCGATCATAGTTTAGCGGTGACGTTCCTCGCTGAATGTGGGAGACACCTTAAGGCCATTATTTGGCGCATAGTGGTGCCGAAGCCACGGGTTTTTGTGAAAGTTGACAAAGTTCAACTTTGGGTGCGGCCGTGAGGCAAGTACAATAGAGATGGTGCGACGGGGTCGGCCATGTACTTCACGGGGTCGTAGTTCGATAAACCCTTCCTGTTATTATTTATGGTTTAATTCACGATTTAAATTATTAGTCTTGCAATTTATTTATTAATTGTGGTCATTTAAATTATTAGTCTTGCAATTTATTTATTAATTGCGATTATTCAAATTATTAATCTTGCAATTTATTTATTAATTGCAATTATTTAGATTATTAGTCTTGTATTCGAATTACTGTAATTGTTAACTTAAATGGTAGTCCGACATTTTAATTATTAGTACGTCAATTTAATTCATTATTACTCTACCAATTTATTTATTGCTGGTCGCCTATTTAAATTAACTTGCTGACGTGAGACAACTACCTTGATGAGTAGGGTACGGGTAAATATCTTAATTGTGCTATTAAGTCCGATTGACTATTCTTGATGACCGTGAGACGGGGAGCCTTTCGGGTAGACTAATTTTGACGAATAGTGTACACAGTAACGTCAGTGAGGTGCTAAGGTATGTCCCTTAGTTTGTGATAGTTGAACTTCCTATTTAGAGACTGAGAGTTGGGAGGAACGCTTTAAGGACCCTAGGGTAAGGGTGTTCCTAATCTAGAGTTAGGGTTTGTTTACTAAGATACAAAGTATCTCATTCCACCACACCCACCATTCCAGGACCCAACTATGGACCCGGAGCAGGAACTCTCCGACTTGGAGGACCAGTTGGAGGAGGAGGACCCTTAGGAGGAGGAGTCTATCAAGGAGGATTGGGATCAACTGGAGCAGGAACCTCTGGAAGAGGAAGACTGGGATCAGCTGGAATTGGAATTGGAACCTCTGGAGGAGGAGGACTCGGAGTCGGAGACTCCCTTTAACTCGAACGAGGAGGCAGAAGACTTGGAGGAAGAGATAGGGATGGTCCCTGACCACCCTGTCGATTTGGGGGGTGCACAATTAATAGGGAGGTGATGAGGAATGGTTTCGTCGTGGAGACCCAGGAGCAGACAGAGTGGATTTGGAGTATTCCTAAGAAGTCCTGGTTTTCGCACCAGCACACGGTGGAGTACATTGGTTTCCTAGAGACCGGATTGGAGTATAGCACAGAGCAGTGCGGAGTACCTTGGGGAGGATACGAGGATCCCGATGGAGCAGATGACACGGAAGACGGAACCGTTCTCGACCCAAAACCTCTTAGTGTGCGCGAGTGGTTGAAATCGATTCGTAAACCCTAGGGTAGTACCCCTCTTCCCCTTTTTTCTGCAACTTTTGTTTGTACAGCTGAGCGGATGCACAAGCCTAGATCCTTTTTGTTAAGTTCCTCGAGGTTGCTTGTTATTTTGAAATTTGGGATGATGTGGACACATTGTAAAGTTGTTTGAAATGAAGTTTTGTTAAGTATCCTATCTTGGTTCTTGTCTTATAGCAACTGTAAATTGAATTTTAAAAATCGGATTTATGACGGGAGTTGAAGTTGATTTGGATCCTGAAGTTATCGCTACGTTCCGAGAAATCAGGGTGTGACAAAGAAACATGCTCTTATTGTATTGGTTAAAGTCGTAGCAATATCTTCTTATATACGTCGAATTTCATGTTCATCAGTCGTTTGATGTTTTGCTCAAGTGAATTTAGTATTGATTCTCTTCGGTCATTTGACAATCTGGGGGTATTCTAGTGCGATTTGCATGGTTATTATTTGATGTGTCTACCCTGAGATATGATCATGAAACGTTACTTGCTGATCGAGAACCATCATGCATCAGGCCAGTCCAATCTCGGTCATTCTCTGATCAGCGTTAAGCTTTGCTTGTCTGCTTGCTCCTGTAGATGTTAAGATCTTGCCTTTCGCCTTGGCTTTATGTACACCAGATTGTTTCGCGCGAGAGAGAAGGTAGATACGAATCATAGTATTCTCGAGAGTTCGGATTCATCTTTCCTGGTTCGTTGTTCTGAAAGAGCATATATTGTTAATGAACCAGCATTGTTTGAGTTCTCTGCTGTTTTCTTCGTGGATGATGATCTAGTTTTCTAGTGTGTCTAAAAGAGGAAGGATCTGTCTGTATAGGAATTCTTTGATTTGGGTTTGAGAGATTTGTCGTCTTCTTTTGATTGTTGTAGAAGTCTCTTCCGTCACATCTCTTCCTCATGGGTGTATGCATGGGCGGATCTGTTTGATCAGTGTTTTGATGTGCAAACTTTGGTTAAAAGATTCTTTAATCTCCGTGGATACTCGTTTTGATGTTTCGGTCCGATGACATCGCTTGCTTTGACTTCATATGCACAGTCGAATTTAGTCTTATTCTGTCATGGTTTGGCTTGAAAAAAATGAATGGAGAGTTGCCAAAAGTTTTGGGTCAAAAAGGATAAAAAATTTCCCATCCAACGGGTGACCTGCCCGCAGGGAATCTATTTCCCAGGGAACTGCATCCCATGGTCACAGGATCAATGTCTCCAATCCAACGGCCACGATCGTCCCTCCTGCCCATTGCGACCCCGAGGTGTGGGACTCACCGTCGTCGCCGGTTTGTCTCTCCTGCGAAGTGGACGGTGTCGACGATGCTGCTAAATCTCAAAGAAGAATCAGCCATGTAGGAGCAAAGACAGTAAATAGCTGACCTGGCTTCGCAAAATCAACCACTTCTATGGTACGCGGGTGTACCGTACGACATGTCATCGAAGTTAGGTCCAAAAGCACATTATCAAATTGTATAGCAAGTCGTCGGAGCCAAGTTCTAAGTGTCATTAAAAGGGAGGCAGCATCTTCTACTAGCGTACCAAAGAAATTCCCAAAGAAAATAGGAGAAGCACATGTCAATCTGCCATAACAAGTCACAACCATAATTTTCCATTTTTCAGGTTATCGTATCTGTGCTTTGTTCATGCACGTAACTTTGATGTTAGAACATCAAATAAGCAGCTAATCCTCTATTCTAATGATTTGCTTTGATATCGGAATTATGTTCAAGGGGATTTCAAGAAGGCTAACAAATACCGCAAGATGACGATTCTGGCGAACCCGAAAGTTAGGAAGCATTCTATCCATGTATGCGGACCTAATATGGCAGAGCCACAATTAAGGACAAGGAGCATGCAGAGAATTACTTTGATCAGGCCGTGAAAGCTGCCCCTGATGATTGGTAAGCAATCTTGCCAGCTATGAAGAGGATTCAATCTGGTGATGTGGGACTTAATGATTGGATATAACTATAGACGGAATGGGCATTAGTCGAACAAATATAGTTGTACATGAAGTCAAAAGGTATTGTTGCGCGATTTTACCGAGTTGGTGAGTCTTGAGGTTTGAGAGAAAGGAAGAGACTAGTTGAGCTGATTTGAATGTTTTGGCTACCACTATGGTTGTCCTTGAAGTCGCAAGCATTCTTTCATGCATGGCTTTTTGAAGTCGGCTGCGTTGAGTGACTTTAATTTCAGTGGTGGTGCAGTTATGTAATGGCTTCATATGCTCATTTCTTGTGGGACGCCGATGAAGACGACGATGAGGAAGTTGAGGACGATACCGTGAAGTCGTCACCTCGCCGATGAGCTTCTCTCAATTGCCCTCTCCTCCAGCTGCTGCTTCTTAATCGGGCCTTTCTCTCTCCACGTTGTTTCCTTTCCTCTTGCAAAAATAGCCGTCACATATGATAGTTTGGCCTCAGTTAATATCCTCGTATGACCTAATAAACTCGGCCGTTTTGCCTCGTGAGGTATATTGTCAAAAAGAATAATGTAGAGACAACATAATGAATGAAATGAGTTTGTTCCCGCGCTGAGTTTATCTAAGCTGCCATGTTTCGTTCAGTCGCTCCTTTTATTTTTGGCCTTGTTAGCGTTTTTGGTCACCGTTCATTCAGCATGTCTAAGTGATAGTGGAAATGTTTGTTGATGACTTTGATTGATTATCGATGATCATGATACGATCGACGTACGATGACGACTGATCGATAATGATTACTTAACGAATTTGGGTAAGCATTGAATTTGGAAACTGAAGGCAAAGTGAAGGTGGGTAGGTGAAGATATTGATTGACGAGAAAATATTTCCCGTTCCACGCCTCCTTCAGTTTCCTCCCCCCCCCCTCCTCCCAGCCTTCTCTCCCCTGTTCCACGCGACGGAGAACGGCGACCATGAACGGCGGCGACACCGACGAAGAAGAAACCCTCGGTTTCTTGCCCAACGCCTGCAAGGTGGTGGAGTACCTAAAGCCGGTGATGTTGCAGGACCTCCTCCACAAGTTCCTGGACAGCTCGTCCCTGGGCTTCGACTACTCGTAGAGCTTGATCTGGTCTCCCCTCCTCCCTCGCTCCCACTTCCCTGTCGATTCCGGCTGCTTCGCCACTCCGAGGGAGCTTTGCTTCGGGGGTTTCGGTCAAGAGAAGACGGCGACGATGAAGAAGAAGAAGATTAATCTGTCGATGAGCAACAAGAAGAAAAAGAAGAAGTCCAAGAAGATGTCCACGAAGGTCTCCGATTCGTCGCTGAATCCGATGAACGTTGGCTGTGCGCCCTTCGCCAGAATGGTGCTGCGCTACTCGATTCTCTCTGTTCTCTTTAATTTTTAGAAATTGATTCCATTTCATCATTCATCCAGCTGCTGCGGATGAACTACGTCGGCATCATGGAAGGACAGTGACTTCATCCTCCGGCACCACTGCGCCAACCGGCCGCCGAGGGCCCCCTCAGCTTGTTCCGTTGGCACAACGGGACGCTCAACGTCCAAACGTATGGATGAATGATGAGTTTTTGGTTCGATTTGTTTTTTCAAGCAAGACCATCCCTGTTCATATTTTTACGTCCAAACGTATGGATGAATGATGAGTTTTTGGTTCGATTTGTTTTTCCAAGCAAGACCATCCCTGTTCATATTTTTCTTCTTGACTCTGTTTTCTTCCCCTCTTTTTGCGATTTGTGGTGATTTCTTTGGGTTTCTGTGGGTGATGGAGAACAGGCGTTTGATTGGGTAACTGGTGTTTCTGGGATTGACGGTGGTCAATTTTGTGCACGCGCCTCTGGATGCAGATCTTCTCGGCCTATTCTCAGGGTGTGTTCTGTATTATCCAATCCTATAAGTGAGCTCTGATTTATTGATGTTAGTATTTAGCAACTCGTCCCAACTCGATGATATCAGATGGAACACATAATTTATGTGCGAGTGGGAATCATAGTATACAAATATAGCAAGGAATTTGTCTGCGGCAGCTCGATCCCTGTTGATTATCGTAGCTTGATTTCACCGTCTCGGGTGTAATCTAAGATTAAATTTGTGGAATTTCACAGTGACAAGGGCCTTATATTGTTACTAACTGTTTATTAGCAGAATGGCGCTTGGAGTACGTAGAAGTCAATGTAGCATTATCATCTTCATGGCTTATTACCAGACCGACCAACTGGCCATTTTTCATTAGCCGACTTTTCTTGTAACCGAAATTGCCATTTAAAACCTTCATTTTCTTCTGGTGCTTTATTGAAATTGCAGGTGCCATAGATTGTTAATTCGAGTTTGTGAGATTAAGTGCAGGCACATAAAATTAAACTAGGCAAGTTTGTTTCAGAGGATTATACAAGGGTCGTGCTCGCCATTTTCATTGCTGCCGAATTGCAGGAGTAGCCTGACAACAAGACAGTCTTGCTCAAACAGCAAGTGGAAAAATTAAGATTAATGACAAGGGTCATCTGCGATTACTGATTAGTTACCATGATGGATCAAAGTATTAAAAGATATTTCCGTTCTCTTCAAAAAGATATTAAAGTAAAGATACTACCCATTGGAAAATCTCTCTCTGTTCCTGCTAATACAACCTGGATTCAGTCCACCATCAGTGGACGATCATTTTCCACGCAAGTAGCACTTGTGTCTACGAAAGGTTCCCACATGGTGGACCTTGTAATAAACTTTGGAGAATGCTTAGAAAGTTGATTGCTACTCAGATTTTCTGAACGAGATCAAAGTGGTGAATATCTTTTATAGTGAAGAGTAGCACACTGGTTGTCAAAT
Source organism: Melaleuca alternifolia (assembly GCA_019926035.1). NCBI lineage: Eukaryota > Viridiplantae > Streptophyta > Magnoliopsida > Myrtales > Myrtaceae > Melaleuca > Melaleuca alternifolia. The sequence continues at coordinate 574,748 of JAGKPW010000431.1, read as the reverse complement.
TGAATTCAAAGTAACAGCTTAAGCAAGCTAAGGGCCTGTTTGGTAAAAATTGTTTCTGTTCCCTAGAATATAAATTTATGTATTTTTGTTCCAAGCAACAAAAAAAGAACAGAAACGCGTTTGGTTACATTTTTGTTCCAAATCTATTTTTTTGTTCCTGGGAACAGATTTGAAACAGAAACAAGAAGTAAAAAAAACTTGTTTTTCTGTTTTTGGAACACTTTTGAGAAACAAAAAGAACAAAAATTCTAAAAAAAAGTTCTTGCCGCAGCCACCTCCTGTGAACACTCTTAAATTAAAAATATTTTTTTAAATTAAACTTTTTGATAAAAACTAAATTTAAAATTTTTAAAATACTTTAATAAGAAATTGCTTAAAATTTTAATTTAATTGATTTTTTAAAAATAATTTAAATAAATGAAATTTTGAAATTTTTAGAAATTTTACATTTTAAAGATTTTACCTAATCCATTTTTTTATGATATCCTTTAAGACATATTTTTAATTTTTAAATGTTAAAAAATTAAATTTTTAGTTTTTAGTTCTTTTAAAAAATTAAATTTTAAGAAAATTAAATTCTAAATTAATTAAATTTTATTTAATTTTCAAATTTTCAAAAAAATTTAAAATTTAAAATCTAAAATTTAAACATTATTTCCTTTTTTAAAAAATTTAAACTTTTTTTTATTGAAATGTAATTTAGTTTATATTTTTTCATTTTTTCTGTTGACGGTGGCGCCTCTATTTCTTAAAAAATATATTTAAATTTAGTGTTTCAATAACAAATTTAGAAATCATACCAAACGCATTTCTATTCTTTTTCTATTCCAAGAACAGAAATTTTGTGTAGTAACCAAACAGTTTATTTACTCAAAAATTGTTTCGGGAAGTGTTTCTCAAAAGAAGTATTTCTATAAAAAAATTGTTCCTTGGAACATAAACGTTACCAAACGCACCCTAAATAGTTATTTAATTAGTTCTCTGCCCATTCACTGTCGCCATTTTGACTTACTCTCTCCCTTTAGCTGACAGGGTTGAGCCATTTTCTATGAATTATGATCTGAAGATTGGACTCCCAACTAGTATGCCATAGATTCCACTTGTGCAGGTCAAATTCTACTAGTGCACGAACTAGCATCTCTTACTCAACGGAATTGCTTTTGGTGAGTGGCGCACCTACGATGTTTTATTTTACTTATGACAAGATCACTCTTTTTGAAGTCTAAATATGTATCTAACACGATATAGTTTTCAGGGTATAAATTCTTTGGTGAACTTGAATCAGATAAAAGAAGAAGTGAAGCTGGCTTCACTCCAACCAGCCACAACAGGGTGGCCATTCTTCGTCTTCTTAGGCAGATCCATGTTCTGCCTCCTCTCGAGTAGCATTTGCCACCTTTTGCAATGCCACTCATACTGCTTGAACATTAAGCTTCTGCCGATGGATTATGTTGGCATCACGGTCATGATCATCACCTTATTCTCCCCCCCCCCCAATCTACTACATTTTCCAGTGCGAGCCCCATTAGCAACTGATCTACCTTGGTGGAACAACGGCGACGAGGATGTTCACTGTTGTGACACTGCTTGCCCCTTATCTTTCATCTGGGAAATTCCGGGCGTTCTAGGCTATGCTCTTCTCATTCATGGGGTTTTCCGGCATTGTACCTGCGATCCATCCATGGCCCTGTCTTACATTACCGGTACTCTGATTTATGTTAGTAGGATTCCTCAGAGGCTAAAACTGGGTTGGTTCGACCTTGCGTCACAGCCATCAGATATTTCACGTTTTCGTGATCATGGTGTGTTTGCTCATTATGGCGCTACTTTGTTGCTCTTGCATTGGCGAGTTAAAGTCGGGTGCGATAGAACTGTGTAGCATTACAAGAATTTGTCAAAAAATCGATTCATTTTGATTGAACCGAGTGTGAGCTATTTGCTGTGGTTTCGGAAATGTCATGTTGTTAGTATGTGTACGCCCCAAACCAAAAAGCCTCGAGAAGAGACGGCGCTTCATGACAGAGGAGATGCCTCCATTTATATAGAAGTGAAATGCTCATTGTATTTGTTAGGTTTTTCTCATTTTCTATGGATGATTAAATTTACTTTATGATAATATGCGGGTAGTAATATTTTCTGCTTTCATCTTATTTGAGCTGTTTGTAAGATTGTTGCTCCGTAATGTTAGTTCTTCTACTATTACTTTTCCTTGTCCGCAAAAGAGTACTCCTACTACCGTTACCACCATGAGAATAGTTTGTTAAGCGCTTATGTCGTCCTCTGTACGAAAGAACAATGCCAGAGCAGGAGGATGGGGAACTATTTTGCACTTTGTGAGGTGAATTTTAAGAAGTTGAGTTGTGGACCAATACATGTAGAACTACTGAGAGAACACCTAATAGGGTTCGGGAAAAAGCAAATGATGTGAGCAGATAGAATCTGCAGATACGGAACTTGCTTTAGCCTATTGATGATCTAATTTGCACTTTCAGCGAGGCTTCATTCCAGCCGTCACGCTGCTAAATCTCAAAGAAGAATCAGCTGCGTATAGGTAAGGACAATAAACAGCTGACCTGGCTTGGCAAAATTAGCCGCCTCTATGGTATGCGGGTGTACCGTACAACATTGCATTGAAGTTACGTCCAAAAGCACATTACCAAATTGTTTTACAAGTCGTCGTAATGAAGTTCCAAGGGAGGCAGTAAGTTCTACTAGCGTACTGTAGAAATTCCCAAAGAAAATCAGAGAAGCACTCGTCGATCTGTAATAACAAGTCACAATCATAGTTTTTCTTTTTTACGGTAATTGTATCTGTGACCACAATGATCCTTCCTACAGTTCACAACCAAAAGTAACTCCGATGGTACTCATATCGGAAATAGTAAGAAAAGATGGAAAATATGACAATCCAACGGTTTAACCAGCATGGTGGAGAATCAAGATCTTTAAAATGCTTGCAAGGACGAGCTCTGCTGTAGAAACAAATGGATATGCTTATGGACAAAATAGACTGCTAAGCTGGGACGGTAGGAGTTCAAGGAGAGAAAAATGACGATCCCAATGAATGCCACCACGTGCGATCCTGCGAAACTCAAGAAGGCATCTTTCCAGCGCTCATCCTCTCGGCCTTTGCCAACAGTTGACAGTGTTATTGGACCGTGATTTGAGCTATTACAACTGATTAACTGTGGTTAATTTACAAAGAGGCCTGGTGTGATTTAAACAGTAACAGGGCGATTTGATATATAATCATTCGTAACTTGCTTCCTTGAAAGTTCCAAATTAATTCTGTCTGGTGTCTTTCCTACCGGAAGTGTGTATAGATCTATTAGTTGCGAAGGGACTGAACCAATCAACTTGTCGTAAGAAAGGTAAGATATTACTTAAATTGGAGAACATGTCTAGAATCGATCCCCTCAAAATGATTATATGATAGATGTAAAAAATACATTTTGCTCCAATAACTGATTTCTAGAGGAAGAGAGTCCATTGAATCATAGTGTGAGATCCATAAGGTCAGTACTGGATAAGCTTAAAATTCTGCAATAGAGTCTATCCAAGTAATTTTGCATTAAGTAACGGATAAGCTTAGTTCTCTTGCTATAAATCTTTATGAAGCAATGAGCACAGAAGTTGGGTCAGCTGTAGAGCAGTGGTCCTGCAATGCATGCTTCTATTGTCAGATTGGAGCAACTCGCCCATTCCCAATCTTTCAAGTTAGTAAGATCTTGCCTTGAGACGTCAAAACTTGGTTATTTTGTTGTTGCTGGTCGCACTCCTCAGATATTTCTCGTCTTTGATATCATTTAATTGTCAATACTGGTTCTTTTAGGTTGTGAACTAATCTATTTTCTCTCAATCCCCAATCAAATCAAGATCTTCTTAGATTTAAATTAGCAGGACAAGGAACATAATAGGAACACTCTAGTAGTCAAGGATTTAAAATCCATAATAAAGACTTAAATGCTTTATGTCCTATTAAACAAAGGTTCTCCACTATTTCATTATTTCTTTTTGCATCCCACAATGCTCAGAAGAATAATCTCTAATGGCAAAATGATGGGATAAGCTTACAAACAAGATCAAACGGCAACCACTGATAATACGGATTTAGGTAGAGAAAAAGAACCACCCCAAGGAATGCCACGACATATGATCCTGCAAAACTCCACAGGAAGGCTTCTCTCCACGTGTCATCCTCCTGGGTATGATTGATAGATGGCGGTGTCTCCTGTTTCTGATTTGTGCCATCACAACTTGTTAATGGTGTTCCACAAAGAAGAGGGTTACCTTCATAACTTGCTTCATCAAAAGTTGCAAATTGATTTTTTCGATCTGGTGTCTTGCCTGACAAGTTGTTATGAGCCACTCTAAAATTTGATAGGGTGTAGAGCTCTGTTAGTTGCGGAGGGATGGGACCGGTTAAATTATTGTAGGATAGGTCCAAGCTCTCTACATTCTTTCAATTCAAAAACGTTTCTGGGATTGATCCTGTCAAATGATTATGTGACAGGTTCAAGGCTCGAAGTCCTCTCAAGTAGCCGACCTCTGGAGGAATAAAGCCCGTCAAATTGTTCTGTGAGAGATCCATTCCCGACATGAGTCCTAAAATGTGGCCCTTATATGATTCCAATCTACTCTTTGTCATGAAGTTCACTTCTTCTAATTCTAACATAAAAGAGTAGAGAAAAACTCTGGTGAATGGAATAAGAAAGTCGTAGGGACCAAATAAATCTGTAGAAGCCCCATCATTTCCAAATGTCAAATCTTTCAAACAAGGAGGAATTTTTCCAGATAGATAATTATTTGAAAGATTTAGTATGGTCATGTTTTTCAATAGACATAGATCCAGAGGGATTGAACCTTTGAAATTGTTTCCTTCCAGTAGAAGAACCTTCAACTCTCCAAGTGAAGCAATCCAGCTGGGCACTTCACCCGACAATGCATTATGTCTCAGATCCAATGTGACAATCGATGAAGCTCTAGAAAGAAACTCAGGGAAATGTCCAGTGAGCTTGTCATGTGATAAATGCAAGAATCGCATAGCTGTAACATGGACACATGATAGTATATTTGGCCCAAGGCTGATACCTGAAAGGTCTAAAAGCTGGAGATAATGTAAGTTGCAGAAGCTCGATGGTAAAGGACCAACCAACAAATTGCTCGACAATATAAGCCCACTCAAGGATTGGATATCTCCAATCCAATTGGGAAGAGTTCCAGATAGGGAATTATTACTTACATCCAAAATTCCCAAGCTAGAGCTATTTAATATTCCTGGCGATATTTCCCCCGTGAAACAATTGCTATCTAGATGCAAACTTTCCAAATTTTGCAAGTTAGAATTCCTTGGCAGCATTTCACCTTGCAAATTGTTGCTCGACAATCTCAATGTAAAAAGTTCGGAACAATTTTTAGCCAATGGCTCTGGTATCTCTCCTGTGAAGTCATTATATGACAAGTCCAATGTCCATAGGCCTTGCATATTGCCCATTGAGGAAGGGATTCTACCTTCCAAAAAGTTGTTTGACAAATTCAAAACTGTCAAATTTGGGAAGCCATAACCAATCCCAGATGGAAGCTCTCTGTCGAAAGCATTAGCGGACACATCGATGGTCCAGATGTTGCCAAGACTCAAATTAGCAGGCCAATGCAAAGCACCCGATAGACTGTTGCCACGGAGTACTAATTCCACTAGATTTGCATTGTTGACCAATAACCAATTTGGAAAATTTCCTTTCATTCCACTGTGGCTGAGTTCAACCCTTTCCAAGTCACGCTGTTCTTTCAAAAAGCTGGGAATCATGCCATCCGCGTCTTTGTTGAGAATGCAATTTGATAAACCAAAATCCTTTAGTTGAAATGAAGGAAACCAAGTGGGCTCTTCCGTATTTACTTCCAAATGATTACGATTGTTGAGGAGTAGGAATGCCTCAAGTTTAGAATTATTGGCCAAGGAAGCAAGCGAAAGTGAGCCTTCAAATGCATTTTTAGAGAAGTAAATATATTCAAGTGACTTGAGATTAGAGAGGAGAGATGAAGGAATGGCCCCGCTAAAGTTGTTATTGGAAACATCAAGCTCTTGGAGTGAGGTCAGGTTGACGATGCACGGAGGAAGGGGGCCCCAGAATTCATTATAACTAATATCCAACACTTCAAGCTTCCTCAGTCCGCACAAACCTATTGATGTGGACACGGCAACTATGAGTATATCGTAGTTAAATTGTACGTTGTATGATAAAAACGCTAATGTTCATGGTTTTATGTTGAGAAAGGAGGATAGAAAGAGTGTGCAATCTATTTCTGAAAATATAAACGGAAAATTGGTAAGATGGAGCCCTGGAGTGGAGTCGCGTCAACACAACGTTTCATTTCCACTATTCTTTGCATAACATTAATTACTTCCGAGCTTGACAAATTGGATTGGAAATGAAATCTAAAGTTGATATTATTTCTAGATTCATAGCGTAATTGCATTGAACGACGATGCAAAGTGATCCTCTGTTATGTGCAGTGCGAGATCACGTGCTCTTTTGGCTGACATGCCCCCCAAACCATCTAGATTTGAGCGTGACAATGGTATTTTAGGGAATGGACACCAATACTTAAAATGCGATAACATCATAAAGGTGAAATTTTTTATTTTCTATTTACCGGTGCTCATAGTTAATATGTATCTATGTGCTTATTAGAATGCGACGCCTAAACATATTGTTTGTTGACATGCCTGAAAATCTTTATTTTGTCCATTTATTCAACCATATTATATTTAAATATGAGACAAAATATAAACAAAAAAGACAAGATAGCATTAGGCCAATCAATAAAGCTAGTTAGGGTTATGAAAGAAAGGGATTTTTCCTGTCAACGTACTCTGCCTGTTGATAGCATAGTCATTATTGATGAATTGCAACGTCTCCCCTTTGTCGTTAGTAACTTAGTATCAAGCGTTATTTGAGTATCAAATTAGTAGATTTTGTAAACTTCACTCGCTTATTGTTCTTACCTTTATACATGTAACTTAATCAAGAAGTATTACCATAAATAACAAATAATGCGTTTCTTTTTTATTTTTTATTTTTTGCTTAGTGAAATAATTTGTCTTTTACTGTACTGTCAAAATCGAAAGTATAACTTAATTTTAAATTTGTACAAGAAACTACATCTCCACAGTTGTCAACTTAATTTTAAATTATTTCAATAAATTACGTCTCCACAGCTCAGCATGTTACCAGTTTTTTTAGATTTGAAAAAAGAATGGTCAAAGTGAAAAGATCTTGAAGATTTAGGAAAAGAAAAAAGAACAAAGTAAAAATCAATCTAAACGTGTATGTCTATCAAGGTTGCTTTGTTTGAGCTTTAGCGTCATTCAAACTCTTAGGCTTCATGGCTTCGTTGAATTTATTTATACTTGCAATCCCCGAAGTTTCACCACCATTGTGCTTTGATATATAAACTTTAAATATTGTTTGATTTTGATTCCTGATTAACTTTTGCCTTTAATTTGGTTAAGATTCCTGAACAATATTTGAACTCCTTTGGTATATTATTTTTTCAGACTGTTTGCATATTTTTTTTTCAGCAATAAGGCTCCTTGCATCTGTTATGTTATTGCACTATTCTTCAGATTGACCAGGAAAAAAGATCAAACAAAAGTATCAAGGTACGGTCTTCTATGTTACTTGTACCTTGAAGATGATTGGAAGACAAATTTTTGTCCTCCACTGAAGTTTGCTTGTACAATGGGGAGACCCTTTGTAGATAATTGTCAAATAGATGTAGCCTCTTCAATTTCTTCAAATGCAGAGTTCCGTTTATCCCTGGTTATAAAAAGATCCATACATGCATTATGGTTGATTAATTATCTATAGATATCAGATAACTAACTATCTTCAAAATACCAAAACTATGTGCTCAGGATGAACAGTATTGATTTATAGGCAGAAACTAGCTGGTGCAACATATCCAAACATATAAAAAAGTCTTTGTCACGTGACTATGTAAAACAATTTCATAAACAAGGAGCTTATGCCTTTAACGGTGTTTATTATATGGTCAACTAGCAAAGCTGAGCTTATGCAGAGTTCCTTATGTTACATTTTTTTTACGTGGCAATGTTCATGGCGTTGTATTGTCTGTGACTCACATTTGACCAAGAAGCATTAATTTTGCCTTGCTCATACAAAGTAACTGTCTCCTTGTAGAATGGCGACCCATATTTGGGGTCGAAGCCACCTCCATGGCCCAATTGCCCCAGGGGGAAAGAGTGAGAGAGATGGTCAGGCAATAGCAGCTTAAGCGCCACAAGATTCATATGAGTATCCCTGGTGGGTGGGTTTGTGCGTGAGAGCATAAGTGAGTGAGCGATTGGAGGTTTATGGGGAATAATTGCCAAATTAATCTCAAACCCATCATACGAATACCAATTAGTCTTGAATTCTTCAAATTTATCAATAGTCCTAAACATTTATATGAAATATAATATATCTAGCAAATTGCTACAAAAAATTACTGATATGATATTCAATCATTAATAACATCTTATGTGGCACGGCTGATGATTTGACATATTTTGCTGATTTTTTCTTTTTTTTTTGGTTTTTTTTTTGTCTTTTCTTTCCTTTTTATGTGCCAGTGTTTATCTTCTTCAATAGAAAGCTCCTATTCATCGGTCATGGTGGCAAATTGTTTCGGCCGGGGGGAAAAAGGGCTTGGTTGGGGTAGCTGGGATCCAAAGGCTATGAGCTTGGAGCTCTATAAAATCAGCAAAATTCTTAATCATTTTTGGCATTTCTTATTCTTGACTTGTGGCAAAGAGAAAAAAACATGAAAACAATTAAAGATCCATCTAAAATTTAGAACAAGCAAATGAAAAATAAGAAAATCAAAGCTCTCTCAAGGATTATTTGTTAGTCAAGAAAAGGCACATTGACGGAGGATTTTCACTTTCCTCCATCGGACCTATATATTTGCGGGTCAATATCTCAAGAGAGAATGACCCAACAACCTACTGTCAGGGTCCCCCACTTAAATCATGAATTCATACATGGGAGTCGAACCCTGAACCTAATTGTGGGAAAGGAACGTCTCTATTAGTGCAGCCATGCGTGGGAAAGGAACGTCTAAACCAAAAAACGAAATAATTCAACAAAAGAAGAAGAAATAATGAACAATAATGTTGAAGGACGACAAGGCGCTTGCATTAGCCAAAGGGGGGAAAGGAAAAGACAAACTAAAAAAGTCGGAGCTAAAAATAGCAAGATTCTTCATATTAGAGAGTGAGAAGTTTTGAGACAATCGTTTCACCTTCTCAAGCTAAGGTGTCAAACACAGAATTTGGCAGTACTTCATCCCCTATGTTTAGCTTCTGTTTTTGGTTTTCTCAAATTTGGATACATTCAAGAGAAGAGCAAAGAGAAAAAGAGAGCATAGGCAAATTGAGCTCCACTGTAATCATTTGAGTGTGGATATGATCTAAAAGCAAGTGAAGCCTACTATGGTTGATATGATCTTAACATTATTATAGGGGGTGTGTAAACAAAAGAGGAGTGAAAAAAGCGTTAATCTCATCTCCCTTATATTGCTTTAATTGTAATATAATGCTTTGCTACCTTTTCTAAATATAAGTAGATTAAATCAATTAAATTATATAAATTTAATTTATGTATAATATATATTATTATTATGAGAAATAAATGAAATCTTTCTTTTGATAAAAAAAAATCTATTCTAATTCTATATTTATGTCTATTTATTTTTTTATCGCCTTATTTGCCCAACACTAAACTTTCCCTATCTAAATATACTAGAGGTTAACCTGGAAAGCTAATTTTCTTACATGTCGATATGCATGGGTAGAGTAGCTTGGGATTCCGGAACCATTTGCTTTCACCAACTCGGCACAATTCTATGCATCCAGATGAATATAGATGTTGGAAGATGTAACCAAAATAGAAAATAAGAAATGCAAATAATTATAAGAGAAAATAAGAAAAAAGGAATTAAAGTAAATAAGTCATAATATTTGTATTTATCATCGTCTTGGAAATGAGTTTTGTAATTAACTTATGATATGTACAATCAACTACTTTATTAATTGCATCATTTAAGCAATCATGTTTTGTCACTAATTCACTCAATTCACTTTTGTAGTTTATAGCACCATAGTAAGATTCATTGTTTAAACAGCAAACAATTACTTAGAAACATAATTTAAATAAGAAAATTGAGAGAGAGAGAGAGAGAGATTGACCTGAGAGATAATTCCGATCTAAATTCAACTCTTGAAGTTCCTCCAGAGGAAGGAATAAAGACGTGTCAATAACCCAACGCTGTGGCAATTTCCAGTCGCGTTTATTGTTCAAATCTAGTTGAGTGACCCGTAAAGTGGCGTTATTGCACTCCACATTTTCCCAGCCGCAACAGTCCCCGTCGCCCTCTTCCCAAGACGAAAGAGAAGATCCATTCGGGTGGTTAAAGGCGGCCTTAATCTTGAGGAGTGCATTCCTCTCTTCATCCAAGCACCCCATGCTACTTCCACTTCCCATCAATACCAGCAACACCCAAATCCACATGCTCAACAAAAGAAACTTCATGTTGATCTATAATGGTTCTTTGTGTGTTTTATGTGTCTTCTGCTTCACCAAGTGCAAACTCAAGAGGGTCATCTACTTCATTTATATGTGCGCAGAGAGTCTTTCCCTTATGAGTGATTATTATGGTTGGGCCAAGGCCACCAAGCAACCAGTGAAAAACTCATACAGTCAACTAGGGCCAATTCCACGGAACACTTGATTGACAAAGAGAAAGATCAAGATTATAAAATCCTAGAAAGATTATTACTAGCATATCAACTAAAAGAAAAGGTGCCCGGGAATTACTTTGCAAATAAAAAAGAGATAAGTAACTAAGGTTTGATACTGTTATTTTTAATGCAAGTGTTGTGTTGCCAAGAAATATTGAATAAATTGGCATTTGTCTAGACTTATTGAAGGAAAAACAAGGCAATTTTGAGCAATTTGATGAAAACGTTATGTATTATTTACATATTCTAATACTCTCCATCACGCTTGAACTAAACATTGGCCCTTAACCTAAAGCAAGATATGTAATTAAGGAGACAAATGGGGGCCTGAAAGATTCAAACTCGAGACTTAACTCTGATATTGCGTAAGATTTTTATGAGACCATTATCAATTGTTCTAAAAATTTAAACTATTATAAAACAGCGCTGTTTATTATTAAATATTCTAGTACTCCTCATCACATGTAAGGTGGACTTTCACCTTAACCCGAAGCATAGAATATACAATTGGGAAAGCAAATAGGAGTTAAGATAATTCGAACTCAAGACCTTATAACTTTGATACCATGTTAGGTTTTATGAAATCACCGTCAGCTATTTTAAAATTTTAAATTGCTTAATGATTGTGTGGTTTATTTAAATAATTTAATACTCCCCTTCACATATAAATTTGACTTTAACTATTTTAAAAGTTTAAGCTGATTAATGAATTCATGGTTTATTTTTTAAATATTTTAATACTCTCCTTTACATGTAGATTAGACTTTTGCCTTAGCCTAAAATGTTAGAATATATAGTTGAGGCAGCAAATAGGAGTCTAGAAGATTCGAACTTAGAACTTCTTAATTTTGATTGAGGATGTTCATATCGTGTCTCAATTAGGGTCACCTCTATGGTTGTCGTGTATCAATGGTGTGCAATAAGTATTAAAGCAATTTCTCTAATATAATGTTGGTATTTTTGTAATTTAGTAATTTATTTGAGTGTCACTATTCACTTAATAGTCACTTAATTGAAAGTTTATTTACTTCCATTTTTGTTGTGTGCAAATTCACGACAAACTCTCTTTAAGAGTTAGATGAGTTGATCCAAGGAGACATCTGATGAAAGTCCTTTTCCCTTCCACTTTTTTGCAAATTCATGTATGATTTCCTTCAAGGGCTAAATTTGCTGGTATATATCATCGGATAAATCGTAGTCGATCATCTGAAAGACAGTAGTTGATGTTAATGACTTAACATCGCGAAGGATATGCAACTTCTGCGTATCTCCCACGTATCTTAAAGACAGTGGCTTGTAATGATTTATTGAGCAGGGCATCCCACCTGCCAAGTTTCAAGCAGCCCCCCTCAGTTTCCGCTTACCTTTTCGACAGGGATGTCCATTATAGAAAGTAAAGGAAAGACCTTGACTAAATTTATGTTTCTTAAGTACAAGAGCAACATAAAAATGATGGAAATCAAAGCCGGTCCAATCTCTCAACTTCTCTCTTTTTTCTCGACCAAATTATGAATGAGATATTGTTTCTTTACCCAGACTAAACGCTAGACTAATTACCTCTTTTTCTCGGTCGACACTTCGAAAGACGGTCAATACAAGGCGGCTGGACCCTTGTTCTTACGCGGATTTGAAAAACTGATTGGAATTTTTTTCTTTAAATGTAGAGTAATTTTATCTGGTGATGTTAACCATCAGATGAAAATGCTCAAGCAGGGCATCCCTCCTTCCAAGATTCAAGCAGCCCCCCTCAGTTTCCGCTTACCTTTTTGACAGGGACGTCCATTAAAGAAAGTAAAGCGAAAGACCTTGACTAAATTTATGTTTCTTAAATGCAAGAGAAACATGAAAATGATGGAAATCAAAGCCGGTCCAATCTCTCAACTCCTCCTTTCTTTTTTTATCGACCAAATTATGAATGAGATATTTTTTCTTTACCCAGACTAAACGCTAGACTAATTACCTCTTTTTCTCGGTCGACACTCCGAAAGACGGTCAATACAAGGAGGTTGGACCCTTGTTCTTACGTGGATTTGAAAAACCGATTGGAAATTTTTTTTTAAATGTAGAGTAATTTTATCTGGTAATGTTAACCATTAGATGAAAATGCTCGAGTCGTTTGAAGAAACTTCCATCCGAAACACCATGAAATAATTTGACGTATAATATATATAGATAATTGGTTTTTGTGATGCAGTAATTCTACCATCAATAGTCCCTGAATTGGAAGATTCTTTCCTTCCTTCTCTTTGTGTGAGTGTTTTTTGTCTTTTGTATATTCACGTCTACCTTTCAAGGTTAAAATGAGTTGATGGAAAGAGAGATGTGATGGAACTTCTTTTTGCTTCCATTTTTTGTAAATCTCCTTGTAATTCCTTCAAGGTTTAAACTTGCTTGTAAATACAGGATTCCATGCCGATAACTTTCCATTGTGAAGAATCTGCAAGTCCCACGGATGTCCATGTTAACTCACTGTCAACCCCTCCTCTCCTCTCAGTTTCCTTTGTGCTCTGTTTTCATTTGTTTGGATTTGATCAGCCTCTTCTCTCAACTCACTCTCTCGTTTCTGCGCCCTGCAAGACCTACATGTACTGGTTGCTCATACTATTGCCTTCACTGGAGCTGTTAATTTTGCATATGTCAACGTTCCGTATCCTAATATATAGAATGTTTTGCAAAGCACCAAAGTTAAAAATAATTACTTTTATCATTTTTAAAATAAACTATTTTTTATAATGCAGTAATAATTAGCAATGATCGTTGTAGACGATGAATATATTCTGTTGACTAATTTTTTAGCAGGTACAAGTAATTATTTGGAGATAAATATTTACAAGTCATTGATTTTTGTGAATAAACACTCCAGTAAGTTTTAAAACTCAACCTCTTTCGTTTTTATTAGTGCAGTCCCTATTATTCTACGGGGTTTCCAACTTTGTAATAGGGTTAGGTACTGGTCCACTTTATTTCCCATGTACTGTCTTGCATTCTTCAAATTCCACATACATCAGTGGGGGGAGGTTTTTTTTTGTTTTTTCAGTGATTACTCAGAGTATTTTATTTTTGGAGCTTGTCAATTAATCTAGAGCCGTAAATTATTCGGTGACGTTATTATTTACTGTTTATCTACATTAGATCAGTTCAGATTAGCTCAGGAGGACATTGTGATCAATTATAAGATGAGATAGACTATATGGGTCAAATTAAGTAAATTTATTAAATCAATGGATAGGTCCAATTATGCCGATATTATTTATTCTCGTGCAAAGTATGGGTGTCTTACTAATATTAGATAAAAAAAATCTTTTTTCATCGCTGTGCCCCAATAGAAGAAAACCCATTCGGGTTGTTTAAGGTGGATTTATTGTTGGGTAGGGCATTCCTCTTCAGTCTCTCCTTCCAAGCAAGCTATCATATTCCACTTCCCTCCAATATTTGACACCACCCAAGTTTACACGTACATGTACTGTAATATGAAGGACCCATTTTTAATGAGAAACAATTATACAAGTATAGTGTGTCTATGTATGTATGAATGTATGTATATAGAACGACTATTAACTGCTGAAGATAGAGGATTCACGAGATTTGATGGTCCAGATTCATGTTTTACATGGGTTATATCATGAAATAGTTGCTTGTGGCCCGTACAGTTGATTGCAGTTGACTATCAATATATAGAATAATACGGAATATATAGTCTTAAACTCGTGCAAAGCATGAATATCTTGCTTGTATTAAATATAGAAGTATGCTTAATTGTCATGCCAAGATAGAAGAAAATCCATTTGGATTGTTTAAGACAGACTTATGTTGGGAAAATATGGCTTCGAAAGGGGTAGAACAATGAAGTCAGAAGATCTCGAGTTGTCGTGACCTCCCCGAAGGTTCACCACCTAAGGGTTCGGCTAATGGATTGCTAAGTCTAGCCTAGCTCGAGCTCTCCCAAGCTCATACCAATTCACGACTTAGGTTTCAATTCTTAACATGCAAAGTTGAATTCTGTCACAGCCCTCCTTTCTCTCTCCCCCCCCTCCTTTTCCCCCACGCGCCGAAGCCCCCCTTTTTCCCCATGCTACTTTGACTTTTCTCTCTCCCTTCTTCTTTCATTAATTGCTTCTCTCTCCTCCTTCTCCACCTGCGCACGCCACCATCTTTTCTCACTTTTCCCTTCTTTTTGACTTTGCCCCTTCCCCATGCTGACTTGGACCCATCCCATGTCTCTCTCTCTCTCTTCTTGGCCGCGACATCTTCTTCTTCTTCAGGCTGCTTCTGCGCGTCTTAGCCTCTTCGTCCGTTTCAGTTGCTGCCGGCTTTCGCTTCCGTCACAGCTTCGCCCGCCGCTCGGCGCTCCACAACAGCCACCGACGTGCCTCCTCGCCCGGCTCACCACGACGCCCTCCCCTTCATTTCTTCCCTTCTTCGACGTTCTTCCTTTTCCCCCGTGCGAGCCGACGTTGCTGGTTCTGCTCCACTGCTTTAGCTCCTTCGCGCCGCCACCCGTAGTCGCTCAGAGCTCTGCCTCAGTTCGCTTTGGCTAGCTGCCTCTCACGCCACCAGAACTTCCATGTCATCATCGTTTTGCAACCCACATCGTCGTCCCCTTTTTCCGCGGCTCGACAAGAACAACGCCGCAAGAAGCCAACCGGAGCCCCTTCGTCTTATCCCCAGCCTCGGCCAGCCATCTTCGATCACGAGAGCCGTCTTCGGGATCCTTGTCGGAAGGTCGCCGGAGGCTTGCCGGCGAGCTCGTCGGAGCCTCGCCGAAACCCTCACCGGTGCCGGCGCAGGGGCCCTGAGCGCGGGCCTCCCCTTTGAAGCTTGAGCCCAAACTTGGTGGGCCCTTGTCAACCCAACTTGGCCCAAGAAGAAAAAGTAAGAAAAGAAAAGAACAAGGAAAAGAAGAAAATGAAAGAAAAAGGAAAAAAAAGGAGAAAGAAAAGAAAAAGGAAATAAAATAGGGAAAATTTCATGGACCGCCATCAGTCGCTTGAAGATGCAAATTGTTGTGAGTGGGCTCTAAACCTTTATTAGGCGCATTTACTGTCTTAGTAGAAAATAGCTAGAATGGCAATTTCCTAGAATTTAGGATTGATTGACTGATTGTTTGAGATTGATTAATCGGATAGAAGGGTTAGTTTGGCCGATGATAGTTTAACATTAATTGGCGTGTTAAGGTGCCAAAGGCACGAATTTTGTGAAAGTTGAGAAAATTCAACTTTGTTGTGATGGTGGAACAAGTACGAATGAGGAGGCTCGACAGGGTCGGCCACGTACTTCAAGGAAAATGGGTTCGTTTAATTATCCTTGTTGGTAATTATTTCCGTGGTTTATTTTAATTAAATTCGCTATTTAATTATTAGTTGTGCAATTTATTTATTAATTTCGCTACTTAATTATTAGCCGTGCAATTTATTTATTAATTACGCTATTTAATTATTAGTCACACGATCTACTTATTATTATTATTATTTAATTATTAATTGTGCAATTTATTTATTACTTACGCTGGTTAAGTTATGAGTTGTGCTAGTTAGTTATTAATTGGTTGTGCCATTTATTTATTAGTTCGCGCAATTTAATTATAAATTGCTTAGTACGTGACTTTAGTACGACAATCCATTTAATTATTCGTCGTTGATTCAATATTACTCGATACTGGGTATTCCTATTAGTAGATCTAGCAAGTGAGTAGAAGTACCCTGTGTTGAGACTTAGAGGCGAGCGAAGGGACAATTGTGACACCTTCTAGCTAGGAAATGTTGGTCAAATAGGATGACCATTAGATATGTTGTTTAGACTACATGACATGGCGATGTGACTTTGATTTAATGTAGGATTGGATGGATGATGCCAATCGTGGCCAGGTCTAATGCGCTGATGATGTGGCAACTTGGATGGATTAAATGAGGCAATGGGCCCTAATCATTGGTTGAACGTCGGATAATTGATACGGGTGATTGTTTGAGGCATGGTGCTAGCGATGGGGGCAATTGTGAGAATTGGTCAGTCGATCTTGAACGACGTGACGTTGAATTGAGAAGGCTTAGTTAGGGTTTTAGGCTAGTTGTGGACAACCTTAATTAGTTAGTTACACAATTTATTTATTAATTATGCAATTTATGTATTTAATTAAGCAATTTACTTATTTCATAGTTGTGCTTTTATTTACTTGTCGGCTCAGGCAACATTGCTAGGTAGTCTTGATGCGTGGGTAGAAATTTAGATTTGGTGGGATCTAAATATGAGCTAGATGGCAAGCATTAGATGCCACGGATGGATTTTGGATATGACTCAGGTGACAAGTGTCAGGTAGAGACAATAGTTATTAGGAGGGACGCGATTTGGGACCCTAGGGTGGTTATGCTCCTAGTTTTGGGTTAGGGTTTATTCACTGGGATATTCAAATATCTCACTACCACCAACCCCCACCCCAGGAACTGGTTATCGATCTGAAGAAGGA
Source organism: Melaleuca alternifolia (assembly GCA_019926035.1). Classification (NCBI taxonomy): domain Eukaryota; kingdom Viridiplantae; phylum Streptophyta; class Magnoliopsida; order Myrtales; family Myrtaceae; genus Melaleuca; species Melaleuca alternifolia. Next base: position 557,484 of record JAGKPW010000431.1, on the reverse strand, counting down.
GCGGTTCAGGCAGGAGCATAACAAGCAGGATTATCCGATATGAACCGATGGAGGAGAGATCTGAAGAGGAAGAGCTTATCCTAGAGGCAGCATGATGGAGTTCTAAATTAACGGCTTATGTTAATCAGCAGGACCTATGAAAGAGAAGTCGATGAAAAAGACGGATGAGGTGGCTGCATAAGAGATTTCTTGGATGTCTTCTAGTTCACTGAGCATATTGTACATTTTGTGGGTATAAGATGGCACGTAAACTATGTACTGGTTTGATGGTATGAGATGTGCATTTCTATACCTTAGTTTGGTCAGGAGAGATATATACATGTTACTTGTTTCCGCATGCGTGTTCCCTCCGTTTAATTAAAAAGGTCGGCGTTAAGTCAGGGGTCATTGCGAAGATCGACCGTCGGAGGCGAACTAAGTTCAGGGACCGCGCACGCTCGGGAATCGGGGCGTGACAAATTCAATTGGAGTCGCCACTAATCTATTTATGGTGGGTCGATTAGAAACCCATGTAAAATACTGGGAGTAGTATTTTACCCCTACGAACCAGAGATTTTGAATTCAGGGATTTGAGAACCTATTTCTTCTATTTCCAAATAATTTGCAGGCAGCTTGAATTGATTTTATTCCCTAACATGCATAGTTATCATGCGGGTGTGCAAACAATTATTTAAATGCTTAATGAAATAAAGCAATAAACAAATATAAAAAAAATTATTTTTTTGGGGTTTTTAAGATGTATGCAATGCATGTAATAGAAAAATGATCATATATGCAACTATCCTAATGCAATTCTAAATTAATTAATGAAACTAATTATCTATACCTAGATAACGTCTAATTTAAAATAAGAACCAAACTACATTAATCCCTAATTTAAATTAAAAATTTATCTTAACTATAGATAATATTCTAACATATGCAAACTAAACTAATATGCAAATGCATGAAAATCTAAACCTAATGACATGACCTAACATGCTTTGAAATATGAAAATCCTAAATTAAGCTAGTCTACGTGACATATTAATTAACTAAAGTAATTAAAAGACATGCAAAAAGGCATTTTTTACATTTTCTTATTTATTTGATGAAATTCGGAATTAATTAAACTAATTAATTATGAAAACCTAACCTAACATGATTTCTAGATTCCTAAATGTAATGCTATGAAATCTAATGCAATTCCTAAGTGACATGTAATTTAATGTGTCTAAACTAAATGTCGTGCAATGCCTAGTAATGCAAACTTAAAAAAAAAAAGGACATGCATGTGCTTTTTTATTCTATTAAACTTGAAATTAGACATGAAAACCTAATTTAAACATGCAATCATACTTAAAATGCAATCTAATCATGCAATGCAATATTACCTAAATGCAACTTAATCTAATCATGAAAGTGCAAGTCTATCTAATAATTCAACATGGAATGCAAATAAAAAAAATTCATTAAAAGGGAAAGGACATCAAAACAAAGCAATTCTCACAGATAGAATCAATAATTGATCTTAAAACTTAAAGATCAAAATATCAATTCTATTCCCGCTTCATTAATTACCTCGTCTAAAGCCTTATAGACGAAATAAAAAAATTGATAATGCGGTTGCGAATTGGAAAATGGATTCCAATTGACAAACTTATCGTACCAAAACAACGAAATTAGACAAAATGGCATAAAAAAGGTAAATAATATGACAAAAGACCCTTTTACTGCAGAAAAAAATGTTTTTTTTTTGTTTTTTATTTGTTAAATATTATAAACAAAAAAATAAATAAACAGAAACTAAAATAAGTGAACAGGGTCAGGCGCCGAGCCGGGTCGGGCTCAGCCCCTGACCCGCGCGCGGCTAAACCTGCAAAGCAAAGGGACTAGACTGGGCTCGCGAGGGCCCAGTCCAATTTTCTTTTTTTCTTTACTGTTTTCCCCTTTTGCGCGTGGGCCTATCCATGCTTCTGTCTCGGCCTGGCTCTCATCCACGCGAGGGCCTGTAGCAAAAGAGAAAAAAAAAAAAAACAGCCAACCCATCCTTACACGCGTGAGATGCTCGGCCCAACCTGCAAACAGATTTGGCCCTTCTCTCTCTCCTGCGGTTATCTTCCTCACGCAGACCTGCAAGTCCTTCTCACAGACAGCCTACAAAGTAAATCAACTACATCCTGCTCGCAACTAAGACACGGCGGATAGTGTTGAGGCGGAACAAAATGCAACCAACTCACGTGTGGCTTTCTGAGACTGTCACTTTGTACAAGGAAACCACTTGATTCGGACAAACGCAGTGAAGAAAAATTGAGGGAAAAGCTGCGGAACGAGTTGCCGGAGCAAGGTTGCTCAAGCCGTCGCGTGCGAGTCGCTAGATCGTGGACGAACCGCTTGGCTCGGACACTTCTCTCTCACTCTCGGTCCCTCTTGCCAACTCTCTCTCTAGTTTTTTCTCTCTCGCCTATTCCCTTCCTCCCTGTGTGCCTATCTCTCTTTGCTTTTTTTTTTTTGCTCAGAAAAGTGTCCTCCTAAAGTATTCTAAAGTCTTCTGTGGGTGCGTGCGTATGTGTGTTTTTTTTTCTCTGAAAAGTCCCCCCATTTTTGTCCTCTGCAAGCCTTGCTTTATAATGGGTAAAAGATAATCTCGGTCAAATCTTAGAGATTTGACCGAGATTTCTATTTCACTTGCCTTCCCCTCGAGAAGTTTTCTCCCAATCTATCTATGGTATAAAGGAAATTTGGTCAAATCCTCCCAAAAAATTTCTTTCCTCATCTCCTTATATTCTCCTGACTTCTCTTGATTCTTTTCTTTTAAAAGTATTCTGTTCTGACAAATGAAATATTCAGTCAAACCTCTTGGAGATTTTGATCGAAATTCCTTTCCCTTTTTTTTTAAATTTTTTTTATGCAATTAAATCTAAAAGCTAAAAATTAGGTGTCAACACGAGTAAACAGGTCGGACTTTGAGGCGTGATATCACTTTCTTTAAGGATCTATTTGCCCCACAAAGTTGCTAATGGTCACCGGCAAATTTCCTCCAAGATACAACAAAGTCTCAAAACGAGAAAACTAGATAGCAATTCTAGTATTTCTCCAGGGTCTCTCTTTGGAACAACTGAAAGGAATGGCTGTAGTTTTTTTCTAGAAGAAGATTTTGTAAAACGAACAAACGCAACTCTTTGTGAAAGGTTGCAAAACCGAACAAGTATAATTATCAAAAGTTGTCTTGAAAAGACACAAATAAAATTCGAAATAAATAAATAATAATAAATAAAATTTCGAATTTATAAATATTTTCTGAATCTTCTCAAAAAAAATATTGAAAATAAAATTAAAATAACAAAATGATTAGTGCTAATTTAATCGCGGGCGCGCAAACAAGTGCGCCTAATAATCGCACAATTATTCGCGCACCCACACGAGGGTATGGTGAGGTCTAGCCCACACCCTATCATTCCTTTAGATTCACTAGAGAAACCCCACACATTTAAGGTGGTCCACTTACTCCCACTCTATCTATGTGGGACTAGCATTTGGTTTGTTTTACAAACAAACTTCTAACAATCCCCCACTTTGTTTGTAAAACAAAAATTTTAAAATAAAGATTTAAAACCATACAGCCAAAATATTCAATGAGTTCAATGTACATACATAAAGGTCTCTTTCGAGTTAAACCTTTACTTAGTGCAAGTGTATCAAGGCTCCATCAAAGTGACAAGTAGCTCGGCTTTAAACTTGTACCCAGACATGCCACACGTACACTAACCTTTTGTTCCAGCAAGAAGTTCTATATTACTCCGCACTTTTATGACCTTGTGCTTGATCCTGTTTCATGAGCTCTCTAGAAAGCAACCCTGACTTTCGTAAGAAGCGGCACCACTTCTAAACTCATATAGGTGAAGTATCCATAATGTGTTTCTGTTACTATAAACACATTACAAATTTGTACTATACTTCATTAACAATTCAATTCAACCTACAAACGTAACAGATGATACTGACTTCTCATATTAGGGTTATGTTAGTATCAAACAATCACATTCGATAACTTGTTTTCACCCATTAAACCTTGAAAATAGTGATGTCCTAGAAAAAGGTCGGGTTTCCATTATTGGTGATTTCAATTAAAGGGTTTCAACCCCATTTCTTGTGAAGTCATTATTACCATATTTCTTGGTAAAGCCTTTGTCAAAGGATCGGCAAGATTTTTAATTGACCTCACGTAAACAATTGTTATGGTACCATCTTTAATCAATTGTCTCACATACTCATGTCTTAGACTAATATGTCTAGAATTACCATCATATGTGCTACTAAAAGCCCTTGCCAAAGTAGCATGACTATCACAATGATAATTTAATATCTAATAGCAAATTCCTAATCCATTCAGCTCTTTTCTCGGTTGCTGCTAAAGCAACAAATTCAGCTTCCATTGTTGAATGGGTTATGCATGTTTGTTTCTTACTTGCCCAAGATACAACACCTCCAGCTAGTACAAAAACCCATCCAGAAGTGGAACTTGTAATCCAACTAGCATCGGTGTATCCTTCTAATACATCCGGATAATTATTATAGAACAATCCTAAATTTTTAGTTCTCTTAAGATAACGAAAAATTCTGGTCATAGCTTTCCAATGTTCTACACTTGGATTACTAGTATACCTACTCAACTTGCAAATAGAATAAGCAATATCAGGTCTAGTACAATGCATTGCATACATTAAAGACCCTATAGCACTTGCATATTCTAGTTGTGTCACCGCTCTACCAGTATTATGATTTAATTTAATACCATAATCAAATGGAGTACTTACTTCCTTGAAGCCAAGATGTTGAAATTTATTTAATAACTTTTCAACATAACTGTATTGACTTAAAGAATAACCCGCACTATGTTTCTTTACTTTAATGCCTAAGATAGTATCTACTTCACCAAAGTCCTTCATTTTAAACATGGAAGTTAGATACTTCTTAGTCTAAAAAATTCCAGTCATATTCGTTCCAAAGATAAGCATATCATCAACATACAAGCACACTAAGACACCATAGTCTTTAGTGAATTTAGAGCATATACACTTATCAGCACTATTGTTGATGAAACGATTTGATATATGATTGAATTAAATTTTTCATGCCACTGTTTAGGAGCTTGCTTAAGCCCATAAAGAGACTTAATTAATTTACATACTTTTCTTTCGTTTCCAAGAAGAACGAAACCCTCCGGTTGTTTCATGTAAATTTCTTCATTTAAGTCTCCGTTTAAGAAAACAGTCTTAACATCCATTTGATGAATGCAAAGATCATAAATGGAAGCTAGAGCAAAAAGAACTCGAATAGAAGTTATACGTGCTACGGGAACATACGTATCAAAATAATATATTCCTTCCTTTTGTCTATAACCCTTAGCTACAAGCCTAGCTTTAAAAGCTTGAATTGAGCCGTTAGAATAATATTTTCTTCTAAAGACCCACTTGCACCCAATAGGTTTTGATCCTTTTGGTAAATCTACTAATACCCAAGTATTATTGGATAAAATTGAGTCCATTTCATCATTCACAGCTTCTTTCCAAAAAGAAGCATCTTTAGAAGACATAGCATCATCTAAGCTTCTAGGATCATCTTCCAAATTTAATACTAAAGAGTATTTATATACCACTTTATTATCTCCATCTCCTTCAACAAGGAAAAGACGAGTAATAAAATCAGAACCAAATTCCTTTTGTTTTCTAGTTCTAGTACTTCTCCTTGGTTCAACTATGTCTTTAGAATCATTCTTTTCTTTCCCTTGAGAATCTACTTGAATTTCCATAGGTTTTGAATTATTGAAAATAATTTCAGAACCCGTATAATACTTATTCTCAAAGAATTCAACGTCTCTCGATTCTACAATGACATTGGAATCTAAATCAGGAAGCCTATAAGCTTTATTGTTTTCAGCATACCCAACAAAAGCACTTTTGATAGCTCTAGGACTGAGTTTTGTTCTCTTAGGGTCCGGTACTCGGTAGTATGCCAAACACCCCCACACTTTAAGGTATGACAAATTTGGTTTTCTACCTTTCCATATTTCATAAGGGGTTATGTCATTTTTCTTGGAAGGAATTCTATTATGAATATAATATGCAGTAAGTAATGCTTCTCCCCAAAGATTAATTGGTAGCTTTGAATTTAAAAGCATACAATTAACCATTTATCCAAGAGATCGATTTTTCCTTTTGGCCAAACCATTTTGTTGTGGAGTATATGGTGCCGAAACTTGATGAACAATACCATGTTCTTCACAAAATGAAGAGAATTCATTTAAGAAATATTCTCCACCTCTATCTGAACGTAGAACTTTAATTTTCTTTTCTAATTGATTTTTTACTTCAGCCTTATATTTCTTAAACACGGTAAATGCTTCATCCTTTGATTTCATGAGATAAACATATAAAAATCTACTGCAATAATCCACAAAGGTTATAAAATACCTTTTGCCTCCACGTGTTAACATACCATTGAATTCACATATATCACTATGAATTAAACCTAATAAATTCGAATCTCGATTAACGCTAGGAAATGGTTTCTTAGTAATTTTGGACTTAGCACATATTTCACATTTATCATATTTTCCATCGAAATTTATCAAGTCTAATTTTTTCATATTCTTCAAGTAACGAAAATTTATATGTGACAACCTACTATTCCATAGAAAAGAAGACTCGACAATATAAGCAGAACTGACAATATTATCATTGATACTTAGTTGATACATGCCATCATTGACATAACCCTTCCCAACAAATAGCCCATTAACTGACAAGATAAGCATATAAGATTCAAACAAAACCCGAAATCCCCTCTTACAAAGTAAGTTAACAGAAACTAGGTTCTTTCTAATTTTGGGTATAAATAACACATTAAGAAGAGTAATCTTCTTTCTAGAAGTGAAGTCTAACTCCACCGTGCCTTTTCCAGCAGCCTTTACAAGAGCATTATTTGCCATCAGGACTTCTTGAACATTTGAGTCAACAATCTCCTCAAATTGCTTGAACATGAATCTATCCTTGCACACATGGGCTGTTGCTCCAGAATCTAACCACCAACCGGATTGGACAGTGGTAGAATTGATTTTAGTGACCATAGCCGCATCATTCACTTCACATATTTTCAAGCTTGAAAGCTTGGTTGAAATCATGGCCACATAATTTTCCTCAGCCAGATTTGTATCCGCCTTCATTGTTGGAATATTTCTGTCCTTTGAAAAGCTCTTGCGGTGAAAGCAATCCTTGGCGTAGTGTCCCTATTTGCCACAAACAAAATAGCATCCCTTTTTCTTCTTTTGTGTTTTTTTTTTAAATTTATGCCCGTTCTTCACTTTGAAATTTTGGCCGATTTTCCGTTTTCTTTCCACAGCATTCACTTTGAAATCATACAAAACAGAATTATCACGTAAACGTGACTCTTCCTCAATATGAAGATGTTTTTGTATTTGCTCCAAAGTAAAGTCCTCCGACTTATGCATCGGCCTTTTTCCATAGTCTTTCCAACTTGGAGGCAATTTCGCAATAATTGCTCCAACTTGAAAGGCTTCTGGAATTTCAATCTTGAGGGCTTGGATTTTATTCACAAGCACTTGCAACTCATGGACTTGTTCGAGTAAGGGTTTCATATCAATAAATTTGAAATCAAAATATTTTGCTAGTAAATACTTGTTGGTACCTTGCTCCTCCGCCTGATATTTGAATTCCAGCGCATTCCAAATTTCTCTAGCTGACTTCATTTCAGTAAATAAGTCATACAGACGATTGAAAAGCGTATTCAGAATGTATCCTCGACAAAGTAATTCGTCTTCCGCATGTTTCTTCTTCTCTTGATTGACCCTCTCAATCACTTTTGCGCTTGGCTATCTTCCTTCAGCAGTAGGTGTAGGATCCTCTATAGGCGCCAAGTTCGGATCCAGTATGTAGGAAATCTTCAGAGCAGTGAGTAAAAACATCATATTGTTCCTCCAACGAGCAAAGTTGTTCCCATCGAACTGGTCCAGTTTGACCATATCTTGATTCATGACTTTGATTGTCTCTGACTCCATTGTTGAACTAAATAGATCATTAAAATTGTTGGGAAAATATGGCTTCGAAAACATGGCTTCGAAAGGGGTAGAACAATGAAGTCAGAAGATCTCGAGTAAACAGGTCGGACTTTGAGGCGTGATATCACTTTCTTTAATGATCTATTTGCCCCACAAAGTTGCTAACGGTCACCGGCAAATTTTCTCCAGGATACAATAAAGTCTCAAAACGAGAAAACTATATAGCAATTCTAGTATTTCTCCAGGGTCTCTCTTCGGAACAACTGAAAAAAATTGCTGCAGTTTTTTCTAGAAGAAGACGTTGTAAAACGAACAAATGCAACTCTTTGTGAAAGGTTGCAAAACCGAACAAGTATAATTATCAAAAGTTGTCTTGAAAAGACACAAATAAAATTCGAAATAAATAAATAATAATAAATAAAATTTCGAATTTATAAATATTTTTTGAATCTTCTCAAAACAAAATATTGAAAGTAAAATTAAAATAACAAAGTGATTAGTGCTAATTTAATCGCGGGCGCAAACAAGTGCGCCTAATAATCGCGCACCCGCACGCGGGTATGGTGAGGTTTAGCCCACACCCTATGATTCCTTTAGGTTCACTAGAGAAACTCCACACATTTAAGGTGGCCCACTTACTCCCACTCTATCTATGTGGGATTAGCACTTGTAAAACCTCCAACAACTTATTGTTGAGCATCAGGGCATTCCTCTCCTGTCTCTCCCTTTTAAAGACGCTATGGTCCCCTTCCCTCCAATATGATCCAGCACCCCCCATGCACATGTCCAATAAAATGAAGGACACTTTATGTTTTATTGTGTTTTACGACACATGAGAAACTATTAAATGAATACAGTGTATATTTTGAATGAATCTGAACTATTGATATTAAAGGATCCCATGAGATTTGATGACTTAGATTCATTTTTTATATGTATAATTGATGACTTAGATTCATTTTTTATATATATTATATTCATGGAATACTTGCTTGGGCTTCTAATTTATAAGTAATATACATAATTTGTTAGAATAAAATTTTGTGGTTGGACCACATCATTGCAAAACGGCATTCTTTCCGCTTCCTATAGCTTGACCCATATTTCTCCCAAGTTGTTTCGGTCTCTTGACATGAAAGGTGGGAGATGCTTTGCTTTCTTGATAGTAATGATGTCCATCACAGAAAGTAAAGTGAAAAGACCTTGACTAAACTTATGTTTCTTTAATCCAAAAGCAATTCGAGAATGAGGGAGAATAAATTGGCCCAGCAACTTGATTTCTCTTTCCATCTCGATCTAATCTGGATGAGATTTTTGCCTCTTTATCCCTTACAAAACGCTAGACTAGTTAATGCTTTTTTCTCGTCAAGCACTTGGCCCATACGCCGACTCGGGGTCAATGCAAGGACCCTTTTCCTTGCGCGGCTTTGAGAAAAAGGATTGCCATTTTCTAAAGTGTAGAGTAACTTTATCTCTGGTCAAATTGACCCCAAATTCAAGATACAGGGAGAGAGAGGGACAGAGGCAGAAGTGGAAAGGGAAAAATAAAACAAAGGAAAGAAGAGAGAGGGTAAAACAAATTAATGCCCTTTCGGTGCCGCTAAATTAATGTTATTATCTTAAGTGGTTGTGCAACATTAATTAGCCCATTACATGCATTTTAAAAGTTGCTAAGTCTGCTAAGTATTCACGCAAAATGTTTTTGTAAGGGGTTCATTGAAGTTTAAGTTAGTCCTAATCCTAATATATGAAAGCTCATAACACGCAAGGTACCAAAATGTAAAGAAGAAATTGAACAACCAATAAAAAAAATCTAGGTGTATGAAGGAAAGATCTGCAACTGATTGGATAATTTTACAATGCAAATTCGGTAAACCCAAGATATGATGGGTCGAGTGCTACAAATTAAAACCGGATCGGACATCACCCTATAGCCACCATCTTTATTGGCGATCTCCTCCTTGGCTCACCTTGTGTGGTCATAGCCGGCGATGTCGATTGGAAATATCATCTCATTCAAGCAAACAAATGAATACAAGCAACAACAGAACCACATGTTCAAAGCTATCAAGATGGTGGTCTCGAGATTGGCCTTTGCTTTCCTGCACCACGGCTTCCAAAACCCACCTAATTATCTAAAATTCATTAGTGGTTGGTGACAGTTGACCATCATTTTCGATTGCACAAAACGGTGGTCAATTGAACTTAACCCCTAAAGTTAGTTCTAATCAATCCCGTGCGAATCCCATCGAGCCATCAATCGTGCCTAAACATTCATCTAAGAATCACATGCATATGTATTGAATTAAACATTCATTCAGACCAATTTAACATTGTTTCTCAATCAATCACACAAGGGATGTGAACCAATAAAGGTCACTTTTTCAATTAAATTCCAAAATTAGGGCTACTTTTGTTCGAACGTAATTAACACGGCAAATGAGATCAAAATGAAAAAATCAGGCAATATTAGAAAGCTTGAAACTATTAGGATGTGGTTCATACTCCTCTACAACAAAAAAGTACGTGGGTCTTGCGTGAATAGTTATTGCTAATACCAATGCAACAGTCCAATTATCACTGGCCTAGCCATCTTAGGTATCACAGTTGACGATCCGATGTTGACAATTCTAAATTAAAGGGTGCTGCTCTTTTTTCTTCTCCTTTGGCGTTTTCATTTTAATCTGTTGGCGTCTCCTTTTGCTACTGATTCGGCATGTGATACACAAGTTTGTACTCTTTAAAATTGTTCAATGTCGGTGATAATCCTCAAGGCAACGAAGTCCATGCTAATTTGGTGTGGAGGGGGCTATTGAAGGAGACCGAGGGAGTGGAAGGCACGAAAGGAAAGGAAAGGAAAGGAACCCAGGCAATGAGAGCCAGGCCAGTGCACAAGCCCACATTCACACGTGGGTGATCCACGTGCCTGTGCAGACCCCATCGCGCTTTTACTATTCTTCCCTTGGCTCCTTGGTTTTACGATTTTGTCCTTGGTGAGTTGGTAGTATGTGTTTTTACCGTTCTGCCCATACACTCTTGAATTTACTGCTTTTCCGGTGGACCCTTGGATTTCCTGTTTAACTCTTGCGTGCAATTTGGTGAATTTTTTGTGCATGAAATTAAATGTCTAGCGATTTATGTAATTTTTTTTAGAGGTTGCCACTGTATTTCTAATTATCTTAAATTATACATATTAATAGAATTTCGATCACATATAGGAAAGGACATTTATTATAATTTATCCCATCTATTAATAAAAGTTTCCATATGAATTTTTATTATTTTAATATAATTGAAATAGCATGTTGTTTCTCTTAATTGCCCATTGGGATAAAGAAAAGGGAATATAACCTGATAGTCTCACCATAGAATAGTTATGAATCTATTTCGATTAAAAACCTAGCCCTCGTGTAGTTTTTACTTCTATTTTATTCATATCTTTTGACAAGTTATACATTGATGAAACATGAATTATATATGTTTTGCCTTCAATTTTGTAACATAAACACGTTTTCTTATGATGCATTTTCAGCACTTGCAAACATTTCTGATTTGGATGTTCCCTCGTTATTCGGTGACAACTATAAAATCTAGAATGAATTAATCTTTTGTCAATCGGGTTGCATGGATATTGATTGCACTATTCGGAAAGATGAACCACACCTTATCCCCCTGATGCTAGCACTCCGAATAAAGTTGCTCTTCATGAACAACGAAAGCGTTCAAACTGCCTTGGTAGAATGTTCATAAGGACAAAATTTCTGCTAGTATTCATGGTTTGGTCACTCAATATAATAATGACAAACCATCGCTAGAGGCTATTGACGTGCAATTTGCAATTTTAGAGGAGCCACATGCCATGACCCTAAATATAAGGTTTTTATCGTTGAAGCTCACTAGTGTTAGAGGTGTACATGAGCACATTATGAAGATGTTGGACACTATTACTTTGCTAAGGAACGTTGAGGTTAAGATATCTGATCCTTTTCTTGTGTACTACATTCCGGATACTCTTACACAATAGCATATACCTTACAAAGTCTCATATAGTACGCATAAGAATACATGGTCAATTAATGAACTCATAACCATATTCTTTAAAGAAGAAGAAAAATTGCTTTGCAGAAAGTGCCCCTTTGACAAGACTAAGAAGTATAAGGAGCAAGGGAAGCAAAGGGCAAGGACAGTAATCACTGAACTTGCATGTTTCTCTTCGACTTCGGCATATATCCTGGAGGAACATTTATTCTCTTCGACGAATAATTTTTCACCGCTAATTTTCCGTGGCTAAATCCTTTTTTTTCTTGTAGTGCTATATTTAGGGCAAATACTACCTAAAGTATAATGATCATCATCATGCATCAAAGAACCAAAGAACTATAATTCTTACTCTGCATTCGTCAGCAACCGAATTTTCCCATCTATATTAAGGTATTGTTATTTTTGTGGAGATGGAGACAATGACTATATGAAGTGCTCGCAATATTGACAGATAAGTATTATTGAAACTATTATTTCTGTTTATATGCTTGAGTCATCTTCCTTGTACTATAATAAGTAATGTCATGTTGCTTTAGTACCTTAATATTTGTAAACAAAAGTGGCATGGTATCATGTGATAATTTGGATAAAAAGAAATGTGAGAAGTATTAAAAAGCAAAGATAACAATGAAACTATTCTCAAAGGCAGAAAGTCTAGAGGTGGAAGTCATTATATTATTAGACTATATACAATTCCTCTAGATGTACTCATGTTTGTATAATGAAATCAAAAGATCAAGTTTTTTTATTTTTTAAGATATATAAGGCTGTAGTTAAAAATCAAAGGGATGCAAAATTAAAAATTTTGAGGAGTGATTGTGGAAGAAAATACATCTCATTAGGTATTTCTGTTATTTGTGAAGAAAATGGTTTTGTGCATCAAAATAGTGCACCTTATACACCACAACAAAATGGATTGGCAAAAAGAACAAATCAAATTTTGGTGGATATGATTAATTGAATGATCTTGCAAGTGAAATTTTCAATAAATTATGAGGAGAAACGCTTCTTGTTACATGTCATATTCACAACAAAATTTCTTCAGGTAATAGAAATGGTTGATTTGACCACAACTTCTCCAAAAGAGAAAGATCAAGATTATAAAATCCTAAAATAAATTACCATTAGCAAATCAACCAAAAATAAATGTGCCCTGGAATTACTCCACAAATAAAAAAGAGATAAGGAATTAAGGTTTCATATTGTTATTTTTTAATGCAAGTGTTGTTTTGCCAAGAAATATCAAATAATTTGGCATTGGGACAATTGTCGATTCAGTCCTTAACCTTTTTTTACTTTGCCGATTCAGTCCTAAACCTTTTTTTTATGTCAAGTAAGTCCTAAAACTTTTGCAACTTCGCCGATTAAGTTCTTCCGACGGATTTTGGCCCGAAAATACCTATGTGGCGAAGGTGTGGCACGCCGGACCTCGCCGGTCATGACGAGGCGCCGATGTGGCAATGACTGGACCCCAAATTTTGTTTTTTTTTCCTTTTTCTCTAGAAAAACAAGGAGGTCAACGAGCTCTGCCGGCCGCCGGAGCTCACCGGCAACCACCCCCGCCTTCGTTGGTGGCTGACGAGGGCTGGGCGAGCCTCACCTATACCGAATCTGGGCGGGGCGAGCTCGCCCAGATCTGCAATCGTTTGGCCGAGCTACCTAGCCCTCGCTGGCCATCGGCGAAGGAGCCGGCGGCCACCCCTGCCCTCGCCAATGGCCGACGAGGGTCAAGCTACCCTTTGGAGTGACCGGCAGAGCTCGCCGGCCTCCTTGTTTTTCTAGTGAAAAAGGCAAAGTTTGGGTCCAGTCATCGCCATATTGGCGCCATGTCATCACCGGCGAGGTCCGGCTCATCACATCATCATCACGTAGGCATCTTCTGGTCAAAATTAGCCGGAAAAACTTAATCAGCAAAGTTGCAAAAGGTTTAGGAGTTATTTGGCATTTAAAAAAGATTTAGGACTGAATCGATAAAGTAGCAAATGATTTAGGACTGAATTGGCAATTGTCTTATTTGGCATTTGTTTGGACTTTTTAAAAGAAAATAAGGCAATTTTGAGCAATTTGATAAAGCGATCAAGACAACACAGGTCGGCATTTTAGTATATCTTACAATTAACTTGAAGTATCAAAGAATTAAAAATTAATTAACAGTCTACAAAGGAAATATAGCCTCAAGTTCAGGTAACAAGCAGATACCTTACTAGTATAAAATAATAACAAAAAATGACAGCCGTGCCAAGATAGAAGCAAAACCATTGTTTTTTTTTTTTAAGGTGTATTCAACTGTGAGCGCCTTCCTCTCTAGTCTTTCTTTTGAACCAGCCTATCAACTGTGAGCTGTATTTTGTATGTGGAATTATTGTCAACTGTTTTAAGAATTTAAGTTATTTAGATGAATGCGTAGATTATAATTAAATATTTTAACACTCTATCATGCTTAGGCTGGACTTAGCCTTAGCTTAAAGTGTGAAAATATGTGATTGAGGAAGCAAATAGGGGTCTGAAAAGATTCAAACTTTTGACCTCCTATTTCTAATACCATATAAAATTTTCATGGGAACATTATCAACTGTTCTAAAATATTAAGCTATTAGATAAAAGTGTGATTTACTATTTAAATATTTTATCACCCTTTAAAGATATTGTATAATTCTATTAATTTTTTCAACTAGACATAGTGAAATAGAACTGATAAATTGATATAAAAAAATATCCACACATGTAAATTCATATGTTGAGTTTAATAGTTTAATTTAATATATCATGTTCCATTCATTCTCACAAAGCCTATACTGTGTTGGATGTTTAAACGGTTGCCTCATCATGTGGGGAGTCATGAATAATTTTGAGGAGTCATTTGGTCACTTGCCATACAAGCTGCAAACTGCTTTACTTTATTTTTATTTTAGGGATGTCCACAGTAGGTTTACCCAGATTTCTTACAAGTTGTTTTAATCACTTGCGATGAAAGCTGGAAAATGCTTTGCTTTTTAGATAGGGATGTCCATTATAGAGAGCAGTAAGACCCCAATCGAATTGTAATGTGAAAGCAATCGAGGATGGTGGAAAAGAAAGTGGGCACTATAACTCAATTTCTTTCCATCTCGATCTAATCTTGGATGAGATTTTAGCTCTTTACTCCTGACAAAGCGGTAGACTAAATTCATCTTTTCTCGTTCAAGCACTTGGCCAAACTCCGAAATTTGGTCAATTCAAGGGCCCTTTTCCTTAAGCGGATTTGAAAAAAGGGGTTGTAATTTTCTAAAATGTGGAGCAACTCTATGTGGTCAAGTTTGCAATTTTCTAAAATGTGGAGCAACTCTATGTGGTCAAGTTTGCAATTTTCTAAAATGTGGAGCAACTCTATCTGGTCAAGTTAACCCCATAATAAAGACCCAAGGAGAAAGAAGGGCGGGGGCAAAAGTGGAAAGGGAAAAAGAAAACAAAGGGAAGAAAAGAAAGGGAAAAAAGGGAGAATAAATCTAGACTATCCAATGATTTGAAAAAAAAAAAGATCCTTTTCCTTAAGTGGATTTATAAAAAAAGGATTGCAATTTTATATAGTCTACGGTAATTTTATCTCTGGTCAAATTAACGCCAAATTCAAGATCCCAAAAGGGAGGGGGGGGGGGAGGAGGGGACAGAAGTGGAATGGGAAAAAGAAAACAAAGGGAAGAAAAGAAAGGGAAAAGAACGTAAAAAGGAGAATAAATCTAGATTGTCCAATGACACATGGTGAGGCATCAACTTCTTAAGTGAGAAAATTTAAGATATAAATTATACCTCCTAATAATAGTAGAGGATCTCAATTCTCTGAAAATTAGAATATCTCATAAGCAATTGTTTCGCGACCCTTTTGAGATGAACTTCAAGGGATTTTACAGATTACTAAGCGGACACGTGTAACTCTCTTGCGAGATAGCATTGATGCTTTGCTTGAACTTTTCCATATCATACTAATTGTAACTTGATTTCTCATTTATTTTATTCCAAAAATTAGCCTACTCTAGGTTAGATAGGAGCCGAAATAAGCGTGAGAGGTAGCTTTACTCTCCAAACTAGAGAATTCAGGCTCGGGATTTTGATTACATTATTTTTGCCTAGAACCCATTAGATGTATCTTTTTTTCCTTTAAAAAAAGTTGTTTTGTGCGATCTTCTTCTGCATGAAATTAGATAAGGAAGCTCAATTATTTATTTAACATTGAAGTTCCTACAAAATATTAAAATCGATTCACGTAATATATAAAGTGGTAATCGCTAATTCACTGTAGGTGCACAATCATGCTGTAGGTGCACAACATGCCTGAAAAGAAGGTTCTAGCTATCCAGTAGGAAAGCTTTTACGTTGAACTTTAACTAATACTTAAGTATAAATTTTGATAGTTAACAAAAAAAGAGAGAATGAAATCTTTAAGTATTGAAATCAAAGTAACATGCTCTTATGTATTGGTTAAAAACGTTTGAAATATATATATATATATATATATATATATATATATGAATAAAGTTTGCAAAATATAGTAAGTTTGCAACATCTACTCTTTGTAATCATATAAAAAAGAGGGGTTGTTTTTTTTTCTATCATTACACCGATTAGAGGTTTTTTTAAAGAGTAATCTGAATATTGATAGATGCCTACATAGAAGGTTTTCCTGGATTAGTGATGTGCAATTACTCTTTGAGCAATTTCTCTAATATAAAATTGGAATTTCGTAATTTAGCAATTCATACATTAATTATAATTGGGTGCTTTGTATCCTCATCCACGCATACCCGAAATCATCCCATAATGATCGAAGCTCCTCTCCACAAGAGGTCAGAGAAGATACGTGGGAATTGTCGGTGCCATTCTAAACTTGACATGTGTTGTTATATTAATCTTAATTTTGTTTCTCACTTCCCGATTTTCATTTGGGAGTTTCTAGACCAAGGAGCATTAGATTGATCCTACGTGGAAATTTGCTTTGTAGTGATTTCAAAGCCCGTCAATATTTTTTGGTGGAAGAAATATAGCAAGATAAAGGATGCATAAACAATTTTTCACACATATGACCTTTGCAAAGTGATATTAATAGAATGAATGTGGTTGCTAAATCTGGCATATATCTTTTACCGTACTTTCATCTATTCTCATTGGCCTCCCTTCTAATGTGCGTATGTTTGTATCTCCTTTATAATTCACTTCATTCAATTATAATTGTTACTTCACTTGTTTTCGCTAATGGCATCTTAACTCTCCCAAGTCTAATTGCCTTAACGAGGCTGAAAACAAAAATTAGAAAAATCCACCCCAAGGACCGTCCTATCTAAGTCGTGCTTGAGAAACGGTGAGTCGGTTTGGTTGGGCCAATTCGGGTTTTCAAGTTTTTGATGGCTCCGGAGATCTTATTGATTTTCATTTCTCATCTTTAGTATCGCTAGCGTTAGGGAGGTGAACTTTTTAATTTCTTCAATTCTTTTGATCTTCGATGTTGAATGGGCTTGGCTTGTCGATAAAAAGTTGTTCCTTCACCAAGAGCCCAGAGAGACCTCGCCGGCAGGGTTGTTTGTGGCTTTATTGTCGGTTGCACGCGCGATCCACAAAATGGTGTGCTGAAGCCGATGATATGGATATAGAATGTAAGAACTCCAAATGAAATCTTAAAACAGCGCATCTACAGTCAACTTCCTCGAAATCTACTTCTGGTAACACAAAAATGAGCACACAACAGTGATTCCCATTCCTCAGTGAAATGTAGCTTTCGACTAGCATCGTAATGGAAACAAGAACAGCAAAAAACTTGAAAAAAAAATTATGTATGGAGGAATACTTCAGCAGAAAATTAAAAAAAGGAAATGCGAGCCAGATAACCGATTGTCTCGAGGACTGTTCGCAGTAACAAACTTGCCCTGTAAATCTTCATTTTCCTTTTGCTGTAGCGAAATTGCAGGTGCCGCAGATGAATAATTTGAGCTCGTGACATTGAGTGCAGGCACATAAAATTAAGCTATGGAATTCCTTTCACATGAATATACAAGGGAAGTGCTTGCCATTTTTTTTTTTGGTCGAAAATACGGATGAGATTCATTAGATAACCGAGTTCTTTGCAAATACATCAAGAGCATCAGCACAAAGTAAATCTAAAAGTGCATACGGGGGGTTAGTAACCCAATTAGTAGGAAGACACTTCTTGCGTTGGGCTTTCGCAAGCCAATCCGCTGCTCTATTAGCATTTCTGCTGCAATGGGCTAGTGTAAGGCCCGGTATAGCTTGCAGCTTTGTCTTGGCCCGGTCCACCAACGGTTGTGCATCCCAGCTGAACTCCTCTGAACCGAAAATACTTTGCACGAGCCTGCTACAGTCAGAATGTACTTGTAGTTGCTGTTGTGTTCTGTTCGGGGGAAACTTGATGGAAATAAAATCTAGGGCTTCGACGAGCGCCACCGCCTCTGCTTGTTCTGCCGAGCTGACTGCAACCAGTTTGGTGAATCCATCTATTAATCTGCCGAAGGAGTCGCGAAAGATGCAGGCGATGGCTCCTCTAAATGGGTTGGAGGTTGACCTTGCTGCGTTGGTACTGGAGGCGAATCTGCTGGTGTGGTCGTAGGCTTGGGAGGGATGATTGTGATGATTAGTGACCCTACTATTCAGATCTGCAGCGAGGGGAAGGTCCGAGTTACTGGGGACAACACCTCTGTTATCTTCGAAGGCTGAGTGATCGTTGCAAGGGACAACTCTTGGGTTTGTTGTATAACTGTTGGAGACGAGTTCATCGGTGGGAATAGAGGCTGGGGAGTCGTTGGGTTGCAAGAAACAGGTTCCTCTAGTGAAAAAGCCTTCACCTTGGTCTGCTTCAGAGGCTGAATATTCATTGAGATTATCAACAAAAGAGGCGTCTATGTTGATCTTGATCATTCCAGGGCTTGGGGGTTGCCACTTCTGAGGTGAGGCATCTCGTTTTTGTCGTTCTTTTAGTTTGAGCTTCCAAGTCGCGAAACTGTCTTGTAAAGTTGTGGCTTTGAACAGGGTATGTTGCGGATTCAGGGGGTTCTTCCTGAAGATGAAATGGTTTCTATCCTTCCAAATACACCACAAAGCCGTAACAATATAATCAAATCTTGGTGAGCTTCGTGGATCTTCTTTCACTTTGTACAGCCAATCATCAAATCGGGTTAAACCTACTCTAGAAATTTTGACTTGCAGGGTTTGCGCGCTCCAGATCTGAGAGGTCCAAGGGCATAGCAGTAGGGTATGCTCGATTGTTTCTGGTTCGAGTTTGCATATCGGGCATACAGGTGCAGGAACTATCTTTCTCTTGTATAGATTCTCTAAGGTTGGCAATGCGTTTTGACATGCATTCCATAGAAAGAATTTTATCTTGGGGGTTACTGCTAGTCTCCAGATATGTTTCCAAAGTCTTGGTTTAACTTGGTAGGAGGCTGTTGGAGTCGATGTGTGTGGGCTGACTGATGTAGTTCTATTATTAAAATATCCACTTTTCACTGTATAGTTCCCCGATTTGTTGTCCATCCATACCAATCTGTCTTCTTTGGTTGGGAGGCCTATAGGGATAGCTATGATTTCCGAGACTAGATGATCATCAAACATAGACCGTAACAGAGGTTCATTCCAATGTGTTGCTTCCATATCAATTAACTCTGCTACTTTGAGTGGCTCATCTCTTGTCGCCGGGCCACCTATAGGTCCATTCTTCAGCCATCTGTCTTCTCGAATAGAAATTTGCTTGCCATTCCCAACAGCCCACATAATTTGAGAGGCAATAGCATCTCTACCTGTTAGGAGGCTTAGCCAACCCCACGACGGACAAGAGCCTTTCCCTGCTTGCCAGAACTCACAATTAGGGAAGTAGAGCCCCTTCATAATTCGACTCCAAAGAGTGTCTGGATGCTGGGAAACTCGCCAAGCTTGTTTTCCTAACATAGCTTTATTAAAAGCTAATAGGTCTTTGAGGCCTAGTCCCCCTTCATCCTTCCTAAGCTTCAGAACTTCCCATCTTTTCCAATGTAGACCGGCTGATTTGTTACTATTCCTCCACCAGAAATTTGCTATTTTTTTTCAATAGCTTTACAAATGGAAACTGGGATTTTAAAAACCGACATCGCATACTGGGGAATTGCTTGCACTACAGATTTAATGAGTACTTCCTTCCCTGCTTTTGACAACAAATTTTCTTTCCAACTTTCCAGTTTCATGTTAACCCTTGCAAGTATCCAGGCAAACATTTCTTTTTTAGAAGCTCCCCAATCTGACGAAATTCCTAGATATTTCCCAGTTTTATCAATTTCCGGAACCCTCAACTCTGACACCATATTCCTCCGTAATCCTTCCGGGTATCCTTTGCTGAAATAGATTCCTGATTTGTTTAGGTTTATAGCCTGTCCTGATGCAAAACAATATTGATGCAGGATAGCCGCCAGATTTTGACACTCCATTAATGTACCATCTAGGAAAAAGATAGAATCGTCCGCAAATAATAAATGGGAAAGAGTGGGACAATTTCTGTTCAGTTTAATTCCACGAAGAGTACCTGCCGTGATGGCTTCTTGCATCATATGAGACAGGACATTGGCCACTAGAATGAAGAGATAGGGGGAGAGCGGGTCTCCTTGGCGTATACCTCGAGTTGGCTTGAAGTATGACAGAGGTTCCCCATTGAATTTAATGCTAAATGAGACCGTAGAAACACACTGCATGACCCACTGCACCCACTTTCCACAAAAACCCATCTTAAGTAGGCATTCTTGGAGAAAATCCCACTCTATTCGATCGTAAGCCTTCTGCATATCAAGTTTTAAGACAGCTTGAAATTTTCTTTTCCTCTCACGTGTTCTTAATTTGTGCAGAACCTCCTGTACAATCAGAATATTATCTTGAATCATTCTGCCCCCCACGAAAGCACTTTGTTCTGCTGCAATTAGGTTTGGAAGTAAAGGTTTCAGCCTGTTTGTAAGGATTTTGGATATGATTTTATAAACAAAATTACATAGGCTGATAGGACGGAATTGTTCTAGCTTTTCAGGGTTTGGGTTTTTGGGGATGAGGGTGATGAGGGTTCTGTTTAAGTCTGGGTTTAGTTGTCCGGTATCAAAGAATTGATGTACCTCCTTGAAGATATCCTGCTTAATTTCCTGCCAGTGATGCTGGAAAAATAATCCATTCAAACCATCCGGCCCTGGAGCTTTAGTAGCTCCTACCTGGTGAGTAGCATGAGTAATTTCCTCCATAGTAACAGGTTCGATCAGCTTTTGATTCATAATTGCATCAACCGAACTAGGGATTTGACTTAATATAGGCTGGAAATTTCGGGGACCCACCGACGTGTAGAGATTGATAAAGAAAGTTCCTGTTATTTCCTTGAGATTATCCTCGTTTCGTACCCAATCTCCTTCTGCATTCATGAGCATAGAGATACTGTTTCTGGTTCTCCTTTGTATGGTTGATGCATGAAAGAACTTTGTATTTCTATCCCCCCATTTCAGCCAGCTGATTCTAGATCTCATTGCCCAAAACATCTCCTCTTGTTGCCACAAGGATTCAATCTCTCGATTAATTTGCTGAACTCTCCAATTCTCATGGTGAATTCCAGGACTATTCAGCAGAGTCTGGAGTTCATTTTTCAGCCATAATATTCTTTTTTGTGCATTGGGAAAACGTTTCTTGCTCCATTCAGCAAGTTGCTTGGTCACTAGATTAAGTTTCTCTGCAATACTCGTTCCAGGAGATACTGAATTAGACAAAACCCTCTTCACAATGCGCTGACATTCTTCATCTTCTACCCAAAAAGCCTCGTATCTAATGTCCTTCCTCCTTCTTTCCTTCTTTGGGTGTATTGATAATATCAGTGGGCTATGGTCAGAGCCAATTGCTGGTAAGGCTACTACTTCAGCATTTGGATAAGCAATCCTTCACTCCATTGAACATAAAGCCCTGTCCAGCCGCTTCTTTACATATTCATCTCCCTCCCTTCGATTAGTCCAAGTAAATGCACACCCCTTGCATTCCAAATCTATCAGGGAACAAGCATGAAGAAAATCTCTAAAAGCTGTAAGGCGAAAATGCTCTGCCATCCTTTTCCCCACTTTCTCCCAATGGTATAAGATTTCATTGAAGTCACCTATACATAGCCATGGTAGAAAGTTTGCAGCACTTGATTTTTGTATATCCTCCCATAAAATGACTCTTTCTTTAAAATCATTTGGGGCATGCAGGAAAGTGATTCTCATGAACTGTCTATTTTCAAGAAGTTGGCAATGCACATTTATAACATTTTTTGAATACGATTCAACTGATATCTCTACCTGGTCATCCCAGAAGATAGCCATGCCCCCCGCAATTCCTGTTGGGTTTACTAGAAAGCTGTTTTGAAACTTAAGCCTTCTTTGCAGCTTTGCCACCATTTGCTCTTGATTTTTTGTTTCCATTAAAAAGATTATGCTGGGCCTTTCCTGAGTCACTAAGACTCGCAGTGCTTGAATTGTCAAGGGTGAGCCCAACCCCTGACAATTCCAACTCAGAAGCTTCATGGATTACCCGGTGGCTTATTAGGGCTAGCCACCAAAGCCCACTGAGTTTCCTTTTTCTCCACTGTTATAGGGTTATCCACCAATTGTGAGGTGTCAAAAAATATTGGTTCAGAAGAATGCGCACCATAAGGGCAAAATCTCTTTCCCTTTTTTGCAGTAATAAGTTTGGTGCCTTTAGCTTTACACCTAACTAGGTTGTGTGCAACTTCTGGGGATTCCAGCATCTCAACTTCTACTTCCCTCGCTTGTTCTTGATATATCACCATAGTAGACTCATTGTCTAAGCAGCTACTTCCTCTCTTTTGTGTTCCTTTATCTTCGACTATCATGATTGCTAATGGAGTGGAGGAGTTCTCACTCTCCTGTTCAGCATTATCATCAGTGAGCTGTTGTCCATCTAATGGCATACTAGGCTTCACAACTACCTCCTTCAGCTTCTTAACCTCTTCGGTTACAATAGGATTGGGAATGTCATGGATCATTCCTTGTTCCGTTGGGGTTTCGACTTGTTTGCCATAGAATATTTTTCCGTGTGGACTAAGCTCTTTCACTTCTGCTCGAAGCCACTGCCCAAAATTGCCTGGCAAATTTTCCTCCAGCCTAGACTGATCAAATGGAATTTCTTTGCAAGCAGTAGCGTAATGCCCAATTTTACCGCAAGAATAGCAGTAATGCGGGAGTTTCTCATATTTAAATTCTATCCATAGATTTTTATTTCCCAGGCTGATAATGATACCTGTCTTGAGAGGATTAGCCAGATTCAAATTGATCCTGGCTTTGCCAATTTTATAATTGCTGCTCCCTTTTGCTTCCAGCTTGACATCTATAACCTCCCCAAGTTTAGAGGCTATCTCTTTCACTAATTCGTTCGATACTCTTCCAAATGGTAGTCCATAAAGATGCACCCAAAAAGGGCAATGGGTGAACTCATAACACATTTCTGGAATGTCAGGGTCGCATTGCTGTAACACTAAGAGATTGCTGGAAAATGACCATGGCCCTGAGTCTAGCACCTTCTGTTTTTCAGCCTCTGATTGGAAAGAGAAGGAGAAGAAACCAAGTTCTAACAAGGTACAGGTAATCGCTTCAGACTTCCATGCCCTTTTCATAGTATTGAGGAACGCTTGGAAATTCACGTTTGGTCTAGAGTAGAGTTTTCCAAACAATGTTAACCTGCATTCTGCTAATCTGTCTTCGGAAATGCTTTCTTTGACATGTATAACATCATCCTCCGACCATAGCTTACCCAGACTTTTACACAAAGCCGCTAATCTTCTATCTTCTAGATTCTGACCTTCCATTTCACACTTTCAAAAATAAACGCAGGTGTCCAAGGGAGTAAAAGTGAAGAGGCAAGACACTCACACAGTATGACCCATGTGGAGTATCTCTCGGATGAAGGGAGCTCTTTCTTGCCTTAGAAATCCACTGAAATCACCGGAATCCGCATTGCATACTCTTCATTGCAAAGGAAGCAAGCGAACGCTCGTCAAATGGAGAATGGGGGTGCCCCCATATATATATATATATATATATATAGAAGTATGAGATTTGATTAAATCGCCAGATATTAATTCATTCGATGGCATAATTTTGTTTAGATATATTGTTATTTCGTTAAGGTACCAATTCAAATATAAATCATCATCGTCAATTAGCAAATCTATCTTAATGATAATTTCATTGTGATTGACATTATCTTGAATTATGTAAACAAATGGATGGATTTTCTTCTTGATAAAAAAAATAAAAAACTCAATGATTTTTTTGTTTAATTCGAGTGAAAAACATTCTGAATTTCAAAATATAATCATCATAGTACTCAAGTAGTGCTAAAAATGTTAAATTCATATTATTTGATTTCTTAATAAATACCCAATATGACTTACCAATAAAATCCTTTTTCACAAAATAAAAGATATTAAATCCTTATCATAGAAAAGATAGAGAAGAGAAACGAACGAGAACGATGGTAGGAAGCACTTAATGATTTTGCCATCGTCTTTTCCGTTCAGCCTATCCACAAAATCAAGGGCTACTTTAAGTTCTCCATAGAAAGGACGAAGCCTATGTGTGGTTAGATACTTGTATATTTTCGGTAATTACTTGGCGTCACACATTTCATTTTTTGATAAGTCGGAAACTTCATCAAGTTTAGACTTATGTTTAAGTTGGTCCATTTATTATAGAATCAAAGAGATTCGGATAAACTTAGGTTTTTGGCCTATTTATAAGTTTTATATATTATGCTCGTATGAGAGATCATTGTAACGAGTTGTGTGATTACAAAATCACAGTGAAATCTTTTTCAAAGCGTAATCCTGTTTAGAAGTGAACTTAGGTAAACTTGTACATCATCTTTTTTTCTTTATGTGATCATTTTGATTTAATTCATAATACAACTCATCAGTTATGATCAAGAACAAGCTCCAAAGGGGCGTTTCTAGCAAATCGGCCTACTCCTAATGAAAAAACATACAACGTGCGCCACTACATTCCCGCACACCTTCTCCTGAAAATTCTCAATTATTTCCACCCCTTCATGCACTCCTCTTACTATAAAAAAGAGCCCCCCGCCTCCTCTTCTTCGACCTCCATATTTCATTTTCTCAGAGAGTGAGAAAGTTTCTTTCTCTTTCTCTCTCTCTCTCTCCCCTCCCCCGACTTCTTCTCCCCGCTCTTTTTCCGAGGTCAGAAAAGAAAAAAAGGGAGAGAAATGCTATTGCGGAGTGCTTGTACGAAAGTCAACTCATGGACTCCGCATGCGGAGTCGTCGTCCCCCCAGCCTGAGACAGCCCACCCGATGGCCCGAACCCGCTCTATCTCGCTGACTAGCTTTTCCTCCGGTTCACTCTTGCCCGTCGAGAACTTCGCGAGCAAGAGGATCACCAGTGCACGATCGTAGTCCAACCTGCAGGACATCTCGGTGCCAGAGGGGAAGCCAATTTTGGAGCTCCTTAATAGTCTCACGCTGAAGGAGGAGAGGGAACACTTTTGTAATTCTTTAATATATCTTTCCAACACTCAAATTTACTTCCCTTTAGTAAGTTCTTATGATGCAATCCATTTCCTATTTAAGTTGCCACTTAACCTGATTCAATAAAAGCTAATGATCCAATTATATTGTGAAAAATAAATATTTCGAAAACGTTTACTTGAAAATGCTAGGTCATATCGCTCATAATAATTAATCAACAAAGAATCTTTGAATTATCGGCAATAATTTATTCCTAAAATATTTTATGGATGGTTAAAATATTTTTCGTTTATATGTTTTTTCCTGAAATAAATGCATCCCAAAATTAGCCTTTGGCGAAAAGACACTTCGCTGCGTGGGTCAATATATGAACAAACACATTTCCTCTTTAGAAACTCCGAGACCACGTACTTGTATGCTTTCCGTAATTACTTGGCGTCACACATTTCATTTTTTGGGAAAATATTTTATCAACGAATTTGGGAAAAGGAGCACTGCCAATGGGGAGACGATGGGTCATTGATTTTACTGACGATTCTACTTCTCATGCCAATCGCACTGCTTGAACATCCAGCTGCTGGGGATGAACTCCGTCGGCATCATGGTACGCGCTGGTGTCGTTCCGTGAGCTGCCGGAAAACATGAAGGACAGCGAGTTCATCCTCCGCCACCACCGCGCCAACCGACCGCTTGCCGAGGGCCTCCCTCAGCCTGTTCCGTTAGCACAACGGGACGCTCAACGTTTTGACGCATGGATGAATGATATGTTTTTAGTTCGATTTGTTTTTTCATGCAAGACCATCCTTGTTCATATTTATTTATTCTTGTCTCTGTTTTCCCCCCTCTTTGCGATTTGTGGTAATTTCTTTGGGTTTCTGCGGGTGATGGCGAACAGGCATTTGATGGGTAGCTGGTGTTTCTGGGATTGACGGTGGCCAATTTTGTGGCGTGCCTCTGGTTGCAGATCTTCTCGGCCTATTCTCAAGGTGTGTTTTGTATAATTCAATTTTATACTAGCGTATACATTTTAGTGAGCTCTGATTTATCGATGTTCATATTTAGCAACTCGTCCCAACTCGATGATATCAGATGGAACACATAATTTCTATAGGAGGGGGAATCATAATACACAAATATAGTGACGAATTTGTCTGTGGCAGCTCGATCCCTGGTGATTATCGTAGCTTGATTTCACGGGTTTAATCTAAGACAAGGCTTGTAGGTGCAAGTTATGACTAGCCAGAAAGCTTGCTAAATTGCTCATTTGGTGAAGATGTTTGAATTACCCTGTTTTGGTGAATTCCTCCATAAACAGCTTAAAATTGTGGAATTTCACAGTAACAATGGCCTTAGATTTTACCAACTGTTTATTAGAAGAATGGCGCTTGGAGTATGTACAAGTCAATGTAGTATTATCATCTTCATGGCTTGTTACCATACCGACCAACCGGCCATTTTCATTAGCTTCAAAATTGACTATTTGTCCCTCTGTTAGAGGTGTTCCACGACTCCTCTTGCAACCAGCTACCAAAATTGCCATTTAAAACCTTCATTTTCTGGTGCTTTATCAAAATTGCAGGTGCCATAGATTGATAATTCGAGTTTGTGAAAATAGGTGCAGGCACATAAAATAAACTCAGAAAGTTTGTTTCATAGGAATATACAAGGGTAGTGCTTGCCATTTTCATTGCTGCTAATTTTCAGGAGTAGCCTGACAGCGAAGACAGTCTTGCTCAAACAGCAAGTGGAAAATTAAGATCAATAACAAGGGTCATCTGTGATTAGTTACCATGATGGATCAAAGTATCAATAGATATTTCCGTTCTCTTCAAAAAGATATTAAAGTAAAGGTACTGCCCATTGGAAAATCTCTCTCTGTTCCTGGCAATACAACATGGATTCAGTCCACCGTCAGTGGACGATCATTTGATAACATCGATGGACCAGCCCAATATTCTCTTTGGACAACACGAGGTTGCTCTAAATACGTAGCGACCGTTCATCAATTCTGCATTTGCGGGCAGAATCATTAGTCAGGCAATGTGACTCCAACCAATTCTAACTATCAAAAGAATAAACGAAAAAATCAACCATAATAACAATCACAGGGAACTGCATCCTAGGGTCACAGGATCAACATCCCCAATCCAACGGCCACAATCGTCCCTCCCGCCCATTGCGACCCCCAGGCGCGGGACTTACCGTTGTCGCCGGTTCCTCTCTCCTGCGAAGTGGACGTTGTCGACGATGCTGCTAAATCTCAAAGACGAACCAACCAATTATGGGCAAATACAGCCACATCTATGGTACGCGGGGATACCATACGACATGTCATCGAAGTTAGGTCCGAAAGCACATTATCAAATTGTATAGCAAGTCGTCGGAGCGAAGTTCAAACATGAAAAGGGAGGCAGCATCTTCTACCAGCGTACCATGGAAACTCCCAAAGACAATCAGAGAAGCACCTGTCAAATCTGTAATAACAAGTCACACCCATAGTTTTCCTTTTTTAAGGTTGTCGTATCTGTGACCACAATGATCTTTCCTACAATTCCCAACAAAAAGAAAATTTGATGGTACTCAAATCCAAATTTATGGGACAAGAGGGAAAATATGACGATCCAGTGGTTCAAGCATAGTGGAGAAATGCTTGCGAGCACGAAATCTGCTTTGGAAACAAATGGTTACGCTTACAGACAAGACCGAATGTTAAGTTGGGATGGTCGGTGTTTAATTTTGCTCTGTTCTTCCCTATTTCTGAGCCATCGCTGCCGAAGAACACAATCTAGGTCTATTCCTCCCTTTGACGTTCTGAAATCCCGACGTCACCATCCATTACGATCTCTCTTCTTCAATCAATCATCAATCTCGACCGGTGATGGCTCTGGCAACGTGTCCCTCTTCTATGCTCTGTTTTGGCTTCAGCCGATAATGTTTCAGTGCATGTGCCCTCCAAATTGTTGACTTATCTTTGATCATTTTTAAATGAACACCTCCCTTTACATACCTCACTGATTTGTGGATTATTCTGTCCAGGGCACGTCGAATTTCATTTTCATCAGGCGTTCGATGTTTTGCTCAAGTGAATTCAGTATTTATTTTCTTTGGTCATTTGTCAATCTAAGGGTATTCTAGTGCAATTTGCATGGTTATTATTTGATGTGTCAAACCGAAGATATGATCACTGAAATGTTACTCGCCGGTCGAGAACCATCATGTATGAGGCCAGTCCAATCTAGGTCATCCTCTTATTAGCGTTAAGCTTTGCTTGTCTGCTTGCTCCTGTAGATGTTGAGATCTTGCCTCTCGCCTTGGATTTATGTACACCAGATTTGTTTCGTGCGAAAGAGAAGGCTAATGCAAATCAGAGTATAGTCGAGTTCGGATTCGTGTTTCCTGGTATCATTATTCTGAAAGAGCATAAATCGTTTATTAACCAGCATTGTTTATCTGCTGTTTTTCTTGGTGGTGGATGCTCTGGGCTTCTAGTGTGTTTGAAAGAGGAAGGCTCTGTCCGAATAGGAGTTGTTGATTTGGGTTTGAGGGATTTGTCGTCTTCTTTTGGTTGGTGATGGAATCAAATGATATGGGAACTCGAATGTTTGGAAATTATGGGAATGGAAATGGAAATGCTGGAGGTGCAGAAGTCTCTTCCGTCGCATCTCTTCCTCATGGCTGTATACATGGACAGATATGCTTGATCAGTGTTTTGATGTGCGAACTTTGGTTAAAAGATTATGGCTGTTTAATCTCCGTGAATACTCGTTTTGATGTTTCAAATTATGGCTTGCTTTGACTTCAAATCCACAATCTAATTTAGTTTGACTCTATCGTGGCTTGGCTTAAAAAATAGATATTAATAAGATTAGAAGAAATGGATATTCACGTTTAGGGACTATAATCATGCATGCCTTCTATTTGTCATTTTAGAGCTTCACTTAGTGATTATCTTTTCGGTTGGTAGTTTTCTTTAGCTAAAACTAGATTTTGACTCAGTCTTGGAATCTAGCTCACGAAGGTCATATCCTGGAGCTCAAATGATAAGGTTATGTACATTCTTTGCTTGACTCGTATTGGGTTACTTTATTGGGCAATTCATATTTTTTCGTTCTTTATCATGTTTGACTAATGGGAGGATTTTAAGTTTAGCTCACGGGAGTTTCTATCCCAGACTCAAGAGTAAGCCCGTATATGTTCTTTGTGCGGCTAATGTGAGGTTTATTTTTTCACATTTTGCATTCGTCACCTATAATTTTGTGTCTTATATAATTTGATGTCCGGTTTTTATTGTGTTTATTTGATATGTTTTTTTACTTGTGATTAATCGAACAATGCTTTGGCCTATAACCATCATTAGGCATTTAAAAGAAAATAGCAACGTAAAAAAGAGCAAGAATGTGTGTATCACATTTTCGCATTAAAATGAGATTAGATATCGAAAGAGCACTAATTAGATGTTAACGTAATCAAGTTTTTGAACTTAGAATTCTAGCTTCACTCTTAATTGGCCCAAATAGGTTAGTCAAGATTTTAAATTAGATAAGATCTCATCATTTAATCAAACCGAAACATCCAACATCGTGTGGAGTAGGATTTGGGACTTGAGAGATCCCGTGTTGAATGAGAGCAAGCATGTTGAATAGAGGGATTGCCCATGCCGTTTTGACATACCGCTAAACCCGCTGCCCTTCAAGAGAGCCCGCAAGGGAGGGTCGCTACAAGTTCTTATTCAAGTAAATCACAAGGGTATAGGTAGTGGTCTTGCGATTGGGATTCCGCTATCATCCTAGCTACGAACCCTTGCCCTATCGTCAAATTCCCCCTGACCAATCCTTTATGTCGGTAGGACTCTTGAAACGGTGAAACCCAGTTTGTTTGATATTGCCGGTTGCAGCCATCGGATAATTCACGTTTGGAGCAGCATTTGCAAACATTCGTGAATGCCGAATTCCTTTTGATAGTGAAGAAACTATTCCCTCTCAATTTTCAGCCAAATCAAATTCTTCTAATTATAAATTTAGCAGGACATGGAAAATAATACGAACATTCCTGGATCAAGCATTCAAAATGCAAAATCAAGACTCAAATGCTTACAATCCTATTTAACAAAGCTTCTCCACCGTTTCATCGTATTTTCCCATCTCAGAAAGAATAGAAGAACAATATAGTGAGACAACCTATGGCTTATTGCTCTGGTATCTCCCCTTTGAATCCATTAATCGACAAATTTAAGTTCGTCAATAATTTCATGTCACCTATTGATGAAAGGATTGTACCTCCGTTCGAGTTCCTTGAAATGTTTACGTACAACAAATTCAGAAGGATAGAATCATATGAGATGGAAGTGCTCCCTTTAATCCTATAGGCAGATGCATGGGACCAACATGCATACAAGATTCGACTTGGATGGCAAATGAAAAGCACCGACAGGTTGTTGCCAGCGAGTTCTACCTCAACGAGATTCGCAATTTTTTTTTTTTTGGCAATAGCCAATATCAACACCATTGATAACACAACCCTTACCCAAAAAAAAAATAAAACACCATTGAACGCTACATCCTCAGGACTAGCAAATAAACACTCAATGTCTTTATGTTGAACCATTGCATTGCGTCATTGCCCGATCCAATATCCGAAATATATGTAGCTCAGCATTATTTGTGCAGGTTTCTTTTTTTCTCTAACAGGTTAAGTAAAGAAAAAGGACATTGAGAAAAACGACGATCCCAATGAAAGCCACCGCGTGCGATCCGGCGAAACTCAAGAAGGTATCTTTCCAGCGCTCATCCTCTCGGCCTTTGCCAATAGTTAGACAGTGTCATTGGACCGTTACAACTGATTAATTGTGGTTTACAGAGAAGAGGGTTCCATTCGTAACTTGCTTCCTTGAAAGTTCCAAATTGATTCTTTGTCTGGTGTGTTTCCTACCGGAAGTGTGTATAGCTCTATTAGTTGCAGAGGAACCGGACCAATCAACTTGTTCGTAAGAAAGGTCAGAGTTCCCGATATTACTTAAATTGGAGAATATTTCTAGAATCGATCCTCGTAAATGATTATGTGACAGATCTAAGACATACATTTTGCTCAATTAACCGATTTCTAAAGGAGGAGAGTCCATTGAAATATAGTATAAGAAATCCATAAGCTTAGTACTGCATAAGCTTAAAATTCTACCAATAGAGTCCAACTTCTCCTCCAAGCAATTTAGCATTAAGTATATTGGATAAGCTTACTTCTATTGCTATGAATCTCCACCAAGCAGCGAGGACAAAAGTTGGCTCGGCTGTAGGGCAGTGGTCCTGCAATGCATGCTTCTATCGTCAAACTAGAGCAACTCCCCCATGCCCAGTCTTTCATGTTAGTAGGATCTTGCCTTGGGACAGTAAAAACTTCGTCATTTTGATGTTGCTGGTCGCAATCCTCAGATATTTCACGTCTTTGCAATCATTTAATTGTCAAATGCTGGATTCATTTTGGGTTGTGAACTAAACTATTTCCTCTCAATTCCCAACCAAATCAAGATCTTCCCAGATTTAAATTAGCATGACAAGGAATACAATAGGAACACTCTAGGAGTCAAGGATTTAAAATCCTTAATAAAGACTTAAATGCTTACACTAAACAAAGGTTCTCCACTGTTTCATTATTTCTTTTTCCATCACAAAATGCTTAGAAGAATAATCTCTAACGGCGGAATGATGGGATAAGCTTACGAACAAGATCAAACAGCAACCACTGATAATATGGACTTAGGTAGAGAAAAAGAACCACCCCAAGGAATGCCACGACATATGATCCTGCAAAACTCCACAAGAAGGCTTCTCTCCACACGTCATCCTCCTGGGTATGATTGATAGATGGAGGTGTCCCATGTTCTTGATTTGAGTCATCACAACTTGTTAATGGGGTTCCACAAAGAAGAGGGTTACCTTCATAACTTGCTTCATCAAAAGTGGCAAATTGATTTTTTCGATCTGGTGTCCTGCCTGACAAGTTGTTATAAGCCACTCTAAAATTTGACAAGGCGTAAAGCTCTGTCAGTTGCGGAGGCATGAGACCAGTTAAGCTGTTGTAGGAGAGGTCCAAGCTTTCAACATTCTTCAGATTGGATAATGTTTCCGGGATTGGTCCCGTCAAATGATTGTGAGACAGGTTCAAGGCTCGAAGGCCTCTCAAGTGGCCGACTTCTGGAGGAATAAAGCCTGTCAAATTGTTCCGCGAGAGATCCATTCCTGACATGAGTCCTAAAATGTGACCTTTGTACGTTTCCAATCTACTCTTTGTCATAAAGTTCACTTCTTCTAAATCAATCGCAGAAGCATATTGGGAACCTCTAGTCCATTCAATTGGAAATTTGAAGGTAGAAGATAAATCTGTAAATGCCCCATCATTTCCAAATGTCAAATCTTTCAAACAATGAGGAATTTTTCCAGAAAGATAATTATTTGAAAGATCTAGTATGGTCATGTTTTTCAATAAACATAGATCCTGAGGGATTGAACCTTCGAAATTGTTTCCTTGCAGTAGAAGAAACTTCAAGTTCCGAAGTGAAGCAATCCAGTTGGGAACTTCACCAGACAATTTATTATATCTTAGATCCAATGTGACAATTGATGAAGCTCCGGAAAGAAACTCAGGAAAATACCCAATGAGCTTGTCATGTGATAAATGCAAGAAGCTCATACTTGTAACATTGACACATGGTAATATATTTGGCCCAAGGTTGATACTTGAAAGGTCTAAAATGTTGAGATTATGTAAGTTGCAAAAGCTCAACGGTAAGGGCCCTCTTAGTGAATTGCTTGACAACATGAGCACAGTCACGTATTGGATATCTCCAATCCAATTGGGAATAGTTCCGTATAGGGAATTATTACTTACATCCAAAACTTGCAAGTTGAAGCTCCTTAATATGCTAGGCGATATTTCCCCCGTGAAATTATTGCTATCTAGATACAAATATGCCAAACTTGACAAGTTAGCATTCCTCGGTAGCATTTCACCTTGCAAATTGTTGCCTGATAATATCAATGTAGAAAGTAGGGAACAATTTTTAGCCAATGGCTCTGGTATGTCTCCCGTGAAGTCATTATATGACAAGTCCAATGTCAATAGGTCTTTCATAATACCCATTGAGGAAGGGATTTTACCTTCCAATAAGTTGTTCGACAAATTCAAATATGCCAAATTTGGGAGGACATAACCAATCCAAGATGGAAGCTCTCCGTCAATAACATTAGCGGACACATCGAAGTGCCACATGTCGCTATGACTCAAATTAGCAGGCCAATGCAAAGCACCCGATAGATTGTTGCCTTGGAGTGCTAAATCTTCTAGATTTGCATTGTTGACCAATAGCCAATTTGGAAAATTTCCTTTCATTCCACTGTGGCTAAGTTCAACCGCTCTCAAGTCATGTTGTTCTTTCAAAAAGCTGGGAATCACGCCATCTACGTCTTTGTTGAGAACGCAGTTTGATAAACGAAAATCCTTCAATTGAAATGAAGAAAACCAAGTGTACTCTTCCGTATTTACTTCCAGACAATTACGGTTGTCAAAGAGGTAGAGTGTCTCAAGTTTAGAATTATTGGCCAAGGAAGCAAGCGAAAGTGAGCCTTCAAAAGCATTTATAGAAAAGTCAATATATTCAAGCGACTTTAGATTAGGTAGGAGAGATGAAGGAATGACCCCGCTAAAGTTGTTATTGGAAACATCAAGCTGCTGGAGTGAGGTCAGATTGGAGAAGCACGAAGGAAGAGGGCCCATGAATTCATTATAGCCAATATCCAACTCTTCAAGCTTCCTTAGTCCGCACAAACCTATTGATGTAGACACGGCAACTATGAGTATATCGTCCTTAAATTGTACTTTGTATGATAAAAACACTTGTGTTCCTAGTTTTGTATCGAGAATGTAGGATAGAAAGAGTGTGCAATCTAATTTTTGAAAATTGGTAAGATGGAGCTTTGGAGTGGAGTTGCGTCACCACAACACTTCATTTTCACTGTTCTTTGCATAACATTAATTACTTCCGAGTTGACAAATTGGATTGGATAAACTCTAAACCTTTGCTCGATTTTTTTTCCCAATATAATTTCGTAATTTTGAATGACAATGCAATGTGATCCTCTGGTAAGTGCAATGCAAGATCACATGCTCTTTTGGCTGACATGCCCCACAAGTCGTTAAGATTTGAGTGTTCGATAGTATTTTAGGGAATGGACGATAATATTAACGGACAATAATATTTAAAATGCGACAACATCATAAGATGAAATCTCTATTTTTTTTTATTTCTTACCGGTGCTCATCAATAACATATTGTTTGTTGACATGCCTAAATATCTTTCTTTTTCCTCCATTTATTCAAAAACGACATATTTTAGCATTAGGCCAATCAATAAAGGTGTCAGCTTGCGCACACCTCGACTATTCCTCGGGGGAGACTAGCACAGCAACTCACCGCCATGGCCCTCCACTTAAATCACAGGCGCTTCCCTAGGGAATCGAACCTAAGACCTCAATGAAGTTTAAGTTCGCCCTAACTAGCTAGGCTACCCATGGGTGGGTTTTATACATGTAATTTGATCAATAAATGTTACCATAAACAACAAATTATGTGCGTCTTTTGTTTGTTGCTTAGTGAAATAATTTGTCTTTTACTATACTATCAAAATATAAAGTATAACTTATTTGTATATTTGTACAAGTAACTATGTCCCCACAGTTGTTAACTTAATTTTAAATTAATACAAGAAATTACATCTCCACAGTTCCTCATGTTGCTAGTGTTTAGATTTGAAAAAAGAAAGGTCCAAGTGAAAGATCTTCAAGATTTAGGATAAGAATAAAGAATAAAGTAAAAATCAATCTAAACGTGTATGTCTATCAAGGTTGCTTTGTTTAAGCTTTAGGCTTCGTTTGTTTCACGGAAGATATAGTATTTCTAGAAAAAAATAGAGAGAAAATGATAATATTTACGGGTGTCTGTTTGAAACTTAAGGAAAATTTATAAAAGTTAGATTTTTAATTTTTTTTTAATTTTTTTATATACATTGATATGATACTAGTCATAAATGTCGTTAGACTCTTGCCACTAGACGCCATAAACTTGTCACTCCAAGGGAAACCTCAAGCTTGCCTTTAGAGGTTATGGGCTCGCTGTCAAAGGCTGCCGACCCGCCAATCTCAGATGAGGTCAAGACACGCTATTAAAAGTGATATTTAAAGGTAAGATAAAAATATTTTCCACTTTCAAAAAAGCGGAAAACTTTTTTCCACTTTTAAATGTGTTTTTTCCATTGATGGAAAATATTTTCCTTAACTATTTTGTTATCAGTGAAACAAATGCCGGAAAATTTGAAAAATATTTTCTTGGAAGTTATTTTCCGCAAAATGGAGCCTTAATGTCATTTAATCTCTTAGGCTTCATGGCTTTGTTGAATTTATTTACACTTGCAATTCCTCAAGTAAAACCACCATTGTGGTTTGATATGTAAACTTTAAATATTAATTGATTTTGATTCCTGATTAACTTTTGCCTTTAATTTGGTTAAGATTCTAAAACAACATTTGAACTCCTTTTTTATATTATTACTCTAGACTGTTTGTATTTCTTTTATAGCAATAAGGCTCCTTGCATCTGTTATGTTATCGCACTATTCTTCATATTGGCCAGGGAAAAAAATAGCACAAAAAGTAAAAGCACGGTGGAAAGATCAACAATCAAATTAAAAAGATTAAACTTTTAAGGATCACCGTCATCATGATCCCACAGTTAAGACATTAAGCATGACGTACGTTTACTTATGGCTTCCATAGACATTTAACAAAATCCTTCCAATTTCAAGCATAAGTAAAAAAAACTATTTGGTATCACTTATCTAGGGAAAAGTTGTTGATGCTAGTTATTTGAAGAAAATGTGCCACCAAACTTGATTTATGGAAGACATAGAATATCATGCAGTCATGCATTCTATTCAAAACAACCTTGCCTTATCTTAATTTTGAAAAAGCAATAAACGATAGCATTTTCACAGAAGTACCTTCCAGTAACTTCGAAGCACTCAATTCACATGAATTGATGTGTAAGGCCTTAAGAGATGTTATCCTGGCAATGTCCGCGAGCGCATCATTCACCAAGTTGTTCCCCGAAAGAAGCAACACCTCCAAATTCACTCCTGTGATTGAAAAAGGGTTTTAAAAAATCGAACATGATCTATCAAGGTTTTGTCTTTTATATTAATCGTACCTTCAAGCTGACTGGAAGACAAAATTTGATCCACCACTGAAGTTTGCTTGTACAATGAGGGGACCCTTTGTAGATAATTGTAAGATAGATCTAGCATCTTCAATTTCTTCAAATGTTGCGTTCCGTTGATAACTAATTATAGAAAAATCCATGCATCCATTATAATTAACTAATTATCTATAGGTATCAGACATCTAACTATCTTTAATATACCAAGAATAACTATGTGAGGATGAAGATAATTGGTTTATAGGCAGAAACCAGCTGGTCCAACAAATTCATACATAAAAAAAAAAGTCTTTATCAAGTGACTTTGTAAAACAATTTCATAAACAAGTAGCTTATGCCTTTAACGGTGTTTAATATATCTTGTTAAATAGCAAAGCTAAGATGGATATGTGCTCACATTACTTTTTTTTTTTTTACATGGCAATGTTCATGGCGTTGTATTGTCCTTTACTCACATTTGCCAAAGAAGCATTAATTTTGCCTTGCTCATGAAAGTAACGGCTCCTTGTAAGATGGTGACCCAACCTCAAGCTACCTTATATTTGGGGCCGAAGCCTACTTCATGGCCCAATTGCCTCTAGGGAGAGGGAGGGAGGGAGGGGGGAGGGGTGAGAGAGAGTAAGACAGATGGTCAAGCAACGGATGCTTAAGCACCGCGAGGTTCATGAGTATCCATGGTGGGTTTGTGCATTAGAGTAGAAGTGAGAGGGCGAATGGAGGCTTAAGGGGGATAATTACGAAATTAATCTCAACCCTATTGTACGGAAACCAATTAGTCTTGAATTCTACAAATTTGTCAATAGTCCTCTACATTTATATGAAATTCCAACATAATATATCTAGCAAATTGCTACCAAAAATTATTAATGTGATGTTCAATCATCTACGCCATCCTATTTGGCATGGCTGGCTATCCGACATGTACAATTCTTACTGGAACAATGTTGTTTTGCGTATTTTGCTGATTTTTCTATTTTTTTTCCTTTTTTCACCTTTTCTTTCCTTTTATGGCTAGTGTTCATCTTGTTCAATAGAGAGCTCCTATTCATCATTCATGGTGGCAAATTGTTGCTACTGGGGGAAAAATGGGCTTGGCTGGGGTTGTTGGGATCCAAAGGCTATGAGCTTGGAGCTATATAAAATCAGCGGCATTCTTATCATTTTTGGCCTTTTTATTCTCATTTTGTGGCAAAGAGAAAAATGTGAAAATGATTAAAGATCCATCTAAAATTTAGAACAAGGAAAAGAAAAATGAGAAAACCAAAGTTCTCTCAAGGTTTATTTGTTAGTCAAGAAAAGGCGTGTACCAAACTCAGTGCTCGCCAAACAAAAGAATTCAACAAAAGAAGAAAAAATAATGAACAATAATGTTGAAAGACAAAAGAGCACTTGCATTAGCTAAAGGGGGAAAGGAAGAGATAAACTTTTCAGGCACCAAAAAAGTCGGATCTAAAAATAGCAAGATTCTTCATAGTAGAAAGTGAGGAGTTTTGAAACAATTGTTTCCCACTGTCAAGCCAAGGTGTCGAAGAAAACACAAAATTTGGCAATACTTCATCCCCTATGCTTCACTTCTATTTTTGGCTTTGTCAAATTTGGATACATACAAGAGAAGGGTGACAAAGCAAAGAGACAAAGAGAGTGTAGAAAAGTTGAGCTCTACTATAATCATTTGAGCATGCATATATAATCTAAAAGCAAGTGAGGCCTATTACAGTTAAGATGATCCGATACATTATTATATGGGGTGCATAAACAAAAGAGGGAGTGGAAGAAGCATTAAAACTCATCTCTTTTATATTGTTTTAGTTGTAATATAATATTTTGCCACCTTTTCTCAGTGTACATAGATCAGATCGAATTATGTAAATTTAATTGATGTGTAATCTATTATATTTTTCTATTTATGTCTACTTGTGTTTGATCGCCTTATTTCCATAGCTAAACTTTACTTGTCAAAAAAGACTAGAGGTTTGACTTGGAAGCTAATTTTCTTGCATGTCAATATGCATGGGTAGAGTAGCTTGGGATTCTAGAAACATTTAGGGCATGTTTGGTAACTTCTGTTTCTGTTCCCTGGAATAGAAATTTCTGTTTTTTTATTCCGAGGAACAACAAAAAGAACATAAACGCTTTTGGTTAAAAAGAACAAAAAAAAAAATTTTGTTATCAGCAACAAATTTGGAACAAAAACAAGAAGTAGAAAAAACTTATTTCTTATTTCTGGAACACTTTTTAAGAAACAAAAATAGAACAAAAACTCTCAAAATTATTTTTCTTGCCGCAGCCACCTCCAGCCTCCCGCCACGGTCGACGAGCGGCGGCGAGTGGGCCAGTGACAAGAAGAAAAAATAAATAAATTTATGAATCGTACTAAATGCAATGCTATTTTTTTTCTATTTCAAAAACATAAATTTTGTATAATTACCAAATACCTATTTTACTTAGAAATTGTTCCAAGAAGTATAAATAGAAGATAAGTGTTTCTCAAAAGAAACTGTTTCTGAGAACGAAAACATTACCAAACACACCTTTGCTTTCTCCTACTTGGCATGAGTCCATGCATCAATGTTAATATATATGTTGGAAGACAAAACCAAAATAAAAAAAGAAATGCAAATAATTATAATAGAGAAGAAGAAAAAGGAAATAAAGTAAATAGTCATAATATTCGTATTTATCATCATCTTGGAGACGAGTCTCATAATGTACTTATGATATGTGTAATCAGCTAACTTTAAGAATTGCATCATTTGTCTAGTCATGTTTTTGTCATTAATTTACTCAATTCCTTTTATGGTTGATAGCACCACAGGACGACCTTTTTCATTGTTTAAAAAGTAGACTATTAATTAGAAACATAATTGAAATACGAAGAGAGAGAGAGAGACCTGAGAGAGCATTAGCGCCTAGATCCAACACTTGAAGTTTCTCCAGAGGAAGGAATAAAGACGCGTCAATAACCCAAGGCAGTGGCAATTCCCAGTCGCGTGTTCCACCCAAATGTGTTCCATCCAAATGTAGTTGAGTGACCCGTAAAGTGATGTTGTCGCACTCCACATTTGCCCAGCCACAACAGTCCCCATCGCCCTCTCCCCAAGACAGAAAAGAAGACCCATTCGGGTGGTTGAAAGCGGCCTTAATGTTGAGGAGTGCCCTCATCTCTTCGTCCAAGCACCCCATGCTGCTTTCACTTCCCATCAATGCCAACAGCAGCCAAGTCCACAAACACAACAAAATAAACTTCATGCTTCTCTGCTGTGGTGTTTTCTGTTTCTTCTGCTTCACCATCACGAGGGTCATATACTCCATTTTATATGTGCAGAGAGTCTTTCCCTTTTGAGTGATAATCATGATTGGGCCAACTCCACGAAACGTATCATGGGCAAACTCAAATTCTACGGGGGCCAATTTCACACGACTCGCGATTGACATAATTGATTTGACCCACAACTTCTCCAAAAGAGAAAGATCAAGATTATACACTCCTAACAAAATTATTATTAGCAAATAAAAAAAATATGCCTAGGAATTACTTCGCAAATAAAAAAGAGATAAGTGACTAAGGTTTGATATTGTTAGTTTTTAATGCAAGTGGTGTTTAGCCAAGAAATATCAAATGGATTAGCATTTGTTTGGACTCGTTGAAAGAAAAATAAGGTAATTTTGAGCAATTTGATAAAGCGATCAAGACAACATAGGTCAGCATGTAGTATATCTTATAATTATTTTGAAGTATCAATGAATGCAAAATTGATAAGCAAACTATATATATATAGCCTTAAGTTCATGTAACACATAGATAGAGTTAGGTTTTGGTCCAATTTATTTCCCGTAGATTATTTCACACTATGCAAATTCCATGAACATCGGTTGGGAGATATCTTATTAAGTAATTTATAAATGAACAGCCGCCCCTGAGTGGTCACTATCTTTTGTGATTACTCATAATTTTATTATTTTTGGAGCTTGTCAATTATTCTAAACCTATAAACTGTTCCATAACAATATTATTATTTGCTTATCTACATTAGATTGGTTGAGGTTAGCTCAGCTCAAGAGGACATTGTGATCAATTTTAAGATGAGAAGACTATATGTGTTAAATAAATGGATAGGTCCAATTGTGTAAATATGCTTGATTTATATTTTCATTCATGGACAACACGAGTCATATGTTAACTTTCATAGCATATAAATGTATATATGAGGGTCATTTACTTCATTTATATGAGCACTCTTTCCCTTTCAAGGGATTATCGCAGTTAGTCCAACTCCAGCACACGACCATCAACGTGATTAACACCGTAGACTTGACTTAGAACTTCTAAATTAGAAGAGAGATGAAAAACAAATAAAGTAAATATTATAAAATGATAAAGAGTTAGTATTTGCATCTCAACAACAAAAAGGTTACCATTGATTTCAACAAGATTATAAAAGAAAAATATGTTTTTAGGTACCATCAACGTGATTAATGACATAGACTTGACTTAGAACTTCTAGAAAAGAAGAGAGATGAAAAACAAATAAATTAAATATTATAAAATGATAAAGAGCTAGTATTTGCATCTCAACAACAAAAAGAAAGCGAGCACTATAACCGAATTTCTCTTTCCATCTCGATCTAATCTTTGGATGATGCTTTGCCTCTTTTCTCGGTCAATCATTTGGCCAATACGCCAAAGATTAATCAATGCAAGGGCCCATCTCCTCACATGGATTTGAAAAAAGGGATAGCAATTTTCTAAAGTTTGGAATAACTTTATGTGGTAATGATTAATCCCATGTTCAAGATCCAGGGAGAGAGGGACAGTGGGACACAGAGGCAAAAGTGGAAAGGGAAAAAGAAAAGATTAATACCACGAAAAATCCCAAACTTTACCTCATGTGACACATTTACCCTAAACTTTTTTATGACATAAAAAAATCCAAACTCTTTCCTTTGTGACACATCTACCCCAAATTATTTCTTTTTTTCTTTTCTGTTTTTTTTTCTAAAACAAATACTTGGCTGGTGAGCTTCAGCGGCAGAGCTCGCCGACGGCCATTACCAGAAGGCGGCGAAGCCCTCACCGGCGGCCGGCCAGGGCTCGTCGCCCTTTGGTCAGCCTCTCTCTCTCTCTCTCTCTCTCTCTCTCTCTCTCTCTCTCGCGACCATATCCTTCTTGTAGAGCTTCCCATGCGAGAACCGGTTGAGCAAAGCAGGAGTCAATTCGTATAATCTTGGTGAAGAAACCTAAAATTTTAGGACTTTTCGAGGGTGAATGCTTCAAGGGGAAAGTTCAAGCTTGTTGGGAAGTGTTTGCACGTGTTCGATTCAACCATAGTAGAAGAATTGCGGAGCTAGTTCAGACCGGTGGCTATGGTAAAACAAGCAAATACTCTTTCTTGAAGACTGGTTGAGAAGTAGCGGCAGCGGTGGCAACGGCCGCCGTGTCAACGACACCCGAAACGCTTCTTCTTCATCATCTGCTCGAGCAATCTTCCAGGCAT
This sequence comes from Melaleuca alternifolia, assembly GCA_019926035.1. Lineage (NCBI taxonomy): Eukaryota > Viridiplantae > Streptophyta > Magnoliopsida > Myrtales > Myrtaceae > Melaleuca > Melaleuca alternifolia. The sequence continues at coordinate 515,126 of JAGKPW010000431.1, read as the reverse complement.
GGGCTGAGCTCAGAGATTGTCTTCAACACCGATCTTTTCAACCCCACTACGTCTAATCGTTGAAGACTCTCCTCAACTCTCAAGCCTCCCCCCATGTCATAGACCCTCAAGCCAAGCTTTTGATCTTGATCCTCTCTTCTATGAACTTATCTCTTCCTTAGGAATCACATCCCATGTTTCTCAGGCTCCTGTATGTCTGGGTAAGGAAGTCCTTCAGACCCAATTCTGTGCTTGTCAACTATGTTGTGGAAGCTGTGTGTGGAATTGTTGTTTCGGCTAGGTTCGATTTTGACTGGGTTCGTTTGGTGTTCTCCGAGGGTGTTCTTGTTCTGGGTTCATTCTCTATTGCGACTGTTGAAGCTGATGCCTCAGAAGTTCTATGCTTGGAGTCCATTTGCAAGCTGTGGGAACAAGGTGTCGGAACAAGGCCGGCCAGAGGGTGGCGAGCCCTGGCCAGCCACCGGCGAGGGGTACACCGCCCTCTAGCAGTGGCCGGTAGTGAGCTTCGGTAGCGAAGCTCGCCGGTCAAGTATCTGTTTTAGAAAAAAAGAAAAAAGAAAAAAAGAAAAAAAAAGATATAATTGGGGTAGATGTGTCACAAAAGAAATAGTTTGAGGTTTTTTATGTCACAAAAAAAAAGTTTAGGGTAAATGTGTCACATGAGGTAAAGTTTGGGGTTTTTAGTGTTACAAAAAAAAGTTTAAGGTAAATGTGTCATAATAGGTAAAGTTTGGGGTTTTTCGTGGTATTATTATTGAGTATGATCATTTATCACATTCTCAGTGTCACCTTTTATGCTAATGGCAATTTCTATATCCAGGTCATGACCATGATGTTCATTAGTCAAATATCTAAAGAATCTTTAATCATTAGTAAGCATTAGGTTAACGAAAGGGCATGAGATTGTTAAGGGACATTAAATTACAGCTGTCATGTTATTTTTTCCTAAGACAATAAATTTACGTAGGAGCTACACGATTTGTTGGCTTTCTCTCTAAGGATTTGAACATTTTAAATGGGCATATCCTATGATGTTCCAACTGGGTTTCAATTAGTATCACCTCTTTGTATCGATGAGACAATTGATGGTCTCTAAAAGCACTAGCGGATTCTCTCATGTGACTTCCATAAGTAAAACTAATCTTCCAATTGATTACTACTTAATTGGGAGTTTGCCAATGTTGCTTAGGCCATGCCATTATGGTGTAACCCATTATTTGTTGGTATAATCATTGGATCTATTAAATTTACCGATTAAAGATATTGTATAATATTACTAATTTTTTTTCAACCAAATGTAACGAATTCATACGGATAAAATCTACAAAACAAAATATCCAAACATTTAAATATTTATGTTAGACAGTTGGATTCAATATATCATATTCTATTTTGATTACCAAACCTAAATTGTGTTTATTTAAATGGCTGCCTCATCGGGTGGGGAGTCAAGAATAATTTGAGTAAGTCATTCGGTCACTTGCCGTATAATCCACAAAATACTCTACTTTTTTTGATAGGGATGTCGTTGGAACTGTTTGGCCTTTTTTATATGGATGCCCATTATCAAAAGCAATAACAGAATCCGAGGACGATCGAAAAGAAAGCGGGCACTATAACCGAATTTCTCTTTCCATCTCGATCTAATCTTTGGATGATACTTTGCCTCTTTTCTCAGTCAATCATTTGGCCAATACGCCAAAGATTAATCAATGCAAGGGCCCATCTCCTCACATGGATTTGAAAAAAGAGATAGCAATTTTCTAAAGTTCAGAATAACTTTATGTGGTAATGAAAGATCCAAGGAGAGAGGGACAGTGGGACACAGAGGCAAAAGTGGAAAGGGAAAAAGGAAACCGAGAGAAGAAAAGAAAGGGGGCAAAAAGGGAAAGAGGAGAACAAATCTTGATTGTCCAATGACATATGTGATGAGGCAACATTGTCAAAATTTAAGATATAAATTTATCTCATAATAGTATTAGAGAATCTCAATTCTCAAATAGTGATTTGGCGACCCACTTGGAATGAATTTCAAGTAGGGTTCGATATATTGCTAAGCAAACGAGTGTAACCCTTTTGGAACGTAGCATTACTACATTGCTTGAACTTTTCCAAACCTTATTAATAGTAACTTGCTTTCTCGTTTATTATCAATTAAAAGAATTTAGAATTTCACTAACCTACTCTAGGTCGGTTAGTTTGCGAAACAGAGAGTTCGGGGTTCATGACTTGGTAATGCTAATTTTGCCTAATGCTTGTTAGCTGTACCTTTTGTGTTTTAGGAAAAAAAAAGACGTTGTTTTATACAATCTTCTTCTACTTTAATTGGATAAAAGACTTCAATTACTTGTAACATGCAAGTGTACAAAAATGCCTAAAAGGAAGGTTTAAGCTATTCAACAGGAAATCTTTTATGTTTTAACATTCACTAATTACTTAGTTATATGTGTTGACTATTGAAAAATAAATAGAATGAAATCTTCAAATATCGAAGGTAAAGAAACATGTTTTTATTGTATTGGTTAAAGCCGTAGCAGTATATGCAAATTACCTTATATATAAAAAAAAGGTTTGGCAAATATATTAAGCTTTCAATATCTAGTACTTGTAATTATACATAAGAGATATGTCTATATCACTATGCCAATGGTGAGTTTTTTTTTAAAGAATAATATGAATACTGATTGATGCCTATATAGAAAGTTTTTTGTTATTAGCAATCGTTACTCATCAAGCAATTTCTATAAAATAAAAGTGGAATCTCATAATTTTGTAATTCGTCCATTAAATTAATTGGGTTTTACTATTCACATCTATGCATGCCCGAAATCATCACAAAATGATCAGAGCTTCTTCCCACAAGACATCATATGGGAAATTGTTGGTGCCATTTAAGACTTGACGTCTTTTGTTATATTAATCTTAATTTTGTTTCTCACTTCCCTAATTCCAGATGGCAATTTCTGGACCAAGGATGATTAGATTGGACCTACGTGGAAATTTGCTTCGTAGGGATTTCATAGCCTGTCAACTTCCATTTTCTAATGGAAGTATATAGCAAGATATAGGATGTATAAACTATGTTTTATACATTTATCCATTGCAATGTCGTATTAATAGAATGAATGCAGTTGCTACATCTGGAATATACTTCACATTATGCTTTCATTGGTTCTCATTGCCCTCCACTTCTCATATGCTTTATCTTTGTATCTTCTTTATCATTCGCTTCATTCAATTATGATTGGTACTCACTTGTCGTCACTAATGCCATCTTGACTCACCTAGGCAAGCCTAGAAATGTTATTAGAAAAATCCACCCGAAGTACCAAGCCTTCTAAATTGTGCCTAAGAAATGCGAAGGTCAGTTTGGTTGGTCCAATTCAGGTTTTCAAGCTCTTGATGGCCCTTGAATTTTATTAATTTTAAATTTTCATCTCTTTCATTCCTTGTTCTGAATAGGTGGATTTAACAATAATAAAAAATAAATGGATAATTACACTAGAAATCTTAAAATTCATCATGAAAATGTGATTAAGTTCTAGAACCTATAAAAATACGATTAAGTCTTGAAACTTATTAAGTTGGTGTAATCAAATTTCTCTGTCAAATTTGTCTAACTTGATTAATAGCAAAAAAAAATATATATACTAATGTGACTTTTTATAATTATTTTTTGTCCTACGTGGCTTTTTAATGTTATTTTATTTAGATTAAAAAACTAAATGTAAGAGAGAGAGAGAGAGAGAGAGAGAGGCTATGCGAGGAGTGAGTGAGTGAGTGAACAGAATGCTCGACGACTTTTGGGTAGGAATTGTAACGTTTCGTACGCCCGCGACGGCCGGCGAGAACGCTTACATGGCTTAACTTTGAAAATCGTTTTGCGTACTTTTTGCGTACTTTTTGCTGTCTCTCTCTGTGTGTAAGTGTTGATCGCTTGGACGTCCTCTGTCTTTCAGGTTACTGCTGTCTGAGTGATTTCAATGAACTCTGATTCTGCTTTGATAAAGGGGACAACCACTCTCTTTCGCTTGCTTTTGTGCCTTTGAACAGAAAAGTGAAACTCTCTCCCTCTCTCTCTTCCTGAAAAATCTTGACTTCCTATTCTCATAGGTCGGTAAATTCACTCATGGTCACTTCGTTTCCGTCGAATGTCATTCACAACATGTTAAATGCTTAGAACTTCTAGTGGAATCTTTAGTATAGGAATGGTTTGTCGGTTTGTTCATGCATCCCACGGTAAGATCTAAAGCCAAAGAAAAGATTCTAGATTGTGTGATGCACCACATTATTAATTATTTATAAGATCAACTCATCTATACATATATATATATATATATCTATGAATGAGAGAGATCATGATATAAGCATGACGACAAAAAAAAAATTATGAGTATGGTGTGATATATTCGATAACAATCGATGGTCGGGCCCAATATCCTCGTTGCTCTAAATACATAGCGACCGTTCATCGATTCTGCATTTGCGGGGCAGATTCATTAGTCAGGCAATGTGACTCCAACAAATCCTAACTACCAAAAGAATAAACGAAAAAATCATCCATAATAACAATCTCGGGGAACTGCATCCTAGGGTCACAGGATCAACATCCCCAATCCAACGGCCACGATCGTCCCACCCGCCCATTGCGATCCCCAGGCGCGGGACTTGTGGTGATCGCCGGTTCCTCTCTCCTGCGAAGTGGACGTTGTCAACGATGCTGCTAAATCTCAAAGAAGAACCAGCTACGTATGTGCAAAGACAGTAAACAGCTGACCAGGCTTCGCAAAATCAGCCACTTCTATGGTACGCGGGTGTACCGTACGACATGTCATCGAAGTTAGGTCCGAAAGCACATTGTTAAATTGTTTAGGGACTATAATCATGCAAGCCTTCTATTTCTCCTTTTTGAGTTTCACTTAGTGATTATCTATCGTCTGGTAGTTTTGTTTAGCTAAAATTAGATTTTCACTCAGACTTGGAAACTAGCTCACGGGGTCATATCCCGGAGCTCAAATGATAAGGTTATGTATATTCTCTGCTTTATTCGTATCGGGTTACTTCACTGGGCAATTCATATTTTGTCGTTCTTTATCATGTTTGGCTAGTGGGAGGATTTCAAGTTTAGCTTGCGGGAGTGTTTATCCCAAGCTCAATAATAAGTCGTGTATGTTCTTTGTCCAACTTGTATTGGGTTTATTTTTTCCCATTTTGCTTTGGTCACCTATAATTTTGAGCTTTCATATCGTTGGATGTCTGGTTTTTATTCTATTTATGTGATATGATTTTTGACTCATATGATTAATTGAATAATGCTTTTTCCAATGACCATCATTAGACATTTAATAGAAAATACTTAGCAACATAAAAAGAGCAACACTGTGTGTATCACGTTTACGCAATAAAATGAGGTTATGTAAATAAAGAGCGCTAGATGTTGACATAATCAAGTTTTCAAAGTTATATTTCTAGCTTCACTCTTAATTGGCCCAAATAGCTAGTGAGGACTTTAAATTAGATAAGATCTCATCATTTAATCAAACCGAAACATCTGACATCGTGTGGGGTAGGACTTGGGACTTGAGAGAACTCGTGTCGAATGAGAGTGTTGACACATATTTTTTACCGGTTTAGTACTCTGTTTTGATTTAGTGTTTTAACTTAGGTCTGAGAAAATCGTTATTAATTAGAAGTTAGAAGTTTTCTTTTTGTTGTATTTTCTATAATATATATTTGTATATATACGTATATATGAAAAAAAGAGAAAGAAAGAAAACTTCGGATCAGGGCCTGACCGGCTCAATCCGAGCCCACGTCCACACGGACTCAGCCCGCACATTGGGCCTGTCGCCCTTGTTCTCCTTTCCCCGGCTCATTTTTGCTTTGGAGCCCAGGCCCGCCTTTTCCTTGGTCCACAGCCCAAGGCCACCAAGTTTTCTCTTTCCCTGCTTTCTCACGTGTTCCCCGAAGAGGGATCTCGGGCGTTTAGTGGATCTTCAGCGTAAATCTTGACTTTTGCGAGCGGCGATGGAGACTGACACACGCGAAGGGATGGGACGGCGCTGCGAGGCAGACATGGAAAGGACAAGTTGAGAAGAGGAGGTCTCGGCAGCAGAACAGAGGTGGAGCAGGAGAGCAACTGGGGGGTCTTGAAGAGAAAAAACAAAAAAAACAATCGAGAAAGAAGAGAAAGAGGTCAGAAGGACGCGAGGCAAAAAAAAGGAGCAGAGGAGCAGAGGAGGGCTCGGCCATGGAAGAACAGAAGCAAAGATGAAAGACTGAGGGGGAGATCATGGTCCTGCAATTGGGATTCCGCTGTCGTCCTCGCTACGAGCCCTTGCCTTATCGTCAAATTCCCACTGACCAATCCTTTATGTCGGTCGGACTCTTGAAGAGGTGACACCCAGTCGGTTTGATATTGCCAGTTGCAGCCATCAGATAACTCACCTTTGGTGCAGCATTTGCAAAAATTCGTGAATGCCGAATTCCTTTTCGTATTGAATAATCTATTTCCTCTCAATTTTCAGCCAAATTAAATCTTCTAATTATCAATTTAGCAGGATAAGGAATATAATACGAACATTCTAGGAGTCGAGCATTCAAAATGAAAAATCAAGAATCAGATGCTTACAATCCTATTAAACAAAGCTTCTCCACTATTTCATCATATTATTCCAGCACAGAAAGCACAGAAGAACAATATAGTGAGACACAACTTATGGCCTATTGCTTTGATATTTCCCCTGTGAAGCCATTATTCGACAAATTTAAGGTCGTCAACAATTTCATGTGATCTATAGAATGAGGGATTCTACCACCGATCGATTTCCTTAAAACGTTCAAGTACAACAATTTCAGAAGGATGGAATCAATACGAGATGGAAGTTCTCCTTTAATCCTATAGGCAGATGCACCGAACCAACATATAATCAAGATTCGACTTGGATGGCAAATGAAAAGCACCGACAGGTTGTAGCCAGAGAGCTTTAACTCGACGAGATTTGCATTTTTTTGCAATAGCCAATATCAACACCATTGAACGCTACGTCCTCAGGACAAGCGAATAACACTCCATGTCTTTTATGTTGAACCGTTGCATTGCGTCATTGCCCAATCCAGTATCCGAAATATATGAAGCTCAGCATTATGAGCTCTGATTTGTTTTGGACAAAAGGAGCGACTGGATTGATCCTTGACAGACATTCTATGTTGGTTTAGTTTGAAACGACATTAAGGGAAAAGAAACGTTGGCACAATCACTGATCCCGATACTTATGTAGAAGACGGTAACTCTTGAATTTATGCCAATAAAGTCGAACTTGTCCTCCTAACAATTTAGCAATAGGTATTGGATAAGCTTACTTCTCTTTCAACCTTCACTAATCAGCGAGCACAAATGTTGGCTTGGCTGTAGAGCAGTGTTCCTGCAATGCATGCTTCTGTCATCAAATTGGAGCAATCCCCCCATGCCAATCTTTTACATTAGTAGGATCTTGCCTTAGACGTGAAAACTTGGTTATTTTGATGTTGCTATTCTAAATCTTCAGATATTTAACGTTTTCGGTATCATTTAATTGTCAATGCTGGATTCTTTAGGTCGTGAACTAAACTATTTTCTCTCAATTCCTAACCAAATCAAGATCTTCTTAGATTTAAATTAGTAGGACAAGGAATACAGTAGGAATACTCCATGAGTCAATAATTTAAAATCCATAATAAAGACTTAAATGCTTATAGTCTTATTAAACAAAGGTTCTCCACTGTTTCATAATTTCTTCTTCCATCACGTAATTGCTTAGAAGAATAATCTAATAGGGGAATGATGGGACAAGCTTACGAACAAGATCAAACATCAACCATTGATAATACGGATTTAGGTAAAGAAAAAGAACCATCCCAAGGAATGCCACGACATATGATCCTGCAAAACTCCATAGGAAGGCTTCTCTCCACTCGTCATCCTCCTGGACATGATTAAAAGATGGCGGTGTCCCATGTTCCTGATTTGAGTCATCACAGCTTGTTAATGGTTTTCCACAAAGAAGAGGGTTACCTTCATAACTTGCTTCATCAAAAGTTCCAAATTGATTTTTTCGGTCTGGTGTCCTGCCTGACAAATTGTTATGAGCCACTCTAAAATTTGACAGGGCATAAAGCTCGGTTAGCTGCGGAGGGATGGGACCGGATAAGCCATTATAGGATAGGTCCAAACTCTCTACATTCTTCAAATTGGAAAACGTTTCTGGGATTGGTCCTGTCAAATGATTGTGCGACAAGTTCAAGGCTCGAAGTCCTGTCAAGTAGCCGACCTCTTGAGGAATAAAGCCCGTCAAATTGTTCTGCGAGAGATCCATTCCTGACATGAGTCCTAAAATGTGGCCCTTGTACAATTCCAATCTACTCTTTGTCATGAAGCTCACTTCTTCTAATTCAATCGTAGAAGCATATGGCGGAACTTCTTGGCCCTCCTCTGTTAAACTGCCTAAGGAAGCAAATATATCTGTAGATGCCCCATCATTTCCAAATGTCAAATCTTTCAAACAAAGAGGAATTTTTCCAGAAAGATAATTATTTGAGAGATCTAGTATGGTCATGTTTTTCAATAGACATAGATCTCGAGGGATTGAACCTTCGAAATTGTTTCCTTGCAGTAGAAGAACCTTCAATTTCCGAAGTGAAGCAATCCAGTTAGGGACTTCTCCAGACAAAGCATTACGTCTCAGATCCAGTGTGACAATCGATGAAGCTCTAGAAAGAAATTCAGGAAAATGCCCAACGAGATTGTCATTTGACAAATGCAAGAACCTCATAACTGTAACATTGACACATGATAGTATATTTGGCCCAAGGTCGATACGTGAAAGGTCTAAAAACAGGAGATGCTGTAAGTTGCAGAAGCTCAATGGTAAAGGACCTCCCAGTGAATTGCTCGACAACATAAGCCCAGTCAAGTATTGGATATCTCCAATCTGATGAGGAAGAGTTCCAGATAACGAATTACTACTTACATCCAAAACTTTCAATTTGGAGCTATTTGATATGTCAGGCGATATTTCCCCTGTGAAAAGATTGCTATCTAGATACAAGAATCTCAAACTTGACAACTTAGAATTCCTCGGCAGCATTTCACCTTGCAAATTGTTGCCTGACAATATCAATGCAGAAAGTAGGGAACAATTTTTAGCCAATGGCTCTGGTATGTCTCCTGTGAAGTTATTGTATGACAAGTCCAATGCCCTTAGGTCTTTCATATTGCTCATTGAGGAAGGGATTCTACCTTCCAATAAGTTGATCGACAAATTCAAAACTTGTAAATTCGGGAGGACATAACCAATCCAAGATGGAAGCTCTCCATCGATAACATTAGCGGATGCATCGAAGTGATACATGCCACCATGACTTAAATTAGCAGGCCAATGCAAAGCACCCGATAGATTGTTGTCATGGAGTGCTAAATATTCTAGATTTGCATTGTTGACCAATAGCCAATCTGGAAAGTTTCCTTTTATTCCACTGTGGCTGAGATCAACTGTTCCCAAGTCATGCTGTTCTTTCAAAAAGCCGGGAATCACGCTATCTGCGTCTTTGTTGAGAACACAATTTCTTAAAATAAAAAATTTCAATTGAAATGAAGGATACCAAGTGGGTTCTTCCGTATTTACTTCCAGACGATTACGGTTATCGAAGAGGAGGAATGTCTCAAGTTTAGAATCATTGGCCAAGGAAGCGAGTGAAAGTGAGCCTTCAAAAGCATTTCCAGAAAAGTCAATATGTTCAAGTGACTTGAGATTAGAGAGGACATATGAAGGAATGGCCTCGCTAAAGTTGTTATTTGAAACATCAAGCCGTTGGAGTAAGGTCAGATTGGAGAAGCACGAAGGAAGAGGGCCCCAAAATTTATTATAACTAATATCCAACTCTTCAAGCTTCCTTAGTCCGCACAAACCTATTGACGTGGACACGGCAACTATGAGTATATGTCATTAAATTGTACTTCGTATATCATCATGGTGTTGAGAAAGGAGGATAGAAAGAGTGTGCAACCTAATTTCTGAAAATAAAAAATGGAAAATTGGTAAGATGGAGCTTTGGAGTGGAGTCGAGTCAACACAACGCTTCATTTACACTATTCTTTGCATGACATTAATTACTTCTGAGTTTGACCAATTGGGTTGGAAATGAAATCTACAGTCGATATTATTTGTAGATTCATAGCGTAATTTTGAACGACAATGCAAAGTGATCCTCTGTTAAGTGCAGTGCGAGATCACATGCTCTTTTGGCGTAACTATAGTATTTTAGGGAATGGACAGCAATACTTAAAATGCGACAACATCATAAAGGTGATTTTTTTTTGCCAGTGCTCATAGTTAGTATATATCTATGTGCTTATTAAAATGTCACGCCTAAACATATTGTTTGTTGACAAGCCTGAATATCTTCTTTTTGTCCATTTATTCAACCATAATATATTTACATATGAGATAAATCATAAAAAAACGACAAAATATTACCATTAGGCCAATCAATAAAGCTAGTTAGGATTATGAAAGAAAAGATTTTTCATGTCAACATACTCTTGATAGCATAGTCATTATTGACACGCATTGTTTGTTGTTTATGGTAATACTTCTTGATTAAATTACATGTATAAAGGTAAGAACAATAATATATATATATATTTATTTATTTCTTGGTGAAATAATTTGTCTTACTGTACTGTCAAAATTGAAAGTATAGCTTAATTTAAAATGGGACATGTGCACTAGAAGTCCTAAAACTTGTAGCGAAAGTGCAAGTGAGTCCTAAAACTTGCAAAAAGTGCAAATAAGTCCTAAAACTTGTCATTTTCGTTCATTTTAGTCCCTCCGTTAACGCCGTCCACTCCGTCTAACAGAAAATGCTGATGTGGCTTATTTTATTATTATCTCTCTCCTACGTGGCGATTCACGTCAATGGCTGACTCCAATTGTTCAAAACGACGCCGTTTTGGAGAATCGCATGCCCCCAAAACGGCGTCGTTTCTCCTATTAATTAAAATAATTAATTTTAAATTAAATTTTTAAAATTAAATATTATTTTAAATTAATTTTTTAAATATATATTTATTAAGAAATTGCGAAAACTTTTATAATTTCTCATACTTTTAATTTAATTGATTTTTCTTCAAAATTTAAATTTAGATTTAAATTTTTTTAATTTTTACTTTAAAAATATAAAAATAAATATTTAAAATTAACTAATTTTATTTTTAAGTTAATTTTTTAATTATAAATTAAATTACATTTTATTCATAAATTTTTTAATATAAAAATTTTTAAATACATTTTCAAAAATTTTATGAATTCATTCTTTAATATATCCTTTATGACCTAATTAATTTTTTAAATTTAAATAAATTGTATTTTTTTTAATTTTTTAAAACATTTTAAATTAAAATTTCTAAATTTTACACATTTAAAAAAATTAAATTTTTTTATGAATTTTGTTTAATTTAATTTAATAAAATTATGAATTTCATTTAATTTAACAAAATTTAATTATAAAATTAGTTTAATTTAATTTAATTTAATTTATAAAATTAATTCAATTTCATTATTTAAAATTTAAAATATAAATATAAATTTATAAAATTTATAAAAGTTTCATTTTTTTAAATGTGTAAAATTTAGAAATTTTTAATTTAAAATGTTTTAAAAAATTAAAATTTATTTAAATTTAAAAAATTAATTAGGTCATATAGGATATATTAAAAAATGAATCGTAAAATTTTTGAAAATGTATTTATTAAAAACTTTATAAGTAAAATGTAATTTAATTTATAATTAAAAAATTAATTTAAAAAATAAAAATTAGTTAATTTTAAATTAAAAAATAAATTAATTTTTGATATTTTAAAAGTTAAAATTAAAAAACTTAAATCTAAATTTAAATTTTGAAGAAAAATTAGATAAATTAAAAGTATGAGCAATTATAAAAGTATTAGCAATTTCTTAATAAATATATATTTAAAAAAATTAATTTAAAATAACATTTAGTTTTAAAAATTTAATTTAAAATTATTTATTTTAATTAATAGGGAGAAACGACGCCATTTTGGAGGCATGCGACTCTCCAAAACGGCGTCGTTTTGAAGACTTGGAGTCAGCGATTGACGTGAATCGCCATGTAGGAGAGAGATAATAATAAAATAAGCCTCGTCAGTATTTTCCGTGAGACAGAGTGGACGCCGTTAACGGAGGGACTAAAATGAACGAAAATGACAAGTTTTAGGACTTATTTGCACTTTTTGCAAGTTTTAGGACTCACTTGCACTTTCGCTACAAGTTTTAGGACTTCTAGTGCACATGTCCCATTTTAAATTAATACAAGAATCTATATCTCCACAGTTGTGCATGTTGCCAGTGTTTTAGATTTGAAAAAAATAAAGGTTAAACTGAAAGATCTTCAAGATTTTGGATAAGAAAAAAATGAAAATGTAAAAATCAATCTAAACGTGTATGTCTATTAAGATTACTTTGTTTGAACTTTAATGTCATTTAATCTCTTAGGCTTCATGGCTTCGTTGAATTTATTTGCACTTGTATCCCCAAAGTTTGACCACCATTGTGGTTTGATATGTAAAATTTTAAATATTATTTGATTTTGATTCATGATTAACTTTTGCAATTAATTTGGTTAAGATTCCTGAACTGTATTTGAAATACTTTGGCATATTATTATTCAGACTGTTTTTATTTTTTTTTAGCAATAAGGCTCCTTGCCTCTGTTATGTTATCGCACAATTCTTTAGATTGGCCAGGGTAAAAAATTGCACAAAAGTAAAAGCACTGGGCATAAACTTCGATCTTCAAAGATCAACGATGAAAATTGAAATGATTCAGCACCTCCAAATTTACTCCTCTGATCGAAAAAAAGGGTTCTCAAAAATCGAACACTATGTATCAAGGTATGGTCTTCTATATTACTCGTACCTTCAAGCTGATTGGAAGACCAATTTTTGTCCTCCACTGAAGTTTGCTTGTACAATGAGGCGACCCTTTGTAGATAATTGTAAGATAGATCTAGCCACTTCAATTTCTTCAGGTGTAGCGTCCCGTTTATATCTGGTTATGGGAAGATCCATGCATGCATTATGGTTAATTAATTATCCACAGGTATCGGATATCTAACTATCTTTAATATACCAAGAATAAGTATGTGCTCACGATGAAGAGAATTAATTTATAGGCAGAAACCAGCTGGTCCAATATACCCAAACATAAAAAAAAGTTTGTCATGTGACTTTGTAAAATAATTTCATAAATTAATAGCTTGTAACTTTAACTGTATTTATCATATTCTGTTAACTTGTAAAGCTGAGATAGTGATGTGCTCCTCACGTTGCATTTTTTACTTTACATCTATGATTATCACGTGGCGCCATTCATGGTGTAGTATAATCTTGTGACTCACATATGATCTATAAGCATTAGTTTTGGCTTGCTCATGCAAGGCTATCGCCACCTCGTAAAATGGTGACCCAACCTCGAGCTACCCCATATCTAGGATCGCAGCCTCCTTCATGGCCTAATTGCAGACAGAGAGAGATGGTCGGGTAATGACAGCTTAAGCGTCTTGAGGTTCACATGAGTATTTATGGTGGGTTTGTGCATGAGAGTAGAAGTGAGAGAGCGAAAGAGACTAAAGGTGTCTCAAAATTTTTTAAATTTGCCAATTGTCCTAAACATTTGTATGAAATTCTAATGTAATATATCTGGCAAAGTGCTACTAGAAATTACTTATGGGGTGTGGAGTCATCAATGGCTATCCTATGTGATATGGGTGACGACCCAACGTGTATAATTCTTTATGGAACAATGTTGTTTTGCAGATTTTGCTAATTTTTTCTGTTTTCCCCCTTTATTTTCTTTTCTTTCCTTTTATGTGCCAGTTTCAGCTTCTTCAATAGAGAGCTCCTAATTATCGTTCATGGTGGCAAATTGTTTCGACCAGGGGAAAAATGGGCTTGGCTGGGGTTGCTGGGATCCAAGGGCTTTGAGCTTGGAGCTCTATAAAATCAGCAGCATTCTTATTATTTTTGGCATTTCTTATTCTCAACTTGTGGCAAAGATAAAAAAACGTGAAAACAATTAAAGATCCGTCTAAAATTTAGAACTAGCAAAAGAAATTTAAGGAAACCAAAGCTCTCTCAAGGTTTATTTGTAAGTCAAGAAAAGACATTTACCAATCTTTCACTACTCGCTAAACAAAATAATTCAACAGAAGAAGAAGAAATACTGAACAATAACGTTGAAGGACGATAAGGCGCTTGCATTAGCCAAAAGGGGAAAGGAAAAGACAAATTTTCAGGCACTAAAAAAGTCAGAGCTAAAAATAGCAAGATTCTTCAGCGCAGAGAGTGTGGAGTTTTGAAACCATTGTTTCGCCTTCTCAAGCCAAAGGGTCGCAGAAAGACAAAATTCGGGAGTACTTCATCCCCTACGCTTAGCTTCTATTTTTGGCTTTCTCAAATTTGGATACGTTCAAGAGAAGAGCAATGAAGCAAACAGATGGAGAGCGATGAAAATTTGAGCCCCTCATTAATCATTTGAGCGTGGATATAATTAAAAACCAAGTGAAGCCCACTAAGGTCAATATGGTCCGAACATTATTATAAGGGGTGTGTAAACAAAAGAGGGAGTGGAAAAAGCATTTATCTTGTCATTCTTATATTGCTATATTTGTAATATAATCTCTCGTTGCCCTTTCTAAATGTATGTAGATCAAATTGATTGAATTATGTAAATTTAATTGACATGTAATGTATTCTATTTTTCTACTTATGTTTGTTTATGTTCAATCACCTTATTTGTACAACACTAAGCTTTCCCTATCTAAATAGACCAGAGGTTGATCTGAAAAACTAATTTTCTTGCATGTCAATATGCTTGGGTAGAGTACTTTGGGATTCCGGGACCATTTTCTTTCACCTACTTGGAACGAGTCTATGCATCCATATGAATATAGATGTTGGAAGATGTAACCAAAATAGAAAATAAGATATGCAAATAATTATAAGAGAAAATAAGAAAAAAGAAATAAAGTAAATAAATGATAATATTCGTACTTATCGTCGTCTTGGAAATGAGTATAATAACTAATTTATGATATGTGCAATCAACTACTTTAAGAATTGAATCATTTGTGCAATCATGTGTTTGTCATTAATTTACTCAATTCACTTTTATGGTTTATAGCACCATACGATGACATTTTTTCATTGTTTAAACCATAATTGAAACAAGAAAAAAATGAAACAAATAACTGTGTATGAGAGAGAGAGAGAGAGATTGACCTGAGAGATGATTCCAAGATAAATCCAACTGTTGAAGTTCCTCCAGAGGAAGGAATAAAGATGCGTCAATAACCCAAGGCCGTGGCAACTCCCAGTCGCGCGAAAGGCTCAAACGTAGTTGAGTGACCCGTAAAGTGCCGTTATCGCACGCCACATTTTCCCAGCCGCAACAGTTTCCGTCGCTCTCTTCCCAAGACTGAAGAGAAGATCCATTCGGGTGGTTGAAGGCAGCCTTAATGTTGAGGAGTGCGTTCCTCTCTTCATCCAAGCACCCCATGCTTCTTCCACTTCCCATCAATGCCAACGATACCCAAGTCCACATGCTCAACAAAAGAAACTTCATGTTTATCTGTAATGGCTCTCTCTTTATGCGTTTTCTGTTTCTTCTGCTTCACCATGTGCAAACTCAAGAGGGGTCATCTACTCCATTTTATATGCGCAGACAGTCTTCCCCTTTTGAGTGATTATCACGGTTGGGCCAATTCCACGAAATGGATCGTGGGCAAACTCATATAGTCTGCTAGGGCCCAATTCCATGAAACACGCGATTGATATGATTGACTTGACCCATAGCTTCTCCAGAAGAGAAAAATCAAGATTATGAAATCCTAACAAAATTAGTATTAGCAAATAAAAAAAAGTGCCGAGGAATTACTCCGTAAATAAAATAGAGATAAGTAACTAAGGTTTGATATTGCTAGTTTTTAATGCAAGCATTATTTTGCCAAGAAATATCAAATGAATTAGCATTTGTTTGGACTCATTGAAGGAAAAATAAGGCAATTTTGAGCAATTTGATAAAGAGATCAAGACAACATTGGTCAGCGTTTAGTATATCTTGTAATTACTTTGAAGTATCAATCAATGCAAAATTGATTACAATCTACAAAAAAAAAATAGTCTCAAGTTCATGCAAGATGTAAATACCTTACTAGTCTTAAATAAATAAAGAATTTGACAGCCGTCCAAGCCATTGGGTTTTTTAAGGTGGATTCAACTGTGAGCAATGCATTCCTCTCTGGTCTCTCTTTCGAACTCCCCTATCAGCTTCCACTTCCCTCCAATATCAACACCACTTGAGTCTACGTGGACGTGTTCAACACAATGAAGGACACTTCGATTCTTATAGTGTTTAGTGGGCCATAAGTATGAGATTATGTGGAATCACTATCAAGTATCCTAAAAACTTAAATTATTAAATGAAGGCATGTATTATAATTTAACCTTTAACTTAAAGCGTGAAAATATGCGATTGAGGAAGCAAATAGGAGCCTAAAAGATTCAAACTTGCGACATTCTAGTTTTGATACCATGTAAGATTTTTGTGAGAATACTATAAACTATTCTAAGATGGTAAGTTATTAGACCGAAGCGTGATTTACTATTTAAAAATTCTAACACCCCTCTCCCATATAAATTGGACTTTGGCTTTAGCCTAAAGTATGGCAACATGTAATCGATGAGGCAAATAGGGCTATGGAAGATTCAAATTCAGGACCTCATAGTTTTGATATCAAGTTAGATTTTGTGAAACAATTGCCAATTGTATTATTTAAATATTTTAACACTCCCATACGCGTAGGTTAGATTTGAACTCAAGATCTCACTTTGATTGAGGATATTTATATTGGGTCTCAAAATATTAGCTCCATGGTTGTCATGTATCAATGACTTGCAATTTATATTAGAGTAATTTCTATAATGATGTTGGAATCTCAATTTAATAATTCATTGAGCATTACTACTCATTGAATTGTCACGGAATTGGGAGTTTCTTTCCTTTCATTTTTTTTTGTTGTGCACAATTCATGTCTAATTTCCTATAACACTTAAATTGAGTTGAAGGGAGACATATGATGGCAAATTTTTTTTTTTATAACCGAGGTATTCGGGCTAACTTGCGCATATCTAAACTATTTCTCGGGAGAGACTAGAACAGCAATCTACCGAATGACAATTCTTTTTCCTTTCACTTTTTGCAAATTCACGTCTAATGTCCTTCATGGGAAAATTTTGTTGGTAAAATTCATTCGATAAGTCGAATTTGATCATCTCAATTAATGCTTTCCAACGTGAAAGATCTACAAGTCCCGCATATCTCCATGTTAACTTGCTATCGACCCCGTCTCTCTCCTCAGCTTCCTTCGTAGTTTGTAATAACTTATTGAGTGGGGCGTCTCTCCATCCAAGTTCCAAGCACCCTGCATCAGTTTCCACTTACCTTTTTGACAGGGATGTCCATTAAAGAAAGTAAAGCGAAAAGACCTTGACTAAATTTATGTTTCTTTAATGAAAAAGCAACATGAGGGTGATGGAAATGAAAGTCGGTCCAGGCACTCAATTTTTATTTTTATCTCGATCGAATCTTGGATGAGATTTTGCTTCTTTACCCCGACACTTGGCCAACACTCCGAACGACGGTCAATGCAAGGCGGCTGGACCCTTGTCCTTTGCACCAATTTGAAAACGGATTGAAATTTTCTTAAATGTAGAGTAACTTTATCAGTAATGTTAACTATTAGATATATAGAACATTGGATTTTTGTGATGTAGTAATTCTTTTTATTTTTTATTTTTGTAAATTCACGTCTAATTTCCTTTCAAGATTAAAGTGGGTTAACGGAAAGGGATATATGATGGAAGTTCTTTTCTCCTTCCACTTTTGTAAATCTACATCTAATTTCCTTCGAGGTCTAAATTTGCTTGCAAATACTGGGGTCGATGTTAATGACTTTCCCTTGCGAAACTCCCACCGACGTCCACATTAACTCACAATCAACAACCAACACCCCCCCCCCCCCCCGGGGGCGGGGTCCTCTCCTCTCCTCTCCTCTCCTCTCAGTTTCCCTTGTGGTTTTGTAATTATTTGTTTGGATTTGATCAGCCTCCTCTATCAACTCACTCTCTCTCATCCACGCAAACCTGGAAATGTCATACTGTCGTGCATATCTCTTATACGAAGCTTCAAAACTCGACATATTTTAAGGTATTATTTCTATTTTTTTCTTCTCATTTTTCATTTGTGCCCTGCAGGACCCATATGTACTGGTCGATCATACTATTGCCTTCACTAGAGTTGTTAATGGTGGATATATCAACGTGCATTATCTTGATATATAGGATGCTTCGTAAAATACCAAGTGAAATATCATTATAAAAACAATCACATCGCTTTTAAAATAAACTAATCAAACGTAGTTTTATGATAGCGAAAATAATTAACAATGATTATTGTCGATGATGAATATATTCTATTGACTAATGTTTTAGCAGGTACAAGTAATTAATTTTAGATAAATATTTACAAGTTATTGATTTTAGTAAACAAACACACAAGTAGGTTTTAAAACTCAACATCTTTCGTTTTTTTTATAATTACAGTCCCTATTAGTCTGCAGGGTTTCTAACTTGGCAATAGAGTTAGGCTCGGGTCTAATTTATTTCCCATAGATAGTCTCACATTATTCAAATTCCATGAACATCAGTTGGGAGAGAACTTATTGAGTAATTTATAAGTGAATACCCGCTCCTAAGTAGTCACTACCTTGTGTGGTTACTCATAATATTTATTTTTGGAGCTAGTCAATTATTCCAAAGCTGTAAATTATTCCCTTACGATATTTTTTGCTGTTTATATACATCAGATTAATTGAGATTAGTTCAAGAGGACATTGTGATCTATTGTAAGATGAGATAGACTATACGGGCGAAATAAAGTAAATTAATTAAATCAATGGGTAGATTCAATTGAGACGATATGCTTGATCTATATTTTTCATTCATGGACAACACGAGTCATATGTTAACTTCCATAGCATATAAATGTATTCATGAGGGTCATGTACTTAATTTATATGAGCGCTCTTTCCCTTTCGAGGGATTATCGCGGTTAGTCTAACTCCACCACACGACCATCAGCGTGATTAGCGCGGTCGACTTGACTCGGAACTTCTCCAAAAGAGAGAGATGAAAAAAAGATAAAGTAAATATTATAAAATGATAAAGAATGAGTCTTTGCATCTCAACAACAAAAAGTTACCATTGATTTCAACAAATAAAAGAAAAGTATGTTTTTAGGTATCACTACATAAACAATAAAAAGATAAGATAAATAAGTAAAAATTGATGTTGCAAATTTTTGGTACCGGTATTGTTTCATAAAAAAATGAAAAAAATGAGTATTAATTTAGACTTATAGAAAGAAAAGTAAGTCATTTTCAATCAACTTAATCAAGCCAATATTGATCGATTTTCAATATGTCTAATAATTAACTTGAAGTATCAATGACTGCAAAATTGATTGACTATCAATGTTCAGAATTATATAGATTATAGTCTTGAACTCATGCAAAGTATGAAAATCATGCTGATATTAAATAAAAATCTTTTTAATCGCCGTGTCCCCCGTAGAAGAAAACCCATGCGGGTTGTTTAAGGCATACTTTATTCTTGAGCAGGGAATTTCTCTTCAGTCTCTCCTTCCAGGCAAGCTATCATTTTCCACTTCCCTCCAATATTTGACACCACCCCAGTCCAAACGCACATGGACAGTTAAAATGAAGGACGCTTTGTTCTTTTTTTTTTTTTAATGAGAAACTATTATATTAGTAAAGTTGCTTGGGCTATTCATTTATAAATAGTAAGAAAGTTCGGCATAATAGAGGTTCGTGGTTGAGCCACACCGTGGCAAAAGTGCATTCTTTTCGCTTCCTATAAAATTACTTGTAACATACTAATTTGGTAAAGGAGCTTAATTTCTTATTTAACATTGATGTTCCTAAAAATTCAAAGTAGATTCATATAATATATAGAGGTTATTGCAGAATTAGCTATTATATGTTGATTACTACATAATGACTTAATTATTCATGTTGACTCATAAAAATTTTAAAAAAAAATGAAATATCTTCATATTGACCGTTAAAAGACATGTTCTTATATTGATTAAATATTTTGCAATATATACGTGTTGTATATAAATTCTCTCACTAATCTTAAGAAAGTTTGCAATATATAAAGCTCGCAAAATCCGATAACTTTCATCTTATGTATTCACTTGAACAGGGCTTTTGTGTCTCATATGATGTGGGAAGTTTTGCACTCAGTGTTCGTCTTAATTACCTTTTGTCCTCACTATCATTGTTGTTGTCATTATTGTCTTTTGTTGTGGTCATCGCAGTCGCTGTCGTGGTGGTTGTTGCAACTGTTATTGTTGTTACGATGAAAATGTGAGTTCTTGAAATTAATGTAGGTTATTGACCCTGATCATTTATCACATTCTCAGTTGCACCTTTCATGCTAATTGCAATTCCTAAATCTAGGTAATGACCATGACATTTGGTATCTAATATCTAAAAGAACCTTTGATCATTATTGAGTATTAGGTTGAGATTGTTAAAGGCCGTGAAATTCCAAGCCATCATGTTATTTTTGCCTAAGACGATTAATTTCCTTAAGAGTTACTCGATTTGATGACTTTCTCTCTAAAGACTTGAACATATTAGATGGGTATTTTTCAGAATGTTTCAACTGGGTTTCAATTAGTATCACCTCTTTGTTGATCTACAAAACACTAGCGGATTCTCTCAGGTGACTTCTATTTAATAATGTTTAAAATTAAAAACAAACTTCCAATTGATTACTACTTGTGTAGTTTATATTGGGAGTTTTCCAACATTGCTCAGGCCATGCCGTCACGGTGTAAACCACTATTTGTTGGTGTAATCGTTGGATATATTAAAATTACCGATTAAAGAAATTGTATAATTCTATTAATTTTTTTCAACTAAACATGAGGAAATAAAATGAATAAAATGATAAATTGATATATATATATATATAACCATACAAATCTTTATGTTGAAATTAACAGTTTGACTCAATATGTCATGTTCTATTTTGTTCACCAAACCTAAATTGTCTTGAATGTTCAAATGGCTGCCTCATCGCGTAGGGATTCATGAATAATATCACCAAGTCATTTGGTCATTTGTCATTTAATCCGCGAAATGCTTTACATTTTCTAATAGGGATGTCCACTGTAGCTTGACCTAAATTTCTCTTTAAGTCATTTAAGTCATTGGCGATGACTGCTAGGAACTACTTTGCTTTTTTCTTTTTTCTTTTTTGTATAGGGATGTCTATTATAGAAAGCAATAAGACCTTGACTAAATTATAATGTGAAAGCAAATACGAGGACAATGGAAAAGAAAGTGGGCACTGTAACTCGATTTCTCTTTCCATCTCGAACTAATTTTGTATGACTTTTTTCCTCTTTACCCCGACAATGTGCTAGACTAACGCTTCTTTTCTTGGTTAAGCACTTGGCCGATACTCCGAAGATTGCGCAGATTTGAAAAAGGGATTGCAATTTTCTAAACTTTGGAATAACTTTATGTGGTAACGTTAACCTCATATTCAAGATCAAAAGAGAGAGGGACTGTTGACACCTAAATTTCGGTGAAAAGTAGGGATTTATTTTAATCCCTAAAAAAAATGAGTACTTTTCATTTAGTTTTAAGAGTTGCATGTAGATTTAATTAAGTAGGTTCGTGCATGGAAATCGTGTAATCGGTAAAATTGGGAATATTACGATTTGCGATTATAGCCAAATATTTATGGATTTTCAAACAAATCTTTTTAGATTTTATCGACTTTTCCAGCACCCAAGCTTGTGAAGCGTCCGAGTATTGAAATATTGGGAATATTATCTATATATTCGGTCAAATCCTTGGGGTCAAATCTCCCAAGAAATTTGACCGAATGCTTGCAAAAGGATGCCTAAGTGTTGATACGAAAGGGGAGATAAGCAAAAGAGAATTTTGGTCAAATCTTCTAAAGATTTGACCAAGATCCTTTTGTCCCCTTTATAAAAGGGGGAAGACTTTTCTGAAAAAATGCAGGGGGGACTTTCGAGGCCAAAAAGCAAAAGAGAAGACTTGACTTTTGCAAAAATAAAAATAAAGAGCATACAGTATACACACGCACACATAGAGACGAGGGGGGGGGGGAAGTTTCTGGGGTCTTTCTTCGCGGGGAGAGAGAGAACACGAGGGAGGCCGAGAGAGCGAACAATCAAGAGAACATCTCGACGAGCTCGTGATTTCCTTGCTCTCGCCGGTGAGTTGCCGTCGTGGGCGTTTTTCTCTCGTTCAAGTTTTTCCCGATGATCGCGGCCGGGGAGTTCTCGCGGATGAGGATAATTTTGGCTTGAGTTAGCTCGTACGGCTTTTCTCCGCCATCCCCGAGCCGCGTAGGGAATTTTCCTGGTTTCCCTTCCCTATTCTTTTTTTCTTTTTGTCTGTTTTTGCTGTCCTTGGAGATCGAGTGATATGAGTTTTGAGCCGATTGCATTATTTCGATTGATCTTTGCTTGTGACATCGATTTTGTTGAATTTTGAGTGCATTATCAGGATAGATCTTGACCTCCTTTAATCCCGTGAGCAAATATCTTTCACCGCGTTTCATTCATTTGACAATTTGCTTGGATTTTTTTTGCTGTGATTTGGAATTTGTTTTCGTGCGAAATTTGTTGTTGTTTTATGTGCGATGACGACCCTGAGATAGTCGCCGGTGAGTTAGTGGTGCCGCCGATCATGTCTGATTGACGCGGAAAGGAGAAACGCCGCCGAGATTTTATGTTTGTTGCAGGAGGAGTCGCTCAGGGAGAGTCACACAGGAGCAGTGCAAGGAAGAAGAAGGTGCACAGGAGCAAAGGACATGTGGGCTCACGCAAAAAAAAAAAAAAAGAAGGAAGCAAGAAGCTGGACTGGGCCCATCGCGAGCCCAGTCCAGCCCCTTCTCCTTTTCGCGGGCAGGCCCCTTCCAGGGGGTTCACGTGGGTTGGGCGGGGTTCGGCCGCCTGACCCATTTCTTTTCTTTAATACTTATTCTGTTATTTTTATTTTAATTCGTTTTTTATAATATTTTTATAATAAAAATAATAAAAAATGAAAAAGTAGAAAATTTTTGCAAAAAAAATCTTTCATTATGTCAATTTGCATGTTTTTTCATGTTAGTTTTTGGTTAATTTGTTTGATTTAGGCAATAGGTTTTATCAATTGGAATTGATTTTCTAATTCGCAACCGCATTATCAATTTTTTTATTTCGTCTATAAGGCTTTAGACGAGGTAATAAATTGAGCGGGAATGGAATTGATATTTTGATCTTTAAGGCTTAAGATCAATTTATTGATTCTATCTGCGAGAATTTCTTTGTTTTGATGTTATTTCCCTTTGAATGAATCTTGTTTATTTGAATTGCATGTTGAATTACATTTTCATGTTTAGATTAAATCACATTTAGGTAATATTGCATAGCATGATTAGATTGCATTTTAGTTATTGCATGCTTATATTAGATTTTTCAATATTTTATTTCCAATCCAATAGAATAAAAGATCACATGCATGTCTTTTCTTCTTAATTTGCATTACTAGTCATTGTACGACATTTAGTTTAGGCACATTAAATTGCATTTCACTTAGGAATTGCATTAGATTTCATATCGTTACATTTAGGAATCTAGAAATCATGTTAGGTTAGGTTGTCATAATTAATTAGTTTAATTAATTCTGAATTTCATTAAATAAATAAGAAAATGCTAAAAAAAAAACCTTTTTGCATGTCATTTAATTACTTTAGTTAATTAGCATGTCATGTAGTCTAGATTAATTTAAAATTGCATATTTTACAGCATGTGAGGTAGATACATTTCATTACATGCATCGCATATTAGAATAGTTTGCATTTAAAAGTGAAAATCGAAAAAAAAATCATTTGCTTTGCTTATTGATTTGTCTCTTTGAGCATTTAAATAATTGTTTGCGCACCCGCGTGATCATCGTGTAAGTTAGGGAATAAAATCAATTCAAGCCGCCTGCAAATTATTTGGAAATAGAAGAAATAGGTTCTCAAGTCCCCGAATTCAAAATTTCTGGTTTGTAGGAGTAAAATACTACTCCCAGTATTTTACATGGGTTTCTAATCGACCCACCATAAATAGATTAATGGCGACTCCAATTGAATGCAAATTGAAACCTAAGTCGTGAATTGATATGAGCTTGGGAGAGCTCGAGCTAAATTAGGTGTAGCAATCCATTAGCCTAACCCCTAGGTGGTGCACCTTCGGGGAGGTCGCGACAGCTTGGCAACTCCGCTGGGGACTTGGTTCAAAGAACTTTAGTAGACTTAGGCCTTTCTTCTTATTTTCAAATAAATTTTGCTTGGTAGTGAGATTTCATTTATGTTCATAACCCGTGTGTTGATTGTTTTTGCAGGTTGATTTTTGTTTTAAGTATTTAATTGCTTTCTTTGAAGTGTTGTGTGATATTAACTGTTGTGCATGCTTTATTGCTTTAGCACTACACATTGACACACACAACCCGCCGCCGGACCTGGGCTGCACTAGGATAACTTAGGATGGTGTTAGGTTGGATACAACTTCGACCGCGAGGCCGCGTAGTAGAGGTTGCCCAACTTAACCCCGAAAACTTTCCTTCCTGGTGCCAAGGGTGTTTGCTTCTGCTCGCGAGGCTGCGTCGCATTGGGGCATCACCTTTTGGCTGAGCCGGAGTTGCAAGGGCTTTGATTTAGTACGCGAGGCTGCGACTAGTCATTCCACCCTTGTAGCTCCACTTTGCTAAGCCTTTTTAGAATAGAAATCGAGCCGCACCTTTCATGTGCATGTCTATGTGTTTGCTTGATTGGAAAGTAAGTTTTCTATTTTATCCTCCTGCAATTTATTTCTTTATTTTGTTCGGTCCATGACAATTAGGTGAGTCGAGTCACATTCTATATACAATGGGAAGATATGATATTCGATCCATTCCTCCTCCGAAAGCTGAGCTCAAACAATGGTAAGGTAAGCTAGATGGCCGAATCTATGAGAAAAGCGGAGGAACTTGAGGAGCAAATGAAGAAGGTGGCTAGGGAGAATAGGCAATTGTGTCGAGCATTAGCTTCCCATTTGTATATAGAACAAGCTTAATAAAATGCTTTTGAGTTATTTGTTTCGAGTCTTTATTTTACGTTGAGTCATTTTCATTTGTTTTGAGTATTTGTCTTATATTTCATGTAAAGTGAATTTCATAAATGAATATAAGAAGGTCTTTAGGTCATTGTCATGGACCAATTATTCTGTCTCCTTTTTCGTGCGCTGTGCTTATCCTTGTCATTTTTCGTTTGAAGCCACGTTCACCCATTATCACAAGATCAAGAGCAAGAGCAAGGATGGCCGACCAAAATGAACAAAATCGTGTTGCCGTGCTTGAAACTGAGATGAAGACAGTCTTGAATGTCCTCGAGAACCTCTCTAAACAAGTTGTTTATCTAAACACAAGCATTTCCACCCTGTCTGCATCCATTCAACCGAAGGTCGAGGTCGTGCTGCCTAATGACTTTGCTCCGACTGGGCTAATGGATAGAGGAAAGAATGTTGATGTCGGCACTTCCTTGATCGAGGATGAAGCAATCCTGACTGATAATATTCCTCCGGCCATGACTGATAAAGCCGGGGCATCTTCTGAATTACCAAGGAGTGATGAGGCTAAGCGCATTGCTAAGCTTGAGGAGCAAATTCGACAAATGCAAGGTTTTCAAGATCAATTCCCATGAGGTATTGCTCATATTGCTAGGGTCCAGGTCCCTAAGAAGTTCAAGGCACCAGAGTTTAACAAGTATGAAGGCCTTTCTTGTCCTAAGGTCCATTTGCAATACTACACGATGAGGATGGCACCGTATGCTGACAACGTGCCGCTCATGATCCACACTTTCCAGGATAGCTTAACCGAACCTGCCTTACAGTGGTTCGTGGTGAAGAAAATCAGCTTGCTTGAGACTTGGGAGGATTTATCTGATGCTTTCATCCGTCAATACAAATTTAACATGGATGTAGCCCCGTCACGTGAGGATTTGATTGGCCTCGAGAAAAAGAAGACTGAGGCTTTCAAGGCTTATGCCATGAGATGAAGAGCTGTGGCTGCGCAAATCACCCCCGAGCTGACTGAAAAGGAGATGCTAGACATGTTTATGAGGTCTTTGCCATTTGAGTTCCGCAATCGAGTCTTCGGATCTCGTTTTGAATCCTTGGCTGAGTTGATTCCTGTAGGAGAACGTATTGAGACCGCTTTGCGTGATGGTTGGGCTATGGAGCAGGCTACCTCTTTCAAGAAATTTGCTTTTAAAAAAGATAAAGAATTTGCATCTGAAGTGAATGTGGCATACTCACAACCGAGCTCTGGCGGACCTTCAAATATCCATGCCCCTACAAATCGGCAGGTTGGGGGCCGATCATTTGCACCTCGTCAGTTCAACAGGAGGCAATTCACTCCCCTTCCGGGGCCTTTATCTGAGGTTTTACCTGTTTTGCAAAAGAAGGGTTTGCTTTCTCAGGAGCCAAAGCGTCCGAATCCTAAGAAATTCCACAACTTTAATGCTTCAAAGAGGTGCGATTATCACATGGGTGAAGTGGGGCATTCAACTGATGAGTGTTTCACCCTGAAACACAAAATTCAGGATCTTTTGGATACAAAGGTGTTCACCTTCAGCGTCACTCAACCAAACGTTGAGAAGAATCCTCTTCCGGAGCACGAGGGGAGCGTCAATGCAATTCTTGAGAATGAGTCCCAGGAGGAAATGGGTGCCGGCCCACATGAGTAATTTATTCCTGCTTCCCTCCCCTGCGAGGGAGTCTCTTTCATTTATCGCTTTCCTAGGATTTTTCGTTCTTTCATTTGAATTCTGCAATTTCTTTTCCATAAGTGTAATTCATTCTGAGTTATTCAATAAAATCATCATTTTTGAGGCATGATGAGGTACACCAAACCAACTTGGTGACGATATCCAACAACTAAAAAGAATCATCCAAGGAGAATTCTGAGGGTTGGGCTTCTTCATGTTTTCTTGTTCAAAAATTAAAAAAAATTGCTTTTAAAAAAATAAAAAATAAAAAAAGACCTCTTTGTTTCATGTGGGAAATAATTTGCGAATGTTAACATGCAGAATTGTAGGGGCATTTCTCCAATCTGGAGGAGACATTGTATTGATAAGTAATACAAATTTCACAAATTTTAGATTTCATTTAGAGCCATGTTCATGCACGTTTTCTTTTGGTGCAGGGGGCAGGAAAAAATGCGACATCAAAAATTGATTTTCCATGGTGATAAGTCGTGTTCATACCCAAGAGTAGTCAATGAACCTTCATTTCTGACAACTCTCTTGCATTTGATATAATGATATTTTTGAGTTAAATGAATTATTATTGTTCACATTGGCAAAAAAGGTTTTTGTTTGATTGAGAATGCTAAGCAAGATGCATCGGGATGACGAAAGGCAAGCCCTATCCACACACAGTCTCTTATTTATACAGTTGTGAGATGAGCGTACAAAATTCCATGGCTGCAAGGCGAAGAGTTCTCTCGTGAAAGGTACAATGACTGAAATGATGGGAGGCGGTTCATTTCTCTATCCCAAACACTAAAATGACCCATTGATTGCCCACTTTGAGCCTAAACACTTGAGGAGTTTCATTTCATATTACCCCTGTCAAAAATCACCCCACATTAGGGCAAACTGGAAGTATGTTTGCATTATTGATGTACAAGGAGAAATGAATAGAAACTTTCTTGCTTTCACTTGCATCAATCTTTGAGCGTTGCTTTTACATGTGGAACCGAGTATTAAATGAAGTGCCTTAGGGATGATGAAGAGCATTTATTCTTATATCCTAAACACTCTTATCCTTTGTTAGCCACTTTGAGCCCATGATTTCATTTCAAATTAAACCACGTTGGTGAATATCTCTTACACTGGGGCATTGTAGCAGAATACAAGCATCCTCACACCAAGGTCAGATGCGTCAGTCTAGTCCATTAAAAAAGAAAAAAAAAGGCAAAATGGGGCATGAAAAAGCAGTGTGCCTGGTAAAAGCAAGGCCAATGCCAAAATTCAAAAGAAAATGGAAGGAACTTAGGGGCAAGGAAAAAGCAGTGTGCCTGGTAAAAGCAGGGCCGATGCCCATAGAAGTCAGAGCCAAAGGCTCAAGTCTGCAAAAAAAAAAAAGTCGACCTTCAATGTGTCCAGATTCTAAGAGATGCTGAATGGGGGCAATCTTGTCAATAATCCCTGGTGAATTTGACGTTATATATCATCCCCAGTAAATTAAAGTCTGAGACTCGAAAGTTAAGCTTGAAGAAAAATTCTCAGTTTTTCATTCCATACACACTTTTAAGCCAAGTCTGCAAAGTCTCTTCTGATTAGGGCACTTGAATTAATGTGAGGTTCCTAATGTGTTAAGCTTAGCTTTAAGAAGTGCGAGCAAGACTGTTTCTATTGCATTTGCAGGGTCCTTGACTTGTAAACCTGGCGACATTTGTTGAAGACTTTCTTTCTAAGCCTTGACTCAAAGAGTCCCCTTTGCTTAACCATTGACCAAGCCCAAATTACAGTCCTGTTAAAGACCTCCCTGATTGGTAAGATTGTACCACTTGCAAGAGTACTCGGATCTTTGTTGACATGATGATAATGAAACTGAGTGTTTCAGCTATTCCTTCATTGGGGCAGAAAGTCCTTCTGAATGAGAGTGAGCGAAAAGTCCTTTATGACTGAATGTCTCTTGTCTCAAAGAATCTCTCAAATATGAATTGCATTTTATGATGAAGCAGATAATTTGATGATGTGATTATCCCTTCAGGGATCAAGAATTCTGAATGCATGTACTTCAGTCTACGTGCATGTTGACTATGTGCAGGTACCGACAGAGTTGTATCGGTGTCTCATCTTGAGAGCCTGTGGCGATGTACAGGTCTCCCAGCTTAAGTTCATTTTGAGTCCCTACGGCGACGTATAGGGACTCAAGTTTAATCAGGTATCCTTCATTGTTTTGCCTCTGTGGTGACCGAATTAAGGTTTCGGGCCTCAAGCAATTCAGGTATCTTTCATTGTTTTGCCTCTGTGGTTACCGAATTAAGGTTTTGGGCCTCAAACAATCTAGGTATCTTTTACAATTTTGCCTCTGCGGTGACCGAACTAAGGTTCTGGGCCTCAAGCAAACAAATCAGGTTCTTTCACTGTCTTTCTTTTGTGACCGAAGCAAGTGCTCGGGCTTGAGAGGATGGTTTCAAAGCTCACACATACCTTGATCTACCGTTCCAACCAGGTAAGCAATCTCAGGTATGTTCTTTTTCCTTTTCATTTATACATACCATAATTGCATTTTTTTTTATAAAAAAAGAGGCAAAAAAAGAAAAAAATGAGAGTTAGTCTCAACAAAAACATCATGCATAACATTTGCATAATCAAAATTTAGGTATCAATTTGTCTTTGAATGCAACCTCTGTGAGCTCACTTTCAAAGAGGGGCAGCTGTTGACACCTAAATTTCGGTGAAAAGTAGGGATTTATTTTAATCCCTAAAAAATGAGTACTTTGCATTTAGTTTTAAGAGTTGCATGTAGATTTAATTAAGTAGGTTCGTGCATGGAAATCGTGTAATCGGTAAAATTGAGAATATTGCGATTTGCGATTATAGCCAAATATTTGTGGATTTTCGGTCAAATCTTTTTAGATTTGTTCAACTTTTCTAGCACCCAAACTTGTGAAGCGTCCGAGTATTGAAATATTGGGAATATTTTCTATATATTCGGTCAAATCCTTGGGGTCAAATCTCCCAAGAAATTTGACCGAATGCTTGCAAAAGGATGCCTAAGTGTTGATACGAAAGGGGAGATAAGCAAAAGAGAATTTTGGTCAAATCTTCTAAAGATTTGACCAAGATCCTTTTGTCCCCTTTATAAAAGGGGGAAGACTTTTCTGAAAAAATGCAGGGGGGACTTTCGAGGCCAAAAAGCAAAAGAGAAGACTTGACTTTTGCAAAAATAAAAATAAAGAGCATACAGTATACACACGCACACAGAGAGACGAAGGGGGGAGTTTCTGGGGTCTTTCTTCGCGGGGAGAGAGAGAGAACACGAGGGAGGCCGAGAGAGCGAACAATCAAGAGAACATCTCGACGAGCTCGTGATTTCCTTGCTCTCGCCGGTGAGTTGCCGTCGTGGGCGTTTTTCTCTCGTTCAAGTTTTTCCCGATGATCGCGGCCGGGGAGTTCTCGCGGATGAGGATAATTTTGGCTTGAGTTAGCTCGTACGGCTTTTCTCTGCCATCCCCGAGCCGCGTAGGGAATTTTCCTGGTTTCCCTTCCCTATTCTTTTTTTCTTTTTGTCTGTTTTTGCTGTCCTTGGGGACCGAGTGATATGAGTTTTGAGCCGATTACATTATTTCGATTGATCTTTGCTTGTGACATCGATTTTGTTGAATTTTGAGTGCATTATCAGGACAGATCTTGACCTCCTTTATCCCGTGAGCAAATATCTTTCACCGTGTTTCATTCATTTGACAATTTGCTTGGATTTTTTTTGCTGTGATTTGGAATTTGTTTTTGTGCGAAATTTGTTGTTGTTTTATGTGCTATGACGACCCTGAGATAGTCGCCGGTGAGTTAGTGGTGCCGCCGATCATGTCTGATTGACGCGGAAAGGAGAAATGCCGCCGAGATTTTATGTTTGTTGAAGGAGGAGTCGCTCAGGGAGAGTCACACAGGAGCAGCGCAAGGAAGAAGAAGGTGCACAGGAGCAAAGGACATGTGGCCTCACGCAAAAAAAAAAAAAAAAGGAAGGAAGAAGCTGGACTGGGCCCATCGCGAGCCTAGTCCAGCCCCTTCTCCTTTTCGCGGGCAGGCCCCTCCCAGGGGATTCACGCGGGTCGGGCGGGGTTCGGCCGCCTGACCCGTTTCTTTTCTTTAATACTTATTCTGTTATTTTTAGTTTAATTCGTTTTTTATAATATTTTAATAATAAAAATAATAAAAAATGAAAAAGTAGAAAATTTTTGCAAAAAAAAATCTTTCATTATGTCAATTTGCATGTTTTTTCATGTTTTTTTTTGGTTAATTTGTTTGATTTAGGCAATAGGTTTTATCAATTGGAATTGATTTTCTAATTCGCAACCGCATTATCAATTTTTTTATTTCGTCTACAAGGCTTTAGACGAGGTAATAAATTGAGCGGGAATGTAATTGATATTTTGATCTTTAAGGCTTAAGATCAATTTATTGATTCTATCTGCGAGAATTTCTTTGTTTTGATGTTATTTCCCTTTGAATGAATCTTGTTTATTTGAATTGCATGTTGAATTACATTTTCATGTTTAGATTAAATCACATTTAGGTAATATTGCATAGCATGATTAGATTGCATTTTAGTTATTGCATGTTTATATTAGATTTTTCAATATTTTATTTCCAATCCAATAGAATGAAAGATCACATGCATGTCTTTTCTTCTTAATTTGCATTACTAGTCATTGTACGACATTTAGTTTAGGCACATTAAATTGCATTTCACTTAGGAATTGCATTAGATTTCATATCGTTACATTTAGGAATCTAGAAATCATGTTAGGTTAGGTTGTCATAATTAATTAGTTTAATTAATTCTGAATTTCATTAAATAAATAAGAAAATGCTAAAAAAAATACCTTTTTGCATGTCATTTAATTACTTTAGTTAATTAGCATGTCATGTAGTCTAGATTAATTTAAAATTGCATATATTAGAGCATGTGAGGTAGATACATTTCATTACATGCATCGCATATTAGAATAGTTTGCATTTAAAAGTGAAAATCGAAAAAAAAAATCATTTGCTTTGCTTATTGATTTGTCTCTTTGAGCATTTAAATAATTGTTTGCGCACCCGCGTGATCATCGTGTAAGTTAGGGAATAAAATCAATTCAAGCTGCCTGCAAATTATTTGGAAATAGAAGAAATAAGCTCTCAAGTCCCCGAATTCAAAATCTCTGGTTTGTAGGGGTAAAATACTACTCCCAGTATTTTACATGGGTTTCTAATCGACCCACCATAAATAGATTAGCGGCGACTCCAATTGAATTCAACTAAGAATTGAAACCTAAGTCGCGAATTGGTATGAGCTTGGAAGAACTCGAGCTAAATTAGGTTTAGCAATCCATTAGCCTAACCCCTAGGTGGTGCACCTTCGGGGAGGTCGCGACAGGGACGGATAGGCAGAAGTGGAAAGAAAAAAAAAAAGAGGACAACAAATCCAGATTGTCCAGTAACGTCTGTGGCGAGCCATCAACTTCTTAATTTATCTCCTCATAATATTAGAGAATCTCAATTCTCAAATAGTGGTTTGGCGACCCACTTGTGATGAACTTCAAGTGAGATTCAATATATTGCTAAGTGAACAAGTGTAACCCTCCTCAAGCTTAGCCTTAATGCTTTACTCGAACTTTTCCAAACCTTACTAATTGTAACTTGATTTCTCATTTATTATTAATTAAAAAAATTATAATTTCACTAATCTATTCTAGGTTGGTTAGGAGCCAAATAAGGCATGAGAGGCAGCCTTAGTCTGCGAAACAAAGAGTTTGGGTTTCGTGGCTTGGTTACATACGCTAAACTTGTCTAATGCTTGTTAGCAGTACCTTTTATTTTTTAGGGGAGAAAAGGGGTTATTTTATACAATCTTCTTCTACATTGGTTGAATAAAGGAGTTCAATTCTTTATAACATTGGAGTTGCTAAAAAAATAGTAAAATTGATTCATGAGACATATAAAGAGTCTGTTGCTAAATTATTGTAAGGGTACAATCATGCCTAAAAGGAAGGTTCGAGCTATTCAATAGGAATTTTTTTTTATGTTTGAGCATTCACTAATTACTTAATTATATGTGTTGACTATTGAAAAATAAATAAAATGAAATCTTCAAGTATCGAAATTAAAGAAACGTGCTCTTATTGTATCAGTTAAAGCCATAGCAGTATATGTAAATTGCATTATATATCTCGAAAAGTTTTGCCAAATCTATTAAGCTTTCAATAACTAGTATTTGTACTTATACACAAGAAAGGTCTGTTTATATCACTATGCCAATGGTGAGTCTCTCATCCCTAGTTCTAGAGAGGTGGATTTAAAAGAAAAATCGAAGAATGAATAATTGGATTGGAAGTCTTAAAATTTTCATGAAAATGTGATTAAGTCCTAAAACCTATAAAAATATAATTAAGTCTTAAAACTTATTAAGTTGGTTCAATCAAATTTCTCGGTTAACTCTGTCCAACTTGACTAAAAGAAAAAAATTCTAATGTGAATGTTTTTTAATTATGTTTTATCCTATGTGGCTTTTTAATATTATTGTTATTTAGATTACAAAACTAAATTTAAAAAGGAATGGGAGAGAGAGAGAGAGGGAAGGGCTATGCGAATAGGGCTACAAGCCCTCGTCAATAAGTTGATAAGCTTTAGGATTTGATTATTTTTTTTTTACTAATTTTCAGAATTAATTGCACTTTCACAATAAGTTTTAGGTCCTCAAGTGTACTTATTCCAATAAACAAATAAGAAATAGTAAATAAAGAAA
Source organism: Melaleuca alternifolia (assembly GCA_019926035.1). Classification (NCBI taxonomy): domain Eukaryota; kingdom Viridiplantae; phylum Streptophyta; class Magnoliopsida; order Myrtales; family Myrtaceae; genus Melaleuca; species Melaleuca alternifolia. Next base: position 481,356 of record JAGKPW010000431.1, on the reverse strand, counting down.
AATAAAAACAATGAAAAGACTCGAAGTATCATAATGGAAAGGGCCTTGTCCATTTCACTAAGCCCAGACCTGATACGCAAGAGCAGGCCAGGCCATACCATGCACATGAGAGGAAGCACCAGCCCTGAGATCAAACCCCTTTAACCCACATTCTCATTAAGCCAGTCCAATTTTCTCCCGATTCAGCAGCTTCTCATACCATGGTGGCTCGCTCCCCATCGCCCTCAAGCCACCGGTGGCCACAGAAATCACAGAGAGAACATCCGCAAAGCACAGAGCACAAGCACAGGGGGGAGCTCGGGGTAGAGGCTCACTGACAACCACTGGTAGCTGCTCGATCGCCACCAGTTCCGCTGTAGTAAACAGGCGCTGTTCGCCCCTATTTCAGAGCCATCGCTGCCGAAGTACACAATCTAGGTCTATTCCTCCCTTTTGACAGTTCTAGATCCCGGCGTCACTGTCCATTACGATCTTTCTTCTTCAGGCGTTCGTCAGTCTCGACCGGTGACGGCTCTAGCAATGTATCCCTCTTCCGATCTTGTTTCAGTGCATGTGTCCTCCAAATTTGTCGATTTGTCTTTGATCATGTTTATATGAACACCTCCCTTTACATACCTCACCGGTTTGTGGATTATTCTGTCCGGGGCACGTCGAATTTCATGTTCATCAGGCATTCGATGTTTTGCTCATGTGAATTCAGCGTTGATTTGCTTCGGTCATTTGTCAATCTGGGGGTATTTTAGTGCGAATTTGCATGGATCATTTGACGTGTCGACCCTAAGATACGATCACTGTAACGTTACTCGCCGGTCGAGAACCATCATGCATGAGGCCAGTCCAATCTCGGTCATTCTCTGATTAGCTTTAAGCTTTGCTTGTCTACTTGCTCCTGTAGATGTTGAGATCTTGCCTTTCGCCTTGGGTTTATGCACACCGGATTTGATTTGCGCAAGAGAGAAGGCGAGTGTGAATCAGAGTATTCTCGAGAGTTCGGAATCTGCTTTCCTGGTATCGTTGTTCTGAAAGAGCATATATCGTTAATTAGCCAGCATTGTTTGAGTTCTCTTCTATTTCCTTGGCGGTGGATGATATGGGTTTCTAGTGTGTCTGAAAGAAGAAGGATCTGTCTGAATAAGAGTTGTTGATTTGGGTTTGAGGGATTTGTCATCTTCTTTTGATTGGTGATGGAATTAAATGATATGGGAACTAGTATGTTTGGATATTATGTAGGAGTCTCTTCCGTCTCATCTCTTCCTCATGGCTGTATGCATGGACAGATCTGCTTGATCAGTGTTTTGATGTGCGAACTTTGGTAAAAAGATTATGGCTGTTTAATCTTCGAGGATACTCGTTTTGATGTTTCGGTCTGATGACATCGCTTGCGTTGACTTCAAATGCACAATCGAATTTAGTCTTACTCTGTGTGACTTGGCTTAGAAAAAAAATATTAATAAGATTAGAAAAAATGGGTATTCACGTTTAGGGAAAACATGCCTTCTATTTGTCGTTTTAGAGTTACACTTAGCGATTATCTTTTGGGTGGTAGTTTTGTTTAGCTAAAATTAGATTTTGACTTAGTCTTGGAAACTAGCTCACAAGGGTCATATCCTGGAGCTCAAATGATAAGGTTATGTCTATTCTTTGCTTGACTCGTATCGGGTTACTTTACCAATTCATATGTTGTCGTTCTTTATCATGTTTGACTAATGGGAGGATTTTAAGTTTAGCTCACGGGAGTGTCTATCCTAGGCTTAAGAATAAGGTCGTGTATGTTCTTTGTCCGACTCGCATTCGGTTTATTTTTTTCGTATTTTGCTTTCGTTACCTATAATAGTGTGCTTTATATCGTTTGATGTCAGGTTTTCATTCTGTTTATTTGATATGATTTTTGACTCATATATGATTAATTGAAAAATAATTTTGCCAATAATCATCATTACACATTTAATAGAAAATACTCAGCAAGATAAATAGAGCAAGACTGTGTGTATCACGTTTTCGCAATAAAATGAGATTAGGTGTCGAAAGAGCGCTAAATAGATGTAACGTAGCCAAGGTTTCGAAGTCAAATTTCTAGCTTCACTCTTAATTGGCCCAAATAGGCTAGTGAGGATTTTAAATTAGATAAGATCTCATCATTTAATCAAACCGAAACATCCGATGTCGTGTGGGGTAGGATTTGGGACTTGAGGAAACCCGCGTTGAATGAGAGGAAGCACATCGAATAGAGGGACTGCCCATGCCATTTAACATACCGCTAATCCCGCTGCCCTTACAGAGAGCCGCGAGGGAGGGTCGCTACAAGTTCTTCAAGTAAATCACAAGGGTAGGGTAGTGATCCTGCAATTGGGATAATTCTTGAATGCCGAATTCCTTGTGGTAGTGAATAAACTATTCCCTCTCAATTTTTAGCCAAATCAAATCTTCTAAATTATCAATTTAGCAGGAGAAGGAATATAATACGAACATTCTAGGAGTCAAGCATTCAAAATGCAAAATCAAGACTCCAATGCTTACAATCCTATTAAACAAAGCTTCTCCTCTGTTTCATCATATTTTTCCATCACGGAAAGAACAGAAGAACAATATAGTGAGACACAACCTATGGCCTATTGTTTTGGTATCTCCCCTGTGCAGCCATTATTGGACAAATTTAAGGTCGTCTGGTCAACAACTTCGTGTCACCTATAGATGGAGGGATTCTACCACCCATCGAGTTCCTATAAACATTCAAGTACAGCAAATTGAGAAGGATGGAATCGATATGAGATGGAAGAGCTCCTTTAGTCCTATAAGCAGATGCATCGGACCAATATATGGCCAAGATTCGACTTGGATGGCAAATGAAAAGCATCGATAGGTTGTTGCCAGCGAGTCTTAACTCAACGAGATTCGCATTTTTTTTTTGCAATAGCCAATATCAACACCATTGAATGCTACATCCTCAGGTCTAGCGAATAGCACTCCATGTCTTTATGTTGAACCATTGCGTTGCGTCATTGCCCCATCCAGTATCCGTAATATATGTAGCTCAGCATTATGTGCTCTGGTTTTTTTCAAATGCCTATCAATTTACCTCGTTCTAGATTTCTTTTGGACAAAAGGAGCAACTGGGTTGATCCTTGACAAATATTCTAAGTTGGTTTAGCTTGAAACGACATTAAGGTGATGGAAAAAGAAACGTAGGCACAATCATTGATCCCGATACAAATGCAGAAGATGGTAACTCTTAAAATTCTGCCAATAAAGTCAAACTTGTCCTCCAAGCAATTTAGCAATAGGTATTGGATAAGCTTAGTTCTCTTTCTATGAATCTTCACTAAGCAGTGAGCACAAAAGTCGGTTCGGCTGTGGAGCAATGCATGCTTCTATCGTCAAATTGGAGCAATCCTCCCGTGCCCAATCTTTTACATTAGTAGGATCTTGCCTTAATACGCTAAAACCCGATCATTCTGATGCAGTTGGTCACAATCATCAGATATTTCACTTCTTTGTTAACATGTATTTGTACATAGGTTGCGAACTAAACTATTTTCTCTCAATTCACAACCAAATCAAGATCTTCGTAGATTTAAATTAGCAGGACATGGACTACAGTAGGAACACTCCAGGACATGTATTTCTACTCAACCACATTCTCATTAAGCCCGTCCAATTCTCTCCGGTTCAGCAGCTATTCATCCCATGGTGATTCCCTCCCCATCGCCCTCAGGCCAACGGTGGCCGCAGAAATTACAGAGAGAACATCCACAAAGAACAGAGCACCAGCACTCCGGGGAGCTCGAGGTAGAGCCATCGCTGCCGAAGTACACAATCTAGGTCTATTCCTCCCTTTGATGGTTCTAGATCCCAGCGTCACCGTCCATTACGATCTCTCTTCTTCAAGCGATCATCAATCTCAACCGGTGATGGCTCTGGCAACGTATCCCTCTTCTATGCTCTGTTTTAGCTTCAGCCAAGCATGTTTCAGTGCATGTGTCCTCCAATTTGTCGATTTGTCTTTGATCATGTTTAAATGAACACCTCCCTTTACATACCTCACTGATTTGTGGAGTATTCTGTCCATGGCACGTTGAATTTAATGTTCATCAGGCGTTCGATGTTTTGCTCAAGCGCATTCAGTACTGATTTTCTTCAGTCATTTGTCAATTTGGGGGTATTCTAGTGCGATTTGCATGGTTATCATTTGATGTGTCGACCCTAAGATATGATCACTGAGACGTTGACCATCATACATGAGGGCAGTCCAATCTCGGTCAATCTCTGATTACAGTTAAGCTTTGCTTGTCTGCTTGCTCCTGTAGATGTTGAGATCTTGCCTCTCGCCTTGGGTTTAGGTACACTGATTGGTTTCGCGCGAGAGAGAAGGTGAATGGACACTGAATCAGAGAATTCTCGAGAGTCCGGATTTGTCTCTTCCGTTGCATCTCTTCCTCATGGCTGTACGCATGGACGGATATGCTTGATCAGTGTTCTGATGGGCGAACTTTGGTTAAAAGATTGTGCCCGTTTAATGTCTGTGGATACTCGTTGTGATGTTTCGGTCCGATGACAATGCTTGCTTTGACTTCAAATGCACAATCGAATTTAGTCTTACTCTATCGTGGCTTGGCTTAAAAAAATATTAATAAGATTAGAAAAAATGGGTATTCACGTTTAGGGACTATAATCATGCATGCCTTCTATTTGTTAGTGATTATCTTTCGGTGGGTAGTTTTGTTTAGCTAACATTATATTTTGACTTAGTCTTGGCAACTAGCTCATGAGGGTCATATCCTGGAGCTCAAATGATAAGGTTCTTTGTTCGACTCATATTGGGTTTATTTTTTCGCACTTTGCTTTCGTCACCTATAATTTTGTGTTTTATATCCTTTGATGTCCGGTTTTTATTATGTTTATTTGAAATGATTTTTAACTCATGTGATTAATTGAAGAATGCTTTCACCAATAATCATCATTAGACATTTAATAGAAAATACTTAGCAACGCAAAAAGAGTAAGACTGCATGTATCACGTTTTCGCAATAAAATTAGGTTATGTATTGCACGAGCGCTAATTAGATGTTAACATAACCAAGTTTTCAAACTCAGATTTCTTTCTTCGCTCTTAATTAGCCCAAATAGGCAAGTGATAATTTTAAGTTAGATAAGATCTCATCATTTAATCAAACGAAAACATCCGACACGGTTCGACAACGGCAACTCTTAACTTTCTGCCAATAAAGTGGAACTTGACCTTTTAAGCAATTTAGCAATAGGTATTGGATAAGCTTAGTCCTCTTTCTATGAATCTTCACTAGACTACGAGCACAAAAGTTGGCTCGGCTGTAGAGCAGTGGTCTTGCAATGCATGCTTCTATCGTCAAATTGGAGCAATCTCCCCATGCCTAATCTTTTACGTTAGTAGGATCTTGCCTTAATACGCTAAAACTTGGTTATTCTGATGCCGTTGGTCGCAATCATCAGATATATTACTTCTTTGATAACATGCATTTGTACATAGGTTGTGAACTAAACTATTTTCTCTCAATTCCCCATCAAATCAAGATCTTCTTAGATTTAAATTAGCAGGACAAGGAATACAAGAGGAACACTGGAGGAGTCAAGGATTAGAATCCATAATAAAGACTTCAATGTTTACAATCCTATTAAACAAAAATTCTCCACTGTTTCATTACTTATTTTTCCATCCCACAATGCTTAGAAGAATAATCTCTAACGGTGGAATGATGGGACAAGCTTATGTACAAGATCAAACATCAACCATTGATAATATGGATTTAGGTAGAGAAAAAGGACTACCCCGATGAATGCCACGACATATGATCCGGCAAAACTCCACAAGAAGGCTTCTCTCCACGCATCATCCTCTCGGGTATGATTGATAGATGGAGGTGTCCCCTGTTTCTGATTTGAGCTATCACAACTTGTTAATGGTGTTCCACAGAGAAGAGGGTTACCTTCATAACTTGCTTCATCAAAAGTTCCAAATTGATTTTTTTGGTCCGGTGTCCTACCTGACAAGTTGTTATGAGCCACTCTAAAATTTGACAGGGCGTAGAGCTCTGTTAGTTGCGGAGGGATGAGACCGGTTAAATTGTTGTAGGATAAGTCCAAGCTCTCTACATTCTTTAGATTGAAAAACGTTTCCGGGATTGGTCCTGTCAAATGATTATGCGACAGGTTCAAGGCTCGAAGTCCTCTCAAGTGGCCCACCTCTGGAGGAATGAAGCCCGTCAAATTGTTTTGCGAGAGATCCATTCCCGACATGAGTCCTAATATGTGGCCCTTGTACGATTCCAATCTACTCTTTGTAATGAAGTTCACTTCTTCTAATTCAATCGTAGAAGCATATTGGAAACCTCTGGTCCATTGAATTGGAAAGTCGAAGGTGGCAAGTAAATCTGTAGATGCCCCATCATTTCCAAATGTCAAATCTTTCAAACAAGGAAGAATTTTTCCAGAAAGATAATTATTTGAAAGATCTAGTATGGTCATGTCTTTTAATAGACATAGATCCTGAGGGATTGAACCTTCGAAATTGTTTCCTTGTAGTAGAAGAACCTTCAAGTTCCGAAGTGAAGCAATCCAGTTGGGGACTTCACCAGACAATGCATTATGTCTCAGATCCAATGTGACAATTGATGAAGCTCCATAAAGAAACTCAGGAAAATGACCGGTGAGCTTGTCATGTGATAAATGCAAGAATCTCATAACTGTAACGTTGACACAAGATAGTATATTCGGCCCAAGGTTGATACTTGAAAGGTCTAAAATCTGGAGATGATGTAAGTTGCAGAAACTCAATGGTAAAGGACCTCCAAATAAATTGTTCGACAACATAAGCCCACTCAGGCATTGGATATCTCCAATCCAATTGGGAAGAGTTCCAGATAGGGAATTATTACTTACATCCAAAACTCGCAAGTCAGAGCTATTTAATATGCCGGGTGATATTTCCCCCACGAAAAGATTGCTATCTAGATACAAATATGCCAAACTCGACAAGTTAGAATTCCTCGGTAGCATTTCACCTTGCAAGTTGTTGCCTGACAATATCAATGTAGAAAGTAAGGAACAATTTTTAGCCAATGGCTCTGGTATGTCTCCCGTGAAGTCATTATATGACAAGTCCAATGTCATTAGGTCTTTCATATTGCCCATCGAGGAAGGGATTCTACCTTCCAATAAGTTGTTCGACAAATTCAAATAAAGAGAATTCGGGAGGACAGAACCAATCCAAGATGGAAGCTCTCCATCGATAGCATTAGCGGACACATCAAAGTACCACATGATGCCATGACTCAAATTGGCAGGCCAATGCAAAGCACCAGATAGATTGTTGCCATGGAGTGCTAAATCTTCTAGATCTGCATTGTTGACCAATAGCCAATCTGGAAAGTTTCCTGTCATTCCACTGTGACTTAGTTCAAACGATCTCAAGTCATGTTGTTCACTCAAAAAGCTAGGAATCTTGCCATCCCCATCTTTGTTGAGCACGCAGTTTGATAAACCAAAATTCGTCAATTGAAATGAAGGAAACCAATTGGGCTCTTCCGTATTTACTTCCAAACGATTACGGTTGTCGAGGAGGCGGAATGTCTCAAGTTTAGAATTATTGGCCAAGGAAGCAAGCAAAAGTGAGCCTTCAAAAGCATTTCTAGAAAAGTCAAAATATTCAATTGAATTGAGATTAGAGAGGAGAGATGAAGGAATGGTCCCGCTAAAGTTGTTATTGGAAACATCAAGCTGTTGGAGTGAGGTCAGATTGAAGAAGCATGAAGGAAGAGGGCCCCATAAGTCATTATAACTAATATCCAGCACTTCAAGCTTCCTCAGTCCGCACAAACCTATTAACATGGACACGGCAACTATGAGTATGTCGTCATTAAATTGTACTTTGTATGATAAAAACGCTCATGTTCATGGTTTTGTGTTGAGAAAGGAGGATGGAAAGAATGTATGATCTAATTTCTGAAAATACAAATGGAAAAATTGGTAAGATGGACTTTGGAGTGGCGTCGCATCACCACAACGCTTCATTTCCACTGTTCTTTGCATAACATTAATTACTTCCAAGTTTGACAAATTGGATTGGAAATGAAATCTAAAGCTGATAGTATTTCTAGATTCATGTCATAATTGCATTGGACAAACTCTAAACCTTTGCTCGATTTTTTCCAATACAATTCCGTTATTTTGAACGACAATGCAATGTGATCCTCTGGTAAGTGCAATTCGAGATCACGTGCTCTTTTGGCTGACATGCCCCCAAGTCATTTAAATTTGAGTGTACAACAGTATTTTAGGGAATAGACAATAATACTTAAAATGCGATACCATCATAAAGGTGAAATGTTTATTTTGTTTTTACCAGTGCTCGTTAATATATATCTATGTTTTTACCAGTGCTCGTCAACATATTGTTTGTTGACATGCCTGAATATCTTTTTTCCTCCATTTATTCAACCATATTATATTCAAATATGAGACAGATTATTAAAAAAATGACAGGATATTAGCATTAGGCCAATCAATAAAGCTGGTTCGGATTATGAAAGAAAGAGATTTTTCCTGTCAACTTGCTTTGCCTGTTGATAGCATAGTCATTATTGATCAATTGCAACCTTTCCTCTCTGTCATTAGTAACAAGCGTTACTTGAGAATCAAATTAGGGGATTTTGAAAACTTCACTCGCTTATAGTTTTTGCCTTTGTACCTGTTATTTAACCAAGAAGCATGACCAAAAAAAGAAAATGATTTGCACCTTTTTTTGCTTTGTGAAATAATTTGTCTTTTAATGTACTGTCAAAATCTAAAGTATAATTTAATTTTAAATTAATACAAGAAACTACGTCTCCACAATTGTTAACTTAATTTTAAATTAATACAAGAAATTACGTCTCCACAATTCTGCATGTTGCCAGTGTTTTAGATTTTAAAAACGAAAGGTCAAAGTGAAAGATCTTCAAGATTTAGGATAAGAAAAAAGAACAAAGTAAAAAATCAATCTAAAGGCGTATGTCTATCAAGGCGTATGTCTATCAAGGTTGCTTTGTTGGAGCTTTAGTGTCATTTAATCTCTTAAGCTTCATGGCTTCGTTAAATTTATTTACACTTGCAATCCCTGAAGTTTGACTACCATTATGGTTTGATATGTAAACTTCAAATATTGTGTGAATTTGATTCCTAATTAACATTTGCATTTAATTTGGTTAAGATTCCTGGACAGTATTTGAACTCCTTTGGTATATTATTATTATGGACTATTTTCATTTTTTTAGCAATAAGGCTCCTTGCATCTATTATGTTATTGTACTATTCTTCAGATTGGCCATGGAAAATATCGCACAAAGTACAAGCACGGAGCCTAAACTTCAATCTTCAAATATCAACGGTCAAATTGAAAAGATCAAATTTTTAAGGATCACTGACCTCATGATCCCACAATTATGACATTGAGCATGTCATACGTTTACTTATGGCTTCCATAGACATTAAACTATATCCTTCCAACTTCAAGCATAAGTCAAACAACTATATGGTCTCACTTATCTAGATAAAAGTTGTTGGAGCCAAGTTATTTGAAGAAAATGTGTGGCCAAACTTGATTTATGGAAGGCATAGAATATCATGCAGTCATGCCTTCTATTCAAAATAATCTTACCTTATTTTAATTTGAAAAGGTGATAAATGAAAGCAGTTTCATAGACGTACCTTCCAGTAACTTTGAAGCATTCAATTCACATGAATCGAGGTCTAAGGCCTTAAGAGATGTTATCCTGGTAATGTCCGTGAGGGCATCATTCACCAAGTTGTTCCCCTGAAGATCCAGCTCCTCTAAATTCACTCCTGTGATTGAAAAAAGGTTCTAAAAAATCGAACATGATGTATCAAGGTACAGTCTTCTATATTACTCGTACCTTCAAGCTGATTGGAAGACAATTTTTGGTCCTCCACTGAAGTTTGCTTGTACAATGAGGGGACCCTTTGTAGATAATTGTAAGATAGATCTAGCCTCTTCAATTTCTTCAAATGTTGCGTTCCTTTTATATCTGGTTATAGAAAGATCCATACATGCAAGCATCTAACTATCTCTTGTATACCAAGAATAACTATGTGCTCAGGATGAAGATAATTGATTTATAGGTAGAAACCAGCTGGTCCAACATATCCAAACATAAAAAAGTCTTTGTCATGTGACTTTGTAAAACAATTTCATGAACAAGTAGCTTATGCCTTTAACGATGTTTATTATATTTCGTTAACTAGCAAAGCTAAGATGGATATGTGCTCCTCACGTTACATTTTTTTTACGTGACAATGTTCATGGCATCGTATTGTCTGTGACTCACATTGGACCAAGAAGCATTAATTTTGCCTTGCTCAAGCAAAGTAACCGCCTCCTTGTAAAATGGTGACCCAGCCTCAAGCTATCGAAACCTCCTTCATGGCCTAATTATCCCCAGGAGAGAGAGGGGGATGAGAGTGAGAGATGGTCAAGCAACAGCAGCTTACGCGCCGCAAGGTTCACATGAGTATCCATGGTGGGTTTGTGTGTGAGAGCAGAAGTGGAAGAGCAAATGGAGGCTTAAGGGGATAATTACCAAATAAATCTCAAACCTATCGTAAATATAGCAATTAGTCTTGAATTTTCTTCACATTTGTCAATAGTCCTAAACAGTTATATGAAATTCCAACATAATATATCAAGCAAATTTCTACCAAAAATTAGTAATATGATGTTCAATCATCAACGACATCCTATGTGGTATGGCCGGCAATCCCACATGTACAATTCTTAACGAAACAATGTTGCATATTTTGCATATTTTTTCTAACTTTTTTCCTTGTTTTAACTTTTCTTTCCTTTTATGTGCCAGTGTTCATCTTCTTCAATGGAGAGCTCCTATTTATCATTCATGGTGGCAAATTGTTTCGGCCGGGGGAAAAATGGGCTTGGCTGGGGTTGCTGGATTCCAAAGGCTGTGAGCTTGGTGCTCTGTAAAATCAGCCACATTCTTGTCATTTTTAGCATTTTTTATGCTCAACTTGTGCCAAAGAGAAAAACGCGAAAACAATTAAAGATCCATCTAAGGTTTAGAACAAGCAAAAGAAAAATAAGAAAATCAAAGCTCTCTCAAGGTTTATATGTAAGTTAAGAAAAGGCACATGCCAAACTTTCACTACTTGCTAAACGAAAGAATTCAAGGAAAGAAGAAGAAATAATGAACAATTATGTTGAAGGACAACAAGGCTCTTGCATTAGCCAAAGGGGGAAAGGAAAACACAAACTTTTCAGGCACTGAATAAGTCGAAGCTAAAAATAGCAAGATTCTCCATATTAGAGAGTGAGGAGTTTTGAAACAATCGTTTCACCTTCTCAAGCCAAGGTGTCGAATAAAACGCAAAATTTGGCAGTACTTCATCCCCTATGCTTAGCTTCCATTTTTGGCTTTCACGAATTTGGATACATTCAAGAGAAGAGCAACGAAGCAAAGTGACAAATAGAGCATAGACAAATTGAGCTCTACTTTAATCATTTGAGTGTGGAGATAATCGATAATCTAAAAGCAAGTGAAGCCTACTACAGTTAATATGATCCGGACATTATTATGAGGGATGTGTAAAAGAGTGAAACAGCGTTAATCTCATTTCTCTTATATGGTTTTAATTGTAGTATAATCCCTTACTGCCCTTTCTAAATGTACATAGATTATATTGATTAAATTATTTAAATTTAATTGATGTGTAATGTATTCTATTTCTATATTTATGTCCGATTGCCTTATTTGCCCAACACTAAACTTTCCCTATCTAAATATACTAGAGGTTGACTTGGAAAGGTAATTTTCTTGCATGTCGATATGCTTGGGTAGAGTAGCTTTGACTCCGGAACTGTTTCCTTACACCTATTCGGCATGAGTCTATGCATCCAGATAAATATAGATGTTGGAAGATGTAACCAAAATAGAAAATAAGAAATGCAAATAGTTATAAGAGAAAAGAAGAAAAATAAAATAAAGTAAATAAGTCATGATATTCGTATTTATCATCGTCTTGAAAATGAGTGTGGTAATTAATTTATGATATGTGCAATCAACTACTTTAAGTGCAATCATGTGTTTATCATTAATTCACTCAATTCACTTTTGTAGTTTATACACCATTTATGATAATTTTTTCATTGTTTTAAAAGTAAACAATTACTTAGAAACATAATTGAAATAAGAAAGTTGAGAGGGAGGGAGGGAGGGAGGCAGGGAGTCTCTCACCTGAGAGATAATTAATGCCTAAATTCAACAATTGAAGTTCGTCCAGAGGAAGGAATAAAGACGCTTCAATAACCCAAGGCCGGGGCAATTTCTTGTCGCGTGTTCCGTCCAAACCTAGTTGAGTCACCCGCGAAGTGGCGTTATCGCACACCACTCTTTCCCAGCCGCAACAGTCCCCTTCGTCCTCTTCCCACGACGGAAAAGAAGACCCATTCGGGTGGTTGAAGGCGGCCTTGATCTTGAGGAGTGCGTTCCTCTCCTCTTCCAAGCACCCCATGCTTCTTCCCCTTCCCATCAATACCAACGACACCCAAGTCCACATGTGCAACAAAAGAAACTTCATGTCTATCAATTATGGTGTTTTGTATGTTTTCTGTTTCTTCTGCTTCACCATGTGCAAACTCACGAGGGTCATCTACTCCATTTTATACGTGCAGAGAGTCTTTCCCTTTTGAGTGATCATCACGGTTGGGCCAACTCCACGAAATGGATCATGGGAAAACTCAAATTCTACTGGGGCCAATTTCACAGGACTCGTGATTGATATGATTGGCATGATTGATTTGACCCACAACTTTTCCAAAAGAAAAAGATTGAGATTATAAAATCCTAACAAAATCATTATTAGCAAATCAATAAAAATATGTGCCCAAGAGTTATTCCGGAAATAAAAAAGAGATAAGTAACTAGGGTTTGAAGTTGTTAGTTTTTAATGCAAGTGTTGTTTTGCCAAGAATTATCAAATGAATTAGCATTTGTTTGGACTTGTTGAAGGAAAAATAAGGCAATGATGAGCAATTTGATAAAGTGATCAAGACAACGTAGGTCAGCATTTAGTATATCTTATAATTATTTTGAAGAATCAATCAATGCAAAATTGATTAGCAATCTACAAAAAAAAAAATGCCTCAAGTTAATGCAACACGTAGATACATTACTAGTATTATATAAATAAATAAAAAATGACAGCCTTGCAAGGGCATTCCTCTCTAGTCTCACTTTCGAACCAGCCTGTCAGCTTCCACTTCCCTCCAATATCGACACCACCCTTGTCTACATCCATGCGTTCAATACAATGAAGGAAACTTTGATTCCTATGGTGTTTTGTGGGTCCTAAGTGTAAATTATGTGAATCACTGTCAATTGTTTTAAAATCTTAAGTTATTAAATGAATGCATTAATTATAATTTAAATATTTTAACGCACTCCATCATGCTTAGGCTGGATTTTAGCCTTAGCTTAAATGGTAAAAAAATGCGATTGATGAAGCAAATAGGACCTTGAAAGATTCAAACTTATGACTTATCTCTAATTCCATGTAAAATTTTCATGGGAATGATATTAACTTTTTTTAAAACATTAAGCTTTTAGACAAAAGTGTGATTTTTTATTTAAATATTTTTACACCCTTCTTACACATAATTTGGACTCCAGCCTCAGCATATGGACCTATGCAATTGAAGAGGCAAATAAGGACAAGAAAAATTCAAACTCAACCTCATAACTTTGATATGATGTTAGATTTTGTGGAATCACTGTCAACTATATTAAAAGTTTAACCTGATCAATAAAGGCATGATTTATTAATTAAAAATTCTAACACTTTCCCACACATATAGGCTAAATTCAAACTTAGGACCTTAGTTGGCTTGAGAATATCCATATTGGGTCTTACCTAGTGACACCTCCAGGGTTGTCATGTATCAATGACCAGCAATTAAGGTTAGAGCAATTTCTCTATAATGTTGGGTTCTTGTAATTTAGTAATTCATCAAGTGTTACTACTCATTCAATAGTCACGGAATTGGAAGTTTCTTCCCTTCCAATTCATGTCTAATTTCCTTTAAGAGTTAAAGTTGAGCTGAAGGAGGACATATGGTGGAAGTTCTTTTTCATTCCACTTTTTGCAAATTCACGTCTAATGTCCTTGAAGGGCTAAATTTGTCAGTAAACACCATTCGATAAATCATTTTCGATCATCTCAATTAATAACTTTCCAGCGAGAAAAATCTGCAACTCCTGCGTATCTCCATGTTAACTTGCTATCGACCCCTCCTCTCCCCTCAGTTTCCTCTGTGGTTTTTAATGATTTATTGAGTGGGGCGTCTCTCCTTCCAAGTTCCAAGCATCCCCCATCAGTTTCCCCTTACCTTTTTGACAGGGATGTCCATTATAGAAAGTGAAGTGAAAAGACCTTTACTAAATTTATGTTTCTTCGATGCAAAAGCAACATAAGATGATGGGAAAGAAAGTCAGTCCAGTCACTCCATTTCTCTTTTTATCTCGATCCAATCTTGGAAGAGATTTTGTTTCTTTACCCCGACAAAATGCTAGACTAATTACTCTCTTTTTTCTCATAAACCACTTGGCCTACACTCCGAAAGACGGTCAATGCAAGGTGGCCGGACCCTTGTTCTTACGCGGATTTGAAAAACGGATTGGAATTCTTTTAGATGTAGAGTAACTTTATTGGTAATCTTAACAATTTATTGGTAATGACCATGACGTTCAGTAGTCAAATATGTAAAATAACCTTTTATCATTAGTGAGTAATAGGTCAACCAAAAGACCTGAGAATGTTAAAGGACGTGAAATTCCAGGCCGTCATGTTATTTTTGCCAAAGATGATTAATTTCCTGAAGAGTTACATGATTTGATGATGTTCTCTATAAAAACTTGAACATTTTAAATTGGCATTTTCCATGATGTTCCAACTGGGTTTCAACTAGTCTCACCTCTTTGTCTCAATGAAACAGTTGGTGGTATGCTGAACACTAGCGAATTCTCTCAGGTGACTTCCATTTGACAATGGTTAATAAGTATGACCAAACTTCCAATTAATTACTACTTGTGTAGTTATATTGGGAGTTTGCCAATTGCTCAGGTCATGCTGTTACGGTGTTACTCTTTATTTTCTGATATAATCATTGGATCTATTAAAATTACCGATGAAATAAATTGTATAATTATATTATTTTTTTGCAACAGAATGTAACAAAACAAAACATATAAATTGATAAAACAAAATATCCAAACATGTAAATCTTTATGTTAAATTTAACAATTGGATTCAATGTACCGTGTTCTATTTTGTTCACCAAACCTAAATTGTGTTGAATGTTTAAATGGCTGCCTCATTGTGTAGGGAGTCGTGAATAATTTGAGCAAGTCATTTGGTCATATGCCGTGCAACCTACGAAATGCTTTACTTTTTCTGATTGGGAAGTCCACTATAGCTTGACCCAGATTTCTCCCAAGTGGTTTCGGTCACTTGCGATGAATGCTGGGAACTGCTTTGCTTTTTTGATAGGGATGTCCATTACAGAAAGCAATAAGACCTTGACTAGATTGTAATATGAAAGCATTACGAGGACGGTGGAAAAGAAAGCGGGCACTATAACTCAATTTCTCTTTATCTTAATCTAGTCTTGAATGATATTTCGTCTCTTTACCCTAACAATACGCTACACTAAGTGCTTCTTTTCTCGGTCAAGTATTCGGCCAATACTCCGAAAATTGGTCAATGCAAGGGCCCTTCTCCTCACGCGGATTTGGAAAAAGGGGTTGCGATTTTCTAAAGTTTGGGATAACTTTATGTGGTAACGTTAACCCCATATTCAAGATCCAAGGAGAGAGGGACACCGAGGCAGAAGTGGAAAGGAAAAAAGAAACCCAAGGGAAGAAAATAAAAGGGGCAAAAAGGGAAAAAGGAGAATAAATCTAGATTGTCCAGTGACATATGTGGCAAGACATAAACTTGTTAAATGAGAAAATTTAATATATAGTTTAACTCCTAATAATATGAGAGAATCTCAATTCTCAATTAGTAGTTTTGCGACCCACCTGATGGACTTCGAGTGGGGTATTATAAATTGTTGAGCGAACGCATGTAACCCTCTTCCGAGATAGCATTAATGCTTTGCTTGAACTTTTTCAAACCTTACTAATAGTAACTTGGTTTCTCATTTATTATCAATTTAAGGAAATTAGAATTTCACTAACCTACTTTAGGTCAAATAGGAGCCGAACAAGGCATGAGAGGCGGCCTTAGTCTAAGAAACAGAGAGTTCGGGTTTCGTGACCTCGTTAAAGAATAATCTGAATATTGATTGATGTGTATAGAAGTGTTTCTGGTATTAGAAATAATTATTTTTCGAGCAATTTCTTTAAAATAAAATTGAGATATCATAATTTGGTTATTCGTCCATTAAATTAATTGAATTTTACTATTCACATCTATGCATGCCCGGAATCATCCCAATATGATCGGAGCTCCTTCCCACAAGACATCATATGAGATACGGAAAAATTGTTGTTGCCATTTAAAACTTGACATTTTTCGTTGTTTAATCTTAATTTTGTTTCTCACTTCCCTAATTCAATTTGGCAGTTTTCTAGACCGAGGATGATTAGATTGGACCTACGTGGAAATTTGCTTTGTTGGGATTTCATAGCTTGTCAACTTCCATTTCCTAGTGGAAGTATATAGCAAAATATAGGATGTATAAACAATGTTTTATACGTATATCCATTGCAAAGTCGTATTAATAGAATTAATGAAGTTACTAAATCTGGAATAGATTTTATACTATGCTTTGATTGGTTCTCATTGGCCTCCCTTCTCATATGCGTAACTTTGTATCTCCTTTATCATTCGCTTCATTCAATTATAATTGACTCACCGGGGTTGCTTCCTAAACAAGCCCAAAAATAAAATTAGAAAAAATCCACCCCAAGGACCAGCCCTTCTAAATTGT
Organism: Melaleuca alternifolia; assembly: GCA_019926035.1. Lineage (NCBI taxonomy): Eukaryota > Viridiplantae > Streptophyta > Magnoliopsida > Myrtales > Myrtaceae > Melaleuca > Melaleuca alternifolia. The sequence continues at coordinate 464,324 of JAGKPW010000431.1, read as the reverse complement.
GCCTAAGAAATGCGAAGCTCAGTCTGATTGGGCCAATTTAGGTTTTCAAGCTCTTGATGGCCCCTGATTTTTATTATTTTTTAATTTGCATCTCTTTCATCCCTAGTTCTAGAGAGATGGATTTAAAAGAATTTTTTTAAAATGAATAATAGCACTAGAAGTCTTAAAATTTGTCATGAAAATGTGATTAAGTCCTAAAATCTATAAAAATGCAATTAATTCCTAAAACTTATTAAGTTGGTTCAATCAAATTCTTCTATTAAGTATGTCCAACTTGACTAATAGAAAAAAAATACTAATGTGACTTTTTTAATTATTTTTATCCTATGTGCCTTTTTAGTATTATTTCATTTAGATGAAAAACTAAAATGAAAAGGAGGGAGGGAGGGAGGGAGAGAGAGAGAGAGAGAGAGAGAGAGAGAGAGAGAAAGAGCTGGGCTATGCGAGAAGGGGTACAAGCTCTCGTTGATAAGTCGATAAGTTTTATAATTTGATTACACTTTTTGTTAGTCTTCATAATCAATTGCACTTTTGTGATACATTGTAGAACCTCAAGTGTATTTATTTCCAAAATAAATGATAAAAAAAGACTCAAAGTCAATCATAATTGAAAAGGACCTTGTCCAATTCACGCAGCCTAGACCTGAACCACAAGAGCAGGCTAGGCCACACCATGCCCATGGGAGAAAGCACCAGCCCAGAGATCAAACCACGGGTTGATTAAGCCGGTCCAATTCTCTCCTGGTTCAGCAACTTAGGGTGCGCATGATAGCAATTTTATCCAAAAATCTAATTCTAGATAGAATTAGATTTTTCTGATTCTGTTGCAGAATGAGTTTCTCAAAAAAGAAACGTGTTTGATACGATTAAAGAATTTCTATTCCAGAACGAGAAATCTGTTTGATATGGTAAAAAAATTCTGATTCTATTTCTATTTCATTTAAAGAAATTTTTTAATTTTTTAGATAGCAAGATATTCATTCCATTAAAAATTAAATACTTATTATTTAGCCCAAAAATTAACAAATTTTTTCACATTATCTATTGTAATTCAACTTCGAATTCACTTTAGTTGCATAAATCATAGTACATAATAATTCCCAAAGAACTAGGAGAGAGGAGGATACCCAATATTGAGGTAAGACATTTTTCCTATGGGTTTTGCCTAGCCAATCCGCGACCATATTGGCCAGAGTTAAATTGGGAAATTTATGATATTTACCATTATTTTTTTAATATTAGATATTAATTTTCCAAGAAAATTTGGGATTTCCAAATAAAATTTAAATTTTTGTTCTAATTTTTTATTTTTAATAATATCAAATATATGTTTTATTTTTTTTGAATTTTTAACACTTTTTTTTTGAATTTTTTTATAATTTCTGAATTATCTGGATTTTTTTTTAAGAATTTTTAGATTTTTTTATTAGTTTATTAATTTTTATTTTTAATTCGAAAAGGACTTCGGACCGGGTCGGGGCACATTCAAAGGAGAGGAGGGCGGGAGCAATTTGATTAGGGTAAAAAATGAAGAATGATTGCTAAAAGAGAATGGATTCTCAAATAGTGCCAGAGAATAAGAAATGAAATTTTTTTCATTTCTCATTCTTACCGTAAAATCAATTCTAGATGAGAAATCTATTCCAGAATTAGTTTTTTGACAGTTTCCTACCAAATGAATTTCTCATCCAGAATGAGTTTTTTTGCTCCAGAACTCATTTTGGATGAAAAATAGGTGTCTGTCATGCGCACCCTTATCATCCCATGGTGAGTCCCTCCCCATTGCCCTCAGGCCACCGGTGGACACAGAAATCACAGAGAGAACATCCACAAAGAATGGAGCACACTCACTCGGGGGAGCTCGAGGTAAAGGCTCACTTACAACCACCGATAGCTGCTCGATCGCCACCAGTTCCGCCGCCGTAAAGAGGCTCTATTCGCCCCTATTTAAGAGCCATCGCTGCCGAAGTGCACAATCTAGGTCTATTCTCCCCTTTGACGGTTCTAGATCCCGACGTCACCATCCATTACGATCTCTCTTCTTCAAGCGATCATCAGTCTCGACCGATAATAGCTCTGGCAACATATCCCTCTTTTATGCTCTGTTTTGGCTTCAGCCGAGCATGTTTCAGTGCTTGTGTCCTCCAATTTGTCGATTTGTCTTTGATCATGTTTAAATGAACACCTCTCTTTACAAACCTCACCGATTTGTGGAATATTCTGTCCAGGGCACGTCGATTTCATGTTCATCAGGCGTTCGATGTTAATATTGATTTGCTTCTGTCATTCTGGAGGTATTCTAGTGCGATTTGCATGATTATTATTTGACGTGACGACCCTAAGATATGATGACTGAAACGTTACTCGCCGGTCATTCTCTGATTGGCATTAAGCTTTACTTGTCTGCTTGCTCCTGTAGATGTTGAGCTATTGCCTCTCGCATTGGGTTTCTGTACACCGGATTTGTTTCGCGCGAGAAAGAAGAAGAGTGCAAATCAGAGTACTCTCGAGAGTTTGGATTCTGCTTTCCTGGTATCGTTGTTCTGAAAGAGCATATATCGTTAATTAACCAGCATTGTTTGAGTTCTCTTCTGTTTCCTTGATGGTGGATGCTCTGGGGTTTCTAGTGTCTCTGAAAGAGGAAGGATCCGTCCCACTAGGAGTTGTTGGTTGGGTTTGAGGGCTTTGTCGTCTTGTTTTGATTGGTGATGGAATTAAATGATATGAGAACTCGAATGTTTGGATATTATGGGAATGGGAATGCTGGAGGTGTAGAAGTCTCTTCCGTCGCATCTCTTCCTTATGGCTATATGTATGGACAAATATGCTTGATCAGTGTTTTGATGTGCGAACTTTGGTTAAAAGATTCTGGCTGTTTAATCTCCGTGGATACTTGTTTTGATGTTTCGGTCTGATGACATATATCTCTTGCTTTGACTTCAAATGCACAATCAAATTTAGTCTTATTCTGTGGTGACTTGGCTTTAAAAAGATAAATATTAATAAGATTAGAAAAAATGCGTATTCACGTTTAGGGAAAGCATGCCTTCTATTTGTCGTTTTAGAGTTTCACTTAGTGATTATCTTTCGGGTGGTAGCTTTGTTTAGCTAAAAATAGATTTTGACTCAGTCTTGGAAACTAGCTCACGAGGGTCATATCCTGAGCTCAAATGATAAGGTTATGTATATTCTTTACTTGACTCGTATCCGGTTACTTTTCCAGTTCATATTTTGTCGTTCTTTATCATGTTTGACTAATGGGAGGATTTTAAGTTTGGCTCACTGGAGTGTCTATCCAAGGCTCGAGAATAAGCTCATGTATGTTCTTTGTTCGATTCGTAGTGGGTTTATTTTTTCATATTTTGCTTTTGTCACCTATAGTTTTGTGCTTTATATAGTTTGATGTCCGATTTGTATTCTGTTTATTTGATATGATTTTTGACTCGTATGATTAATTGAAAAATGCTTTCGCCAATAACCATCATTAGACATTTAATAGAAAATACTTAGCAACGTAAAAAGAGCAAGACCGTGTGTATCACGTTTTCACAATAAAATGAGGTTTTGTATTGAAAGAGCGCTAATTAGATGTTAATATAACCAAGTTGTCGATCTTAGATTTCTAGCTTCGCTCTTAATTGGCCCAAATAGGCTAATGAGGATTTTAAATTAGATACGATCTCATCATTTAATCAAACCGAAGCATCAGATGTCGTACGGGGTAGGATTTGGGATTTGACTGCCCATGCCGTATTGACAAACCGCTAAATCCGCTTCCCTTAAAGAGAGTCCGCGGGGGAGGGTCGTTACAAGTTCTTCTCCAAGTAAATCACAAGGGTAGAATAGTGGTCCTGCAATTGGGATAATTCGTGAATGCCGAATTCCTTTTGGTAGTGAATAGCCTATTCCCTCTCAATCTTCAGCCAAATCAAATCTTCTAATTATCAATTTAGCAGGACAAGGAATATGATACGAACATTCTAGGATTCAAGCATTCAAAATGCAAAATCAAGACTCAAATGCTTACAATCCTAATAAACGAAGCTCCTCCACTGTTTTATCAAATTTTTCCATCACGGAAAGCACAGAAGAAGAATATAGTGAGACAAAACCTATGGCCTATTGCTCGGGTATCTCCCCCGTGAAGCCATTATTCGACAAATTAAAGGTCGTCAACAATTTCATGTCACCTATGGATGGAGGGATTCTACCTCCGATCGAGTTCCTTGAAACGTTCAAGTACAACAAATTCAGAAGGATGGAATCAATACGAAATGGAAGTGCTCCCTTTAATCCTATAGGTAGATGCATTGGACCAACATATGAACAAGATTCGACTTGGATGGCAAATGAAAAGCACCGACAGGTTGTTGCCAGCGAGTTCTAACTCGACGAGATTCGCATTTTTTTTTGCAATAGCCAATATCAACACCATTGAACACTACATCCTCGGGACTAGCGAATAACACTCCATGTCTTTATGTTGAACCATTGCATTGCGTCATTGCCCGATCCAATATTCGAAATATATGTATCTCAGCAATATTTGCGCAGGTTTCTTTTTTTCTCTATCAATTTAAGTAAAGAAAAAAGATAGTGAGAAAAACGACGATCCCAATGTATGCCACCACGTGCGATCCGGCGAAACTCAAGAAGGCATCTTTCCAGCACTCATCCTCTCGGCCTTTGCCAACAGTTAGACAGTGTTATTGGACCATTACAACTGATTAATTGTGGTTTACAGAGAAGAGGGTTCCATTCGTAAATTGCTTCCTTGAAAGTTCCAAATTGATTCTTTGTCTGGTGTCTTTCGTACCGGAAGTGTGTATAGCTCTATTAGTTGCAGAGGAACTGGACCAATCAACTTGTTCGTAAGAAAGGTCAGAGTTCCCGATATTACTTAAATTGGAGAAAATTTCTAGAATCGATCCTCGCAAAAGATTATGTGACAGATTTGAGACATACATTTCGCACAATTAACCGATTTCTAAAGGAGGAGAGTCCATTGAAATATAGTATAAGAAATCCATAAGCTTAGTACTGCATAAGCTTAAAATTCTGCCAATAGAGTCCAACTTCTCCTCCAAGAAATTTTGCATTAAGTATATTGGATAAGCTTACTTCTCTTGCTATGAATCTCCACCAAGCAGCAAGGACAAAAGTTGGTTCGGCTGTAGGGCAGTGGTCCTGCAATGCATGCTTCTATTGTCAAATTGGAGCAACTCCCCCATGCCCAATCTTTCATGTTAGTAGGATCTTGCCTTAAGACATCAAAACTTGGTCATTTTGATGTTACTAGTCACAATCCTCAGATATTTCGTGTCTTTGGTATCATTTACTTGTCAATACTGGATTCATTTAGGTGGTGAACTAAACTATTTTCTCTCAATTCCCAACCAAATCAAGATCTTCTAGATTTAAATTAGCAAGACAAGGAATACAATAAGTCGAGGATTTAAAATCCATAATAAAGACTTAAATGCTTACAGTAAACAAAGGCTCTCCACCGTTTCATTATTTCTTTTTCCATCACAAAATGCTTAGAAGAATAATCTCTAATGGCGAAATGATGGGATAAGCTTACGAACAAGATCAAACAGCAACCACTGATAATACGGACTTAGGTAGAGAAAAAGAACCACCCCAAGGAATTCCACGACATATGATCCTGCAAAACTCCACAAGAAGGCTTCTCTCCACACGTCATCCTCCTAGGTATGATTGATAGATGGAGGTGTCTCATGTTCCTGATTTGAGTCATCACAACTTGTTAATGGGGTTCCACAAAGAAAAGGGTTACCTTCATAACTTGCTTCATCAAAAGTGGCAAATTGATTTTTTTGATCTGGTGTCCTGCCTAACAAGTTGTTATAAGCCACTCTAAAATTTGATAGGGCGTAAAGCCTGTCAGTTGCAGAGCGATGAGACCGGTTAAGCTGTTGTAGGAGAGGTCCAAGCTTTCTACATTCTTCAGATTGGATAACGTTTCGAGGATTGGTCCCATCAAATGATTGTGAGACAGGTTCAAGGCTCGAAGACCTCTCAAGTGGCCGACCTCTGGAGGAATAAAGCCCGTCAAATTGTTCCACGAGAGATCCATTCCTGACATGAGTCCTAAAATGTGACCTTTGTACGTTTCCAATCTACTCTTTGTCATAAAGTTCACTTCTTCTAAATCAATCGCAAAAGCATATTGGGAACCTCTGGTCCATTCAATTGGAAAGTTGAAGGTAGAAGATAAATCTGTAAATGCCCCTTCATTTCCAAATGTCAAATATTTCAAACAAGGAGGAATTTTTCTAGAAAGATAATTATTTGAAAGATCTAGTATGGTCATGTTTTTCAATAGACATAGATCCTGAGGGATTGAACCTTCGAAATTGTTTCCTTGCAGTAGAAGAAACTTCAAGTTCCGAAGTGAAGCAATCCAGTTGGGAACTTCACCAGACAATTTATTATGTCTTAGATCCAATGTGACAGTTGATGAAGCTCTAGAAAGAAACTCAGGAAAATACCCAATGAGCTTGTCATGTGATAAATGCAAGAAGCTCATACTTGTAACATTGACACATGGTAATATATTTGGCCCAAGGTTGATAATTGAAAGGTATAAAACGTTGAGATTATGTAAGTTGCAGAAGCTCAACGGTAAGGGCCCTCTTAGTGAATTGCTTGACAACATAAGCACAGTCACGTATTGGATATCTCCAATCCAATTGGGAATAGTTCCAGATAAGGAATTATTACTTACATCCAAGACTTGCAAGTTGAAGCTCCTTACTATGCTAGGCAATATTTCCCCCGTGAAATTATTGCTATCTAGATACAAATATGTGAAACCTGACAAGTTAGCATTCCTCGGTAGCATTTCACCTTGCAAATTGTTGCCTGATAATATCAATGCAGAAAGTAGGGAACAAATTTTAGCCAATGGCTCTGGTATGTCTCCCGTGAAAGCATTATATGACAAGTCCAATGTCAATAGGTCTTTCATATTACCCATTGAGGAAGGGATTCTACCTTCCAATAAGTTGTTCGACAAATTCAAATATGCCAAATTCGGGAGGACATAACCAATCCAAGATGGAAGCTCTCCGTCGATAACATTAGCGGACACATCGAAGTGCCACATGTCGCTATAACTCAAATTAGCATGCCAATGCAAAGTACCCGATAGATTGTTGCCTTGGAGTGCTAAATCTTCTAGATTTGCATTGTTGACCAATAGCCAATTTAGAAAATTTCCTTTCATTCCACTGTGGCTAAGTTCAACCGCTCTCAAGTCATGCTGTTCTTTCAAAAAGCTGGGAATCACGCCATCTACGTCTTTGTTGAGAATGCAGTTTGATAAACGAAAATCCTTCAATTGAAATGAAGAAAACCAAGTGTACTCTTCCGTATTTACCTCCAGACGATTACGGTTGTCAAAGAGGTAGAGTGTCTCAAGTTTAGAATTACTGGCCAAGGAAGCAAGCGAAAGTGAGCCTTCAAAAGCATTTCTAGAAAAGTCAATATATTCAAGTGACTTTAGATTGGGGAGGAGAGATGAAGGAATGACCCCGCTAAAGTTGTTACTGGAAACATCAAGCTGCTAGAGTGAGGTCAAATTGGAGAAGCACGAAGGAAGAAAGCCCCTGAATTCATTATAGCCAACATCCAACTCTTCAAGCTTCCTCAGTCCGCATAAACCTATTCACATAGACATGGCAACTATGAGTATATCGTCCTTAAATGTACTTTGTATGATAAAAACACTTGTGTTCCTGGTTTTGTGTCGAGAATGTAGGATAGAAAGAGTGTGCAATCTAATTTTTGAAAATTGGTAAGATGGAGCTTTGGAGTGGAGTTGAATTACCACAACACTTCATTTCCACTATTCTTTGCATAACATTAATTACTTACGAGTTGACAAATTGGATTGGTTAAACACTAAACCTTTGCTCGATTTTTTTTCCCAATATGATTCCATAATTTTGAATGACAATGCAACGTGATCCTCTAGTAAGTGCAATGTGAGATCACGTGCTCTTTTGGCTGGCATGCCCAACAAGTCATTTAGATTTGAGTGTTCGATAGTATTTTAGGGAATAGATGACAATATTAACAGACAATAATATTTAAAATGTGACAACATCATAAGATGAAATCTCTATTTTTTTTACCGGTGCTCATCGATAACATATTGTTTGTTGACATGCCTGAATATCTTTCTTTTTCCTCCATTTATTCAAAAACGACATATTTTAGCATTAGGCCAATCAATAAAGATGCCAGCTTGCGCACACTTCGACTATTCCTCGGGGGAGACTAGCACATCAACCCTCCGCCATGGCCCCCCACTTAAATCACAGGCGCTTCCCTGGGGAATCGAGCCCAAAACCTCAACGAAGTCTAAGTTTGCCCTAACTAGCTAGGCTACCCATGGGTGGGTATTTGATCAATAAGTATTACCATAAACAACAAATGATGTGCATTTTTTTTTGTTGCTTAGTGAAATAATTTTTCTTTTACTGTACTATCAAAATATAAAGTATAACTTATTTGTATATTTATACAAGTAACTATGTCTCCACGGTTGTTAACTTAATTTTAAATTAATACAAGAAATTACATCTCCACAGTTCCTCATGTTGCTAGTGTTTAGATTTGAAAAAAGAAAGGTCAAAGTGAAAGATCTTCAAGATTTATGATAAGAATAAAGAATAAAGTAAAAATCAATCTAAACGTGTATGTCTATCAAGGTTGCTTTGTTTAAGCTTCAGGCTTTGTTTGTTTCACGAAAGATATAGCATTTCTAGAAAAAAAACAGAGAGAAAATGATAATATTTACGAGTGTCTGTTTGAAACTTAAGGAAAATTTATAAAAATTAGATTTTTAAGTTTTTTTCCTTTTTTTGTTATACGTTGATATGATACTAGTCATAAATGTTGTCAGACTCTTGCCACTAGACGCCATAAACTTGTCACTCCAAGGGAAACCTCAAGCTTGCCTTTAGAGGTTATGGGCTCGCTGTCAAAGGCTTCCGACCCACCAACCTCGGACGAGGTCGAGGCACGCTATGAGAAGTGATATATAAAGGTAAGATAAAAATGTTTTCCACTTTCAAAAAAGCTGAAAACTTTTTTCCACTTTTAAATGTTTTTTTCTATTGATGGAAAATATTTTCCTTAACTATTTTGTTATCAGTGAAATGAATGTCAGAAAATTTGGAAAATATTTTCTTGGAAGTTATTTTCTGCAAAATGGAGCCTTAATGTCATTTAATCTCTTAGGCTTCATGGCTTCGTAGAATTTATTTACACTTGCAATTCCTCAAGTAAAACCACCATTGTGGTTTGATATGTAAACTTTAAATATTAATTGATTTTGATTCCTGATTAACTTTTGTCTTTAATTTGGTTAAGATTCTGAAACAACATTTGAACTCCTTTTTTATATTATTACTCCAGACTGTTTGTATTTCTTTTATAGCAATAAGGCTCCTTGCATCTGTTATGTTATTGCACTATTCTTCATATTGGCCAGGGAAAAAATAGCACAAAAAGTAAAAGCACGGGCCTAAACTTCAATCTGGAAAGATCAACGATCAAATTAATAAGATTAAACTTTTAAGGATCATCATCATCATGATCCCACAGTTAAGACAGTAAGCATGACGTACGTTTACTTATGGCTTCCATAGACATTTAACTAAATCCTTCCAATTTCAAGCATAAGTCAAAAAACTATATGGTATCACTTATCTAGGGAAAAGTTGTCGATGCTAGTTATTTGAAGAAAATATGCCACCAAACTTCATTTATGGAAGACATAGAATATCATGCAGTCATGCATTCTATTCAAAACAACCTTACCTTATCTTAATTTTGAAAAAGCAATAAACGATAGCATTTTCACAGAAGTACCTTCTAGTAACTTCGAAGCACTCAATTCACATGAATTGATGTGTAAGGCCTTAAGAGATGTTATCCTGGCAATGTCCGCGAGCGCATCATTCACCAAGTTGTTCCCCGAAAGAAGCAACACCTCCAAATTCACTCCTGTGATTGAAAAAGGGTTTTAAAAAATCGAACATGATCTATCAAGGTTTTGTCTTTTATATTAATCGTACCTTCAAGCTGACTGGAAGACAAAATTTGGTCCTCCACTGAAGTTTGCTTGTACAATGAGGGGACCCTTTGTAGATAATTGTAAGATAGACCTAGCATCTTCAATTTCTTCAAATGTTGTGTTCCGTTGATATCTAATTATAGTAAAATCCATGCATCCATTATGATTAACTAATTATCTATAGGTATTGGACATCTAACTATCTTTAATATACCAAGAATAACTATGTGAGGATGAAGATAATTGGTTTATAGGCAGAAACCAGCTGGTCCAACAAATCCAAACATTAAAAAAAAAGTCTTTATCAAGTGACTTTGTAAAACAATTTCATAAACAAGTAGCTTATGCCTTTAACGGTGTTTAATATATCTTGTTAAATAGCAAAGCTAAGATGGATATGTGCTCACATTACATTTTTTTTACATGGCAATGTTCATGGCGTTGTATTGTCCTTTACTCACATTTGGCAAGGAAGCATTAATTTTGCCTTGCTCATGCAAAGTAACGGCTCCTTGTAAGATTGTGACCCAACCTCAAGCTACCTTATATTTGGGGCCGAAGCCTACTTCATGGCCCAATTGCCCCCAGGGAGAGGGAGGGAGGGGGGGAGGGGTGAGAGAGAGTAAGACAGATGGTCAAGCAACGGATGCTTAAGCACCGCGAGGTTCATGAGTATCCATGGTGGGTTTGTGCATTAGAGTAGAAGTGAGAGGGCGTATGGAGGCTTAAGGGGGATAATTACCAAATTAATCTCAACCCTATTGTACATAAACCAATTAGTCTTGAATTCTACAAATTTGTCAATAGTCCTATACATTTATATGATTTCCAACATAATAATATATCTAGCAAATTGCTAACCAAAATTATTAATGTGATGTTCAATCATCAACGCCATCCTATTTGGCATGGCTGGCTATCCGACATGTACAATTCTTACTGGAACAATGTCGTTTTGCATATTTTGCTGATTTTTCTATTTTTTTTCCTTTTTTCACCTTTTCTTTCCTTTTATGGCTAGTGTTCATCTTGTTCAATAGAGAGCTCCTATTCATCGTTCATGGTGGCACATTGTTGCGGCCGGGGGAAAAATGGGCTTGGCTGGGGTTGTTGGGATCCAAAGGCTATGAGCTTGGAGCTATATAAAATCAGCGTTATTCTTATCATTTTTGGCATTTTTATTCTCATTTTGTGGCAAAGAGAAAAACGTGAAAACGATTAAAGATCCATCTAAAATTTAGAACAATGAAAAGAAAAATGAGAAAACCAAAGTTCTCTCAAGGTTTATTTGTTAGTCAAGAAAAGGCGTGTACCAAACTTTCAGTGCTCGCTAAACAAAAGAATTCAACAAAAGAAGAAAAAATAATGAACAATAATGTTGAAAGACAAAAGAGCACTTGCATTAGCTAAAGGGGGGAAAGGAAGAGATAAACTTTTCAGGCACTAAAAAAGTCATATCTAAAAATAGCAAGATTCTTCAGAGTAGAAAGTGAGAAGTTTTGAAACAATTGTTTCCCATTGTCAAGCCAAGGTGTCGAAGAAAACACAAAATTTGGCAATACTTCATCCCCTATGCTTCACTTCCATTTTTGGCTTTCTCAAATTTGGATACATACAAGAGAAGGGTGACGAAGCAAAGAGACAAAGAGAGTGTAGAAAAATTGAGCTCTACTATAATCATTTGAGCATGCATATATAATCTAAAAGCAAGTGAGGCCTATTACAGTTAAGATGATCCGATACATTATTATATGGGGTGCATAAACAAAAGAGGGAGTGGAAGAAGCATTAAAACTCATCTCTTTTATATTGTTTTAGTTGTAATATAATTTTTTGCCACCTTTTCTCAGTGTACATAGATCAGATCGAATTATGTAAATTTAATTGATGTGTAATCTATTATATTTTTCTATTTATGTCTACTTGTGTTTGATCTCCTTATTTCCATAGCACTAAACTTTACTTGTCAAAAAAGACTAGAGGTTTGACTTGGAAGCTAATTTTCTTGCACGTCAATATGCATGGGTAGAGTAGCTTGGGATTCTAGAAACATTTAGGGCATGTTTGGTAACTTCTGTTTCTGTTCCTGGAACAGAAATTGCTGTTTTTTTTATTCCGGGGAACAACAAAAAGAACAAAAACGCGTTTGGTTAAAAAGAACAAAGAATATGTTTTTTTTTTATCGGCAACAAATTTGGAACAAAAACAAGAAGTAGAAAAAGCTTATTTCTTATTTCTAGAACACTTTTTAAGAAACAAAAATAGAACAAAAACTCTCAAAATTATTTTTCTTGTCGCAGCCACCTCCAGCCTCCCGCCGCGGTCGGCGAGTGGCGGCGAGTGGGCCGGTGACAAGAAGAAAAAATAAATAAATTTATGAATCATACTAAACGCAACGCTATTCTTTTTCTATTTCAAAAACAGAAATTTTGTATAGTTACCAAATGCCTATTTTACTCAGAAATTGTTCCAATGAGTATAAATAGAAGAGAAGTGTTTCTCAAAAGAAACTGTTCCTCATAATGGAAACATTACCAAACACATCCTTGCTTTCTCCTACTTGGCATGAGTCCATGCATCAACGTAAATATATATGTTGGAAGACATAACCAAAATAAATAAATAAAAGAAATGCAAATAATTATAAGAGAAAAGAAGAAAAAGGAAATAAAGTAAATAGTCATAATATTCGTATTTATCATCATCTTGGAGACTAGTCTCATAATGTATTCATGATATGTGTAATCAGCTAACTTTAAGAATTGCATCATTTGTGCAGTCATGTTTTTGTCATTAATTTACTCAATTCCTTTTATGGTTGACAGCACCACAAGACGACCTTTTTAATTGTTTAAAAAGTAGACTATTAATTAGAAACATAATTGAAATACGAAGAGAGAGAGAGAGAGACCTGAGAGAGCATTAGCGCCTAGATCCAACACTTGAAGTTCCTCCAGAGGAAGGAACAAAGATGCGTCAATAACCCAAGGCAGTGGCAATTCCCAGTCGCGTGTTCCGCCCAAACGTGTTCTGTCCAAACGTAGTTGAGTGACCCGTAAAGTGACGTTGTCGCACTCCACATTTGCCCAGCCGCAACAGTCCCCGTCGCCCTCTCCCCAAGACAGAAAAGAAGACCCATTCGGGTGGTTGAAAGCGGCCTTAATGTTGAGGAGTGCCTTCCTCTCTTCGTCCAAGCACCCCATGCTGCTTTCACTTCCCATCAATGCCAAGAGCAGCCAAGTCCACAAACACAACAAAATAAACTTCATGCTTCTCTACTGTGGTGTTTTCTGTTTCTTCTGCTTCACCATCACGAGGGTCATATACTCCATTTTATATGTGCAGAGAGTCTTTCCCTTTTGAGTGATAATCATGATTGGGCCAACTCCACAAAACGTATCATGGGCAAACTCAAATTATACCAGGGCCGATTTCGCACGACTCGCGATTGACATAATTGATTTGACTTACAACTTCTCCAAAAGTGAAAGATCAAGATTATACACTCCTAACAAAATTATTATTAGCAAATAAAAAAAATATGCCTAGGAATTACTTCGCAAATAAAAAAGAGATAAGTGACTAAGGTTTGATATTGTTAGTTTTTAATGCAAGTGGTGTTTAGCCAAGAAATATCAAATGGATTAGCATTTGTTTGGACTCGTTGAAAGAAAAGTAAGGTAATTTTGAGCAATTTGATAAAGCAATCAAGACAACATAGGTCAGCATTTAGTATATTTTATAATTATTTTGAAGTATCAATGAATGCAAAATTGATAAGCAAACTACATATATATATATATATACATATATAGCCTTAAGTTCATGTAACACGTAGATAGAGTTAGGTTTTGGTCCAATTTATTTCTCGTAGATTATTTCACACTATGCAAATTCCATGAACATCGGTTGGGAGATATCTTATTAAGTAATTTATAAATGAACAGCCGCCCCTGAGTGGTCACTATCTTTTGTGATTACTCATAATTTTATTATTTTTGGAGCTTGTCAATTATTCTAAACCTATAAACTGTTCCATAACAATATTATTATTTGTTTATCTACATTAGATTGGTTGAGGTTAGCTCAGCTCAAGAGGACACTGTGATCAATTTTAAGATGAGAAGACTATATGGGTTAAATAAATGGATAGGTCCAATTGTGTAAATATGCTTGATCTATATTTCCATTCATGGACAACACGAGTCATATGTTAACTTTCATAGAATATAAATGTATATATGAGGGTCATTTACTTCATTTATATGAGCACTCTTTCCCTTTCAAGGGATTATCGCAGTTAGTCCAACTCCAGCACATGACCATCAACGTGATTAACACCGTAGACTTGACTTAGAACTTCTAAATTAGAAGAGAGATGAAAAAAAATAAAGTAAATATTATAAAATGATAATGAGTTAGTATTTGCATCTCAACAACAAAAAGGTTACCATTGATTTCAACAAGATTATAAAAGAAAAATATGTTTTTAGGTACCATCAACGTGATTAATGCCATAGACTTGACTTAGAACTTCTAGAAAAGAAGAGAGATGAAAAACAAATAATTTAAATATTATAAAATGATAAAGAGTTAGTATTTGCATCTCAACAACAAAAAGTTACTATTGATTTCAACAAGATTATAAAAGAAAAATATGTTTTTAGGTATCGCTTCTTGAAAAAAGATAATATAAGCAGCTAAATATTAATATTGTTAATTTTCCATATAGGTATTGTTTCATCAAAAAAATTGAAACAACTGAGTATTTCTTTAGACTAATAGAAAGAAAAGTAAGGTAATTTTCAATCGAATTGATAAACCAGTCAAGCTAATATCTATCAATTTTCAATATGTCCGATAATAAACTTGAAGTATCAATGATTGCAAAATCGATCAACCATCAATGTCTAGAATTATATGAAATATAGTCTTGAACTCATGCAAAGTATGAATATCTTGCTGATATTATCAGTCTCTCGTTCCAAGCAAGCTATCATCTTCCACTTCCCTCCAAATATTTGACAACAGTCAAGTCCACACGCACATGGACAGTTAAAACGAAGGACGCTTCGTTTTTTATTTCTTAATTTATATTAATGAGAAACCATCATATGAGTATAGTTGCTTGGACTATTCATTTATAAATAATAAGAAAGTTCGGTAGAATAGAGGTTCGTGGTTGAGCCACACCATGGCAAAAGTGCATTCTTTCCACTTCCTATGAAATTACTTGGCATATATTGATTAGATAAAGGAGCTTAAAATTAGTGTTTCTCTTAAAATTACTTGGCAATAGTAATTTAGTGACAAACACTATTGATCAGTGTTTGTTACTAAATTGCCTTTTGTCACCACTGTCATTGCTGTAGTTATTATTGTCATTTGTTGTTGTCGTCATCATTGTTTTCATGATTGTTGCTGTTGCTGTTGCTATTGTTATGATGGAAAATGAGACTTTGTAAAATTAAAGTAGGTTATTGAGTATGATCATTTATCACATTCTCAGTGTCACCTTGTATGCTAATGGCTATTCCTATATCCAAGTCATGACCATGACGTTCAGTAGTCAAATATCTAAAGAATCTTTAATCATTAGTAAGCATTAGATTAACGAAAGGGCATGAAATTGTTAAGGGACGTTAAATTACAGGCTGTCATGTTATTTTTGCCTAAGACAATAAATTTACGTAGGAGCTACACGATTTGTTGGCTTTCTCTCTAAGGATTTGAACATTTTAAATGGGCATATCCTATGATGTTCCAACTGGGTTTCAATTAGTATTACCTCTTTGTCACGATGAGACAATTGATGGTCTCCAAAAGCACTAGCAGATTCTCTCATGTGACTTCCATTTAACAATGATTTATAAGTAAAACTAATCTTCCAATTGATTACTACCTAATTGGGAGTTTGCCAATGTTGCTCAAGCCATGCCATTATGGTGTAACCCATTATTTGTTGGTATAATCATTGGATCTATTAAATTTACCGATTAAATATATTGTATAATACTACTTTTTTTTTCAACCAAATGTAAGAATTCATACGGATAAATCGACAAAACAAAATATCCAAACATTTAAATATTTATGTTGAACAGTTGGATTCAATATATCATATTCTATTTTGTTTACCAAACCTAAATTGTGTTGACTATTTAAATGGCTACCTCATCGGGTGGGGAGTCAAGAATAATTTGAGTAAGTCATTCGGTCACTTGCCGTATAATCCGCGAAATACTCTACTTTTTCTGATAGGGTTGTCGTTGTAGCTTGACCTAGGTTTCTCCCAAGTCGTTTCAGTCACTTGCGATGAATGCGGAGAACTGTTTTGCCTTTTTGAAGGGATGTTCATTATCAAAAGCAATAAAACCTTGACTAATTGTAATATGAAAGCAATATGAGGATGATCATAAAGAGAGCGGGCACTGTAACCGAATTTCTCTTTCCATCTCGGTCTAATCTTTGGATGATACTTTGCCTCTTTTCTCGGTCAAGCACTTGGCCAATACGCCAAAGATTAATCAATGCAAGGGCCCACCTCCTCACAGAGATTTGAAAAAAGGGATAGCAATTTTCTAAAGTTTTGAATAACTTTATGTGGTAATGATTAACTCCATGTTCAAGATCCAAGGAGAGAGGGACACGGAGGCAAAAGTGGAAATGGAAAAAGAAAACCGAGAGAAGAAAAGAAGGGGGACAAAAAGGGAAAGAGGAGAACAAATCTTGATTGTCCAATGACATATGTGGTGAGGCAACATTTCAAAATTTAAGATACAAATTGTCCAATGACATGTGTGGTGAGGCAACATTGTCAAGATTTAAGATATAAGTTTATCTCATAATAATATTAGAGAATCTCAATTCTCAAATAGTGGTTTGGCGACCCACTTGAGATGAACTTCAAGTGAGGTTCGATATATAATATTGCTAAGCAAACGAGTGTAACCCTTTTGGAACGTAGCATTACTGCATTGCTTGCACTTTGCCAAACCTTATTAATAGTAACTTGGTTTCTCGTTTATTATCAATTAAAAGAATTTAGAATTTCACTAACCTACTCTAGGTCAGTTAGTCTGCGTTCGGGGTTCGTGACTTGGTAATGCTAATTTTGCCTAATGCTTGTTAGCTATACCTTTTATTTTTTAGGAAAAAAAAGACGTTGTTTTATACAATCTTCTTCTACTTTAATTGGATAAAGGAGTTCAATTACTTGGAAGTTGCTAAAAAACATCTTACAATTGATTCAGGAGACATATAAAGAGGCCATTGCTAAATTGCTGCAAGTGTACAAAAATGCCTAAAAGGAAGGTTTAAGCTATTCAACAGGAAATCTTTTATGTTTTAACATTCACTAATTACTTAGTTATATGTGTTGACTATTGAAAAATAAATACAATGAAATCTTCAAATATCGAAGGTAAAGAAACATGTTTTTATGGTATTGGTTAAAGCCGTAGCAGTATATGTAAATTACCTTATCTACTTGAAAAAGGTTTGGCAAATATATTAAGCTTTCAATATCTAGTATTTGGAATTATACACAAGAGATCTGTCTATATCACTATGCCAATGGTGAGTTTTTTTTTTTAAGAATATTCTGAATATTGATTGATGCGTATATATAAAGTTTTTTGTTATTAACAATCATTACTCATCGAGCAATTTCTGTAAAATAAAAGTGGAATCTCGTAATTTGGTAATTCGTCCATTAAATTAATTGGGTTTTATTATTCACATCTACGCATGCCCGAAATCATCACAAAATCGGAGCTTCTTCCCACAAGACATCATATGAGAAATTGTTGGTGCCATTTAAGACTTGACGTCTTTTGTTATATTAATCTTAATTTTATTTCTCACTTCCCTAATTCCAGACGGCAGTTTCTAGACCAAGGATGATTAGATTGGACCTACATGGAAATTTGCTTTGTAGGGATTTCATAGCCTATCAACTTCCATTTTCTAATGGAAGTATATAGCAAGATATATGATGTATAAACGATGATTTATACGTATATCCATTGCAATGTCGTATTAATAGAATGAATGCAGTTGCTAAATCTGGAATATACTTCACACTATGCTTTCATTGGTTCTCATTGGCCTCCACTTCTCATATGTGTTATCTTTGTATCTCCTTTATCATTCGCTTCATTCAATTATGATTGGTACTCACTTGTCTTTGCTAATGCCATCTTGACTCACCCAAAGTACCAAGCCTTCTAAATTGTGCCTAAGAAATGCGAAGATCAGTGTGGCTGGGCCAGTTCGAGTTTTCAAGCTCTTGATGGCCCTTGAATTTTATTAATTTTTAATTTTCATCTGTTTCATTCCTTGTTCTAAAGAGGTGGACTTAACAATAATAAAAAATAAATGGATAATTACACTAGAAATCTTAAATTCATCATGAAAATTGATTAAGTTCTAGAACCCATAAAAATACAATTAAGTCTTGAAACTTATTAAGTTGGTGTAATCAAATTTCTCTGTCAACTTTGTCTAACTTGATTAATAGCAAAAAAAAAAAAAATACTAATGTGACTTCAATGAACTCTGCTGCTGCTTTGATGAAGGGGACAACCACTCTCTTTTGCTTGCTTTCGTACCTTTGAGCAGATAAGTGAAACTCTCTCCCTCTCTCTCTTCCTGAAAAATCTTGACTTCCTATTCTCATACATCAATAAATTTACTCATGGTCACTCCCTTTCAGTCAAATGTCATTCATAACATGTTAAATGCTTAGAACTTCTAGTGGAATCTTTATTATAGGAATGGTTTGTCGGTTTGTTCATGCATCCCGTCGTAAGATCTAAAGCCAAAGAAAAAGATTATAGATTGTGTGATGCACCACATTATTAATTAATTATAAGATGAACTCATCTATACATACACAAATATATATATGAGAGAGGAATCATGATATAAGCATGACGACAAAAAAAAGAATATTTTATGAGTCTGGTGAGTTATATTCGATATCAATCGATGGACGGGCCCAATATCCTTATTGGACAACATGAGATTGCTCTAAATACATAACGACCGTTCATCGATTCTGCATTTGCGGGGCAGAATCATTAGTCAGGCAATGTGACTCCATCTCCAACCAATCCTAACTACCAAAAGAATAAACGAAACCATAATAAAAATCTCGGGAAACTGTATCCTAGGGTCACAGGATCAACGTCCTCAATCCAACGGCCACGATTGTCCCTCCCGGCCATTGCGACCCCCATGCGCGGGACTTATCGTTATCACCGGTTCCTCTCTCCTGCGAAGTGGACGTTGTCGACGATGCTGCTAAATCTCGAAGACGAACCAGCTAAGTATGGGCAAATACAGTAAACAGCTTACCCAGCTTCGCAAAATTAGCCACATCTATGGTAAGCGGGGATACCATACGACATGTCATCGAAGTTAGGTCCAAAAGCACATTATCAAATTGTATAGCAAGTCGTCGGAGCCAAGTTCAAAGGGTCATGGACAGGGAAGCAGCATCTTCTACTAGCATACCAGAGAAATCCCCAAAGAAAATCAGAGAAGCACATGTCAATCTGTTATAACAAGTCACAACCATAGTTTTCCTTTTTGAAGGTCATCATATCTGTGACCACAATGATCTTTCCTACAATTCACAACCTTATAGGAAAAGATGGAAAGTATGACGATCCAACAGATCAAGCATAGTGGAGCATCAAGATGTTCGAAATGCCTACAAGCACGAGCTCTGCTTAGGTAACAATTGATTACGCTTACAGACAAAACCGAATGTTAAGTTTGGATGGTCGGAGCTTAGGTAGAGAAAAACGATGGGCGGGAAAAATGATGATCCTGCGAAACTCAAGAAGGCATCTTTCCAGGACTCATCCTTTCTACCTTTGCCGAAATTTGATAGTGTCATTGGACCATGATTTAAACTATTACAGCCAATTAACTGTAGTCCACAAGACTACAACCAATTAGACTGAAAGTGTGTATAGCTCTACTTATTGCGGAGGAACCAGACCATTTAACTTGTTGTAGAAAAGGTCGGAGCTCTCTATATTATTTAAATTGGAGAATATTTATCGAATAAATCCCCTCGGATGATTATATGACAGATTTACAACATACATTTTGCTCAAAAAACCAATTTCTAGGGGAAGACAGTCCATCAAATTATAGTGCCAGAGATCCATTTTAGACAATATTCCAAAATATTTATTCTTTGACATGAAAGGTCAATTGTTCTAGTTCATTAAAAAAAAAATAAGAAGAAGAAGAAGAAGAAGAAGCATTTGTACCCCCACCATCATTGGAGAAATGATTAGCTGATTTTTGCCCCAAACTGGTAGAGCTGCCAATACTCAGCATTTTCACTCAGTGTCTGAATGTGCCAATACTCATCATTGGACCGAGACGGCTGGCCGCCGGTCCGAGCGAGCTTCGTATCTCTGTCATGGTTTTCTACATGCTGTGTACCCGTATTTGTTTGTCTATGATGCTTCGTGGACTCCGTTTTCACCTCGCTCGTCCCCGGAACCAACTATTTTTTCCACCGTGCACCATTTGTTTGCCTGTTTGAATTCCGGAGTTGTGTCGTGTGGTATTGGTCCAAAGCTGTCGCGCGCCGTTGTCGACTTGGTCCCAACTCGCTAGAAAGCCTTTGTCAGGCGGCGGCGAGTCAGGTAGTGGCGAGTCAGGCGGCGGTGCCGCTCGACGTGGCCTCCATCAGAAGCTTCCGCGAGATCAGGGGAGGTCGAGTTTGGCCCCGAGCAGATTTCGTCCATCGCTGGGTAGGGCCTTTTTCACGTCAGGCTGGGTCGTTTTGCGCCTCTGGACCCCGGCTGTCTTGAGCCAACTCTAGCGGGCCTAGCACACTCGGCCTTGGGCCACTAGCGGATCCAGTTAGGGCTCAGAACGTGGCCCTTTTGTTTGGGAGTGAGAAAATGAGGTTTAGGGCCGGAAGGGGCCTGGTTTTGGGCCCAGGTCTTCTCTCTGAGCCTTTCTTTTTCTTGGGCCCTGATCTGATGGCCTGTTCCCGGGCCTTGCTTTCGTGTGCGGGTAGGCCCCGAACCCGACCTGGTTCGGAGCTCGACCCGGACCATGTTCATATTATAATACTATAGTATTTTAATAAAAAAAATTAAAAATTTCGAAAATAAAAAAAAATTTGAAATTTTGTTTAGAAAAGCTAGTCTTGCTTGAAAAATCAAATTCTAATATTATAATTGACCTAACTTAATTAATCACCACCTTTTTTTGGAAAATTTGGAGATGTCTTTGATGAACAATTAAGTGTTTCTTGCGGTTCTTATTGTTTTCTAGTTTGATCGCGTGCCTTATTTAAGCTTCGCATGTGGATGTTTAGATGCATGATTAGGTTTGATGCAATTTGATGTGTTTCCTGGATGGTTTAGATGAATATTAGATTGTTGAAATTCATGTATGATGAGTGATGGTGATTGCAAATATGGCCTACGTGGAGCTGATGGTGTTAGATCGATGTCCATTCCAATTCTTCTTTTTGTAAAAGTTTAGCTTAAGTTCATTAGGATTGTATTAATTTAGACATATCAAAATCTTCTAGCATGTGCTTAGTCTAATAAAAATCAGTTAGACTTAGCGTTATTTATTTAAAGAATGATCAGGTAGTCTAGTTTAGATTCCACTTGAATTGATTTATTAGATTGAGGCTCATCTTTATCTTCCAATAACCAACTTTCGAGGGACCATGTCTCGAGGCTTATAAAAAGGCCATGTATTTTTAATTCCACGACGAGTTGCGGGTTTTATATTATTGTCATTATGTAGTCGCACTTGATCATTTGAGTGTTTATTTACGGCATTGCATTTCAATACTTTGAGTGGTTTTTTTAGCACTATCCCATGATGTTTTCTCTTCTAGATTAATTTAGCCTTAGTTTAGATTTGCATGAAAATGACCCCATTAAAACAATCGCATGGGCACTTAGAGACTTTGAATGACATTTTTAGGCTATAAATAACCAATTAGTTGGATACCAAAAGAGCTCTAATAGAAATATTAGCGTAAACAAGTTCATGAACTTGGAATCTCTAGTTAAGTAGGAATCGATATGACATTCCCACATCTCGATCGGTTTCTAGCTGACCCCAATAGGTTAGTGGCGACTCCTAAAAGTATTTTAGATTGTTGAATAACCTTTAAAAATGAACACATCTGAACGTCCCACGATGTATGGATTTGAGAGAGTCCGAGCTTGAAATTGAGGAGTCTAGAGTGAATACCTCTAAATCTACCTTAGAAATGTCTCCCTCCAATGGGAAGTTCGGGCAGGCCGCAACAACTTAGTAGATTCAAGAACCTCAGAAATGTTACTTTGGCACAATGGGGTATACTTGGACAGAAATTTGTTGGTGCAAAGGCATAAGACGACGAGACGATTCAATTTGCAGAAACTTAATGATAAAGGCCCACCCAATAAATTTCCTAACCACATCATAAATTTCCAAAAGTTGAATATCTCCAATCCGATTTGGTATTGGTCAAGAGAAGAAATTATCACTTAGATCCAAAATAGTTAAAACTGAGCTATCTAAGAGGCCAAGTGATATATCCTGACGAATTAATTGTCTTCCAGATACAAATATTTCAACCTCGTCAAGTAAGTAGCTCTCGGTAGCATTCGGCCACGCAAGTTGTTGTCTGACAGTTTTAGTACCTATAGTGAGACATAACCCATGGCCAATAGCTCTAGCGTCGCTACCGTGAAGCTGTGAAGCCATTACTTGACATATTTAAGGTCATCAAGAATTTAATATCGACCATCGATGATGTGATTTTACCTCCTATCAGATATCTTGACAAGTTCAGGTCCAACAGTGGAGTCAATATGAGATGGAAGCGTTCTTTCAAGCCTATTGGCAGACGCATCGAACCAACACATATAGATAAGATTCGACTTGGATGGGAAATGAAAACACCCAACAAGTTGTTGCCAGTGACTTTTAACTCGACGAGTTTCGCATTTTTTTTTTTGCAATAGCCAATATCAACATCATTGGACTCCACATACACAGCTCTAGCGAAGAACAGTTCATGTTTTTATGTTGAACCGTTGCATTGCGTCATTGCTTGATTCAGTATCCGTAATGTGTCTAGCTCAGCATTATGTGCTCTGTTTTTTTTTCCCGGATGGCTATCAATTTAGCTTGATCAGATTCTTTTTGGATAAAAAGAGTGACTGGGTTCATCCTTGACAAATATTCTATGTTGGTTTAGTTTCAAACGACATTAAGGGGATGGGAAAAGAAACGCTGGCACAATCATTGATCCCGATACATATGAAGAAGACAGTCACTCTTAAAATTTTTCCAATAAAGTGGAACTTATCATCTAAGCAATTTTGCATTAAGTATTGGATAAGCTTAGTTCTCTTTCTATAAATCTTTATTAAGCAGTGAGCACAAAAGTTGGCTCGGCTGTAGAGCAGTGATGCTGCAACGCATGCTTGTATTGTCAAATTGGAGCAATCCTCCCATGCCCAATACTTCTATTTTAGTAGGATCTTGCCTTGACACGCCAGAACTTTGTTATTTGTATCCTGCTGGTGGCAGTCATCAGATATTTTACGTCTTTGGTAACATTTACTTGTCAACGCTGGATTAATTAGGTTGTGAACTAAACTGTTTTCTCTCAACTCTCAACCAAATCAAGATCTTTTTAGGTTTAAATTAGCAGGGGAAGGAAAACAATAGGCACTCTAGGACTCAAGGATTTAAATTCATAATAAAGACTCAAATGCTTACAATCCCATTAAACAGAGGTTCTCCACTATTTTCATTTTTTTCCCATCGCAAAATGCTTAGAAGAGTAATATCTAATGGATGAATGATAGGATAAGCTTGCTAAGAAGTCCGAACAGCACCCACTGATAATAAGGGTTTAGGTAGAGAAAAAGAACCACCCCAAGGAATGCGATGACATATGATCCTACAAAACTCCACAAGAAAGCTTCCCTCCACGCGTCATCCTCCCGTGTATGATTAATAGATGGCGGCGTCCCTTGCTCTTGATTTGAGTCATCACAACTTGCTAATGGTGTCCCACAAAGAAAAGGGTTACCTTCATAACTTGCTTCACTAAAAGTTCCAAATTGATTTTTTTGGTCCGGTATCCTGCCTGACAAGTTGTTGTGACCAACTCTAAAATATGATAGGACGTAGAGCTCTACTAGTTGCGGAGGGATGGTACCATTTAAGCTATTATAGGACAAGTCCAAGCTCTCTGCATCCTTCAAATTAGAAAACATTTCCGGGATCGATCCTGTCAAATGATTGTGCGATAGGTTCAAGGCTCGAAGTCCTCTCATGTGGCCGACCTCTGGGGGAATAAAGCCCGTCAAATTGTTCTGGGAGAGATCCATTCCCGACATGAGTTGTAGAATGCGGCCCTTGTACAATTCCAATCTACTCTTTGTCATGAAGTTTACTTCTTCTAGTTCACTTCTAGGAACAAATCTGTAATGTTCTTCTAATTCAGCTCTAAAAAAAAATGTGTAAGCTTTGCTCCAATCAAACCCAGCGCGTAAGTCAGCAAATAAGTCTCTAGATGTCCCATCATTTCCAAATGTCAAATCATTCAGGCAAGGAGGAATTTTTCCAGAAAAGTAATTATTTGAGAGATCTAGTATGGTCATGTTTTTCAATAGACATAGACTCGAACGGATTGAACCTTCAAAATTGTTTCCTTGCAGTAGAAGAACCTTCAAGTTTTGAAGTGAAGCAATCCAGTTGGGGACTTCACCCGACAATGCATTATGTCTCAAATCCAATGCGAGATCAATGAAGTTCCATTAAGAAACTCAGGAAAATGCCCAGTGAGTGTGTTATTTGATAAATGCAAGTACCTCATCATTGTAACATTGAGACAAGGTAACATATTTGGCCCAATGTTGTTATTTGAAAGGTCTAATAATTGGAGATCATGTAAGTTGCAAAAGCTCAAAGGTACAGGACCTTCTAATAAGTTTCTCGACAATCTAAGCTGACCCAAGGATTGAATATCACCAATCCAACCAGGAAGAGTTCCATATAGGGAATTGTCACTTACATCCAACACATGCAAGTCAGAGCTATTTAATATGCCACGTGATATTTTCCCCATGAAACGATTGCTATCCAGATACAAATATTGCAAACTTGACAACTGAGAGTTCCTTGGTAGCATTTGACCTTGCAAATTGTTGCCTGACAATATCAATGCCAAAAGTGACGACTGATTTTTAGCCAATGGCTCAGGTATTTCTCCCGTGAAATCATTATCTGACAAGTCCATTGTACGTAGGTCTTTCATATTGCCCATTGAGGAAGGGATTCTACCTTCCAATAAGTTGTTTGACAATTCAAAATTGCCAAATTCGGGAAGACAAAGCCAATCCAAGATGGAAGCTCTCTGTTGATAACATTAGCAGACACATCGAATCGCCACATGTGGACCTGACTCAAATTGGTAGGCCAATGCAAAGCACCTAACACATCGTTGCCGCGGAGTACTAAATCTTCTAGATTTGCATTATTGACCAATTAGCCAATTTGGAAAGTTTCCTGTCATTCCATTGTGGCTGAGTTCAACCATTCTCAAGTCATGTTGTTCTTTCAAAAAGCTAGGAATCACGCCATCTGCATCTTTGTTGAGCACACAATTTGATAAACGAAACTCCTTTAGTTGAAATGAAGGAAACCAATCGGGCTCTTCCGTATTTACTTCTAGATGATTACGGTTGTCAAGGAGGCGAAATACCTCAAGGTTAGAGATATTAGCCAAGCAAGTAAGTGCAAATGAGCCTTCAAAAACATTTCCAGAAAGGTCAATAGATTCAAGTGACTTGAGATTGGAGAGGAGAGATGAAGGAATGACCCCACTAAAGTTGTTATTGGAAACATCAAGCAGTTGGAGTGAGGTTAGATTGAAGAAACATGAAGGAAGAGGGCCCCATAATTGATTATGGCTAATATCCAACACTTCAAGCTTCCCCAGTCCACACAAACCTATTGAAGTGGACATAGCAACTATGAGTATATCGTCAATAATTTGTACTTTGTTTGATAAAAACACTCAAGTTCACGGTTTGTGTCGATAGTGGAGAATAGAAAGAGTGTGCAGTCTAATTTCCACTATTCTTTGCATAACATTAATTACGTCCGAATTCGACAAACTGTGAATCGGGTTGGAAATAAAATCTAAAGTTGAAATTATTTCTAAATTTATGGTGTAATTAGATTGGGAAAACTCCAAATCTGTGCTCGATATTCGTAATAGTTTTCAAATCTTTTTACAATTTATTTCTGTACTTTTGAACGACCATGCAATGTGATCCTTCATTAAGTGCAGCGCGAGATTACGTGCCCTTTTGGCTGACATGCCCTCAAGTCAGCAGCGGAGGCCCCCAAAAACATCACGTGGACTTGCAACCCATTTTTCTTCATTTCATTTTCTTCATTGTGCTTACTTTTCCTTTCGCTTCTTACTCGCACTTCCATGTCCTTCGTGCACCAATTCACCGCTGCAACCCACCATCCTCCACAACTTTCTGCACCATCGTCCTAGCTCACTATCTATCACCGCCACCTCGCTGCCTGTGCATCCCCTACCCCCTCTGAGCCTTAGATTTGAGGCGCATGACCTCAGTTCTGAAGCATCGCAGCCTCCGATTTGAAGCCACACTTCGAAATGAATCTATTTTATGAAGGTTAAAATTGAAATGATAATGAATGGGATGTATTTTTAGCTTTTTTTTTTAATTTCCTTTTTTGAATTAACTGGTCTTCATGCACGCCTGCAGCGTGCAAGACTTCTGAATTAGTATGATCAATCCCCTGTTGCTTCTTAATACTTTTAGAAATGTAAGGAAACAGTTTCCTCCATCTTCTACTTTTTCTCAACTTCACTTATCCTAAAATTATGGGACTACAACTGCAAAAGTGCAAAAGTTATCTCTGCCATTCAATTACCTGGATAAGTTAGACTTAATCTAGATGTGAGTGTACAATAGTATTTAAGCAGTGGACACCAATATCTAGAAGCTGGCTTTATACGTAAAACTAAATGGAATTCATTGATTGTACTAAAGAATTGTCTCTAATATGATAAATTCCATCTAATAACTATAAAATTTCTTTACCAAGTTTTGCAGATTTAAACTCCATAAGACATAAGTTTTTGAGAATGACAAAATAACTAGTTGCATGACTCTCTTATCTAATAGTTAATTTGAATTCAATCGTTGGGATCAAATTTCAGTAAAGCTTAAGGAATTCTCTCTTATCTCTATTTTTGTTTATCGATCAATTTAAAATTAAGTGGACTTTCGATAAATCATTTTCCATTTTATTTTCTGCTAAATGGATTTTCCTTTAAATGAAATAAGCTTTCCAGATGAGCTACTTTCAGAGGAAGCGAAACTATACAAACTGTAAATATGCATGTTTGAAGTAAGTTAATTTTTTTCCTTGATGTTTAAGAAGTAAATATTGTTGTAGTATTCAAATATAGAGAATATTAAACAAAAATAAGATTTAAACTAAGCTTCCCTTCAAATTATTTTAGTTTAATTTAAATTTTTCATTGACTGCGCTGAAATTGGTTATACTTGAGTATGTGAATATTATTCATGTAATAATGAATATCTTTCTCTTTTTAATTTCAAATTTTAGATTTCATAAATAAGTATGTAGATGAAGATATTTAATGATTGGCTACTTTTCTCAAGAACGTGGGAGAACATTCTTTCAGCTCTAGCTTTAATCATGAATTATGGGATAAATAATATATTAATAGATAGATATATTTTTATCCAAATGATATCATATTGGCTTATTATGTGATGTCTCAATATATTGTTTGTTGACATGCCCAGTCCTGAATATATATATATATATATATATATATACCTTACCAAAAAAATATATATCACCATTTATTCAACCATATCATATTCAAATATGAGACATATTATAAACAAAAAATGATACGATTTTAACATTAGGCCAATCAATATAGCTAGTAGGGATGATGAAAGAAAGAGATTTTTTGGTCAACGTACTTTGCCTTTTTGATAGCATAGTCACTATTAATCAATTGCAACCTTTCCCCTTTGTCATTAGCATCAAGTGTTATTTGAGAATCAAACTAGTAGATTTCAAAAACTTCACTTTCTTGTTGTACTTGCATTTATACATGTAATTTAATCAAGAAATATTAACATAAACAACAAACGCTGTGCACCTTTTTTTGCTTTGGTGAAAAGTATAGAATGATTTATATTTCACTATACCATCTAAATCTAAAATATGACTTAATTTAGAAATAATACAAGAAACTATGTCTCCACAATAGTGCATGTTGCCGGTGTTTTAGATTTAATAAAAAGGTCAAAGTGAAAGATATGCAAGATTTAGAATAAGCAAAAAGAATAAAGTAAAAATCAATATAAACGTGTGTGTCCATCAAGGTTGCTTTGCTTGAGCTTTAGTGTCATCTTATCTCTTAGGCTCAATGGCTTCGTTTCATTATTTACACTTGCAATCCCTGAGGTTTGACCACCACTGTGGTTTAGTATGTAAACTTGAAAAATTGTTTGATTTTGATTCCTAATTAAATTTTGCATTTAATTTAGTTAAGATTCCTGAAAATTATTTGCACTCCTTCAGTATATTGTTATTTCAGACTATTCGTGTCTTCTTAAGGAATAACTCTTGATCCATTATTTTAAACACTATACTTCAGATAGGGCGGAAAAAAAATTGCACAAATGTAAAAGCATAGGGCCTAAACTTCAATCTTAAGATTCTGGGATTAAAATCATGATATCGGTGATCCTTAAAGATATTGAGCATGGCATACATTTACTTAAGATCACCGATATCATGATCCCTCAATAAAGATTTAGAGCATGTCATACATTTACTAATGGCTTCCATAGACATTTAACTAAATCCTCCCAACTTCAAGCCTAAGTCAAACAACTATAGGGTATTCTTATCTAGATACAAGTAGTTGATGCTAAGTTATTAAAAGAAAATGTGAGGTCAAAATATAATATGGAGGACGTCGAATATAATGAAGTCGTGCCTCCTATGTTCAAGATGTTTTTGTTTTATCTTATATTATGTTGAAAGGTCGATAAAGGAAAGCATTTTCAGAGGAGTACCTTCCACTAACTTCAACTTCGAACCGTTGATTGAATCGTTATGCGAAAGATCCACCACCTCCATATTATCATCTGTGATTGACAAGGCTTTTATAAGCATCCATGGTGGGTTTATGCGTTGAAGTGAGAGAGTGAGCAGAGACTAAAAGGGGATAATTATCAAATTAACTTTAATCCTGTATACAAATACCAATTATTCCTAAACTTTTCAAGTTTGTCATAATTCTAAGCATATGTATGAAATTCCAATATAATATATCTGGCAAACTGCTATGAGAAATTATTGACATGATGTCCAATCATTAATGGCTAGCCACGTGTCATGGCTGGCCATACTACATGTACAATTCTTAATGAAAGGATGTCATTTTGCATATTTTGCTGATTTACCTTTTTACATTTTTTTATTTTTTTTCAATAGTGTTCATCTTCTTCCTTAGAGAGCTCCTATTCATCGTTCTTGATGTCAAATTGTTTCGGCCAGGGAAAAATGGACTTGCTGTGGTTCCTGGGATTCAAGGGCTCTGAGCTTGGATCTCCTTAAAATCAGCAACATTCTTATCTTTTTCAGCACTTCTTATTCTCAACTTGTGGCAAAGAGAAAAACGTAAAAGCAATTAAATATCCGTCTGAAATTTAGAAATAGCAAAATAAATAAATAAAAACCAATTCTCTCTGAAGGTGCATTTTTAAGTCAAGAAAAGCCATGTACCAAGGTTTCATCACTCGCTAAAAGAAAAGAAATCAACAAAAGAAGAAGAAATAAAGGAGATAATGTTAAAGGACGACAAAGCGCTTGGATCAGCTGAAGGGGGAAAGGAAAAGATAAACTTTCAGGCGCCAAAAAGGTCAGAGCTAAAAATAGCAAGATTTTTCAGAGTAGAGAGTTAGGAGTTTTGAAACAATTGTTTAACGTTCTCAAGCTAAGGTGTCAAAGAAAACACAAAATTTGGGAGTACTTCATCCCCTATGCTTTGCTTCCGTTTTTGGCTTTCTCAAATTTGGATACACTCAAGAGAAGAGCAATGAGCAAAGGGACAGAGAGTGCAGAAAAATTGAGCCCCACTTTAATCATCTGAGTGTGGACATAATCTGAAAGCAAGTGGAGCCCACTACGGTTAATATGATCCTAACATCATTATAGGGGGTGTGTCAACGAAAGAGGGAGTGGAATATGTTATTTTATTTCTGATATAATCTCTTGTTGCCCTTTTTGAATGCCCGTAGATCAAATCAGTTGAATTATGTAAATTTAATTGATAAATAATCTATTCTATTCTTCTATTTATGTTCGACCGCCTTATTTGCACAACACTGAACTTTCCATATCTAAATAGACTAGAGGTTGACTTGCAAAGTTAATTTTCTTGCATGTCAATATGCATGGGTAGAGTAACTTGGTAAGCTTGAGCCATTTACTTTTTTCTACTAGACACAAGTCCACGCATCCACATAAATATGGATGTCGGAAGATGTAGCCAAAATATGAAATAAGAAAAGAAAATAGTTATAAAAGAGAAGCAATGTCACGCCCCGGTTCCTCGGGGTCGTAGCACTAATTCCAGGATCCTACCTCACGCTAAGTTTTGCAAACGAATCTAGTTCTTAGTCAATTTGTTCCCAAGGTAACACCACAATCCATTTTGATCAAGAAACTTACTTCCCATAGATACAAGGATAAGTTAGGTCAAAATACAAAAAGGGGAAGAAAACAGGAGGAGACATAACAAAAGTCTAGAGTCACGGTCGCCGCACAGCTATACAATCAAAAGTCGCGGGGAAAAGAGAAGGGAGAGTACTAGTCCTAAGTTGCCTCCATTGGCTTGGGCCAATCTCGCACGCACGAAGGCTTCGGGTTATCCACGGTGCCATCCTCTGAGTCATCTGCCCCATCAGGGTCTTCGAAGCCGGACTCGTAGCCTCCCTGAGGTACCTTGCACTCCTCGACCAATAACTCTAGTTCGGCCTCATGGAAACCCGTATACACGCAAATGTGCTGATGTGGGTACCAGATGTGCTTCGTGGCGCTCCAAATCCAACCTGTCGTGCTGTGGGATTCTTGGATTAATCCATCTTCCTTTACTTCTATGTCTATGACCTCTCCCATGTCTCTAGGGGGAGCGGGGGCTGCCGCCATACCGTTCCCTTCGTCTTCATTTTCTTCTTCATCCAAGTTGAAAGGGATATCCGGCTCCAGATCCCCCTCCTCCTGATCCTCCTCCTCCTGAAGATCCCACTCCAACTCCAGCTCCAGCTGCTGCTCCCAGTCCTCCGGATCCAGAGGTTCCAGCTCCCGTAGATCCCAAGCTTCCTCCTCGTGAGGGTCCTCCTCCATAAGCTCCTCTTCCTCTGACTGGTCCTCCAAGTCTGATAGGTCCTGAACCGGGTCCATACGGGGGTCCTGGGATGGTGGGGTGGTGGAATGAGATACTTTGTATCCCAGTGAACGAACCCTAATCCTAAATTAGGAACACCCCTGCCCTAGGGTCCCTAAATCGACCCTCCCAACTCTCGGCTTCCGATGGTTTGTCAGTCGACTCTAGGCAAGCCTAGCTGTAAGTCTCTCATCCCAAGGTCCCCAAGCTTCGCGCAGAAACACTCATTACTAACCCAAATCGAAGAACTCCCCACCTCTAGATCTCTAAACTAAAGGTAGACTATCGAACGTCATGGGGGTCTAAACAATTTACAGGGTAGGGCAGGTCTACTAACGAGGCCCTAATTGTGGTTATAAGGGATTTGTCTAGGCATAACTGATTAAATTAAAGCGGCGCAAAATTAAACGCACGATGTAGTACTTGAATCGCCTAATTAAAATAATAATTTAGTGCAATTAAAAAGCAAATAGGGTTCTTAACTAATTAAAATCAAATGCTATGCGGACGAACATTAAATGATACAGGACTAATTAAATTAAATTGTAGAAATAGACGAAATAAACAATTCTAAGATTTTAACAGAGGTGTCAATCCGACCCTTCTTTCTCCTCGAGGGGTCCCAACTCTGACCACGCTCGAGCACAAGCAAACGTACGAGGGCATTTCTCGTAAGACGTGGGATGCCAGTCCCTAGGTCGACACAAGTCGAACTACACCACCTAAGTGGTCAACAATTTACCATTGTCCAATACGGCTAACCAATCTAACTAATCAATGAATTTTACGAATAAATAAGGAGTCCTAGCCGTTCTACTCGCCCTAGCCATTTCTACCCGTTTCCTACTAAAACAGCAAATGCGCCTAATAAAGGTTAGAATCCACTCACTTGTGAGTTTGCCTGGCTAAATCCCCCTTGCTGTACTCCTGGTTGAACCCAAGAAAATTTTAGAATTTTCCTCTTTTACTCTTTTTTTTTTTTTTTTTTTTTTTTTTTTTTTTTTTTTTTTTTTTTTTTTTCGGGCCGCGCAAGCTGGACCTGGGCCGGGCCGGCTGACTGGGCTTGGGTCGGTCGGCTGATTGACTGGCCGACTGGGCCGGGTCGGCTGGGCCGTTGACTGGGCCGGCTGACTGGGTTGGGCTGGCCCGCGAGCTGGACTTGGCCGGCGGCTGCTGGCTCCTCCGGCGCCGGTCTTCTTCTCCGGCTAGCTCGGCTTCCGGGTCGGGGAACCGGGTCGAGCGCCGGGTCGCGAGGGGTGTTCGGGTTCCGTCTCTGTTTGTCGTCGGCGGTGCGCGTCGGAGCTTGGGACCGGTCGGAGAAGGAAGCTGAGCTCACGACGCGTCGATTGGTGGTTGTGGCTTCGTCGGAGGTGGCCGGAATCGACGGGAAAACGGCCACGAAGTCGCGGCTTCCTCCTAAGCCTCCGAAGTGGTTTTCAAGTTTCAAAGCTTCGATTCGGCGTCCACAGGCCAAATCGGAAGGGGGAACCACCGGAAAAGGAAACTAGGGAGTGAGGGAAACCGATTGGTGGGTGAGAAGTGAGCTGAGGAGGTCGGGGTAGGAAGGAATGGGGTGGTTTTTGGCTGCGGTTTTCTGGGTTCCAAGGCTGGCCGCGAAGCTCCCTGCAACTGACTGCCGGTGACAGACCACGGCGAGTCTTGGCTAGCTGACAACGGCTTCGGAAAGGGGGCGACTCAAGCTACGCGGGGACACCAAGAACGCACGAAGAGGAGGCCGGAGCTCCGAGAAATCCTCCCCTCAAAACCCTTGCCCACTCGGTTTATACCGAGTGGGAGCAGGTGGGGGAGGCCGAGAACTCGGCTTCCCAGGCCACGCGGCGCCTCCCCCGTGGCCACCATCCCCTCCGACGGTCACTTCCAAGTCAGGGGTGGGTGGCTGCAAGGCGTGGCGTGGCTGAGGCGACGTCGAGCGGTGGAATGCACAGTGCATTCTACCTGCTCGACAGAAGGCCCGAGAGAGAGAGGAGAGAGGGAGAGGGGGAGAGCTCGTGCGCGTGCTGTGCACGTGCCGTCCGGTCCGACCGGGTCGGACCGGCGGTTCGCACGGTCTGGCCGGCCGGTTCGCTGGCCGGTCTGGGACTTTTAATAAAATAATGTATTTTTATTTCCGAAAATCGGAAAAATGCTTTAAAATTTCCTAAAAATTCAGGAAAAATCCCGAAAAAATCAAATATCGAATTTCATGACATTTTGGGCCCAAAATAAATTTAAACTTAAATTTTCATTAATTTCCAAGCCTTTCCAAATTTTCGCTAAATAAAAAGGGAAATTGCCAATTTTCCCTAAAGTCCCAGTAGGCTAAAATCGCGGACCGACTCGGCCGTTACAAGCAAAAAGGAAATAAAGTAAATAAGTCATAATATTCATATTTAGCATTGTCTTGGAGATGTGTCTCGTAATTAATTTATGATATGTGCAATCAACTAATTCAAGTATTGCATCATTTATGCAATCATGTATTTTTCATTAGTTTACTCAATTCACTTGGTTTATAGCACCACAAGATGGCATTTTTTTCATTGTTTAAAAGGTAAACTATTACTTGGAAACATAATTGACCTAAGAAAAATGAAACAAATAACTCAGAGTGAGAGAGAGAGAGATTCACCTGAGTAATAATAACTCCAAGATTCACTTGAGGAATAACTCCTAGATTTTCCTGAGTGGTCATTCCAACCGAAGTCCAACACTCAAAGTTCCTCCAGAAGAAGGAATAAAGACGCGTCAATAACCCCAGGCCGTGATGATACAAACGCGTCAATAGCCCAATGTCCTGATGATACATACACGTTAATAACCCAAGACCGTGAGAAGCACATGTCGGACAAATGTAGTTGAGCGACTCGTAAAGTGGCGTTATTGCATATCACGCATTTCCAGCTGCAACAGTCACCATCGTCGTCACGCCATGACGGAAGATAAGACCCATTCGGATGGTTGAAGGCGGCCTTAATCTTGAGGAGTGCGTCCCTCTCCTCTTCCAAGCACCCCATGCTTCTTTCACTTCGCATCCATACCAACAACACCCAAGTCCACGGACACAATAAAAGGCACTTCATGTTTGTCTATAATGGTGTTTTATGTAATGGTGTTTTATGGGTTATTTGTTGCTTCTGCTTCACCATGTGCAAAACTTACGAGGTTGATCTACTGAATTTATATGTGCGTAGTCTTTCCCTTTAGAGTGATTACCACGGTTGGGCCAACTCCACAAATCAATTATGGGTAAACTCAAATTCTGCTGGGGCCAATTCCTCTAAACACGTGATTATCGCTGATGACTTGACTCGGAACTTCTCCAGAAGAGACAGATGGATATTATAAAATCCTAAAAAATAGTATTAGCAAATCAACAAAAAAAGAGATAAATAACTAAGGTTTGATATTGTTAATTCTTAGTGCAAGTGTTGTTTTGTGAAGAAATATCGAATAATTTGATATTTGTTTGGACTCATTCAAGGAAAAAAAAGGCAATTTTCATCAAATTGGTAAAGCGACGAAGACAATAAAGGTCAACATTTAGTGTATCTTATAATTAACTTGATGTATCAGTGAACACAAAATTCATTAACAGTCTATAAAGAAACATAGTCTCGAGTTCCCACACACATCAAATAAAAGTATTTAACCATCCCATCAGCTTCCCCTTCTCCACACTTCGACTAATGAATTCGTGATTTATTATTTAAATATCCTAATTCTCGCCACACTTGTACGCTAGATTCAAACTTAGGACCATAGTTTGCTTGAAGATATTCATATTGGCTCTCAATTAGTGTCACCACTATGGTTGTCATGTATCAATGACCTGTAATTAATATTAGAGCAATTTCTAAAATAATGTTCGGTTCTCGTAATCTAATAATTTTTCGGGTGTTACTACTCATTCAATAGTCGCTGAAGTTTCTTTCCTTCCATTTTTTTTGGGTGTGTGCAAATACATATCTGATTTCCTTTAAGAGTTAAATTGAGTTGAAGGAGGACATATGATGGAAGTTCTTTTTCCTTCCACTTTTTGCAAATTCGCGTCTAATATCCTTCGAGGGCTAATTTGTTGGTAAATAACATTCGATGAGTCGTACTCGATCATCCCAATTGATGACTTTCCATCGTGAAAGATCCGCAACCCCCGCGTATTTCCATGTTAACTTGCCATCGACCCCTCTTCTCCCCTCATCTCCGTGGTTTGGAATAATTTATTGAGTAGGGCGTCTCTCCTTCCATGTTCCAAGCATCCCCATCAGTTTCGACTTACCATTTTGACCGGGATTTCCATTAGAGAAAGTAAAGTGAAAAGACCTCGACTAAGTTTATGTTTCTTTAATGTAAAAGCAACATGAGGGTGATGGAAAAGAAAGTTGGTTCCGTCACTCAATTTCTCCTTTTATCTCGACCCAATCTTTGAATGAGAACTTACTTCTTTACACCGAAAAAACGCTAGACTAATTATTTTTTTTCTCAAAAACCACTTGGCCAACACTTTAAAAGTCGGTCAATGCAAGGCGGCTGGACCCTTGTCTTACGCTGATTATATAATGGAGTGGAATTTTCTTAAATGCAGAGTAACTTATGTTAACCATCAGATGAAAATGCTCGAGTCATTCGAGGAAATTTTCATCCGAAACACCATAAATAATTTAACGCATAATACATATAGACAATTGGATTTTCGTAATATAGTAATTCATCTATTGATAGTCCCCGAATTGGAATTTCTTTCCCTTCTTCCTCTTTTCTTTAAATTCACTTCTAATTTCTTTTCTCTTCCACTTTTGTAAATCAACATCCAATTTCGTTCAAGGTTTAAATTTGCTTGTAAATATAGTGGTCGAATATTAATGACTTCTCATTGGGAATAATCTGCAACTCACACGGGTGTCCATGTTAACTCACTATCAACCCAGCCTCACCTCTCAGCTTCCTTTTAGGCTGCGTTTGGTCGACCGGATAAAAATTAGGATATGATATGTTTTATCCTATCCCGTGTTTGGTAGCTGTCTAGGATAGGATAAGGTCGGATATAGAAGGAATATAACCCGGATAAAAAAAATCTGAGGGGGAAGGTGGGCTAACGTGGGATAGGATTTCTTTTATCCGAAACATAAAATATTTTTTTGCTTCTTTCCCCGTCGTTCACCCAAAGATGACTCCACCACTTTTGTTGGGTCCGGGTCAGAGAGTCAAACCGGGTTTCATCGAACCAGTCCAAAGTCCATTTTTTCAAATTAAAAAAATTACTAAACAAAAAATAAAAAATCGAAAAAAAAATTCAAAAATTCATTTTTTAAAATAAAAAATTAAGAATTCTAGGTGGTTGATCACAATTTATTTCATGTAATATTAATTCTATAAGTCTTCAACCAATTTTAAATTTTTCGTTTTAAATGAACATTTTTTTGTTTAGCATAAAAAATAAGAAAACCCTTGAAAAGTTTTAAACTCAATTGAATAAGCTTTTATCCAAAGTATGGATGTCGAAACCTTCTTCTCGATAGCTCTTCGATTTACATCAACATTTTACGAAAGCGACGAACTGTCATATTCTTTATAAATGAGAATTGTTAACGTGATTAATTGTCATTGCATTCTCGTAGCAGCTGGAAAAAAAAAGCGAATGAACTTTGGACTTTATATTTTGTTCTAATTGAGTATTTGTTTAATTTGGTATTGGACTTGTAACAAAATGGAAACAAATGAAAAACTTGTAAGAAAGAAAAATAATTCATGTTTCAAAGTAAATATATTGAAATTGATGTATTCTAAAAATGTTTAGTGTTGAATAGGGTAACCAAAAAATTATTTCAAAGGATCGGAAAAAAACAATGCGTAATCATAAAATTCGATAAGAATATGTTAATTTAAAAAATATTATTTTGGATGATTTTGTGAATATTAAACCTGCAAATTTGTACTTGCCTAATGTTATTATTTTTAAATATATGAATTTAAGTTCGGAATTCAACAAATAACATATTTGATAAGACATGAAGATATCCGATTTTAAATCGGTAGTTCACCAAACAATGGATGGGATATGAAGAAATTCATGGATTTCTTATCCTATCCTATCCAGTCCTATCCCATTTAAAAATCTGGACGACCAAACGCAGCCTTATGGTTTTGTAATTATTTGTTTGGATTTGATCAGCCCCTTCTCTCAACTCACTCTCTCTCATCCACGCAAACGCGAAAATGTCAAACTCTCGTGCATGTCTCTTATACGAAGCTTCAAAATTTGACATCTTTGAAGGTATTATTTCTTTTTTTTTCCTTCTCATTTGTGCCCTGTAGGACCTATATATACTGGTTGATTATACTATTGCCTTCACTAGAGTTGTTAATGTTGGATATATCAACGGACATGATCTTGATATATAGAGTGCTTCGCAAAACACTATTGAAAGATCATTATAAAAACAATCACTCAAATCCCTTTTAAAATAAACTAATCAAAAGTAGTTTTATGATAACGAAAACAATTAACAATGATTGTTGTCGATTATGAAGATATTATATTGACTGATGTTTTCTAGATGAATATTTACAAGTCATTGATTTCAGTAAACAGGCACACTAGTAAGTTTTAAAACTCAACATCTTTCATTCTTATAATTACAGTCACTATTAGTCTACAAGGTTTCGAACTTGGTAATAGAGTTAGGTTATGGTCCAATATATTTCCCATAGATAGTTTCACATTATTCAAATTCCATGAACATCGGTTGGGAGAGATCTTATTGAGTAATTTATAAGTGAATATCCGCCCCTGAGTGGTCACTACCTTTTGTGATTACCTAGAATTTATTATTTTTGGAGCTTGTCAATTGTTCTAAACCTATAAACTATTCCACAACGATATTATTAATTGTTTATCTACATTAGATGGTTAGCTCAAGAAGACATTGTGATCAATTGAAAGATGAGATAGACTATATGGGTTAAATAAAGTAAATTAATTAAATCAATGGATAGCTCCAATTGTGCCGATATGCTTATTCTATATTTTTCATTCATGTACAACACGAGCCACATGGTAACTTTCATAGCACTCTCTCCCTTCCGAGGGATTATCGCAGTTAGTCCAACTCCATGACACAATCATGGGCGTGATTAGCGCCGTTGACTTGACTCGGAATTCTCTAAAAGAGAAAGACGAATAGTGATAAAGTAGATATTATAGAATGATAAAAAATCAGCATTTGCATCCCAACAACAAAAAGTTTCCATTGATTTCAACAAAATTATGAAAGAAAAATATGTTTTTTAGGTATCACTTCATGAAAAAAGATAAGATAAATAACTAAAAATTGTTAATTTTTGTTACAGTTGTTGTTTTATTAACAAAAAACTGAAACAAAGGAGTATTTATTTAGACTTATAGAAAGAAAAGTAAGGCCATTTTCAATTAACTTAATAAAGCAGCCAAGCCAAATATTGATCGATTTTCAATATGTCTGATAATTAACTTGAAGTATCAATGACTGCAAAACGAATGACTACCAATGTTTAGAATTATATAGAATCAAGTCTTGAACTCATGCAAAGTATGAAAATCATGCTGATATTAAATAAAAATCTTTTTATTCGACGTGCCCCCATAGAAGAAAACCCATGCGCCTTGTTTTAGGCAGACTTATTCTTGTGCAGGGCATCCTCTTCAGTCTCTATGCAAGCTATCATCTTCCACTTCCCTCCATTATTTGACAACACCCGAGTCCACACGCGCATCGACAGTAGATGGGCAGCTGTTGACACCTCTGTTTTTTACTTTTTCTCTCTCTCCCTCTTCTCTTTTCTCCCTTCCCCATGCGCCGGGCCTCCCTTCTTTTCCCCCTTTCTCTTTTTGACTTTTGCCCCTGGTTTTCCTTTCCTCCTGCCACACGCTTTCCCCCCAGCAGTTTTTTCCCCCCCATCCCATCCATCTCTTCTTCTATTTTCTCTGGTTCTCTTCTTTTCTTTCTTAGGGGGGGCTGGCCCGAAGGGACGCGGGGTTCTCCTAGATCATCTTCCTCCTCCTGCTCGCTCCCTCTCCAGAAACTAGGGCGAGCTCCTCTGCTTAAGGTGCGGCTACTCCCTCAGCTCACGGACGAACCACAGCTTCGCCTCTCAGCTCACCTCCGCCGTTGACGTTCAGCTCGCTGGCCTCCAGCTCGCGCCCAGCTCACGCTCGCCGTCGCCTTCCGTCTCCGCCTCAACTCGCGCGGTCCTCCATCAGCTCGCAGCTCCCCCCCTCACCCTCAGCTCGCTCCTCCGCCGACGGCCTCTTCCTCTCAACTCG
This sequence comes from Melaleuca alternifolia, assembly GCA_019926035.1. NCBI lineage: Eukaryota > Viridiplantae > Streptophyta > Magnoliopsida > Myrtales > Myrtaceae > Melaleuca > Melaleuca alternifolia. The sequence continues at coordinate 424,361 of JAGKPW010000431.1, read as the reverse complement.
TGGATCTCCCACAGCTCCCCCCTCGCTCAGACACTCTCCCGAGCTCAACCTCTCAGCTCACGCTCCCCTCAACTCCGTCGGTCTTCCAGTTCCGCCCGCAGAGCTCGCCGCCGCCAGCTCTCCGCCTCAGCTCGCCTCGGTTCCCGCCGCCTGAAGCTCGTCCGCCCCTCTCTGCTCGCCCTCGCCTCGCCTCACCCCTGTTCGCAGCCCTCAACCACTCTCCCAGCTGGCTGTCCTCCTTCGCCTCTGCTCTCCCACGTTCGAGTACGTCTCTCTCTCTCTCTCTCTCTCTCTCTCTCTCTCGTTCATGTTTCATTTCTGAACTCCCATGATGAACTCCCGTGATGCTTGGTTTAGCTCATATATCCTTTTCTATTCATTCATTGAAGTTTAGATTGAAGTCCTTTTAGGAACTAAAGCTTATTAATCAGCGTCGAACTTTACATGTTTGATGAAATGTCAAAATGAAAGTGAATGTTTTTCGTTGATGGGTTAGTTTGGTTGAAAGATTTAATAGACTAAACAAGTTTCAATAGTTGAATAGAAATCATAGAATTGTTGGTTTTGTTTTCGGTGGTAAATATTAATCTCGGTCGTTTTTGGATATTAGGCGGCAAAATGAGGAAGACGAAGTGCAGAGAATGTAGAAACATAGATTAATTAGATTGGGTTTAGAAAAATCAAAAGCCAAAGAAAATGGGTTGGTATGTTAAAAGATGGGCCAAATCGAAGTTTAAAAGAAAAGGGGCCGAGTTTGAAATAAAATGGGCTGGAGTTTAAAAAAGGCTACAAAATTTAAAAAAAGGGAAATGGGCCGATGAGTTAATAAAAAGGAATTTGGGCCAGCTTTTAAAAAAAATCGTTTTTTATAAAAAAAGAAAAGAAGGGGTTGGGCCTTACGCCCGGCCCATTCCCGAAAGGTCCCGGACCATTAAGGTCCGGGTCGTTTCGGACCGGGTTCTTACAACCCGATCCGAAACCTCTTTTTAGTCAATAAATAATTAAAAATTAAAAAAATCCTAAAATAAGAAAAATAGAAAATAAATAGAAAATAGAAAAAGTAGATAATAGATAATGAAAAAATAGAAAAATAATAAACATAGAAATTAAATAATAAAAATCCGAAATTCAAAAGATAATAAAAAATCTGAACATCTAAAAAATATTAAAAATCTAGAAAATGCATAAATAATAAACAACTAATAAAAATCAAAAAAATCAAAAAATCATTAGAAAATGAGAAAATCATTAGAAAAATCATAAAAAATTAGAAAATTAATAGAGAATGATAAAAAATATAAAAAATTATATTTTTATAAGAAAATCTCGAAAAATAAAAATTTGATGTTTTGTTTAGGAAGGCTAGTCTTGCTAACATTATAATTGGCCTAGATTAATTAATCAACACCTATTATTAGAGTTTGTTTAGTTTAATTAATGAGAGTCATTCTTTTAAAAAAAATGGAAACGATGGACAACTAAGTGAGTTGTTGTTTGCCTTTTAGCTTAATTGCTTGCATCATCGTCTTTGTCTATGATTGTTTATATGCATGATTAGACTCGATGCATGATTTGATAGATATCTTATGGGAAATGTCTCGAGTTAATTAAATTGCATGATTTAATTTCATGTCAACTGTGAGATTGTTTAATTTGATATGCTCATCGCTGATGATTTGCTTGACTCAATGCATTGAGTGATCGTCTGAACACTGAAATCGAGACCCATTGGACTATGGTTCGTGGTAATGACGAGGAGGTGGCTTTAACGGAGACTATGTCATTAGGCCTATGTCCATTCCGATTTTGAGCTTGTAAAGTTTATAGAGAGCCCATGTAATTTTAATTAGCCGACGAGTATGCGGATTTTATATTCTTGTCCTAAGTAGTTGCACTTAATTATTTGATTGTTTATTATTGCATCATATTTCAATACTTTGATTGTTTACTTCTCGCACTGTCTTTCAATAAATCGCATGTTAGTTTCTTTTCTTAATTTCGCTTTAGTCTAGATTCGCATGATACTAACCTTATAGGAATAATTGCATGAACACTTAGTATATTTCTGTGGCCTTTAGAGTTTTAAATGATGAGCAAGAGCGCTTGACCAATTTAGATTAAACAACCAATTAGTTAGGTACCGGAAGGGCGCTAATAGAAATATTAGCGTAAACAAATCCCCGAACTTAGAATCTCTGGTTACATAGGGATCAAGACGACACTCTCGCGTCTCGATTGGTTTCTATACGACCCCAATAGGCTAGTGGCGACTCCTAGAAATATTTTAGGTTGTTAAATAAACTTAAAATTTGAAAATGTCTAAATGTCATGCGAGGTATGGATTGGGAGGATCCAAGCTCGAGATTGAGGAATCGAGAGCAAATACCTTTAAACCTATCTTTTTCCTCTCTAAAGGGCGGAAAATAGGTCGCGACAGCTTGGCGACTCCACTAGGGAATTGGTTTTAAACCTTAGTGGACTTGGGCCGTAATAACTTGTTGGTTGTTATCTAATGTGGTTCGTTTGTAGATCGTCTGCGTGTCGAAGTCACGTGGAAAATGAGGTTAGTCCGCTAACATTGTGTTAGATGTTCTCGCAGGTTGGGAGTTATAAGGGGTGGAGTGAGTGTAAATCATTTGTCTTGCAGATGGTGTACGGATGTAGGAATGTATGAGAGGCTTATATCGAAGTGTTGGTTGATTTCAATACGAATGCATGACCATATTTTCATTATTACACCTTGCACATATAACCTGCGGCCAAAACCCGAACCGCGATTAGGAAACACTTAGGAGGTGTCGAAAGGAGGAACCCGCGTGGGGAACGACCTGTGGTAATCCCCTTTTGATCCCGCTCCTTCTAATTAGTAATGAAGGGAACTATCCGACGAAAGTGCGGACAGGAAAACCCTTCAGATCTAATTAGAATGGGAGCCTTAAACCTTTAGGATCCCAACATTTAGTGAACTTCACGAATACATTTGCTTGTCTATGTCATTTTTATTTAAAAAAGAATGGGAAATTCGTCACCCACTGTAAGTATAATTTCTCTGTTTACTCGTTCAATTTAGATTAAACTTTTCATTTTTTTGGAAATTTGCAAGAATCAATCGAATGCCTTTGGTAATCTAGGCTGTAAATTGAAAATTTTGGTAACCATTCTCTTGGGTGAATTTGAATATATTTTTTTTAAACACCTAGGATTCAGCACCTAGAAAGAAGATGGTTTTTTGTAATTTTTTCAATTGTGCATTAAAATCACACTATGAGCACAAATTCGTCCAAGTTAAAATTACATTTTTGGGGCATAAAATTAAAATAACTTTTTTAAAGAAATTATTTCTTTTTCATATTCTAGAATTGAAAATTAAATCACATTGTGTATATATTTTTTTAAAAAAAGAAATGCCCCAATTTTACAAAAGTGAAATTACAAATCAAGTTCTTAAAATTAGCGACACATTTTGTTTATGAAACTTTCGAAATAGAACGGGTGTTCGATTGATGTTTGCAAATTGATCTTTTATTGATGTCTCTTCTTATGATAAAATTTAGGTGAAGTGCTAACTCTCGTAAATAGGGGCAGCGAGACAAGTATCTTCACCTCATTTTTATTGTAAGAGGCAACCTCATTGAAGGATCGTTTTTTTCGATTATGTGCTGATATTATTTTTTCCTTCTCACAGGTTATTTGATGGCAAAACATTCGTGGATGGTGAAACTGTGATCGTTCAAATAGAATCAATTTATTTTGACACTAATTTGTTCATACATCTTTTTGTGAACACGAGACAAGAATAGACAATTTTTTTTTTTTAAATTGGCGTTTGTGCTTGATTCTTTATTAAATGCCGCCACAAGATTAAAAGTTGTGACCAATGCAAAATAATTTGAATCCAACTTTGACATCGGGCTCTTCGGATACTCAAAATCATCAATTCAAGGGTAGGTGATGAATGATGGAAATGATCGTGAAGAGATATCAATTTCTATCTTTAAATTAAAAAATTGATGTGACAATTAGGGCAGATCATTCAAATGGATTATCCACTATCCATGAAATTAAATAAAATAGAATTAAATAATTTAACAAAAAAGATGTCACTCCTAAATTAGTTTTGTTACAATTTTAGACAAGTTACATGTCTTGCCTCTCATCGGAAAATATGCTTATTGATTGCGAGAGCAACAACTTATGCGAAGAAGGCCAATCAAACTGAAGCATCCATTTAGGTGCAGTAAATTGGAACAAGGCATTTTAAAAAAAATGTTCATATGTCAAAATGTAGAAAGCCCCTATCATTTCAACTTTGATACTCACTTAGTGAATTCGAAAGCATCTGAATGGCCTATTTGATGGCAGGATTTTCAAGACAACTTGGAAATACGGTTTTTTTTTTTTTGGAATGCTTGTCAATTGGATATTTCTCGAGAAATTATCTGAAAATAAAAGCAATTGAACTTTGCGGATTGTTGCATGAAATAATTTCCTCAAATGAAATCAAGGCTACAAAGTTATTTTTCAAACAAGCCAAATCGTCTCAGATCATCGGTGTCAAACCAACATTTTTACATGTGTATTCCCTTTTTGAAAATACAAAAAAAGCGGAAAACAAAAGAAACATGAATGAAGGGCAAATTGTATTGATTCCAATAATTCATTTTGTTGTTATTTTTTTAATTCCATTTTTCTTTAATAGGAAACGTTGGCACTTGAAAGCAACGCATGGAAGGGTGATGTTGTATCATTCCCAATTTCACATTTATCAAAGAACTTATCAGTTGATACATTATTGTTTACTTTTTTACAGAATGATCAAGGCTCCATGACTCAGGTGAGTTATCGTGGATACTACAAAAGAAGCAGCGCAAGGAAGGGTGATGTTGTATCGTTCCTTATTTTTTATTCATTAAGGACTATCCATTGACATAGTTCTTCTTCTGATTTTACAGAATCGCCTAGGTATAGGTAGGTATTCATTTTTCTAATATCTTTTTATAATATAAAATAAAAATTGTAAAAAAGCACAAAACACTTCGTGCCTTAAGAAATGACTAAGGGTCAAAACGACAAGACTTGGGGCAAATCATCAACATGCGCCACACCCGAAGGAAGTGCTGACAGCTCAAGGGTAACACTGTATCGTTCCAAATTCTTCACTCTTGAGATCAATTACTAACTCGGTATTTTTACTATGTCACAGGGCTAATTGATAGACATCGAGGAGACAGTTAAGTGTCCCTGTCTCAAAAACTCTTTTAATAAGAGTATAGGTGAAAATCGATTGAAGAGCAAAATAGTTGTGCATCTTCTCAAGTTTATAATAAAAAGTGTGAAGTGAATTAAAGTCGTCTTATTTTGAAATGTGAATGATATTTTTTATTGTTAATCAATGTGTGGCACATGCATCTTACATCAAAATTCCAATGGAGGACAATTTGAATAAGCGTCTTGAACAAAAAAATGAGAGTTGATTACGTTGGATTGGAGTTCTTAAGATGATGAAAGGCAAGCCATTTCCAAACACATCTCCAATACACTATGAGGGTTGGGTAAAAGAAAAGGAAAAAGACCTTCTCTTAGGACAATGGATTTATTCGCGGTGAATACATGGATTGAAATAACGAAAGGCATTTCATTTCTTTATCTCATACACTGTATACCATTTGCTAGCCTCTTTGAGCCTAAAAAAGGAGATTTCTTTAAATACCCCTGTCAAGAACCACCCCACACTGGGGAAAATTTAGGGGGATGTGGTTGAAAAGAGGAGGAGATCATTTGGTGCAAAAGATTTAGGAAGAATTTATTGCATTCACTTGCATCAATCTTTATGTGGTAACTTCAAGTGGATCTTCATAGAAGCTCAAAGCATCCCAAAGTGAAGAAGAGCATTCATTTCTCTATCCAAACACTCATATCTATTGCTTAGCCAATTTGAGTCTTAAAACTTCTTTTCAGAACCCAAGTGATGATTACCTCCCTATATCGGGGCATGGCACGTGATCTACCAAAAATGCAGTACTTGAAAATGTCTCGAGAGTCTTGAGAACACAGAAAAAAAAAAACAAAAATGAGGGGGCACGGAAAAAGTAGTGTGCCTGGTAAAAGCAAGGCCAATGCCCGTGAAGAGTGTATCTAAAGCAAAGATGCTTGTGAAAAAAAGATACAAAAAATAGCATACTCATAAAAAAAAAGCTATCAAACAAATGCCAAAGAAGAGAGAGCAAAGCTCCGACACTTAAAAATGGCACAGGTTGAATTAAAAAAAATGAAATGAGATGGTAAATGATGCCTTGGTAATCATCAACTTCCTTTTAAGCCTCTCTGAAAATATATGTAAGCCATTCAAGCCTTACCTTGAACTGACATTACAACCTTGCTCCGAAGCCTTTTTTGATTGGGATGTTTTTGAGTGGATGTGAAGATTTCACAAAAGAAGATACTGCTCAAAGGAGTGGATGCAATCAATTCTTATCTTATCTTCAAGGTTATTGACTTGTAAACCCGATGGAGATATAGTTGAATATTCTTTTTCTGGCCTTGAATTGATTGTCTCTTGTGTAAACCCATGATCTTGCACACATTACAATCCTTAGAAGGACCTTTTTGATTGATCAACGTGTATTCATCGCGAATATTTTCAGAAGCCTTTGACTTAGGTTATGTGAGATGTTATTAATAATTGAGAATGATTGCCTACAGCAATGGATGGGATGAAAAGCCATTCCGAGAAGTCGTGAGAAGACCTTTCTGATTAGGGCACTCCAATTCGGCATCCTTGACATGCTCCTTCAATTGAATCGAGATCACTTTGTTTGAAAATCTCCTCCAAAGGAATTTTGAGAAAACCGATGGTAGTGGCCACAAATTAATTGACAATTACTTGAATGTCGTTTAATTTCTTTATATTGACTATGAAAAAGAAAATTCATTTAACTTAGTTTATTGCAACCTTTGTTTGTTTTATTATTGCATTGCAGCCTAATATTTCATTTTAGGACTCAATAATAATGTCTGATTATGTCAAGTATTTTTAATGCATCATCTTTTAAAATTTTTGGCAACGTCTAAAGATGTCAAGTACTCATAGTCTATTCCTTTTCATAAAAAAATAAACTTTCATTTGAAAAGGATGCATGGTAATTTCAAGCTCTCATAGTGCATTCTATTCAAAAAAATTTTGCATTAAAAAATGACGCTCGCCTTATGCCGAGTGATTTTGATGCGTCCCCTTCAAATTCATCAAAACTCGTTTCTATCATGGTAAGACTCAAATTCGTCGAAACCCGTTTCTATCACGGTGAGACTCAAATTCGTCGAAACCCGTTTCTATCACGGTGAGACTCAAGTTCGTCAAAACCCGTTGCTATCACGGTGAGACCTTCCAAATCAGTCGAAACCCGTTTCTATCACGGTGAGACTCAAATCAGTCGAAACCCGTTTCTATCACGGTGAGACCCTCCAAATCAGTCGAAACCCGTTTCTACCACGGTGAGACTCAAATCCATCAAAACCCGTTTCTACCACAGTGAGACCCTCCAAATCAGTCGAAACTCGTTTTTACCACTATGAGACTCAAATTTGTCAAAACCCATTGCTACCACAGTGAGACCCTCCAAATCAGTTTCTACCACGGTGAGACTCAAATTCGTCAAAACCCGTTGCTACCACGGTGAGACCCTCCAAATCAGTTGAAACCCGTTTCTATCACGGTGAGATGCAAATTCATCAAAACCCGTTGCTATCATGGTGAGACCCTCCAAATCAGTCGAAAATTGTTTCTATCACGGTGAGACTCAAATCAGTCGAAACCCGCTTCTATCACGGTGAGACCCTCCAAATCAGTCGAAACCCGTTTCTACCACGGTGAGACCCAAACCCGTCAAAACCCGTTTCTACCACGGTGAGACATTTCCAACCAGTCGAAACCCGTTTTTAATTACCACGGTGAGACTCAAATTCCCGTCAAACGCGTTCTCCACGTAAGACCCTCCAAATCATTCAAAAACCCCCTGCTACCACGGTGAGACCCCCAATCAGTCGAAACCCGTTTCTATCACGGTGGAGACTCAAATCCTCGACACGGCGAGCTTTCGTAACCCGGAGTCTTATCTAATCGACACGGCGAGCTTTTGCAGCCCGAAGTCTCCTTCACTGACACGACGAGCTTTTGCAGCCCGGAGTCCCTTTTACGGACACGGTAAGCTTTCGTTGCCCGGAGATCCCGGTGAGTCTTCGTTAGCCCCAGAGTCTTTTCATTGATATGGTGAGCATTCGTAGTTGCCCGGAGTCCCCGGTGAGCCTACGAAGTATCCCGTAGTCCTTTTACTGACACGGTAAGCTTTCGTTGCCCGGAGATCCCGGTGAGTCTTCGTTAGCCCTGAAGTCTTTTCATTGACACGGTGAGCCTTCGTAGTTGCCCGGAGTCCCCTGCATTGACACGGCAAGCTTTCGCAGCCCGGAGTCCCCTGCATTGACACGACAAGTATTCTTTCAAAATGGCGATTCAATGTCATTCCCCATCGTCGCACCCTCGCCCTCCAAGAGATCGCAGCTTGTAGCCTCGGATGACTCTTTCAATATTAGCATCGGAGCTTCACCTTCCGAGAGAATCGCAGCCAGTGGCTTTGAATATGGCGATTTCAATTGTCTTTTCAAGTGATTATATGTTCACAGCCTCAAAGCAATGTGTCACGGCAGGAGACTAACTTATATATTTATGAAACATCCCCTCCTTGGCAGAGAAATCTCATCAGATTTTCTCGCAATATCAAGTAGTATTTCTTCCACCGAATAAAAAAGAGATGAAGAAGTGTTTTATCGCCATTTACCGGTAAAAATTTAGGTGTCTCCTATCTTTGAATGAAACCTCTTCGAGCTCCCTTTCAAAGATGGGCAGCTGTTGACACCTCTTTTTTTACTTTTTCTCTCTCTCCCTCTTCTCTTTTCTCCCTTCCCCATGCGCTGGTTCTCTTCTTTTCTTTCTTAGGGGGCAGCGCGGGGGGGGGGGGCTAGCCCGAAGGGACGCGGGGTTCTCCTAGATCATCTTCCTCCATTAAGGTCCGGGTCGTTTCGAACCGGGTTCTTACAACCCGATCCGAAACCTCTTTTTAATCAATAAAAAATTTAAAATTTAAAAAAAATCCTAAAATAAGAAAAATAGAAAATAAATAGTAAATAGAAAAAGTAGATAATAGATAATGAAAAAATAGAAAAATAATAAACATAGAAATTAAATAATAAAAATCCGAAAATCATAAAAAATCATAAAAAATTCAAAAGATAATAAAAAATCTGAACATCTAAAAAATATTAAAAATATAGAAAATGCATAAATAATAAACAACTAATAAAAATCAAAAAATCATTAGAAAATGAGAAAATCATTAGAAAAATCATAAAAAATCAGAAAATTAATAGAAAATGATAAAAAAAATCTAAAAAATTATATTTTTATAAGAAAATCTCAAAAAATAAAAATTTGATGTTTTGTTTAGGAAGGCTAGTCTTGCTAAAACAAGTCAAATTCTAACATTAGAATTGGCCTAGATTAATTAATCAACACATATTATTAGAGTTTGTTTAGTTTAATTAATGAGAGTCACTCTTTTAAAAAAAATGGAAACGATGGACAACTAAGTGAGTTGTTGTTTGCCTTTTAGCTTAATTGCTTGCATCATCGTCTGTGTCTATGATTGTTTATATGCATGATTTGATAGATATCTTATGGGAAATGTCTCGAGTTAGTTAAATTGCATGATTTAATTTCATGTCAACTGTGAGATTGTTTAATTTGATATGCTCATCGCTGATGATTTGCTTGACTCAATGCATTGAGTGATCATCTGAAAACTGAAATTGAGACCCATTGGACTACGGTTAGTGGTAATGACGAGGAGGTGGCTTTAATGGAGACTATGTTATTAGGCCGATGTCCATTCCGGTTTTGATCTTGTAAAGTTCATAGAGAGCCCATGTAATTTTAATTAGCCGACGAGTATGCGGATTTTATATTCTTGTCCTAAGTAGTTGCACTTAATTATTTGATTGTTTATTATTGCATCGTATTTCAATACTTTGATTGTTTACTTCTTGCACTGTCTTTCAATAAATCGCATGTTAGTTTCTTTTCTTAATTTCGCTTTAGTCTAGATTCGCATGATACTGACCTTATAGGAATAATTGCATGAACACTTAGTAGATTTGAATGACCTTTAGGGCTTTAAATGATGAGCAAGAACGCTTGACCAATTTAGATTAAACAACCAATTAGTTAGGTACCGAAAGGGCGCTAATATAAATGTTAGCGTAAACAAGTCCCCGAACTTAGAATCTCTGGTTACGTAAGGATCAAGACGACACTCCCGCGTCTCGATCAGTTTCTAGCAAACCCCAATAGGCTAGTGGCGACTCCTAGAAATATTTTAGGTTGTTAAATAAACTTAAAATTTGAAAATGTCTAAACGTCACGCGAGGGAGGATCCAAGCTCGAGATTGAGGAATCGAGAGCAAATACCTTTAAACCTATCTTTCTCCTCCCTATAGGGCGGAAAATAGGTCGCGACAAATATCTAATGTTGACCATTAAAAAAATGTGTTCTTATATTGGTTATATATTATATACATATATTCTCTTATTTATCTTAAAAAGTTTGTAATATCTAAAGCTCGCACTATCCAATAACTTTCATCTGTCATATCATGTGGGAGGTTTTGCAATTAGTGCTTGTCATCAATAAATTACCTTTTGTCACCACTGTCATTCCTGTAGTTATTATTGTCGTTTGTTGTTGTCATTACCATTGTTTTCATGATTGTTGCTGCTGCTATTGCTGTTGTTATGATGAAAATGTGACTTTGTAAAATTAACGTAGGTTATTGAGTCTGATCAATTATCACATTGTCAGTTGCACATTGTATGCTAATTGTAATTCCTACATCTAGGTCATGACCATGACGTTCAGTAGTCAAATATCTGAAGAATCTTTAATCATTAGTAAGAATTAGGTTCACGAACGGGTGTGAGATTGTTTAAGGACATTAAATTTCAGGCCGGCATGTTATTTTTGCCTAAGACAATAAATTTCCACAGGAGCTATACAATTTGGGCATATCCTAGGATGTTCCAACTGGGTTGCAATTAGTAACGCCTCTTTGTCTCGATGAGATAATTGATGGTCTACAATGCACTAGTGGATTCTCTCAGGTGACTTCCATTTAACAATGGTTTTTCAGTAAAACCAATCTTCCAATTGATTACTATTTATGTAGTTTGTTTTGTTAGTTTGCTAACATTGCTCAGGTCATGCCTTTATGGTGTAACCCATTATTTGTTGGTATAATCATTGGATATATTAAAATTAAGATTAAAGATATTGTATAATTTTATTATTATTTTCAACCAAATAAAACAAAATAAAACGGATACATAGATAAAACAAAATATCCAAACATGTAGATCTTTATGTTGAATTTAACAGCTGGATTCAATGTATCATATTCTATTTTGTTCACCAAACCTAAATTGTGTGGAATGTCTAAATGGCTGCCTCATCGTGTGGGGAGTCATGAATAATTTACAAGTCATTTAGTCACTTGCCATGCATACTGCGAAATGCTTTTCTGTTTCTAATAGGGATGTCCACCGTAGCTTGACCCAGGTTTCTCCCAAATCGTTTCGATCACTTGCAATGAATGTGGGGAACTTCTTTGCCTTTTTGACAGGGATGTCCATTATAGAAAGCAATAAGACATTGACACAATTGTAATATGAAAGCAATACGAGGATGATGGAAAAGAAAGCGGGCACTATAACTAAATTTCTCTTTCCATCTCAATCTAATCTTGGATGATATTTCACCTTTTTACCCTGACCGCATGCTAGATTGAAGGCTTCTTTTCTCGGTCAAGCACTTGGCCTATACGCCCAAGATTAATCAATGCAAGGGCCCATCTCCTCACGCAGATTTGAAAAAAGGGCTGGCAATTTCTAAAGTTTGGAATATCTTTATGTGGTAATGTTAACCCCATATTCAAGATCCAAGGAGAGAGGAACACGGAGGCAGAAGTGGAAAGGGAAAAAGAAAACCAATAGAAGAAAAGAAAGGGGGAAAAGGGAAAAAGGAGAACAAAGAGGGAAGGAAAAGGGGGAAAGGGGAAAGGGAAAAGAAAAAGGGAAACAGAAAAACAAAAAAGAAAAAAAAAAAAAAGAAAAAAAGAAAGAAAGGAGAAAAAAAAGAAGAAAAAAAAGGAGAACAAACATAGATTGTCCAGTGACAATTTGGTGAGGTATCGACTTCTTAAGTGGGAAAATTAAGATGTAAATTTACCTCCTGATAATATTAGATAATCTCATTTCTCAAATAGTGATCTTGTGAACCAGCTGAGATGAACTTCTAGTGGGGCTCAATGGATTGCTAAGCGAAAAAGTGTAACCCTCTTGCGACGTAGCATTAATGCTTTGCTTGAACCTTTTTAAACATCACTAGTTATAACTTGGTTTATTGTTTATTATCAATTAAAATAGATTAGAATTTCACTAACCTACTATAGGTTGGATAGGAGCCAAGTAAGGCATGAGAGGCAGCCTTAAGTCTACGAAACAGAGAGTTCGGGCTTCATGGCTTGGTTATGCTTATTTTGCCTAATGCTTGTTAGCTGTACCTTTTATTTTTTAAGGGGGAAAAAATATGTTTTATGCAATCTTCTTCTACAAAAATTGGAGAAAGGAGTTCAATTACTTATAACATTGAAGTTGCAAAACAACTATCTTAAAATTGATTCATGAGACATATAAAGATGCCGTTGCTGAATTGTTGTCAGAGTACAATCATACCCAAAAGGAAGGTTCAAGCTATTCAATATGAAAATTTGTATGTTTGTGTAATGACCGCGTTCGGGTTCGGTTCGCGATTTTGGCTAAACAGGAATTTTCCAGGGAAATTTAATAATTTCCTTTTTTTATTTCGCGAAAATTGTGAAAGGCTTTGAATTTAATGAAAATTTATGTTGGAAAATTTATCTGGGCCCAAAAATGTCAAAAACTGCAATGTAGGATTTTTCCAGAAATTTTCTGAATTTTTAGGAATTTTTAAAACAATTTTCCAAATTTCAGGAATTAAAATATATTATTTTAATTTAAAATTCCGACCGGCCAGCGAACTGGCCGGCCCAGCCCCGCGTACCGCCGGTCCGACCGGGTTTGACCGGGCAGCACGCGCGCGACACGTGTGCCCGATCTCCCTCTCTTCCTCTCTCCTCTTCTCTCTGGCATTCGGTCGAACAGTTGATGGGCATCCATCAACTGTTCAACCCGTCGCCTCAACGGCCATTGTGGCGCTGCAGCCACCCACCCTCTGGTCTGAGGGGACAGCCGGAGGGGACGACAGCCCTTGGCGGAGCAGCACGTGGCGCCGGCGAGCGATTTTTCCGGCTACCACTCACCTACTCCCACTCGGTATAAACCGAGTGGGCAAGCCACTTTGAGCTCGGATTTCTCCGAGCTCAGTCCACCTCTCGACTCGTTCTTGGTGTCCCCGTGAAGCCTGAAGTGCCCTCTTTTCAACGCCGCAGGTGGTGGGCTCCGACTCGCCGTGCTCCGCCGCCGACGGCCCCCGATAGAGAGCCTCGCGGCCAGCCGTTTCTGGAAATTTTCCAGAAAGGCCGCGGCTTCAAGAGGTAAGTTCACCCCTCCTCCGACCATCTTGGCTCGATTGGTTGATACCAATCGCTTCCTTGGCTTTCCTAGTCCTTAAATGTGGTGTAAATTTGTCTGTTTCTGGCCTAGACTCGTTAGATTCGAGCTTGAAGCTCGGACCTCCTTTCTCGGGAAACCCTAGGTGAACCGCCGACTTCGTGGCCGTTTCCCCGCCAGCTCTGACCACCTCTGGCCAAGCCGTGACCACCGATCGACGCGCCGGAGGCTCAGCTTCCTCTCCCAGCCGTTCTCGAGCTTCGATTTGGCCGGAGAACGGTGAACGGCGGCCAAACCCGAGAAAACCTCTTGACCCGACACACGACCCGACTCACGACCCAGAGTCGGGGTTCGCCGGAGAAGACGACCGTCGCCCGAGCTGTCGCCGTCGCCGGAGACAGAAGACAGCCGACGGGCTAGACTGCCAGCCCAGCAGCCCAGCCCAGTCAGCCGGCCCAGTCAACGGCCCAGCCGACCCGGCCCAGCCAGCCAGCCAATCAGCCGACCAACCCAGGCCCAGTCAGCCAGCCTGGCCCAGGTCCAGCTCACTCGGCCCAGAAGTAAAAAGGAAAAGGAAAAAGGAAAAGAAAAAGGAAAAAGGAAAAAAAAGAAAAAGGAAAAAGGAAAAGAAAAAGGAAAAGGAGTGTTTCTTCGACTTGGGTTGGTAATGAGTGTTTCTGCGCGAAGCTTAGGGACCTTGGGATGAGAGATTTACAGCTAGGCTTGCCTAGGGTCGACTGATAGGCCAACGAAAGCCCGAGAGTTGGGAGGGTCGATTTAGGGACCCTAGGGAAGGGGTGTTCCTAATTTAGGATTAGGGTTCGTTCACTGGGATACCAAGTATCTCATTCCACCACCCCACCATCCCAGGACCCCTGTATGGACCCGGTTCAGGACCTATCAGACTTGGAGGACCAGTCAGAGGAAGAGGAGCTTATGGAGGAGGACCCTCACGAGGAGGAAGCTTGGGATCTACTGGAGCTGGAACCTCTGGACCCAGAGGACTGGGAGCAGCGACTGGAGCTGGAGCTGGAGTAGGACCCTCAGGAGGAGGAGGATCAGGAGGAGGGGGATCTGGAGCCGGATATCCCCTTCAATTTGGATGAAGAAGAAGAGGAAGACGAAGAGAACGGCATGGCGGCAACCCCCGTTCCCCCTAGAGACATGGGAGATGTCATAGACATAGAAGTAAAGGAAGATGGATTAATCCAAGAATTCCACAGCACGACCGGTTGGATTTGGAGCACTACGAACCACATCTGGTACCCACATCAACACATTAGCGTGTACACGGGCTTCCATGGGACCGAACTAGAATTGTTGGTTGAAAAGTGTGAGGTACCACAGGGAGGCTACGAGTTCGGCTTCGAAGACCCTAATGGGGCAGACGACTCAGAGGATGGCATCGTGGACAACCGAAAGCCTTCGTGTGTGCGAGATTGGCCCAAGCCGGTGAATACAACTTAGGATTAGTACTCTCCCTTTTCTTCTCCCTGTGACATTTGATTGTATAGCTGAGCGGTGACCGTGACTCTAGGCTTTTGTTATGTCTCCTCCTGTTCTCTTCCCTTTTTGTATTTTGACCTGACTTATCCTTGTATCTATGGGAAGTAAGTTTCTTGATCAAATTGGAATGTAGTGTTCTACCTTGGGAACAATTTAACTGAGAACTAGATCCTTTTGTAAATCTTAGAGTAAAGTGGATCCTGGAAACATGGCTACGACCCCGAGGAAATCGGGGCGCGACAACTTGGTATCAGAGCGAGGTTGTGACCTAGGAAAGGTTACCCTTTGACGGAGTGATAAGGAGCGACAGATTCGGTCAAGGAAAACCGGGGTGTCAGACCAGAGCGAAAGGCAGCAAGCTAGGGATGAGTTTGACTGTAAAATTTAGAAACCAGATTGAGATTAGCTCAAGGCCCCCACCTGACCGTAGGATTGGTGTCACCTGACAGGCCATGTCGGCACGGTATGGGACGTGCACTGCAGGGTCGAGCATGTGACTAGAGACCATAGGACACGTCTACATTTGATTCCATCAACCCAATGGAAGATAATTTGCGACGAAATCAGACGTACGACGGATAATTTGGTAGTCTAGTCTAGCTAAGTTGACGCGGTCTAGAACGCGTGCAGCAAGGCTGGGCTTGGACTTGTGATGTCGCGAGGCGAGTAGCCTACTTATAGGCTCTGGAGGCTACGTCTCGTTTGTTTGTGACATCGACCCCCCTTGGGAGAGGATTTGATCATGTCACCGCCATAATGGCGAAGGTGCGTGGTGCCAAGGAGGGCGGCCACTGGTGCACCGTAGTCGAGTATCTGATGAAGTATCGACTTTTGACCCGCAGGGTCAAGTGCATCCTATTTTGTTGGACAAGGGGTATGAGTGGTCAGTTTAGATGACTGTGGTAGTATATTTTGCACTATACTCCTTTCGCCAAGGGTGGCGGTTTGTTTTAAGGCAAACCTACTTCTTCGGATCATGCATTATTATGATCGCCTGTTAAAAATCCTCAAAAAGGATGACGAAAGCATTGCGATGCTATTAACAGGGAGACCAGATGGTTAGACCGGGGAGACCTCCGCGAAGGAGGGCGACGAATGGTTGCTTCAGGGTGGAAGAAGCTGAACCTCAAGGAGATCCCCGTGTTGAAGGACTAGTACGGTCTGTGGAAGACCTACGGGAGGAAGTCCGCCAGCAAGCTAGAAACCAAGAAGCCGCAATCGCCGCTGCTGTAAACGCCGCGATCGTTGCAATGCGAAACGAAAATGCTGCCGGAGCTCAGGGGCCCGCCGTAAGAGCCGAGGATCGGGGAGTGGAAGCCCCAGCTCCTGCCCCCGCAGCCGGAAGTGCAAATGGGGAAAAGAGGAAGCAAAGGCAGGTCGGGCAATTCCTGAAGCTGAAACCCCCAGTTTTTACAGGGATGGGAGACCCTGAAGCGGCAGCCGAATGGCTGCTGGAATTAGAGAAGATCTTCGAGGTCATGGAGTGTTCTGATGAAGACTGAGTGACCCTGGCGGTGTACCAACTGCAGGGAAATGCCAATCATTGGTGGAGGGCTACTAAAGACCTCGTCTTCCCAGAAGGCGTAGTACCGACTTGGGAGATTTTTGTTGAGACATTTAACGAGCAGTACTTCCCTGAGTCAACTAGGGATGCAAAGCTAGCCGAATTCCAAAAGCTACGCCAGAACAGTATGACGGTGATTGAATACGAAGCAAAGTATACTGCCTTAGCCAAGTATGGCAAGAAGTTAATCGAAGACCCAGTGGACCATGCAAAGAGGTTTCGAGAAGGACTGAAACCCGAGATCAAGACTTAGCTTGCACCTTTCAATCTGCAGGATTACAAGGAGGTATACACTAAGGCTCAGATGCTGGAGAAGGATCTGAACGAGAGAACTGTGGCGTCTGGGTCGCGATCCTTCACGGGGAGAAATAACAACTTTCGGCAAGGAAAGAAGCCGATAACGGGGTCAAGGAAACCCTTCCCCGTTACACGAAATGGTGGGATCAAGAAACCCCATTCCGTCAGGAGAGCTGGTGCCATCAGTGTGGGAAGACCCACAAGGCAGGACTGTGTCCCACCAGAAATGAGGGATGCTTTGGCTGTGGCCAGTTGGGCCACATGGTTCGAGATTGCCCCCAGCGCGTGATTAGGGCGCAACCCCAGCAGCAAGTGGGACAGCTGGCAGGAATGGCACCACCCCTCCTTTTGGATCGACCCTCGGCGCAAGGGAGAGTTTATGCGGTGACACGGAATGAAGCTCAGAACTCAGGAGGAGTTATAACAGGTACCGTTTCCCTGCACCGTTGTCCAGCTTATGCCCTTTTCGATACAGGAGCTACCCATTCGTTTGTAGCTGAGCGCTTTGTAGAGCTGGTAGGGTTAACTGTGAAGCCTTTAGCCGTCGTTCTCAATGTCTCGACCCCTCTGCATGTTCACATGTTATCTATTAATGGGTGCCCAGGGTGTGAGATAGAATTTAGCGGGAAAAAGGGGTTAATCGACTTGGCTGTATTAGACCTGCATGATTTTGATGTGATTATTGGCATGGATTGGTTGACCAAGCAGAAAGCTACGGTAGACTGCTCCAGAAAAGTGATAAGGTTCTGCCCGTCGACAGACTCGAGTTACGAGTTCGTCGGAAGTCACGGAGGACCTTCAACCGTAGTTGTTTCCTCCTCGGAAGCAACCCGGTTGTTAGAGGATGGCTGTCAAGGCTACCTCGCTAGTGTGGTAGACACGACGGTCGAAGGACCGAAGTTAGAGGAGATCGTAGTGGTTCAAGAGTTTCCCGACGTATTTCCGGAAGAATTGCCTGGATTAACTCCTGAGAGGGAAGTCGAGTTCGCAATCGAAGTACCCCCTGGAGCAGAACCGATTTCCAAGACACCTTATCGAATGTCGCTCTCGGAGTTGAAGGAGCTGAAGGTGCAGATGCAGGAGTTGTTGGATAAGGGATTCATTCGTCCAAGCGCGTCACCATGGGGTGCGCCAGTACTCTTTGTGAAGAAAAAGGACGGATCCCTAAGGTTATGCATCGACTACAGGCAGCTGAATAAGGTAACGGCCAAAAACAGATACCCGCTACCTAGAATTGATGATCTGTTCGATCAGCTACAAGGAGCTAAGGTCTTTTCAAAAATCGACCTGAGGACAGGGTACCATCAGTTAAGGATTAAAAAGGAAGATATTCCGAAGAGCGCCTTCCGAACTCGTTACGGGCATTACGAGTTCACAGTGATACCATTTGGGCTTACTAATGCCCCAGCCGCCTTCATGGACCTGATGAATAGGGTATTCAGGGAGTATCTAGATAGATTCATCATAGTATTCATTGACGACATACTAATCTATTCGAAGAGCCCTGCGGATCATGAGCAACACTTAAGGGTAGTATTGACAATACTACGAGGACATGCGCTCTACGCGAAGTTTAGTAAGTGCGAATTTTGGTTGGATCGAGTGGCATTTTTAGGTCACATGGTCTCAGGAGATGGGATCTCCGTGGACCCCGCCAAGATTAAAGCGGTGATGGATTGGCCGAGACCCACGACGGTGACTGAAATACGTAGTTTTTTGGGTCTGGCAGGGTACTACAGACGGTTCGTAGAAAAGTTTTCGAGCTTATCCCTGCCATTGACAAGTTTGCTGAAAAAGGAGGCGAAGTTTGAGTAGACCGAAGGGTGCGAGAAAAGCTTCCAGACTTTGAAGGAGAGGTTGACCACCGCGCCAGTCCTAACTATCCCAGAAGGATCGGGTGGCTACGAAGTCTACAGTGATGCGTCGTATCAAGGTCTAGGGTGCGTTTTAATGCAACATGGACGCGTCGTAGCTTACGCGTCAAGACAATTAAAGCCGCATGAACAAAACTATCCGACGCATGATCTGGAGTTAGCGGCTGTGATTTTTGCACTTAAGATTTGGAGGCACTACCTGTGCAGGGAAAAGTTCCCAATCTATACGGATCACCAGAGCCTCAAGTATCTGTTCTCGCAGAAGGAACTGAACATGAGGCAACAAAGATGGATGGAACTCCTAAAGGACTACGACTGCGAAATTTTATACCATCCCGGAAAGGCAAACCGCGTAGCAGACGCACTTAGCCGCAAGTCCTCGCTGACCTCCTTATTGGCCAAAGAGTCGCAGTTGTTTGAAAAGGTTAAGAATTCGGAGTTCAAGTTTGAAGTGGGACACCTGACTTGTTTGATGGCCACACTAAGGATCGAGCCTCAAATCCGGACCAAGATTAAGGAACTGCAGTCTTTGGACCCCTTCCTTGTAGATATCTTGAAGGCTGAAGAAGAACAGAGGAAACCCGGTTTCCAGGTCTCGGAGGACGAAGTTCTAAAATTTCAAGGGAGGCTCTGTGTGCCCGACAATCTCGAGTTGAAGGAGGAGATCCTGTCGGAGGCACACCGAAGTAAGTATAGTGTCCACCCAGGGAACACTAAAATGTATCAGAACCTGAGGCCCCACTATTGGTGGAAGGGGATGAAAACGGACGTGGCAAGGTTTGTGGCCAAATGCCTTACGTGCCAGCAAGTGAAGGCACAACACTGCAAGCCAGGAGGTCTCTTGAACCCTTTGGAAATCCCGGAGTGGAAGTGGGAGCACATCACAATGGATTTCGTGACCGGCCTACCAAGGAGTCAAAAGGGTCACGACATGATTTGGGTCATCGTGGACCGACTGACCAAATCGGCCCACTTCCTAGCGGTACGCAAGAATCTTTCCCTAGACCAGTTGGCGGAGTTTTACATAGCCCAAATAGTCAGACTCCATGGAGTGCCTGTGACTATTACCTCCGACCGCGATCCTCGATTCACTGCTTCCTTCTGGAGAAGCCTACAGGGAACTCTGGGTACTAAATTACAGTACAGCACGGCCTTTCATCCTCAGACCGACGGACAGTCTGAGCGAACGATCCAGACCCTTGAAGACATGCTGAGGGCATGTATACTGGATTTCAAGGGAGGATGGGAAGACCGGTTGCCATTAGTGGAGTTTGCATATAACAATAGCTTCCAACAAAGCATAGGGATGGCCCCTTTTGAAGCCTTGTATGGACGAGCCTACAGGACTCCTGTTTGTTGGGATGAAGTGGGAGAACGGAAGATTTTAGGGTCGGAACTAGTGCAGCAAACGCAAGATGCAGTGAAGGTAATCAGACAAAGGCTGAAGACAGCCCAGAGTCGACAAAAGAGTTATGCGGACCGAAGACGCAGACCCTTAGAATTCCAAGAGGGGGACCATGTCTTCCTGAAAGTGTCACCTAAGAAGGGAACGTCCCGCTTTGGAGAAAAAGGGAAGTTAAGTCCCAGGTTTGTAGGACCTTTTGAGATCTTGGAAAAAATAGGAGTCGCCGCATACCGACTGGCCCTACCACCAAACTTGGAGCAAATTCACAACGTCTTCCATGTTTCTATGCTAAGAAAGTACGAACCTGATCCTTCGCATGTGCTAAGCTACGAAGATCTCAATTTGGACGATCAAATTTCGTACACCAAAAGGCCAGTAAGGATCGAAGACAGGAAGGAGAGGAAGCTTAGGAACAAGGTCACACCTCTGGTCAAAGTCGTTTGGCAACATCACGACTCAGAGAGTGCTACCTGGGAAAGTGAGGAAGCGATGAAACAACAGTACCCTCAACTGTTTGAAGACTTAGAAGCTGCAAATTTCGAGGACGAAATTTCTTAAGGGGGGTAGATTGTAATGACCGCGTTCGGGTTGGGTTCGCGATTTTGGCTAAACAGGAATTTTCCAACGAAATTTAATAATTTCCCTTTTTATTTCGCGAAAATTGTGAAATACTTTGAATTTAATGAAAATTTATGTTGGAAAATTTATCTGGGCCCAAAAATGTCAAAAACTGCAATGTAGGATTTTTCCAGAAATTTTCTGAATTTTTAGGAATTTTTAAAACAATTTTCCAAATTTCGGGAATTAAAATATATTATTTTAATTTAAAATTCCGACCGGCCAGCGAACCGGCCGGCCCAGCCCCGTGAACCGCCGGTCCGACAGGGTAGGACCGGGCAGCACGCGCGCGGCACGCGCACGACACATGTGCCCGATCTCCCTCTCTTCCTCTCTCCTCTTCTCTCTGGCATTCGGTCGAACAGTTGATGGGCATCCATCAATTGTTCAACCCGTCGCCTCAACGGCCACTGTGGCGCTGCAGCCACCCACCCTCTAGTCTGAGGGGACAGCTGGAGGGGACGACAGCCCTTGGCGAAGCAGCACGTGGCGCCGGCGAGCGGTTTTTCCGGCTACCACTCACCTGCTCCCACTCGGTATAAACCGAGTGGGCAAGCCACTTTGAGCTCGGATTTCTCCGAGCTCAGTCCACCTCTCGGCTCGTTCTTGGTGTCCCCGTGAAGCTTGAAGTGCCCTCTTTTCAACGCCGCAGGTGGTGGGCTCCGACTCGCCGTGCTCCGCCGCCGACGGCCCCCGACAAAGAGCCTCGCGGCTAGCCGTTTCTGGAAATTTTCCAAAAAGGCCGCGGCTTCAAGAGGTAAGTTCACCCCTCCTTTGACCATCTTGGCTCGATTGGTTGATACCAATCGCTTCCTTGGCTTTCCTAGTCCTTAGATGTGGTGTAAATTTGTCTGTTTCTGGCCTAGACTCGTTGGATTCGAGCTTGAAGCTCGGACCTCCTTTCTCGGGAAACCCTAGGTGAACCGCCGACTTCGTGGCCATTTCCCCGCCAGCTCCGACCACTTCTAGCCAAGCCGTGACCACCGATCGACGCGCCGGAGGCTCAGCTTCCTCTCCCAGCCGATCTCGAGCTTCGATTTGGCCGGAGAACGGTGAATGGCGGCCAAACCTGAGAAAACCTCTTGACCCGACACACGACCCGACTCACGACCCGGAGTCGGGGTTCGCCGGAGAAGACGACCGTTGCCGAAGCCGTCGCCGTCGCCGGAGACAGAAGACAGCCGACGGGCTAGGCTGCCAGCCCAGCAGCCCAGCCCAGTCAGTCGGCCCAGTCAACGGCCCAGCCGACCCGGCCCAGCCAGCCAGCCAATCAGCCGACCGACCCAGGCCCAGTCAGCCGGCCCGGCCCAGGTCCAGCTCGCGCGGCCCAGAAGGAAAAAGGAAAAGAAAAAGGAAAAGGAAAAAGGAAAAGAAAAAAAAGGGGAAAAAGGAAAAAGGAAAAGAAAAAGGAAAAGGAAAAAGGAAAAAAAAAAGAGGAAAAATTTAATTTTTCCTTGGGTTCAACCAGGAGTGCAGCAAGGGGAATTTAGCCAAGAAAACTCACAAGTGAGTGGACTCTAAACCTTTATTAGGCGCATTTACTTTTTTAGTAGAAAACGGGTAGAAACGGTTAGAAATGGCTAGGGCGAGTAGAACGGCTAGGATTCCTTGTTTACTCGTCAATTCCATTGATTAGTTAGATTAGTTAGCAGTATTGAATAGTTGTAAATTGTTGACCACTTAGGTGGTTTAGTTCGACTCGTGTCGACCTAAGGATCGGCATCTCACGTTTCACGAGAAATGCCCTCGTACGTTTACTTGTGCTCGAGCGTGGTTAGAGTTTGGACCCCTCGAGGGGAAGGGAGTGTCGGCTTGACACCTTTGTTTAAATTTTAGAGTTGTTTAACTCATTTATTTCTACAATTTAATTCAATTAGTCATTTATCATTAAATGTTCTTTCGTATAGCATTTGATTAATTTAGCTAATAGCCCTTTTTGCTTTTCAATTTCATTAAATTATTATTGTAATCAGTCAATTCTAGTATTGCTTTGTGTATTTGAATTTTTGCGCCGCTTTTATTTAATCAGTTATGCCTACATAAATTCCGTATAGTCACAATTAGGTTCCCGTTGTAGATCTGCCCCACCCTGTAAATTTATTTAGACCCCAATGATGTTCGTTAGCCTACCTTTAGCTTAGAAATCTAGAGGTTGGGAGTTCTTCGACTTGGGTTGGTAATGAGTGTTTCTGCGCGAAGCTTGGGGACCTTGGGATGAGAGATTTACAGCTAGGCTTGCCTAGGGTCGACTGACAGGCCAACGAAAGCCCGAGAGTTGGGAGGGTCGATTTAGGGACCCTAGGGCAGGGGTGTTCCTAATTTAGGATTAGGGTTCGTTCACTGGGATACCAAGTATATCATTTCTACCACCCCACCATCCCAGGACCTCCGTATGGACCCGGTTCAGGACCTATCAGACTTGGAGGACCAACTAGAGGAGGAGGAGCTCATGGAGGAGGACCCTCACGAGGAGGAAGCTTGGGACCTACTGGAGCTGGAACCTCTGGACCCGGAGGACTAGGAGCAGCGGCTGGAGCTGGAGCTGGAGTGGGACCCTCAGGAGGAGGGGGATCTGGAGCCGGATATCCCCTTCAATTTGGATGAAGAAGAAGAGGAAGACGAAGAGAACGGCATGGTGGCAGCCCCCGTTCCCCCTAGAGACATGGGAGATGTCATAGACATAGAAGTAAAGGAAGATGGATTAATCCAAGAATTCCACAGCACGACCGGTTGGATTTGGAGCACTACGAAGCACATCTGGTACCCACATCAACACATTAGCGTGTACACGGGCTTCCATGAGACCGAACTAGAATTGTTGGTTGAAAAGTGTGAGGTACCACAGGGAGGCTACGAGTCCGGCTTCGAAGACCCTGATGGGGCAGACGACTCAGAGGATGGCACCGTGGACAACCCAAAGCCTTCGTGTGTGCGAGATTGGCCCAAGCCGGTGGATGCAACTTAGGATTAGTACTCTCCCTTTTCTTCTCCCCGCGACTTTTGATTGTATAGCTGAGCGGTGACCGTGACTCTAGGCTTTTGTTATGTCTCCTCCTGTTCTCTTCCCTTTTTGTATTTTGACCTGACTTATCCTTGTATCTATGGGAAGTAAGTTTCTTGATCAAATTGGAATGTAGTGTTCTACCTTGGGAACAATTTAACTGAGAACTAGATCCTTTTGCAAATCTTAGAGTAAAGTGGATCCTGGAAACATGGCTACGACCCCGAGGAAATCGGGGCGCGACAGTTTGAGAATTCACTAATTACTTAATTATATGTGTTGACTATTGAAAAACATATAAAACGAAATCTTCACATATCGATGTTAAGGAAACATGCTCTTATTGTATTGGTTAAAACGAAATCTTATTGTGTTCACTATTGAATAATATATAAAATGAAATCTTCACATATCGAAGTGAAGCAATATCTGTAAATTACCTTGCATCTCTCAAAAAGGTTTGCCAAATCTATTAAGCTTTCAATATTTGGTATTTATAATTATACACGAGATGTATGTTTACATCATTATGCCAACGGTGAATCCTTTAAGAATAATCTGAATATTGATAGGTGAGCATATAGAAAGTTTTCTGGTATTGGCAATAATTATGCTTCGAGCATTTTATTTAAAATAAAATTGGAATATCATAATTTGGCTATTCATCCATTAAATTAATTGAGTTTTACTATTCACATCTACGCATGCCCGAAATCATCCCGAAATGATCAGAGCTTCTTTCCACAAGACATCACACGAGATACGCAAAAAACTGTTGGTGTCATTTAAAATTTGACATCTTTTGGTGTATTAATCTTAATTTTGCATCTCACTTCCCTAATTTCATATGGCACTTTCTGGACCAAGGACAATTAGATTGGACCTACATGGAAATTTTCTTTGTAGGGATTTTACAGCCTATCTTCCATTTTCTAATGGAAGTATATAGCAAGACAGAGGATGTATAAACAATGTTTTATACGTATAACCATTACACTATGCTTTCATTGGTTCTCATTGGCCTCCCTTCTCATATGTGTTATCTTCGTATCCCCTTTGCCATTCGCTTAATTCAATTATAATGGACTCACCTGGGGTTGTTGCCTAAACAAGCCCAGAAATAAAATTACGAGAATCTGCGAAAAGGACCAGCCCTTCTAAATTGTGCTTAAGAATTGTGGAGCTCAGTTCGGTTGGGCCAGTTTGGGTTTTCAATTTTCTGATGGCCACTCGATCGCCACTAGTTCCGCTGCCATAAAGAGGCTCTTTTCGCCCCCTAGTTCCGAGCCATCGCTGTCGAAGTACACAATCTAGGTCTATCCCTCCCTTTGACGGTTCTAGATCCCGGTGTCACCGTCCGTCCATTGCGATCTCTCTTCTTCAATCGATCATCAGTCTCGACCGATAATGGCTCTGGCAACGTATCCCTCTTCTATGCTCTGTTTTGACTTCAGCAGCGCATGTTTCAGTGCTTGAGTCCTCCAATTTGTCGATTTGTCTTGATCATGTTTAAATGAACACTTCTCTTTACAAACCTCACCGATTTGTGGAATATTCTGTCCAGGGCACGTCGATTTCATGTTCATCAGGCGTTCGATGTTTTGCTCAAGTGAGTTCAATACTGATTTGCTTCTGTCATTTGTCAATCTGGAGGTATTCTATTGCGATTTGCATGGTTATTATTTGACGTGACGACCCTAAGATATGATGACTGAAACGTTACTCGATGATCGAGAACCATCATGCATGAGGTCATTCCAATCTCGGTCATTCCATTAAACTTTGCTTGTCTGCTTGCTCCTGTAGATGTTGAGATATTGCCTCTCGCATTGGGTTTATGTACATCGGATTTGTTTCATGCGAGAAAGAAGGCGAGTGCAAATCGGAGTATTCTCGAGAGTTCGGATTCTGCTTTCATGGTATCGTTGTTCTGAAAGAGCATATATCGTTAGTGAACCAAACTATTTTCTCTCAATTCACAACCAAATCAAGATCTTCTTAGATTTAAATTAGCAGGACATGGAATACAGTAGGAACACTCTAGGAGTCAAGGATTTAAAATCCATAATAAAGACTTAAATGCTTACGCTCCTATTAAACAAAGGTTGACCACTGTTTCATTATTTCTTTTTCCATCACAAAATACTTAGAAGAATAATCTCTAATGGGGGCACGATGGGATAAGCTTACGAAAAAGTTCAAACAACAACCATTGATAATACGGACTTAGGTATAGAAAAAGAATCACCCCAAGGAATGCCAGAAAATATGATCCTGCAAAGCTCCATAGAAAGGCTTCTCTCCATGCGTCATCCACCTGCGTATGATTAATAGACGGCGGTGTCCCCTGTTTCTTATTTGAGTCGTCACAACTTGTCAATGGTGTTCCACAAAGCAGAGGGTTACCTTCATAACTTGCTTCATCAAAAGTTCCAAATTGATTTTTCCGGTCCGGTGTCCTTCCGGACAAGTTGTTATGAGCCACTCTAAAATTTGATAGGTCATAGAGCTCTGTTAGTTGCGGAGGGATGGGACCGGTTAAGCTGTTGTAAGATAGGTCTAAGCTCTCTACATGCTTCAGATTGGAAAATGTTTCCGGGATTGGTCCTGTCAAATGATTGTGCGACAAGTTCAAGGCTAGAAGTCCTCTCAAGTGGTCAACCTCTTGAGGAATAAAACCCGTCAAATTGTTCTATGAGAGATCCATTCCTGACATGAGTCCTAAAATGTGGCCCTTGTACAGTTCCAATCTACTTTTTGTCATGAAGTTCACTTTTTCTAATTCAATCATAAAAGGAACTTGGGAATAGATGGGTTGAATATCCTCAAATATGAAGGTAGAAAATTAGATGCCCCATCATTTTCAAATGTCAAATCTTTTAAACAAGGAGGAATTTTTCCAGAAAGATAATTATTTGAAAGATCCAGTATGGTCATGTTTTTCAATAGACATAGATCCTGAGGGATTAAACCTTCGAAATTGTTTCCTTGCAGTAGAAGAACCTTCAAGTTCCTAAGTGAAGCAATCCAGCTGGGAACTTCACCAGACAATGCATTATGTCTCATATCCAAAGTGATAATCGATGAAGCTCCAGAAAGAAACTTCGGAAAATGCCCAGTAAGCTTGTCATGTGATAAATGCAAGAAGTTCATACCTGTAATATTGACACAAGGTAATATATTTGGCCCAAGGTTGATATTTGAAAGGTCTAACATCATGAGATTATGTAAGTTGCATAAGCTCAACGGTAAAGGACCTCCAAATATATTGCTTGACAACATAAGCCCACTCAGGAATTGCAATTCTCCAATCCACTTGCTAAGAGTTCCAGATAAGGAATTATTACTTACATCCAAAACTCGCAAATCAGAGCTACTTAATATTCAAGGCGATATTTCCCCTGTAAAATTATTACTGCCTAGATACAAATATGCCAAACTTGACAAGTTAGCATTCCTCGGTAGCATTTCACCTTGCAAATTGTTGCCTGACAAGATCAATGTAAAAAGTATGGAGCAATTTTTAGCCAATGGCTCTGGTATGTCTCCCGAGAAGTCATTATCTGACAAGTCCAATGTTTGTAGGCCTTTCATATTGCCCATTGAGGAAGGGATTCTACCTTTCAATAAGTTCTTTGACAAATTCATATAAAGCAAATTCGGGAGGACAGAACCAATCCAAGATGGAAACTCACCGTCGATAGCATTAGCGGACACATCGAAGTACAACATGCCGCCAAGACTCAAATTAGCAGGCCAATGCAAAGCACCTGATAGATTGTTGCCACAGAGTTCTAAATCTGTTAGATTTGGATTGTTCACCAATAGCCAATCTGGAAAGTTTCCTTTCATTCCACTGTGGTTGAGATCAACCATTCTCAAGTCACGCTGTTCTTTCAAAAAGCTAGAGATCATGCCATCCGCATCTTTGTTGAGAAAGCAGTTAGATAAAACCAAATACTTCAATTGAAATGAAGGAAACCAAGTGGGCTCTTCCGTATTTACTTCCAGACGATTACGGTTATCGAAGAGGAAGAATGTCTCAAGTTTAGAATTATTGGCCAAGGAAGCAAGCGAAAGTGAGCCTTCAAATGCATTTCTAGAAAAGCCAATTGATTCAAGTGACTTGAGATTAGAGAGGAGAGATGAAGGGATGGCCCCGCTAAAGTTGTTACTGGAAACATCAAGCCATTGGAGTGAGGTCAGATTGGAGAAGCAGGAAGGAAGGGGGCCCCACAATTCATTAGAACTAATATCCAACACTTCAAGCTTCCTCAGTCTGCACAAACCTATTGACATGGACACGGCAACTGTGAGTATATCGTCATTAAATTGTACTTTGTATGATAAAAAAACACTCATGTTCATGCTTTTGTGCTGAGAATGGAGGATAAAAAGAATGTGGAATCTAATTTCCGAAAATACAAACGGAAAAATTGGTAAGATGGAGCTTCAGAGTAGAGCCGCGTCACCACAATGCTTCATTTCCACTATTCTTTGCATAACATTAATTACTTCTGAGTTTGACAAATTGGATTGGAAGTGAAATCTAAAGTTGATATTATTTCTAGATTCATAGCGTAATTGCATTGGGCATACTCTAATCCTTTGCTAGATTTTTTCTCCCAATATAATTCCGTAATTATGAACAACAATGCAAAGTGATCCAGTGTTAAGTGCAGTGCGATATCATGTGCTCTTTTGGCTGACAGGCCCCCCAAATCATCTAGATGGTTTTTAGGGAATGGACACCAATACTTAAAATGCGACAACATCATAAAGGTGAAATTTTTTATTTTTTATTACCGGTGCTCATAGTTAATATGTATCTATGTGCTTATTAGAATGCGACGCCTAAACATATGGTTTGTTGACATGCCTGAATATCTTTATTTTGTCCATTTATTCAACCATATTATATTCAAACATGAGATAAATTATATACAAAAACGACAAGATATTAGCATCAGGCCAATCAATAAAGCTAGTTAGGATTATGAAAGAAAGGGATTTTTCCTGTCAACGTACTCTGCCTGTTGATAGCATAGTCATTATTGATGAATTGCAATGTTTCCCCTTTGTCATTAGTAACTTAGTATCAAGCGTTACTTGAGAATCAAATTAGTAGATAGTGTAACCTTCACTCACTTATTGTTCTTACCTTTATACATGTAATTTAATCAAGAAGTATTACCATGAACAACAAATAATGTGCGCCTTTTTTATTTTTTATTTTTTGCGGTGAAATAATTTTTCTTTTATTGTATTGGCAAAATCGAAAATATAACTTAATTGTAAATTTATACAAGAAACTACGTCTCCACAGTTGTCAACTTTATTTTAAATTAATACAATAAATTACGTCTCCACAGTTCAGCATGTTGCCAATTTTTTTAGATTTGAAAAAAGAATGGTCAAAGTGAAAGATCTTCAATATTTAGGATAAGAACAAAGAACAAAGTAAAATTCAATCTAAACGGTGTATGTCTATCAAGACTGCTTTGTTTGAGCTTAGTGTCATTAAATCACTTAGGCTTCATGGCTTCCTTTGGATTTATCTACACTTGCAATCCCCGAAGTTTGACCACCATTGTGCTTTGATATACAAACTTTAAATATTATCTTATTTTGATTCGTGATTAACTTTTGCCTTTAATTTGGTTAAGATTCCTGAACAGTATTTGAACTCCTTGGGTATATTATTTTTTTTCAGACTGTTTGCATTTTTTTTTCAGCAATAAGGATCCTTGCATCTGTTATGTTATTGCACTATTCTTCAGATTGGCCAGGAAAAAAGATCACACAAAAGTATCAAGGTACGGTCTTCTATGTTACTTGTACCTTCAAGATAATTGGAAGACAAATTTTTGTCCTCCACTGAAGTTTGCTTGTATAATGAGGGGACCCTTTGTAGATAACTGTCAGATAGATATAGCCTCTTCAATTTCTTCAAATGCAGAGATCCGTTTATCCCTGGTTATAGAAAGATCCATACATGCATTATGGTTAATTAATTATCTATAGATATCAAATATCTAACTATCTTTAATATACCAAAACTATGTGCTCAGGATGAAGAGTATTGATTTATAGGCAGAAACTAGCTGGTCCAACATATCCAAACATATAGAAAAGTCTTTGTCACGTGACTATGTAAAACAATTTCATAAACAAGGAGCTTATGCCTTTAACGGTGTTTATTATATTTCGTCAACTAGCAAAGCTGAGATGGATATGTGGTCCTTATGTTACAATTTTTTTCATGGCAATGTTCATGGCGTTGTATTGTATGTGACTCACATTTGACCAAGAAGCATTAATTTTGCCTTGCTCATGCAAAGTAACCGCCTCCTTGTAGAATGGCAACCCAGCCCATATTTGTGGTCAAAGCCACCTCCATGGCCCAATTGCCCCAGGGTAAGAGAGTGAGAGAGATAGTCAGGCAATAGCAGCTTAAGCGCCACAAGATTCATATGATTGTCCTTGATGGGTGGATTTGTGCGTGAGAGCATAAGTGAGAGAGCGATTGGAGGCTTAAGGGGAATAATAGCCAAATTAATCTCAAACCCATCGTATGAATACCAATGAGTCTTGAATTCTTCAAATTTGTCAATAGTCCTAAACATTTGTATCAAATATAATATATCTAGCAAATTGCTACCAAAAATTAATGATGTGATGTTCAGTCATTAACAACCTCCTATGTAACATGGCTGATGATTTGACATATATTGCTGATTGTTTTTTCTGATTTTTTTTCCTTTTTTCCATTTTCTTTCCTTTTTATGTGCCAGTGTTTATCTTCTTTGATAGAAGCTCTTATTCATCGTTCATGGTGGCAAATTGTTTCGGCAGAAGGCCCGTTTGGGGTGGGGGGTGGAGGCTTGGTTGGGGTAGCTAGGATCAAAAGGCTATGAGCGTGTAGCTCTATAAAATCAGCGACATTCTTATTATTTTTGGTATTTCTTATTCTCAACTTGCGGCAAAGAGAAAAAACGTGAAAGCTAATTTATTAAATTTAATTGATGTATAATCTATTCTAATTCTATGTTTATGTCTATTTATATTCGATCGCCTGTTTGCACAACACTACACTTTACCTATCTAAATAGACTAGAGGTTGACCTGTAAAGCTAATTTTCTTGGATGTTGATATGCATGGGTAGAGCAGCTTGTGATTTTGGAACCATTTGCTTTCTTCTACTTGGCACTAATATATGCATCCGGATAAATATAGATGCTGGAAGATGTAATCAAAATTGAAAATTAGATATACAAATAGTTATAAGAGAGAAGAAGAAAAAGGAAATAAAGTAAATAAGTCATGATATTTGTATTTATCATTATCTTAGAGATGAGAATCGTAATTAATTTATGATATGTAAAATCAACTACTTTAAGAAATGCATTATTTGTGCAATCATGTGTTTGTCATTAAGTCACTCAATTCAATTTTGTAGTTTATAGCACCATAGTATGATAATTTTTTCATTGCTTAAAAAGCAAACAATTACTTAGAAACATAATTGAAATAACAAAATAGAGAGAGAGAGAGAGAGAGAGAGAGAGAGAGAGAGATCATTCCAAGCTAAATTCAACCCTTGAAGTTCCTCCAGAGGAAGGAATAAAGACGCGTCAATAACCCAAGGCCATGGCAATTCCCAGTCACGTGTATTGTCCAAAAGTAGTTGAGTGACCCGTAAAGTGGCGTTATCGCACTCCACTCTTTCCCAACCGCAACAGTCCCCGTAGCCCTCTCCCCAAGATGGAAGAGAAGACCCATTTGGGTGGTTGAAGGCGGCCTTAATGTTGAGGAGTAAGTTCCTCTCTTCATCCAAGCACCCCATGCTTCTTCCCCTTCCCATCAATACCAGCAACACCCAAGTCCACATGCCCAACAAAAGAAACTTCATGTTTATCAATTATGGTGTTTTGTGGGATTTCTGTTTCTTTCTGCTTCACCAAGGTGCAAACTCAGGAGGGTCATCTACTCCATTTATATGTGCAGAGAGTCTTTCTCTTTTGAGTGATTATCACGGTTGGGCAAGTCAGGAGGGACCAATTCCACAAGATTCACGATTGACATAATTGACTTAAATCCACAGTTTCTCCAAAAAAGATATCAAGATTATAAAATCCCAAAATAAATTACTATTACCAAATCAACAAAAAAAAATGCTGGGTAACTATGTTTTGATATTGTTAGTTTTTAATGCAAGTGTTGTTTTGCCAAGAAATATCAAATAATTTGGCATTTGTTTGGACTCATTGAAGGAAAATCAAGGCAACTTTGAGCAATTTGATAAACTGTGAGCGGGGGCACTCCTCTCTACTCACTCTTTCGAATTACCCTCCAATATCGACACCACCCAAGCCCACATGCACGTGTTCAAAACAATGAAGCCACTTCAATTCCGATGGTGTTTTATGGGTCATAAATATGAGATTATGTAGGATTACTGTCAACTATTTTAAAAGTTTAAATTATTAAATAAATGCGTGGATTATAATCTAAATATTTTAACACTCCCCATCATACTTAAGCTGGATTTTAGCCTTAACCTAAAGCATGAAAATATGTGATTGAGGAAGCAAACATGGGGCTGAGAAATACAACCTTATGACCTCCTACTTTTGACATCTTGTAAGATTTTCATGAGAATACTATCAACTGTTATAAAACATTAAGCTATTAGATGAAAGCATAATTTACTATTTACGTATCGTAACACTTCTCTCACATGTAAGTTGGACTTTGGCCTTAGTCTAAAGTATGAAAATATGTAATCGATGAGGAAAATAGGAGTATGGAACATTCAAACTTAAGACTTGATAACTTTGAATTATATTAGATTTTGTAAAACAATTGTCAATTATATTAAAAACTCAAGCTGGTTAATGAATGCGTGATTTACTATCTAAATATTTTAACATTTCACCACACATGTAGGCTAGATTCGAACCGAGGATCTTAGTTTGCTTGAGGATATTCATGGTAGGTCTCAACTAGTATCACCTCTATAATTGTCATGTATCAATGATCTGCAATTAATATTAGAGCAATTTCTCCGATATAATGTTGGGTTCTCGTAATTTAGTAATTCATCAAGTGTTACTATTTTTTTTTTTTTTTTGGGTTGAAGTGTTACTACTCATTCAATAGTCACCAAATTGGAAGTTTCTTTCCTTCCAATTCATGTCTAATTTCCTTTTAAGAGTTAAATTGAGTTGAAGGAGGAGGACATATGATGGAAGTTCTTTTTTCTTCCACTTTTTGCGAATTCACTTCTAATGTCCTTCAAGGGCTAAATTTGTCGGTAAATAGCAATCGTATCCTATCATCTCAATTAATGACTTTCCAGTGTGAAAGACCTGCAACTCCTACCTATCTCCATATTAACTCGCTATCGACCCCACCTCTCCCCCTCAGCTTCCTCAATGGTTTGTAAGGATTTATCGAGTAGGGCGTCTCTCCTTCCGAGTTCCAAGCACCCCCATCAGTTTCCACTTACCTTTTTGACAGGGACGTCCACTACAAAAGGTAAAGTGAAAAGACCTTGACTATTATGTTACGGGGATTTGAAAAACGGATTGGAATTTTTTGAATTGTAGAGTAACATTATTGGTAATGTTAACAATTTATTGGTAATGATCATGACTTTCAGTAGTCAATTTATTGTCAATTAATCATTAGTGAGTATTAGGTTACATAAAGGCGTGAGAATGTTAAAGGACGTGAAATTCTAGGCCGTCATGTTATTTTTGCCTAAGATTATTAATTTCCTCAAAAGCAACATGATTTGACGACGTTCTCTCTAAAGACTTGAACATTTTAAATTGGCATTTCCCAGGATGTTCCAATTGGGTTTCAATTAGTATCACCTCTTTGTCTCAATAAAACAATTGGTGGTCTGTAGAACACTTGCAAATTCTCTCAAGTAACTTCCATTTAACAATGATTTATAAGTAAAACCAAACTTCCAATTAATTACTACTTGTATAGTTATATTGGGAGTTTGCCAATGTTGCTTAGGCCATGCTGTTATTAAGATTACTGATTAAATAAAATGTATAATTGTATTAATTTTTTTCAACCAAATATAAGGAAACAAAACAGATAAATTGATAAAACAAAATATCCAAACATGTAAATCTTTATGTTAAATTTTAAAAGTTGGATTTAATCTATCGTGTTCTATTTTGTTCACCAAACCTAAACTGTGTTGAATGTTTAAATGGCTGCCTTATCGTGTGGGGAGTCATCAATAATATGAGCAAGTCATTTGGTCATTTGCCGTGCAACCCGCGAAATGCTTTACTTTTTTTAATTGGGATGTCCACTGTAGCTTGACTTGAATCACTTGCGATGAATGTTGGGAACTTCTTTGCTTTTTTTATAGGGATGTCCATTATGGAAAGCATTAAGACCTTGACTAAATTGTAATATGAAACCAATAAGAGGACCATGGAAAAGAAAGCGGGCACTATGATTCAATTTCTCTTTCCATCTCTATCTAATCTTGGATGACAGTTTTCCTCTTTACCCCGACAATACACCAGACTAAGTGCTTCTTTTCTCGGTCAAGCACTTGGCAAATACTCCGAAGATTGGTCAATGCAAGGGCCCATTTTCTTACGCGGATTTAAAAAAAGGAATTGCAATTTTCTAAAGTTTGGAATAACTTTATGTGGTAATGTTAACCCCATATTCAAGATCCAAAGAGAGAGGGACACGGAGGCAGAAGTGGAAAGGGAAAAAGAAAACTAAGAGAAGAAAAGAAAGGGGACGAAAAGAAAGGAGGACGAATCTTGATTGTCTAGTGACATATGTGGCGAGGCATTAACTTGTTAAATGAGAAAATTTAAGTAATATGAGAGAATCTCAATTCTCAAATAGTGATTTTGCGATCCACCCGAAATGAACTTCAAATGGGGTACAACAGATTGCTAAACGAACGCATGTAACCCTCCTCCGCGGTAGCATTGATGCTTTGCTTGAATTTTTCAGTAATAATAACTTGGTTTCTCATTTATTATCAATAAAAGAATTTAGAATTATTTCACTGACCTACTCTAGGTCGGTTAGGAGCCAAATAAGGCATGAGAGGCAGCCTTAAGCCTACGAAACAGAGAGGGCTTCATGGCTTGGTTATGCTTATTTTGCCTAATGCTTGTTAGCTGTATCTTTTATTTTTTTTAGGGAAAAAAGATGTTTTATGCAATTTTGGGTTTTCAAGTTTTTGATGGCCCCTAAATTTTATTTATTTTTTATTTTCACCTCTTTCATCCCTAGTTCTAGAGAGGTGGATTTAAATGAAAACTAAAAAAAATGGATAATCACACTAGAAGTCTTAAAATTTGTCATGAAAATGTGATTAAGTCCTAAAATCTATAAAAATCTAATTAATTCCTAAAACTTATTAAGTTGGTTCAATCAAATTGTCTATTAACTTTGTCCAACTTGATTAATAGGAAAAAAGATACTAATGTGACTTATTTATTTATTTTTTTGTACTATGTGGCTTTTAGTATTATTTTATTTAGATGAAAAAACTAAATTGAAGAGAGAGAGAGAGAGAGAGCTGGGCTATGCGAGAAGGTGTACAAGCTCTCGTTGATAAGTTTTATAATTTGATTGTACTTTTTGTTAGTCTTCATAATCAATTGCACTTCCGTGATACATTATAGGAGCTGGGCCATGGTGCGCTGTCTGTTGGCATTGATGGACGTGTATTTGGGGCTTTGAAAGGACACTACGGATGGGCGAAATTATTGATAATCAGTAAGAAAAGTTAGGGTTGGACGTGATTAAAGTTTTATGGCTGGGGCTGCACAGACGCTACGGGCACACTCTTCATCTTCTTCAAGAAACGAACTTTGGCACATGATTCGTGAGTCTTCAATGGAGTTGATGGGCATGGAGTTATTGACGCTTCTTGAGGAAGCTTCGACATGGTTGAACTGTCATGAAAATGACAAGATCCCTATTGTTATTTCAAAGAAATGTTCCACATGCAATTTATGGAACGATGGGAAGCAAGTAGTTCATCACTAATGGAGCAAAGGTGTTTCCTTTTTGCCTCTTCCAATAGATATTCAAAGCCAGTTTTACCTAGCATTAATTAGTATTATAAGATGAATAATGAGCATTTTAGTTTGTCGGAGGAACTTATCTCGAACTTTTAAGATCATCATATGTTTACTTTCGAAAAAGTACTACGCTTTAGTTATTAACAAGCTTCTTCCATCAATTTGACAGTTGAATTAATAAACTACGGTGCAGTTCATTCAATTTTGTAAAGTTGCTTCATCTATCAAGTAAATCCTCAATCAATTAAGGATTTTTCAACCTTTGATCTATCGGTCATACATCTTTAACTTTCGTAAACCAATTTTTTTATTATGTGTTAGTAGAGATACGGAAGTGTTCCATGGTCCAAGATATATGATTGAACAAATAGCGAATTACCTTTTCAAATACACAAATTTATCAACATTTCCTCACTAGCCTAACATGATTGGTAAGATAGTAAGAAAGCTAAGAAATAAGCAGTCCACATCTCTATAATCAAAACCCGACCATGATCTAGCATCGGCAAGGATTCGGGTGTGTAAGCACCATCCACATATAGATTATTCACCCACTCTATGATTACATTGATTACACAATTCGCATTTGAATTGACATGTACCATCCATTCTAAGAGGGTGTGGCCGTTCAAAGTCCACTAAACTTGAGAAATGGAGCTTCTAATTCTTAGTGGCATGAGATTATAAGTCGATAGTTTCTTTGGCTGTATGAAAAATAATCCGAGTGAAAAAGGAAAAAGAAGAAAGTTTGGTGGGAGAAGTGGGAAGGTAGGTTTCGAAGTGGGATTTCATTCGACTCGTTTTCTAGTTTACTTTCGATCATCATCTGAGCAACGCCAAGCAAGAGAGTTATTGCAGATTGCCTTTTGGGAATCTTGATCTGGGCTTACCTAACCCTAACAAAGACGTGCCCGATAAAACTAATGACAGCACTAGGCAAAACAGACGAAGCGGGAAGCAAGACAAAAAAAAACTTAAGGACGGGGACAGGAGCCACGTGGAGATCATCGGATTGGAAAGTGAGATGGGTCAATTTCGTTTTCGAGAGCGAAACATCTCACCGTCGAGTGTCGGAAGTTACACAGACACGGTCTAGTGAATCCAGTCGATTGCTTCGGGGTAATAATTAAAAAAAGAACACAAAGGTTCTCCTTATGAAGCGTTCTCGAAGCAACTCCCAAGTGTACGGAAGAGAAATGTTTCGATCTTCAATACCTTGATGACGCATATCCCAGAATTCTTTTTGTAAGCTTCCATTATTTTGGTCGCGAAGCCTGCTTTGGGTCTCACAAAAAGACAATGTTCTAATCAACCCTTCTGTACCACCATTGGTTTTTCTCTCTCGCGTTATCCATTGTGCGAGAAGAAACAAGCCAACAACTAGCTTGATGCCTGTACTTGGTTCAGGCATTTTTGAATGGGATTCAGATACGGCCCGATGGCGACAAGTCGGGCTGGTTTGGTGGCCACTCTTTTGGGCTGGACAGTTTGATCGAGGTCATCGTGAAGTAGACTAGTGCCATTCAGTTCACCCGAAGAAACTAGAAAAGGCCAAGCTCAGAACGAAAATAAGGTTCCTAACTCAGCCCACGAGAACGATCTCGTCCACGTGCTTTTTACCTCCTACAAGAAAACCAGCTCAAGATCGAAAAACAGAAGTACTAGCACATGCCTATCCAGAGTTTATTGATCGGACAGTCTAACTACATCCTCGGCAGCATTGTCACCTTTTCCGATGGTGGACATGCATAGCAACCCAAGAAACAATGGTACCATGATCTAGTGAAGCTGCATTTCTCTACCGAAACAACAAAAATATATTCTGAAAAAAAAGGCGACCATAATTTCATGCTGACACTCTTCGTTGACACGTATGCTGATTGGCCACCACTTCAACGATTGCAGATAGAATTGACAATGGTACTGAGTATCCACTCTCGCTGATAGAATTGATGCCCCTGAAAACTACCCGACATTAGTAATGATAGGGCTGATAGATTGGTAATATGCCATTATAGTTAAAATATATGCCATTATAGTTAAAATAGATTTTACTTCAAAAGGTCGAAAAGGACATTGGTTGAATAATCATAACCATATTGACATGTATAAAACAACAAAGGCTGCCCCGTGTTGCTTCATCTATGTTATTCTTCATACTTCAAAAAAAAAAAAATTTGGAGCAACTAAAGTCATACGACTTAGTGGCCACAAAAGGATTATTAAAATTTGTTTGTGACATAATTCTCCCAGCGCCACCCCCTCCCCCCCTCAAAAGAAAAAAGAAAATTTAACAGAGAAAAGCATCGCTTCCAAGGTTCTCCACAAAACTCTTCGGCAGTATGCTTTGAGTGCAGTCATGCATCATTTCCCTTTGAAAGAACCATCCAAAAAGGTTTTAGTGGAACATTTTTAGTTATAGATTCTCCAACATAAGATCACCAAAACAAGTTCTGAGATAGCAGGTGAAGTAACACTAGTGTTCAATCATCAACCACAATCTAATCAAACAAAAGCTACTCTAGAACAGTCCCACACCATTCGAGTCCTATTCAATAGGGTGTTTCATCTTTCCTTTACGGTACCATCTACAGTATTCACTATAAAGAAATCGTCTCCTTTCATACATGTTTAGCATCTAATAAAAGCAACCATTTGTTTCAACTATTTTTTCTCATTTGCTCTCTTAACTTCTATGATGAAATTGACTATGTCATCCTGCTGTATTATTTTCTATCTATGAAGGCCAAATCCCAAGAAACTTTAATGAGTCGTCACCAGCCATTTCTTCAACAATGCATTAACCTTTCCTTGATCTTCACTTATTGGGTTTGATGAAATGTAAGAGCAAAGAGTAATCCAAACAGCTAAATTCCATTTCTCCCTCGCATAAAGGGAAAGATGCAACCTCATTATTTACCTTTTTCCCCCCAGCATGAAGCATATTTCGGACATGCTATGCTAGCTAACACATTAATATGGTGATAGGGCACTGTAACCACATTTTTGTTTATTCAAAAGTTCAACTGGCGCCCCAAGAATTACTAGAGGGAACTACTTCCGAAATGACCAAGAATGAAAATTTTCTTTTTCTGATGAAGTAATGAATCGACAATGTTAAGGTAGATTTCTGGTTATGAAATAGAGTCCATTGCAATAACTTTAAAAGTCAAAATGAAAAAAGAAAAAAGAAAAGAAAAAGAGAAGATGAAAAAAGAAAACGATGGAATGAAAAAGGTCAGCAGAAAATGCACCTTTTATGGCCCTTAGTCTATTTAGCTCCATCAGTGGCCTCCGTAGTTTTGACTTCTAGTGGGTATTGAGATACATAAGGTTTCAGCTGCAAGAAACAAATGCCAGTTTAATATTCACCAAGGATGGCGAATTTGTTTGAAGACGCTAATAATAGAAATGCATGCCACTCTCTTTATTTGTTAACTCTGGGATGTTGGGACGTTCGGAGGAGAGATGGGGAGGATAGGACTAATAAGCTCTAAGGGTACCTTAAAGTCAGTCAAATCAGGAACTACATAGTTTGGTAGCTTCTCCTGCATCAGAACATATCCACCTGCAACAAAATGATATTTCGAACAATTCAACTTGTGCAGAAAATACCAACCGCATATTGAGTGCAATATTGAAACAGCTAGCAGCCTGAAAGGGCCAATCTTCAAAGAGCATACTCATTTTCTTTTTTTTCTCTTCATAACAAGTACGTCACTGTGATAAAAAGAAGGCCTTTTGCCTGAAATAAGCGCGACCACACTATGATCGTAATTCCAGTATGTTCAAATTAAGGAGTACCATCTAAGGACCATAAAGCTATATCTTCTACAATCTTTAACTTCATGTCATTCATAACATGATATAGCAATACAAACAAAGAATGGTAATCCACAATCCACATATTATCTTAAGAACAGCAATTTAGATTCCAAGGAGGACCAAAAATTCTGCTATATGTTTTCAGCGTACTAGGCCCCAACAACATATAGCAAAACAAAAAAAGGAAAGTATACAAACCTTTGCGTGTGTGAAAACCAGTTGGAATGCAATTCTTTCCCTTGTAGTAATTTCTGGGCGCACGTTTTGAAGAAAGAATATCGAGCAATGATGTACGCTTCCTCCTAAATGCCCTTCCCAACCCTTGAATCAGTCCCAATGGCATTTTCTCTCTCTTTAAAGTGAGGACAACCTGGATCCAATGTGAACCAAGAACATGAAACGGACTCTATGACCTCAACTATTATTCCATACAGCATTTGCAATAAGTTATAATAATACCATATGGTCTTACAAAGAAAAAATTTAATCAACACATTGTAGAGTGTTAAATGGCTTACACATTGAACATTGAAACTAAGAAGAATGAAAAGGAAATAAAGTTAAAGTTCGATTACAGAGACTGAAACAAAATTTCGTTTTATTTGTGAACAGAAGATGGGATTTATATTTTTTTTATGTTATACTAATCCTCAGTGCTTAAAGGAAAAATGTAAGTAAATGAATACTTTTGCTGGGGAAAACCAAAAAGAAAAAAGAAAAAGGATATTTTCAGAAACCACATTGTGATGTCAATAAAATTTGTCAAAACTATAGTAGTTCAACTCAAAAGTCGACTAACCACTCCACTCATATAAAAAAAAAATCTTTATAACTTCCACAAAATTAGTCTCTTAAATGCCTCAAAGAAAGCAAGCAAGCTAGAAAAAGCCAAATGAAACACAAAAATCATCACCACCTATGATGTTTAACTGGCCCATGTACAGCTAAGTTTGGATTTCCCATTACAAGGATGCAATCATGATAGACCCAAGCAGAGCTAAGTTGGTGTAGTGCTACAGCCATAGCCAGAGACACTCATAGGAAATTCGCAAGTCGAAGTCATCTTCTTAATTTCCAAAGTAGGGCATATTCTGCAGCGATTGGCAATCCCATTGTCAAGATTCCATGACACATGGGATTCCTTAGCTCATGATCTCATGGAGATGGATCTTAGAGGGTCTCATTACCTATTGGCAAAATTCAGCATCACGGAGGTCCAATTTTCAATCTTATGCTGAAGAAGCCTGAAGACTACAGAGGCCAACCGAGGGTCCAGCATGTTCCATTTGGATGCAATGACACGGAAGGACCCCCTCTCTTTGAAACGAAGAGTTCATGTATTAAAACAACAGTAGTTGAAGATTTTTAACTCCTGATAGCCACAGCAAATAAGAATTCGGCGCAGCCTATCCACAACCAAGTCATCAACATCAAGTATCTCCGTGCGCTGGGCCTTGGGATGGGCCTTTTACTGGGCCCAATAATGGGCTTCCCCATGGGATGGGCTTCAAGGAAGCCCATAACATGACAAAATGATAACAAAGCATGCCTGTCAAGAAGTCCATCCCATGGGGAAGCCCATTATTGGGCCCAGTAAAAGGCCCATCCCAAGGCCAAGTGCACGAAGAAGCTCTAAGCTAGGGAAAAATTCGCCGATCCAGGTTCCTGCTTCATCCTGAACCAGGCCACCTACCGCTGCTCTCTCTATCGCGTCATCAGCAGAACCATTACCAGTCCAAGAGATTCGACGACGGTCGTCACGCCGCCACCGGGCCCTCCACAAGCTTCGACGAGGCAACGAGGAGCCTCGACAGCCTCTCTTTCTCTCTCGTCTGTTGTCTGTCCGGTCCGCCACAAGCTTTGACGACCCCAGGCCCTCGCTCGACGCACCAAGCTTCAGCGCGTGGCTCGCTCTTTCACAGGTTGGACTTTGAGTAATTTCGTGGTTTTGTAATTCTAATCCGAGTTTTCTTTTCCTTTTAATTTAGTAAATGTGATTTTCGCCATATATTTGTGGTGTTCGTGGATGTGTAGGATTCATTTCGCCGATTGTTCAAGGTATAAAATCTTAACCTACTGAGATTTTAGTGTTTTCTAGATGTTGTGAACTGAAAGAATGGTGGGTGGACGCCAATTCGTGGATATCGTAGATACTTGATGTTGATAACTTGGTTGTGGATAGGCTGCGCCGAATTCTTGCTGTGGCTATCAGGAGTTAGAAATCTTCAACTACTGATGTTTTAATACATGAACTCTTCGTTTCAAAGAGAGGGGGTCCTTATTTGTAGGCCTATGAGGATCGAATTTTAGTATAGGATCCCTCATAACTAATAATTATCCTGATAATTATTAATTAAATAAGTGCAATTAGATGCAAATTAACTTTAAAAAGAAGGAAACTCAAAGGTAGGGTCCCTCATGCGAGTGAACACTTTCAGTCTCAATTCTTGCTTACCAATTTTCAACTAACAAGTGAAGCACTTGGCCCAAAAATCAAGAAACTGTAACAGCACAAACCTCGTTGTCCTAATTTTTCATAATTTCAAATCCTTTATTTCTCCTCCTCTCTTGGGAAACAGATACCTTCTCTTTCTTTATTACATATCATTTACATCAATGTCAGACCCACACTTCTGTCTATTGAGGACAAAAGCTTCTTCATTCTCGTCTCCAACTAGACGGTAAAGTTCAGAGAGCCGGAGAGTTGGTCAATGACCTGTCTCATCATTGATACAAGACTGAAGAAGAAGAAGAAGATGATGATGATGATGATGACATCTCTGCCTCTGCTGCATTTTCTGCAGTTCATTAATCTCACCCCTTTTACTTAGTTTTTCAACCCTTATGTTCTCCAAATGAGGCCTGAAACACTATTCAGGAAGAAAGTGGCCCATGGGCTCGGGAAAAGGAGGCGCAATTTCATGTTTGCTGCTGCTGAAAAGGCAGAATTGCCCTCTAAAGCTGGATAGCGGAGTCAGAGGTGGGATCATGATCCTACTTGATTCTAAGGTCTTGATCACAATCCCACCATGATCCCAACAGACTAAAATTGGACTAAAATTTAATTATGACCTGGATCAACCAGAGGTTTTCAAGTCATAGGATAGTCATAAGATCAATGATCCTGCATTCCAAAAACGTGACCCTAACCACCATGCTAGCAAAAACAGATCAGGAATTTCACTTTTTCTAATATAGATTTGCTACAAACAAAAGGAAGTTGTCAAAGTCAAATTACATCTAGATATTATTAATAGAACTATTGGACAGGAGTATCGACCCCACAAGGACCCTCCTAATGCAATTCAATAAATTTCC
Source organism: Melaleuca alternifolia (assembly GCA_019926035.1). Lineage (NCBI taxonomy): Eukaryota > Viridiplantae > Streptophyta > Magnoliopsida > Myrtales > Myrtaceae > Melaleuca > Melaleuca alternifolia. Next base: position 381,170 of record JAGKPW010000431.1, on the reverse strand, counting down.
TATGAAAAGATAAATAATATTGCTGTCATCACTAAAAATAGAGGCTAGAAAGACAACCAAGCTATCTGTCGTAATACTTAATTGTAGGAAGCGACCATAGAAAAGGCGACCCTAACTAGAAGTACAGGCTAGCAAGACAAATAAACTAAACAGCATAATTCGTTGAGTGGAGAATTGCGAAGCCAGTATTACCAAAGCAGGTAGCAAAAAAAATGAAAAAGAGAATACATCTTAGCAAGAACACATGAAAAAGTGCCAAATCCACATATTTGGCTTTGTTTCTCAGAAAGGCATATATTGCAGTCTAAACTCATCATATTACATAGGTCAATTAACTCATAAATCTCCAACTTTTATGATGTTTTATAAAAATTCAAATTATTAGGGTGGTAAAGGCAATAGTCCATCATCAGTCAGTGGTCCAAACAGGCAATCACATGAGAATGAAGATATTCCTTAATCTTGCTAACACAATTCATAGTTCATGACAGATGCTGAGTTATCTATCAGAATATTGAGAAAGGCACTACTGCAGTATGTCCAGGTAGGAGACAAAACGAAGCCAAAAATGCATCGATCGCCTATATAACAAGAGATCTAGCACATCTAGACCGATGTAGGTCAATCAATTATGATGCAAGATAAACTAGAATATGACCTAAAACATAAGAAATAAACCATAGTACATGGCCTAGAATTACCACAGACCTACAGCCAAAAAATGTCTAAAAATTAGCACCTTTCAATAGAGATGATAGATTAACATTCAATTAATGGAAATTAAGTCCCGGACTCCTTAATTTAGTTCTACGTTTAACAGTTTAGGAGTGGTTTCTTATCAGTGCACAAAAGCGTAACTTGCTGGACATGAGTCTTAGGATGTCTAACTATCCATTACTTTCTCCATTTACTTCAGATATCTCCCTTATGCACATATTTACCAACTATATGATGCACCATAAAGGCTACATAACTTGATGAAAACGACAGCTCACAAGCAAGCAGAAGACAAATACCTCTGCTAACCAAAAAGCCGCATGTCCTAAAGCTTATGCCCACATGCCACAGATGAGCAAATATAATAACAATTACACGACCTGAGTAAATCTATTCTAGGTGTAAGTGGCTTTAATTATCACCACTAGTAAAATTAATGAAGAGACCGGTCTACAAAACCGGTCTAAAGCTTAGGCTACATAAGCATCTTCTCTTTGATATAGCATGAACATCACATACAAAGTTATCCAGATAAAGTCCAATGATACACTACTCATTAGAAAAGAAGATATGGACAGGTTGCAAGGGTTAATCCATGACAGTCTGCTTCTTGAAAATTGTTCACAGACCTTATTTGTCTACCTCAAAAAAATGAAAATAAGAGCCACAAGAAATGACTTCTATCGCAGGCAACATAAATCATTAAAAAGCCTTTATTTTACTGCATACATAAGAGTGCCAATTACTCCGCATGGCCAAACTAAACACCACATTGGATGAAATAACATTAGATGCTGCTGTAGTTCAACCATAAAACACAGCAAAACACCAAAACCGCATTGAAGCCAGAAGACTTTGGGCACCTAAACAGCAAAGTACACATGATAACATTTCATGCCCTACAGCTCATGAAATCTCCTCGACTACAATGTTAAGGACAAGATTGGTTCAACAGAAAGTTTTATTCATTTTCTGTTATTTTTTTCTGAGTTACGTGTTTCTAATAATTGAATTTTCCAATAATTTAGGCTCTCATTTAGTTGAAGTCGGAGATCAGAAATTCTAAAAGCTAATTTCGACACCCAGAAGTTTCTATTCAAACAAATTTTGGTTGTTTTGAAGTTTTGCAACATATTGCAGGATCTAAAACACAAAAATCGTCAAAAAATGAGCTCTCTGGAAGGAACTTTTCAATTTGCACGAGTGATACTGGCCAAAGTGCATTTTTCTCAAGAGGGTGCTAAATAGAAAAGTAACTCTCCCATTTAATGACTTTCAGAGGGCGTTTTCCACACCAAGTGATGTTTCATTTGTACAACGTGCAGTTAGAAAAAATGGCGACATGGCCACAGAGCCAATAACCCTACGAGAGCCTCAAATAAACAAAATGAAGCACAAGAGATACTAATACCAGCATAGACCACCCAAAAGAAAATGAATAATACAGCCCACTTCAGGTGTTGCCAACAGGACTACAAAGGCTGCGGGATATGAGACAATCAGAAAACATCCCATTTCACCAATCAACAATACACGAACAAAACCGAAGGGCGAAGAACGCGAGCAAATCCGAAGGGGCGGATACAAGCGCAAGCAAACAACCAAAAAGGCAAGCAACAGCCTCGCCTTCAGTCACGCTCCCATAGGGCAAACCCAAAAAAAAAAGAAAACGATTCAAAAGAAAGAGGCGACTCACAGTGTCGGAATCCGTCCTAACAGAGGGACCGATGGCGGTCTCGCCGGACAAGAGCTGCCGCAGCCTCGAAGGCAAGCTCGATCTTAGGGACGCAATCCTCGCCTCGACGAGTCTCTACTCGCTGCTAGCTGCAGCCCCGAAAAAACCAAAAGAAAAGGGGGAAAAAAGAAAAAGTAAGCGACAACAACCACAAAATCCCAAATAGCGACGATCAGGAACGGCACCAAAATCGAATCCCTAATCGGCGCCGCCCAGCACCCAGATCAGAACCCCGTCTGGAGGCGCGCGCGACTTGCGACGGAAGGTGGACAGAGAGAGAGAGGTAAGGGGGCGGCGAGACCTGAGAGAGGAGGAGAGAGACGGCGGATGAGCGCACACATCCGAAGCTTTGACTGTACGAAGCAGGAGCACAGGTGGAGAGAGACAGAGAGAGAAGCGAAACCCCAAAGCGAAGAGAGAGGAAGAAGGGCGAGGAGGAGAGGGAGAGAAGTCTTGAGGTTGCGTTTTGTGTCGAGTGTGTGGGGGGAGTCGTCGTCGTCCCCGTTCGCTTCGGTTTTTATATAGTTTGCTTTTCGTCCGTGCCAAGTGATTTCTCCCAATTTCCCAAAGGGTTAAGGAAATGAACCATGATCGGGTCGGGTCGGGTCTTTCCTTTACCCATTCCATCTTTTCCACCTGTCTCTCCCTCTCTCTCTCTCTCCTTCCTTCCTTCCTCATCACGAAAAGCAAGTCGGTTTCAATAGGAAGTCGGCCTCTCCCATAACAATTTTCTTTTTTTGTCCCACAACGAATTTTATGACGGGGGATGCTAGGCGTAGTTGGATAAAGGGGAGATGGGTTTACCAAATTTCACGACACATGCTTATCTCGAGTTCTTGATCGAATCTAGGATGGACGATATTCATATATAGAGGCTAATTATCGTGTCGTAGCATTCTCTAAACATAAATTTCTCCTCAACATCCTGATTTAGTATGACTTGTCAGAGAAAATCGCCCCTCATGCAGCCACGGGATCGTATGTGTCTCGGATCAGCTACAAGAGAAAATGATAATAGAGCTAATCGGCGCTCGATTCCCATAACGCACGGCATCCTCATATTTCAACTAAAGCTATTATTCCCACCGCTCGGTAGCACGATAGTAATCCTATAAGTAGATTCATAGCTGAAAAGAAAATTTTGCTCCTTTTGGAAGGCGAAGCTAAAAAGCAAGGATCATGGGAGAGAGACAATATGATTTTGGGAACGAGATTAACAAAGTTTTTACATAAAGACGAGTGGAAGGATATCACCAACATCATATGTTCAAAAGGTAATTTCAGCATAGATGTAGATGAGATGATTACTTCCGAATAGGGTAAATGAGATTGACATTTGAAAATTAAAAATTTAAATGCATTTGGTTTTACTATCTTGCCATCCCTAATTGCCACGTGGACAGGTAAGCAGCTCCTTGAGTTTTAAATGCTTTTGAAAATTTCACTTTCCGTCATGGATCCTAATCACCTACAGAAAGTGATTGGATTTGGGGGCCGTTCGATTTGAGATCGAACGGCCCCCATTAAATAGGAGGGCTTTTTTGTTTTTCTTTTTTTTCTAAAAGTGCTTTTTACCTCCATTAGATCGGACGGCTGAGGGCAAAAGCCGGTCCCCCTGCCCTGCAAATACACAGGGAAGGCGATCCATTTTCTTCCGTCATCGTGTTGTCATTCTACTGTAAATACTTTAAAGTATTTAGATTTTTTTTCGTAATGTTTTAGTAAATAAAGTAATTTGATATGCTTTTACATTGTCCATCACAAATATCACCAGCAAGAACACCAGATGGAAGAACAATCTTGGGCGGAAAGAGAAATATATTTGAAAATCTGAACTTATTACTTCAAGATACGAATTAAAGATTTGACTTTCAAAATTGAAATTTGTGAAGGATAAAGTTAAAGTATTCCCAATATATTCGTGCAGTTGTATCGATATAGCAATACAAACAAAGAATGGTAATCCACAATCCACATATTATCTTAAGAACAGCAATTTAGATTCCAAGGAGGACCAAAAATTCTGCTATATGTTTTCAGCGTTCTAGGCCCCAACAACATATAGCAAAACAAAAAAAGGAAAGTATACAAACCTTTGCGTGTGTGAAAACCAGTTGGAATGCAATTCTTTCCCTTGTAGTAATTTCTGGGCGCACGTTTTGAAGAAAGAATATCGAGCGATGATGTACGCTTCCTCCTAAATGCCCTTCCCAACCCTTGAATCAGTCCCAATGGCATTTTCTCTCTCTTTAAAGTGAGGACAACCTGGATCCAATGTGAACCAAGAACATGAAACGGACTCTATGACCTCAACTATTATTCCACACAGCATTTGCAATAAGTTATAATAATACCATATGGTCTTACAAAGAAAAAATTTAATCAACACATTGTAGAGTGTTAAATGGCTTACACATTGAACATTGAAACTAAGAAGAATGAAAAGGAAATAAAGTTAAAGTTCGATTACAGAGACTGAAACAAAATTTTGTTTTATTTGTCAACAGAAGATGGGATTTATATTTTTTTTATGTTATACTAATCCTCAGTGCTTAAAGGAAAAATGTAAGTAAACGAATACTTTTGCTGGGGAAAACCAAAAAGAAAAAAGAAAAAGGATATTTTCAGAAACCACATTGTGATGTCAATAAAATTTGTCAAAACTATAGTAGTTCAACTCAAAAGTCGACTAACCACTCCACTCATATAAAAAAAAAATCTTTATAACTTCCACAAAATTAGTCTCTTAAATGCCTCAAAGAAAGCAAGCAAGCTAGAAAAAGCCAAATGAAACACAAAAATCATCACCACCTATGATGTTTAACAGGCCCATGTACAGCTAAGTTTGGATTTCCCATTACAAGGATGCAATCATGATAGACCCAAGCAGAGCTAAGCTGGTGTAGTGCTACAGCCATAGCCAGAGACACTCATAGGAAATTCGCAAGTCGAAGTCATCTTCTTAATTTCCAAAGTAGGGCATATTCTGCAGCGATTGGCAATCCCATTGTCAGGATTCCATGACACATGGGATTCCTTAGCTCGTGATCTCATGGAGATGGATCTTAGAGGGTCTCATTACCTATTGGCAAAATTCAGCATCACGGAGGTCCAATTTTCAATCTTATGCTGAAGAAGCCTGAAGACTACAGAGGCCAACCGAGGGTCCAGCATGTTCCATTTGGATGCAATGACACGGAAGGACCCCCTCTCTTTGAAACGAAGAGTTCATGTATTAAAACATCAGTAGTTGAAGATTTCTAACTCCTGATAGCCACAGCAAGAATTCGGCGCAGCCTATCCACAACCAAGTCATCAACATCAAGTATCTACGATATCCACGAATTGGCGTCCACCCACCATTCTTTCAATTCACTACATCTAAAAAACACTAAAATCTCAGTAGGTTAAGATTTTATACCTTGAACAATCGGCGAAATGAATCCTACACATCCACGAACACCACAAATATATGGCAGAAACCACATTTACTAAATTAAAAGGAAAAGAAAACTCGGATTAGAATTACAAAACCACAAAATTACTCAAAGTCCAACCTGCGAAAGAGCGAGCCACGCGCCAAAGCTCGGTGCGTCGAGCGAGGGCCTGGGGTCGTCAAAGCTTGTGGCGGACCGGACAGACAACAGACGAGAGAGAAAGAGAGGCTATTGAGGCTCCTTGTCGCCGCGTCGAAGCTTGTGGAGGGCCCGGTGGCGGCATGACAACTGTCGTCGAATCTCTTGGACTGGTAATGGTTCTGTTGGTGACGCGATAGAGAGAACAGCGGCAGGTGGCCTGGTTCAGGATGAAGCGGGAACCTGGATCGGCGAATTTTTCCCTAGCCTAGAGCTTCTCCGTGTGCTGGGCCTTGGGATGGGCCTTTTACTGGGCCCAATAATGGGCTTCCCCATGGGATAGGCTTCAAGGAGGCCATAACATGACAAAATGATAACAAAGCATGCCTGTCAAGAAGCACGTAGATGGGCCCATTATCCATTCATTCTCCTCGATTGAAATCTTATTCGCAAAGCATGTGTGCTTCGGTGTGATTTCAGAGTTTTCTGTATGATGCTGGCCGGCGAAGGTCTCCTCTCGAGGTACGTGATCGACGAACAGTCCTGTGACGCGACACAATACTGTCCATATATTATTAATTGTCAGCTATTGGATGATACCGGCCGATTGAAAAGGCCAATTAATCGACAAATCTCATCCATCATACGGCAATGATTTTTTGTGGAACGTTGCTGTACTTTAGAATTTTTCACATGTGACGAGACGAAGAAGACCGGCCTTGTTAATTGATCGCCAAATTAATGTGGAGATTCCTACCAACATGAAAAAGGTGCTAGTGGGATTTCTCACTTAACGAATCCGATTATCAGATTATTTGAAGGTATCTCGAGTTTGTAAATGACTTTCGATCGATATAAGTCGGCCCATTTCTCAACCAATTTGTAGGCTCGCCGCAAATGGTAGCTCCCCCTCAACCCAAAAGAAGAAAGAAGAAAAAAGTAATTAGCTGAGGGGAAGAAATTTGGACCACCGATGCTCGACCCGTGCCCTCGTCTGCTGCCCTAATCAAAGCATCGCGGGGCGATTTCGATAGACAAGGGTACGGCGATTTTGAGCAAGGATTAGCGAATCCTCTCTTGCTTCAGCCGAGGGTTGGCCCAGCGCCGAAGAAACAAAGGCCATCAGCAGGTGTATTTATTCCCAAAACAAATAATAAAAAAGACTCAAAAGTCAATCATAATTGAAAAGGGCCTTGTCCAATCACGCAGTCCAGACCTGAATCACAAGAGCAGGCCAAGCCATACCATGCCCATGAGAGAAAGCACCAGCCCAGAGATCAAACCACGACCTCATTAAGCCGGTCCAATTCTCTCCCCGTTCAGCAGCTTCTCTTCCCATGGTGATTCCCTCCCCATCGCCCTCCGACCACTGGTGGCTGCATAAATCACAGAGAGAACATCCACAAAAGAACAGAGCACATGCACTCGGGGGAGCTTGAGGTAGAGGCTCACTTACAACCATCAGTAGCCGCTCGATCTCCACCAGTTCCGCCGCCGTAAAGAGGCTCCGTTTGCCCTATTTAAGAGCCATCGCTGCCGAAGTACACAATCTAGGTCTATTCCTCCCTTTGACAGTTCTAGATCCCGACGTCACCGTCCATTACGATCTCTCTTCTTCAAGCGATCATCAGTCTCGACCGATAATGGCTCTAGCAACTTATCCCTCTTCTATGCTCTGTTTTGGCTTCAGCCGAGCATGTTTCAGTGCTTGTATCCTCCAATTTGTCGATTTGTCTTTGATCATGTTTAAATGAACACATCTCTTTACAAACCTCACCGATTTGTGGAATATTCTATCCAGGGCACGTCCATTTCATGTTCATCAGGCGTTCGATGTTTTGCTCAAGTGAGTTTAATATTGATTTGCTTCTGTCATTTGTCAATCTGGAGGTATTCTAGTGCGATTTGCATGGTTATTATTTGACGTGATGACCCTAAGATATGATGACTGAAACGTTACTCGTCGGTCGAGAACCATCATGCATGAGGTCAGTCCAATCTCGGTCATTCTCTGATTAGCATTAAGCTTTGCTTGTCTGCTTGCTCCTGTAGATATTGAGATATTGCCTCTCGCATTGGGTTTATGTTCACCGGATTTGTTTCACGCGAGAAAGAAGGCGAGTGCAAATCAGAGTATTCTCGAGAGTTCGGATTCTGCATTCCTGGTATCGTTGTTCTGAAAAAGCATATATCGTTAATTAACCAGCATTGTTTGAGTTCTCTTCTGTTTCCTTGGTGGTGGATGTTCTGGGTTTCTAGTGTGTCTGAAAGAGGAAGGATCCGTCCCAATAGTTTTTATTGATTTGGGTTTGAGGGATTTGTCGTCTTCTTTTGATTGGTGATGGAATTAAATGATATGGGAACTCGAATGTTTGGATCTCATGTAGGAGTCTCTTCCGTGGCATCTCTTCCTCATGGCTGTATGCATGGACAGATCTGCTTGTTCCGTGTTTTGATCTGCGAACTTTGCTTATAAGATTATGGCTGTTTAATCTCCGTGGGTACTCGTTTCGATGTTTCGTTATGATGACATATATCGCTTGCTTTGACTTCAAATGCACAATCGAATTTAGTCTTACTCTGTGGTGACTTTGCTTAAAAAAGATAAACATTAATAAGATTAGAAAAAATGGGTATTCAAGTTTAGGGAAAACATGTCTTCTATTTGTCGTTTTAGAGTTTCACTTAGTGATTATCTTTCGGGTGGTAGTTTTGTTTAGCTAAAATTAGATTTTGACTCAGTCTTGGAAACTAGCTCACGAGGGTCATATCCTGAGCTCAAATGATAAGGTTATGTATATTCTTTACTTGACTCGTATCCGGTTACTTTTCCAGTTCATATTTTGTCGTTCTTTATCATGTTTGACTAATGGGAGGATTTTAAGTTTGGCTCACTGGAGTGTCTATCCAAGGCTCGAGAATAAGCTCATGTATGTTCTTTGTTCGATTCGTAGTGGGTTTATTTTTTCATATTTTGCTTTTGTCACCTATAGTTTTGTGCTTTATATAGTTTGATGTCCGATTTGTATTCTGTTTATTTGATATGATTTTTGACTCGTATGATTAATTGAAAAATGCTTTCGCCAATAACCATCATTAGACATTTAATAGAAAATACTTAGCAACGTAAAAAGAGCAAGACCGTGTGTATCACGTTTTCACAATAAAATGAGGTTTTGTATTGAAAGAGCGCTAATTAGATGTTAATATAACCAAGTTGTCGATCTTAGATTTCTAGCTTCGCTCTTAATTGGCCCAAATAGGCTAATGAGGATTTTAAATTAGATACGATCTCATCATTTAATCAAACCGAAGCATCAGATGTCGTACGGGGTAGGATTTGGGATTTGACTGCCCATGCCGTATTGACAAACCGCTAAATCCGCTTCCCTTAAAGAGAGTCCGCGGGGGAGGGTCGTTACAAGTTCTTCTCCAAGTAAATCACAAGGGTAGAATAGTGGTCCTGCAATTGGGATAATTCGTGAATGCCAAATTCCTTTTGGTAGTGAATAGCCTATTCCCTCTCAATTTTCAGCCAAATCAAATTGTCTAATTATCAATTTAGCAGGACAAGGAATATGATACGAACATTCTAGGATTCAAGCATTCAAAATGCAAAATCAAGACTCAGATGCTTACAATCCTATTAAACGAAGCTCCTTCACTATTTTATCGAAATTTTCCATCACGGAAAGCACAGAAGAACAATATAGTGAGACAAACAACCTATGCCCTATTGCTCTGGTATCTCCCCTATGAAGCCATTATTCGACAATTTTAAGGTCGTCAACAATTTCATGTCACCTATGGATGGAGGGATTCTACCTCCGATCGAGTTCCTTGAAACGTTCAAGTACAACAAATTGAGAAGGATGGAATCTATACGAAATGGAAGTGCTCCCTTTAATCCTATAGGTAGATGCATTGGACCAACATATGAACAAGATTAGACTTGGATGGCAAATGAAAAGCACCGACAGGTTGTTGCTAGTGAGTTCTAACTCGACAGGTTTTTTTTTTTTTTGAAAAACTTTGTCATTTTGATGTTGCTGGTCGCAATCCTCAAATATTTCATGTTATTGCAATCATTTAATTGTCAACTGCTGGATTCATTTTGGGTTGTGAACTAAACTATTTCCTTTCAATTCCCTACCAAATCAACATCTTCGCAGATTTAAATTAGCATGACAAGGAATACAATAGGAACACTCTTAAGAGTCAAGGATTTAAAATCCTTAATAAAGACTTAAATGCTTACAGTAAACAAAGGTTCTCCACTGTTTCATTATTTCTTTTTCCATTACAAAATGCTTAGAAGAATAATCTCTGATGGCGGAATGATGAGATAAGCTTACGAACAAGATCAAATAGCAACCACGGATAATACGGACTTAGGTAGAGAAAAAGAACCATCTCAAGGAATGCCACGACATATGATCCTGCAAAACTCCACAAGAAGGCTTCTCTCCACACGTCATCCTCCTGGGTATGATTGATAGATGGAGGTGTCCCATGTTCCTGATTTGAGTCATCACAACTTGTTAATGGGGTTCCACAAAGAAGAGGGTTACCTTCATAACTTGCTTCATCAAAAGTGGCAAATTGATTTTTTCGATCTGGTGTCCTGCCTAACAAGTTGTTAGAAGCCACTCTAAAATTTAACAGGGAGTAAAGCACTGTCAGTTGCGGAGGGATGAGACCGGTTAAGCCGTTGTAGGAGAGATCCAAGCTTTCTACATTCTTCAGATTGGATAACGTTTCCGGGATTGGTCCCGTCAAATGATTGTGAGACAGGTTCAAGGCTCGAAGGCCTCTCAAGTGGCCCACCTCTGGAGGAATAAAGCCCGTCAAATTGTTCCGTGAGAGATCCATTCTTGACATGAGTCCTAAAATGTGACCTTTGTACGTTTCCAATCTACTCTTTGTCATAAAGTTCACTTCTTCTAAATCAATTGCAGAAGCATATTGGGAACCTTTGGTCCATTCAATTGGAAAGTTGAAGGTAGAAGATAAATCTGTAAATGTCCCATCATTTCCAAATGTCAAATCTTTCAAACAAGGAGGAATTTTTCCAGAAAGATAATTAGTTGAAAGATCTAGTATGGTCATGTTTTTCAATAGACATAGATCCTGAGGGATTGAACCTTCGAAATTGTTTCCTTGCAGTAGAAGAAACTTCAAGTTCTGAAGTGAAGCAATCCAGTTGGGAACTTCACCAGACAATTTATTATGTCTTAGATCCAATGTGACAATTGATGAAGCTCCAGAAAGAAACTCAGGAAGATACCCAATGAGCTTGTCATATGATAAATGCAAGAAGCTCATACTTGTAACATTGACACATGGTAATATATTTGGCCCAAGGTTGATACTTGAAAGGTCTAAAATGTTGAGATTATGTAAGTTGCAGAAGCTCAACGGTAAGGGCCCTCTTAGTGAATTGCTTGACAACATAAGCACAGTCACGTATTGGATATCTCCAATCCAATTGAGAATAGTTCCGGATGGGTAATTATTACTTACAGCCAAAACTTGCAAGTTGAAGCTCCTTAATATGCTAGGCGATATTTCCCCCATGAAATTATTACTATCTAGATACAAATATGCCAAACTTGACAAGTTAGCATTCCTCGGTAGCATTTCACCTTGCAAATTGTTGCCTGATAATAGCAATGCAGAAAGTAGGGAACAATTTTTAGCCAATGGCTCTGGTATGTCTCCCGTGAAGTCATTATATGACAAGTCCAATGTCAATAGGTCTTTCATATTACCCATTGAGGAAGGGATTCTACCTTCCAATAAGTTGTTTGACAAATTCAAATATACCAAATTCGGGAGGATATAACCAATCCAAGATGGAAGCTCTCCGTCGATAACATTAGCGGACACATTGATGTGCCACATGTCGCTATGACTCAAATTAGCAGGCCAATGCAAAGCACCCGATAGATTGTTGCCTTGGAGTGCTAAATCTTCTAGATTTGCATTGTTGACCAATAGCCAATTTGGAAAATTTCCTTTCATTCCACTGTGGCTAAGTTCAACCGCTCTCAAGTCATGTTGTTCTTTCAAAAAGCTGGGAATCATGCCATCTACGTCTTTGTTGACAATGCAGTTTGATAAAGGAAAATCCTTCAATTGAAATGAAGAAAACCAAGTGTACTCTTCTGTATTTACTTCCAGACGATTACGGTTGTCAAAGAGGTAGAATGTCTCAAGTTTAGAATTATTGGCCAAGGAAGCAAGCGAAAGTGAGCCTTCAAAAGCATTTCTAGAAAAGTCAATATATTCAAGTGACTTTAGATTGGGGAGGAGAGATGAAGGAATGACCCCGCTAAAGTTGTTATTGGAAACATCAAGTTGCTGGAGTGAGGTTAGATTGGAGAAGCACGAAGGAAGAGGACCCCTAAATTCATTATAGCTAATATCCAACTCTTCAAGCTTCCTTAGTCCGCACAAACCTATTGATGTAGACACGGTAACTATGAGTATATCGTCATTAAATTGTACTTTCTATGATAAAAACACTTGTGTTCCTGGTTTTGTGTCGAGAATGTAGGACAGAAAGAGTGTGCAATCTAATTTTTGAAAATTGGTAAGATGGAGCTTTGGAGTGGAGTTGCGTCCCCACAACGCTGCATTTCCACTGTTCTTTGCATAACATTAATTACTTCTGAGTTGACAAATTGGATTAGACAAACTCTAGACCATTGCTCGATTTTTTTCCCAATATAATTATGTAATTTTGAATGACAATGCAATGTGATCCTCTAGTAAGTGCAATGGGAGATCACATGCTCTTTTGGCTGACATGCCCCACAAGTCGTTTAGATTTGAGTGTTCGATAGTATTTTAGGGAATGGACGATAATATTAACGGACAATAATATTTAAAATGCGACAACATCATAAGATGAAATCTCTATTTTTTTTTTATTTTTTTACCGGTGCTCATCGATAACATATTGTTTGTTGACATGCCTGAATATCTTTCTTTTTCCTCCATTTATTCAAAAACGACATATTTTAGCATTAGGCCAATCAATAAAGGTGCTAGCTTGCACACACCTCGACCATTCCTCGGGGGAGACTAGCACAGCAACCCACCGCCATGGCCCCCTAGTTAAATCACAAGCGCTTCCCTGAGGAATTGAACCCAAGACCTCAACGAAATCTAAGTTCGCCCTAACTAGCTAGGCTACCCATGGGTAGGTTTTATACATGTAATTTGATCAATAAGTATTGCCATAAACAACAAACGATGTGCGTCTTTTTTTTGTTGCTTAGTTAAATAATTTGTCTTTTGCTGTACTATCAAAATCTAAAGTATAACTTATTTGTATATTTATACAAGTAACTGTGTCTCCATAGTTGTTAACTTAATTTTAAATTAATACAAGAAATTACATCTCCACAGTTCCTCGTGTTGCCAATGTTTATATTTGAAAAAAGAAAGGTCAAAGTGAAAGATCTTCAAGATTTAGGATAAGAATAAAGAATAAAGTAAAAATCAATCTAGACGTGTATGTCTATCAAGGTTGCTTTGTTTAAGCTTTAGGCTTCATTTGTTTCACGAAAGATATAACATTTCTATAAAAAAAAAACAGAGAGAAAATGATTTACGGGTATCTGTTTGAAAGTTAAGGAAAATTTATACAAATTAGATTTTTATTTTTTTTCCTTTTTTTTTGTTATACATTGACATGATACCAGTCATAAATGTTGTCAGACTCTTGCCACTAGACACCATAAACTTGTCATTCCAAGGGAAACCTCAAGCTTGCCTTTAGAGGTTATGGGCTCGCTGTCAAAGGTTGCTGACCTGCCAACCTCGGACAAGGTCGAGGCACGCTATTAGAGGTGATATTTAAAGGTAAGATAAAAATGTTTTCCACTTTCAAAAAAGCTGAAAACTTTTTTCCACTTTAAAATGTGTTTTTTCATTGATGGAAAATATTTTCCTTAACTATTTTGTTATCAGTGAAACGAATGTCGGAAAATTTAAAAAATATTTTCTTGGAAGTTATTTTCCGCGAAATGGAGCCTTAATGTCATTTAATCTCTTAGGCTTCATGGCTTCGTTGAATTTATTTACACTTGCAATTCCTCAAGTAAAACCACCATTGTGGTTTGATATGTAAACTTTAAATATTAATTGATTGTGATTCCTGATTAATTTTTGCGTTTAATTTGGTTAAGATTCTAAAACAACATTTGAACTCCTTTTGTATATTATTACTCCAGACTGTTTGTATTTTTTTTAATAGCAATGAGGCTCCTTGCATTTGTTATGTTATCGCATTATTCTTCATGTTGGCCAGGGAAAAAAATAGCACAAAAGTCAAAACACGGGCCTAAACTTCAATCTGCAAAGATCAACGATCAAATTAAAAAGATTAAACTTTTAAGGATCACCATCATCATGATCCCACAGTTAAGATATTGAGCATGACATACGTTTACTTATGGCTTCCATAGACATTTAACTAAATCCTTCCAATTTCAAGCATAAGTCAAAAAACTATATGGTATCACTTATCTAGGGAAAAGTTGTCGATGCTAGTTATTTGAAGAAAATGTGCCACCAAACTTGATTTATGGAAGACATAGAATATCATGCAGTCATGCATTCTATTCAAAACAACCTTACCTTATCTTAATTTTGAAAAAGCAATAAACGATAGCATTTTCACAAAAGTACCTTCTAGTAACTTCGAAGCATTCAATTCACATGAATTGATGTGTAAGGCCTTAAGAGATGTTATCCTAGTAATGTCCGCGAGCGCATCATTCACCATGTTGTTCCCCGAAAGAAGCAACACCTCCAAATTCACTCCTGTGATTGAAAAAAGGTTTTAAAAAATCGAATATGATCTATCAAGGTTCTGTCTTTTATATTAATCGTACCTTCAAGCTGACTGGAAGACAAAATTTGGTCTTCCATTGGAGTTTGCTTGTACAATGAGGGGACCCTTTGTAGATAATTGTAAGATAGATCTAGCATCTTCAATTTCTTCAAATGTTGCGTTCCCCTGATATCTGATTATAGAAAAATCCATGCATGCATTATAATTAATTAATTATCTATAGGTATCGGACATCTAACTATCTCTAATTTACCAAGAATAACTATGTGAGGATGAAGATAATTGGTTTATAGGCAGAAACCAGCTGGTCCAACAAATCCAAACATTAAAAATAAAAAAAAAGTCTTTATCAAATGACTTTGTAAAACAATTTCATAAACAAGTAGGTTATGCCTTTAACGGTGTTTAATATATCTTGTTAAATAGCAAAGCAAAGATGGATATGTGCTCACATTACATTTTTTTTACATGGCAATGTTCATGGCGTTGTATTGTCCTTTACTCACATTTGCCAAAGAAGCATTGATTTTGCCTTGCTCAGGCAAAGTAACGGCTCCTTGTAAGATGGTGACCCAACCTCAAGCTACCTTATATTTGGGGCCGAAGCTTACTTCATGGCCCTTTACTCACATTTGCCAAAGAAGCATTATTAATGTGATTTTCAATCATCAACGCAATCCTATTTGGCATGGCTAGCTATCTGACATGTACAATTCTTACTGGAACAATGTTGTTTTGCATATTTTGCATATTTTTCTATTTTTTTTCCTTTTTTCACCTTTTCTTTCCTTTTATGGCTAGTGTTCATCTTGTTCAATAGAAAGCTCCTATTCATCATTCATGGTGGTAAATTGTTGCGGCTGGCGGAAAAATGGGCTTGGCTGGGGTTGTTGGGATCCAAAGGCTATGAGCTTGGAGCTATATAAAATCAGCGGCATTCTTATCATTTTGGCATTTTTATTCTCAACTTGTGGCAAAGAGAAAAACATGAAAACGATTAAAGATCCATCTAAAATTTAAAACAAGGAAAAGAAAATTGAGAAAACCAAAGTTCTCTCAAGGTTTATTTGTTAGTCAAGAAAAGGCGTGTACCAAACTTTCAGTGCTCGCTAAACAAAAGAATTCAACAAAAGAAGAAAAACTAATGAACAATAATGTTGAAAGACAAAAGAGCACTTGCATTAGCTAAAGGGGGAAAGGAAAAGATAAACTTTTCAGGCACTAAAAAAGTTGGATCTAAAAATAGCAAGATTCTTCAGAGTAGAAAGTGAGGAGTTTTGAAACAATTGTTTCCCACTGTCAAGCCAAGGTGTCGAAGAAAACACAAAATTTGGCAGTACTTCATCCCCTATGCTTCACTTCTATTTTTGGCTTTCTCAAATTTGGATACACACAAGAGAAGGGTGACGAAGCAAAGAGACAGAGAGTGTAGAAAAATTGAGCTCTACTATAATCATTTGAGCGTGCATATATAATCTAAAAGCAAGTGAGGCCTATAACAATTAAGATGATCCGATACATTATTATCTTGGGTGCATAAACAAAAAAGGGAGTGGAAGAAGCATTAAAACTCATCTCTTTTATATTGTTTTAGTTGTAATATAATTTTTTGCCACCTTTTCTCAGTGTACATAGATCAGATCGAATTATGTAAATTTAATTTATGTGTAATCTATTATATTTGTCTATTTATGTCTACTTGTGTTTGATCGCCTTATTTCCATAGCACTAAACTTTACTTGCCAAAAAAGACTAGAGGTTTGACTTGGAAGCTAACTTTCTTGCACGTCGATATGCATGGGTTAGCTTGGGATTCTAGAAAGATTTAGGGCATATGCTTGGTAACTTCTGTTTCTATTCCCTGGAACAAAAATTTCTATTTTCTTATTCCAGGGAACAACAAAAAGAACAAAAACGCATTTGTTTAAAAAGAACAAAAAAATCTGTTTTTTTTTGTTCTCGACAACAAATTTGGAATAAAAACAAGAAGTAGAAAAAACTTGTTTCTTATTTCTGGAACACCTTTTAAGAAACAAAAATAGAACAAAAATTGTCAAAATTATTTTTCTTGCCGTAGCCACCTCTAGCCTCCCACCGCGGTCAGCAGGCGGCGGCAAGTGGGCCGGCGACAAGAAGAAAAAATAAATAAAATTATGAATCGTTCTAAACGCAATGCTATCCTTTTTTATTCCAAAAACAAAAATTTTGTATAGTTACCAAATGCCTATTTTGCACAGAAATTGCTACAATGAGTAGAAATAGAAGAGAAGTGTTTCTCAAAAGAAACGATTTCCCGAAACAGAAACGTTACCAAACACACCCTTGCTTTCTCCTACTTGGCATGAGTCCATGCATCAACGTAATTATAGATGTTGGAAGACCTAACCAAAATACAAAAAAATAAGAAATGCAAATAACTATAAGAGAAAAGAAGAAAAAGGAAATAAAGTAAATAGTCATGATATTCGTATTTATCGTCATTTTGGAGACGAGTCTCATTATGTACTTATGATATGTACAATCAGCTAACTTTTAAGAATTGCATCATTTGTGCAATCATGTTTTTGTCATTAATTTACTCAATTCCTTTTATGGTTGACAGCACCACAGGACAACCTTTTTCATTGTTTAAAAAGTAGACTATTAAGCTCCGTTCGTTTCCTCCGTTCGTTTCATGGAAAATATTCTTCCGAAAAATATTTTTCAGAAATTGTGGTGTTCGGGGGCGGAAAACAAGATAGTAAAGGAAAATGTTTTCTTTTTTTTTGAAAGTGGAAAACATTTTCCTTCTTCTTTGCTTACCTTTAAATATCATAACCTATAATAGTGTTTCTCGACCTCGCTCAAGGCCGGTGACTCAGCGATCTTTGACAAATAAACACCGGAAAATATTATCAATTTCCAGGAAAATAATTTCCTGGAAAATGTTTTCCAAATTACTATATTTTTCATGAAACGAACGGAGCCTTAATTAGAAACATAATTGAAATACGAGAGAGAGAGAGAGAGAGAGAGAGAGAGAGAGAGAGAGAGAGAGAGAGAGAGAGAGAGAGAGAGAGACCTAAGAGAGCATTAGCACCTAAATCCAACACTTGAAGTTCCTCCAGAGGAAGGAACAAAGACGCGTCAATAACCCAAGGCAATAACAATTCCTAGTCGCGTGTTCCGGTGCCCAAACGTGTTCCGTCCAAATGTAGTTGAGTGACCCGTAAAGTGGCGTTGTCGCACTCCACATTTTCCCAGCTGCAACAGTCCCCGTCGCCCTCTCCCCAAGACAGAAAAGAAGACCCATTCCGGTGGTTGAAAGAAGCCTTAATGTTGAGGAGTGCCTTCCTCTCTTTGTCCAAGCACCCCATGCTGCTTTCACTTCCCATCAATGCCAAGAGCAGCCAAGTCCACAAACACAACAAAATAAACTTCATGCTTCTCTGTTGTGGTGTTTTCTGTTTCTTCTGCTTCACCATCACGACATATACTCCATTTTATATGTGCAGAGAGTCTTTCCCTTTTGAGTTATAATCATGATTGGGCCAACTCCACGAAACGTATCATGGTCAAACTCAAATTCTACCGAGGCCAATTTCACACGACTCGCGATTGACATAATTGATTTGACCCACAACTTCTCCAAAAGAGAAAGATCAAGATTAGACACTCCTAACAAAGTTATTATTAGCACATAAAAAATATGCCTAGGAATTACTCTGCAAATAAAAAAGAGATAACTGACTAAGGTTTGATATTTTTAGTTGTTGTTTAGCCAAGAAATATCAAATGGATTAGCATTTGTTTGGACTCGTTGAAAGAAAAATAAGGTAATTTTGAGCAATTTGATAAAGCGATCAAGACAACATAGGTCAGCATTTAGTATATCTTATAATTATTTTGAAGTATCAATCAATGCAAATTTGATAAGCAAACTACATATATGTATATATAGCCTTAAGTTCATGTAACACGTAGATAGAGTTAGGTTTTGGTCCAATTTATTTGCCGTAGATAATTTCACACTATGCAAATTCCATGAACATCGATTGGGAGAGATCTTATTAAGTAATTTATAAATGAACAGCCGCCCCTGAGTGGTCACTATCTTTTGTGATTACTCATAATTTTATTATTTTTGGAGCTTGACAATTATTCTAAACCTATAAACTGTTCCATAACAATAGTATTTTTCGTTTATCTACATTAGATTAGTTGAGGTTAGCTCAGCTCAAGAGGACACTGTGATCAATTTTAAGATGAGAAGACTATATGGCTTAAATAAATGGATAGGTCCAATTGTGTAAATATGCTTGATCTATATTTTCATTCATGGACAACATGAGTCATATGTTGACTTTCATAGCATATAACTGTACATATGAGGGTCATTTACTTCATTTATATGAGCACTCTTTCCCTTTCAAGGGATTATCGCAGTTAGTCCAACTCCAGCACACGACCATCAACGTGATTAACACCGTATACTTGACTTAGAACTTCTAAAATAGAAGAGAGATGAAAAACAAATAAAGTAAATATTATAAAATGAAAAAGAGTTAGTATTTTATCTCAACAACAAAAAGGTTACCATTGATTTCAACAATATTATAAAAGAAAAATATGTTTTTAGGTACCATCAACATGATTAATGCCGTAGACTTGACTTAGAATTTCTAGAAAAGAAGAGAGATGAAAAAAAAAATTAAATATTATAAAATGATAAAGAGTTAGTATTTGCATCTCAACAACAAAAAGTTACCATTGATTTCAACAAGATTATAAAAGAAAAATATGTTTTTAGGTATCGCTTCTTGAAAAAAGATAATATAAGCAGCTAAATATTAATATTGTTAATTTTCTATATAGGTGTTCTTTCGTCAAAAAAAAAATTGAAACAATTGAATATTTCTTTAGACTTATAGAAAGAAAAGTAAAGCAATTTTCAATCGACTTGATAAACCAGTCAGGCCAATATCGATCAATTTTCACTCTGTCCGATAATAAACTTGAAGTGTCAATGATTGCAAAATCGATCGACCATCAATTTCTAGAATTATATGAAATATAGTCTTGAACTCGTGCAAAGTATGAGTATCTTGCTGATATTGAATAAAAATATTTTTAATCGCCGTGCCCCCCATAGAAGAAAGCCCATTCGGATTGTCTAAAGCGGATTTAATATTGAGCAGGGCATTTCTCTTCAGTCTCTCGTTCCAAGCAAGCTATCATCTTCCACTTCGCTCCAAATATTTGACAACAGCCAAGTCCACACGCACATGGACAGTTAAAACGAAGGACGCTTCGTTTTTTATTTCTTTTTTTATATTAATGAGAAACTATCATATGAGTATAGTTGCTTGGACTATTCATTTATAAATAATAAGAAAGTTTGGTAGAATAGAGGTTCGTGGTTAAGCCACACCATGGCAAAAGTGCATTCTTTCCACTTCCTATAAAATTACTTGGCATATATTGATTAGATAAAGGAGCTTAAAATTAGTGTTTGTCTTAAAATTACTTGGCAATATCAATTTAGTGACAAACACTATTGATCAGTATTTGTCACTAAATTACCTTCTGTCACCACTGTCATTGCTGTAGTTATTATTGTCATTTGTTGTTGTCATCATCATTGTTTTCATGATTGTTGCTGCTGCTGTTGCTGTTGTTATGATGGAAAATGAGACTTTGTAAAATTAAAGTAGGTTATTGAGTATGATCATTTATCACATTCTTAGTGTCACCTTGTATGCTAATGGCAATTCCTATATCCAGGTCATGACCATGACGTTCAGTAGTCAAATATATCTAAAGTATCTTTAATCATTAGTAAGCATTAGGTTAACGAAAGGGCATGAGATTGTCCAGGGATGTTAAATTACAGGCTGTCATGTTATTTTTACCTAAGAAAATAAATTTACGTATGAGCTACACGATTTGTTGGCTTTCTTTGTAAGGATTTGAACATTTTAAATGGGCATATCCTATGATGTTCCAACTGGGTTTCAATTAGTATCACCTATTTGTCTCGATGAGATAATTGATGGCCTCCAAAAGCACTAGCGGATTCTTTCATGTGACTTCCATTTAACAATGATTTAGAAGTAAAATTAATCTTCCAATTGATTACTACTTATGTAGTTTATATTGGAAGTTTGCCAATGTTGCTCAGGCCATGCCATAATGGTGCAACCCATTATTTGTTGGTATAATCATTGGATCTATTAAATTTACCGATTAAAGATATTGTATAATAATACTATTTTTTTTTCAACCAAACGTAACGAATTCATACATATCCAAACATTTAAATATTTATGTTGAACAGTTGGATTCAACATATCATATTCTATTTTGTTTACTAAACCTAAATTGTGTTGACTATTTAAATGGTTGTCTCATCCGGTGGGGAGTCCAGAATAATTTGAGTAAGTCATTCGGTCACTTGCCGTATAATCCGCAAAATACTCTACTTTTTCTGATAGGGAAGTCGTTGTAGCTTGACCTAGGCCTCCCAAGTCGTTTCAGTCACTGGCTATGAATGCGGGGAACTGTTTTGCCTTTTTGATAGGGATGTTAATTATAGAAAGCAATAAAACCTAGACTAAATTGTAATATGAAAGCAAAGCGAGGACGATCGAAAAGAAAGCGGGCACTACAACTGAATTTGTCTTTCCATCTCGATCTAATCTTTGGATGATACTTTGCCTCTTTTCTCGGTCAAGCACTTGGCCAATACGCCAAAGATTAATCAATGCAAGGGCCCATCTCCTCACATGGATTTGAAAAAAGGGATTGCAATTTTCTAAAGTTTGGAATAACTTTATGTGGTAATGATTAACCCCATGTTCAAGATCCAAGAGAGAGGGACACAGAGGCAAAAGTGGAAAGGGAAAAAGAAAACCGAGAGAAGAAAAGAAAGGGGGCAAAAAGGGAAAGAGGAGAACAAATCTATGTGGTGAGACAACGTTGTCTTAAGTGAGAAAATTTAAGATGTAGATTTATCTTATAATAATATTAGAGAGTTTCAATTCTCAAATAGTGATTTGGCAACCCACTTGAGATGAACTTCAAGTGGGGTTTAATATATTGCTAAGCAAATGAGTGTAACCCTTTTGCAACGTAACATTACTGCATTGCTTGAACTTTTCCAAACCTTATTAATAGTAACTTGGTTTATCGTTTATTATCAACTAAAAGAATTTAGAATCTCATTAACCTACTCTAGGTCGGTTATCTGCTAAACAGAGAGTTCCGGGTTCGTGACTTGGTAATGCTAATTTTGCCTAATGCTTGTTAGTTGTACCTTTTATTTTTTAGGAAAAAAAACGTTTTATACAATCTTCTTCTACTTTAATTGGATAAAGGAGTTCAATTACTTATAACATGGAAGTTGCTAAAAAATATCTTACAATGGATTCACGAGACATATAAAGAGGCCATTGCTAAATTGCTGCAAGTGTACAAAAATGCCTAAAAGGAAGGTTTAAGCTATTCAACAGGAAATCTTTTATGTTTTATCATTCACTAATTACTTAGTTATATCTGTTGACTATTGAAAAATAAATAGAATGAAATCTTCAAATATCAAAGGTAAAGAAACATGTTTTTATTGTATTGGTTAAAGCCGTAGCAATATATGTAAATTACCTTATATACTTGAAAAAGGTTTGGCAAATAAATTAAGCTTTCAATATCTAGTATTTGCAATTATACACAAGAGATCTGTCTATATCACTATGCCAATGGTGAGTTTTTTTTAAAGAATAATCTGAATACTGATTGATGCGTATATAGAAAGTTTTTTGTTATTGGCAATCATTACTCATCGAGCTATTTCTGTAAAATAAAAGTGGGATCTCATAATTTTGTAATTCGTCCATTAAATTAATTGGGTTTTACTATTCACATCTACACATGCCCGAAATCTCACAAAATGATCGGAGCTTCTTCCCACAAGACATCATATGGGAAATTGTTGGTGCCATTTAAGACTTAGACGTCTTTTGTTAATTAATCTTAATTTTGTTTCTCACTTCCCTAATTCCAGATGTCATTTTTTAGACCAAGGATGGTTAGATTGGACCTACGTGGAAATTTGCTTTGTAGGTATTTCATAGCCTGTCAACTTCCATTTTCTAATGGAAGTATATAGCAAGATATAGGATGTATAAACGATGTTTTAGGAAGCATTTGGTAACCATTCTCGTCTCAGAAATAGTTTTTTTTTAGAATGAGTTTTTTTTAAGAAATGGTTCTCGGATGAGTTTTTGGGAAGAGAAACATGTTTAGTAATTGAACAAAATTTATGTATTTGGAATAGAAAAAGAACAAAAATGTGTTTGGTAATTGCACAAAATTTCTTGTCTCAAGAATAGAAAACAAAATAAATGCTGTGATCGGCGGCTGTAGCGATCGGCGCTGGCGGCGGAGCAGTGTCGGCAAGAGATAAGAACAAAATATATAAAAAACTAACTTATTTATTGTTACTGTTCATTATCGTCCTAGAAATAAAAAACCAAAAATTTATTGGTTCTCATTTCTCGTTCCAAACCCATCCCCAGCCATTTTTTCATCTCGGGAATAAAATGAGAATGATAATATGCCAAATAGGTTTTTCGTCCCAAACTTAACCGGGGACAACAAACTGAGAATGAGAATGGTTATTAAACGCGCTCTTATACGTATATTCATTGCAATGTCGTATTAATAGAATGAATGCAGTTGCTAAATCTGGAATATATTTCACACTATGCTTTCAGTGGTTCTCATTGGCCTCCACTTCTCATATGCGTTATCTTTGTCTCTCCTTTATCATTCGCTTCATTCAATTATGATTGGTACTCACTTGTCTTCGCCAATGCCATCTTAACTCACCTAGGCAAGCCTAGACATATTATTAGAAAAATCCACCCCAAGGACCAAGCCTTCTAAATTGTGCCTAAGAAATGCGAAGGCCAGTTCGGCTGGGCCAATTCGGGTTTTCAAGCTCTTGATAGCCCTTGAATTTTATTAATTTTTAATTTTCATCTCTTTCATTCCTTGTTCTGAAGAGGCAGATTTAACAAAAATAAAAAATAAATGGATAATTACACTAGAAGTCTTAAAATTTGTCATGAAAATGTGATTAAGTTCTAGAACCTATAAAAATACAATTAAGTCTTAAAACTTATTAAGTTGGTTTAATCAAATCTCTCTGTCAACTTTGTCTAACTTGATTAATTGCAAAAAAAAAAATACTAATGTGACTTTTTGTAATTTTGTTTGTCCTACGTGGCTTTTTAATATTATTTTATTTAGATTAAAAAACTAAATGTAAGAGAGAGAGAGAGAGAGAGAGAGAGAGAGAGAGAGAGTGGCTATGCGAGGAGTGAGTGAGTGAGTGAACAGAATGGTCGACGACTTTTAGGTTGGAATTGTAACGTTTCGTACGCCCGCGACGGCCGGCGAGAACGGTTACATGGCTTAACTATGAAAATCATTTTCGTACTTTTTGCTGCTATGCCGTCTCTCTCTGTGTGCAAGTTTTGATCGCTTGGACGTCCTCCAGGTTACCGCTGTCGGAGTGATTTCAATGAACTCTGCTTCTGCTTTGATAAAGGGGACAACCACTCTCTTTCGCTTGCTTTCGTGCCTTTGAACATATAAGTGAAACTCTCTCCCTCTCTCTCTCTTCCTGAAAAATCTTGACTTCCTATTCTCATACATCGGTAAATTCACTCATGGTCACTCCATTTCGGTCGAATGTCATTCATAACATGTTAAATGCTTAGAACTTCTAGTGGAATCTTTAGTATAGGAATAGTTTGTCGGTTTGTTCATGCATCCCGTCATAAGATCTAAAGCCAAAGAAAAAGATTAATTAATTTTAAGATCAACTCATCTATACATACACAAATATTCTGCATTTGCGGGGCAGATTCATTAGTCAGGCAATGTGACTCCAACCAATCATACCTACCAAAAGAATAAACGAAAAAATCAACCATAATAACAATCTTGGGGAACTGCATCCTAGGGTCACAGGATCAACATCCCCAATCCAACGGACACAATCGTCCCTCCCGCCGATTGCGACCCCTAGGCGCAGGACTTACCGTTGTCGCCGGTTCCTCTCTCCTGCGAAGTGGATGTTGTCGACGATGCTGCTAAATCTCAAAGACGAACCAGCTGAGTATGGGCAAATACAGTAAACAGCATACCCGGCTTCGCCAAATCAGCCACTTCTATGGTACACGGGTTGTACCGTACGACATGTCATTGAAGTTAGGTCCAAAAGCACATTATTGAATTGTTTAGGGACTCTAATCATGCAGGCCTTCTATTTGTCCTTTTTTAGTTTCACTTAGTAATTATCTTTCGGTTGGTAATTTTCTTTAGCTAAAATTAGATTTTCACTCAGACTTGGAAACTAGCTCACGGGGCCATATCCCGGAGCTCAAATGATAAGGTTATGTATATTCTTTGCTTTATTCGTATCGGGTTACTTTATTGGGCAATTCATATTTTGCCGTTCTTTATCATGTTTGACTAATGAGAGGATTTTAAGTTGAGCTCACGGGAGTGTCCATCCCAAGCTCAATAATAAGTCGTGTATGTTCTTTGTCCAACTTGTATTGGGTTTATTTTTTCCCATTTTGCTTTGGTCACCTATAATTTTGAGCTTTATATCCTTTGATGTCTGGTTTTTATTCTGTTTATTTTATATGATTTTTTACTCATATGATTAATTGAATAATGCTTTCTCCAATAACCATCATTAGACATTTAATAGAAAATACTTAGCAATGTAAAAAGAGCAACACCGTGTGTATCACGTTTTCGCAATAAAATAAGGTTATGTATTGAAAGAGCGCTAATTAGATGTTAACATAACCAAGTTTTCGAACTTATATTTATAGCTTCGCTCTTAATTAGCCCAAATAGGCTAGTGCGGATTTTAAATTAGATAAGCTCTCATCATTTAATCAAACCAAAACATCAGACGTCATGTGGGGTATGATTTGGGACTTGAGAGAACCCGCGTCGAATGGGAGCAAGCACATCGAATAGAGGGACTGCCCGTGCTGTTTTGACAAGGGTAGGGTTAGTGGTCCTGCAATTGGGATTCCGCTGTCGTCCTAAATACAAACCCTTGCTTTATCGTCAAATTCCCACTGACCAATCCTTTATGTCAGTAGGACTCTTGAAACGGTGACACCCAGTTGGTTTGATATTGCCAGTTGAAGCCTTCAGATAATTCACCTTTGGTGTCGCATTGCAAAAATTCGTGAATGCCGAATTCCTTTTCGTAGTGAATGATCTATTTCGTCTCAATTTTCAATCAAATCAAATCTTCTAATTATCAATTGAGCAGGACAAGGAATATAATACGAACATTCTAGCAGTCAAGGATTCAAAATGAAAAATCAATACTCAAATGCTTACAATCCTATTAAACAAAGCTTCTCCTCTGTTTCATCATATTTTTCCATCACGGAAAGCACATAAGAACAATATGGTGAGACACAACCTATGGCCTATTGTTCTGGTATCTCCCCTGTGAAGCCATTATTGGACAAATTTAAGGTCGTCTCGTCAACAACTTCGTGTCACCTATAGATGGAGGGATTCTACCACCCATCGAGTTCCTATAAACATTCAAGTACAACAAATTGAGAAGGATGGAATCGATATGAGATGGAAGAGCTCCTTTAATCCTATAGGCAGATGCATCGGACCAACATATGGCCAAGATTCGACTTGGATGGCAAATGAAAAGCATCAATAGATTGTTGCCAGCGAGTTTTAACTCAACGAGATTCGCATTTTTTTTTTGCAATAGCCAATATCAACACCATTGAATGCTACATCCTCAGGTCTAGCGAATAACACTTCATGTCTTTATGTTGAATCATTGCATTGCGTCGTTGACCGATCCAGTATCCGTAATATATGTAGCTCAGCATTATGGGCTCTGGTTTTTTTCCAGATGGCTATCAATTTACCTCGATCTAGATTTCTTTTGGACAAAACGAGCGACTGGGTTGATCCTTGACAAATATTCTATGTTGGTTTAGCTTGAAAAGGCATTAAGGTGATGGGAAAAGAAACGCCGGCACAATCATTGATCCTGATACATATGAGAAGAGGGTAACTCTTAAGTTTCTGCTAATAAAGTCGAACTTGTCCTCCAAGTAATTTAGCAATAGGTATTGGATAAGCTTAGTTCTCTTTCTATGAATCTTCACTAAGCAGCGAGCACAAAAGTTGGCTCGGCTGTAGAGAAGTGGTCCTGCAATGCATGCTTCTAATCGTCAAATTGGAGCAATCCCCCCATACCCAATCTTTTATGTTAGTAGGATCTTGCCTTAATACGCTAAAATCTGATCATTCTAATGCAGTTTGTCGCAATCATCAGATATTTCACTTCTTTGTTAACATGTATTTGTACATAGGTTGTGAACTAAACTATTTTCTCTCAATTCACAACCAAATCAAGATCTTCTTAGATTAAATTAGCAGGACATGGAATACAATAGGAACACTCTAGGAGTCAAGAATTTAAAATCCATAATAAAAACTTAAATGCTTACACTCCTATTAAACAAAGGTTGACCACTAATTCATTATTTCTTTTTCCATCACAAAAAACTTAGAAGAATAATCTCTAATGGAGGAATGACGGGATAAGCTTACGAACAAGATCGAACAACAACCATTGATAATACGGACATAGGTAGAGAAAAAGAACCACCCCAAGGAATGCCACGAAATATGATCCTGCAAAGCTCCATAGAAAGGCTTCTCTCCACGCGTCATCCACCTTGTTATGATTAATAGACGGTGGTGTCCCCGGTTTTGGATTTGAGTCAACACAACTTGTCAATGGCGTTCCACAAAGAAGAGAGTTACCTTCATAACTTGCTTCATCAAAAGTTCCAAATTGATTTTTCCGGTCTGGTGTCCTGCCTGACAAGTTGTTATGAGCCACTCTAAAACTTGACAAGGCGTAGAGCTCTGTTAGTTGCGGAGGGATGGGACCGGTTAAGCTATTATAAGATAGGTCTAAGCTTTCTACATGCTTCAGATTGGAGAACGTTTCCGGGATTTGTCCTGTCAAATGATTATGCGATAGGTTCAATGCTCGAAGTCCTCTCAACTGGCCGACCTCTGGAGGAATAAAGCCTGTCAAATTGTTCTGTGAGAGATCCATTCCCGACATGAGTCCTAAAATGTGGCCCTTGTACGATTCCAATCTACTCTTTGTCATGAAGTTCACTTCTTCTGATTCAATCATAGCAGGAAATGCGCGATAGCTGGTTCGACTTAATTGAGATATGAAGGTAGTAAATAAATCTGTAGATGCCCCATCATTTTCAAATGTCAAATCTTTCAAACAAGGAGGAATTTTTCCAGAAAGACAATTATTTGAAAGATCTAGTATGGTCATGTTTTTCAATAGACATAGATCCTGAGGGATTGAACCTTCGAAATTGTTTCCTTGCAGTAGAAGAACCTTCAAGTTCCTAAGTGAAGCAATCCAGCTGGGAACTTCACCAGACAATGCATTATGTCTCAGATCCAAAGTGATAATCGATGAAGCTCCAGAAAGAAACTCGGGAAAATGCCCAGTAAGCTTGTCATGTGATAAATGCAAGTAGCTCATAACTGTAACTTTGACACAAGGTAATATATTTGGCCCAAGGTTGATATTTGAAAGGTCTAACATCATGAGATTATGTAAGTTGCATAAGCTCAACGGTAAAGGACCTTCAAATAAATTGCTTGACAACATAAGCCCACTCAGGAATTGGAATTCTCCAATCCAATTGGGAAGAGTTCCAGATAGGGAATTATTACTTACATCCAAAACTTGCAAATAGGAGCTATTTAATATGCTAGGCGATATTTCCCCAGTGAAATGATTGCTATCTAGATACAAATATGACAAATTTGACAAGTTAGAATTCCTCGGCAGCATTTCACCTTGCAAGTTGTTGCCTGACAATATCAATGCAGAAAGTACGGAACAGTTTTTGGCCAATGGCTCTGGTATGTCTCCCGTGAAGTCATTATTTGACAAGTCCAATGTTCGTAGGCCTTTCATATTGCCCATTGAGGAAGGGATCCTACCTTCCAATAAGTTCTTTGATAAATTCAAATGAAACAAATTTGGGAGCACAGAACCAATCCATGATGGAAGCTCACCGACGATAGCATTAGCGGACACATCGAAGTACTGCATGCCGCCAAGACTCAAATTAGTAGGCCAATGGAAAGCACCTGATAGATTGTTACCACGGAGTACTAAATACTCTAGATTTGCATTGTTCACCAATAGCCAATTTGGAAAATTTCCTATCATTCCACTGTGGCTGAGATCAACCATTCTCAAGTCGCGTTGTTCTTTCAAAAAGCTGGGAATCATGCCATCTGCATCTTTGTTGATAAAGCAGTTAGATAAAACCAAATCCTTCAATTGAAATGAAGGAAACCAATTGGGCTCTTCCATATTTACTTCCAGACGATTACGATTATCGGAGAGGACGAATGTCTCAAGCTTAGAATTATTGGCCAAGGAAGCAAGCGAAAGTGAGCCTTCTAATGCATTTCTAGAAAAGTCAATATTTGCAAGTGACTTGAGATTAGAGAGCAGAGATGAAGGAATGGCCCCGCTAAAGTTGTTATTGGAAACATCAAGCCGTTGGAGTGAGGTTAGATTAGAGAAGCATGAAGGAAGGGGGCCCCTGAATTCATTGGAACTAATATCCAACACTTCAAGCTTCCTCAGTCCGCACAAACCTATTGACGTGGACATGGCAACTATGAGTATATCGTCATTAAATTGTACCTTGTATGATAAAAACATTCATGTTCATGGTTTTGTCTTGAAAACGGAGGATAGAAAGAGTGTGGAATCTAATTTCCGAAAATACAAACGGAAAAATTGGTCAAATTGAGCTTCGGAGTGGAGCCGCATCAACACAACGCTTCATTTCCACTGTTCTTTACATAACATTAATTACTTCCGAGTTTTACAAATTGGATTGAAAATGAAATCTAAAGTTGATATTATTTCTAGATTCATAGCATAATTGCATTGGGCATACTCTAATCCTTTGCTAGATTTCACAATATAATTCCGTAATTTTGAACGACAATGCAAAGTGATCCTGTGTTAATTGCAGTGCGAGATCAGTGCTCTTTTGGCTGACATGCCCCCCAAATCATCTAGATTTGAGCGTAACAATTGTATTTGAAGGAATGGACACCAATACTTAAAATGCGACAACATCATAAAGGTGATTTTTTTTTTATTTTTTACCGGTGCTCATAGTTAATATATATCTATGTGCTTATTAAAATGCGACGCCTCAACATATTGTTTGTTGACATGCCCGAATATCTTTTTTTTGTCCATTTATTCAACCATGTTATATTCAAATATGAGACAGGTTATAAACAACTAACGACAAGATATTAGCAGTAGGCCAATTAATAAAGCTAGTTAGGAATATGAAAGAAATAGATTTTTTTTAATCAACGTACTCTGCCTGTTGATAGCATAGTCATATTTCTTTAATCAACGTACTCTCCTTTGTCATTAGTATCAAGCGTTACTTGAGGGTCAAATTAGTAGATATTTGAGAACTTCACTCGCTTATTGTTCTTGCCATACATGTAATTTAATCAAGAAGTATTACCATAAACAACAGATGATGTGCGTCTATTTTTTTTACTTTGTGAAATAATTTATCTTTTACTGTACTGTCAAAATCTAAAGTATAACTTAATTATAAATTAAAACAAGAAACTCCGTCTCCACAGTAGTTAGCTTAATTTTAAATTAATACAAGAAACTACGTCTCCACAGTTCTGCATGATGCCAGTGTTTTAGTTTTGAAAAAAAGTAAAAATCAATCTAAACGTGTATGTCCATCAAGGTTGCTTTGTTTGAGCTTTAGTGTCATTTAATATCTTAGGCTTCATGGCTTCGTTGAATTTATTTACACTTGCGATCCCTGAAGTTTGACCACCATTGTGGTTTGATATGTAAACTTTAAATATTGTTTGATTTTAATTCCTGATTAACTTTTGCATTTAATTTGGTTAAGATTCCTAGACAGTACTTGAACTCCTTTGGTATACTATTATTTCAGACTGTTTGCATTTTTTTAAGCAATAAGGCTCCTTGCATCTATAATGTTCTCGCACTATTCTTCAGATTGGCCCGGGACAAAAAAAATCGCATAAAAATAAAAGCACGGGGCCTAAACTTCAATCTCCAAAGATCAACGATCAAATTGAAAAGATCAAACTTTTAAGGATCACCAACATCATGATCATCCAATTAAGACATTGAGCATGATGTACATTTACTTATGGCTTCCATAGACATTAAACTAAATCCTTCCGACTTCAAGCATAAGTAAAAAAAAAAAAAACTATATGGTATCACTTATCTAAGTAAAAGTCGTCAGCGTTTAAGTTATTTGAAGAAAATGTGCAAACAAACTTGATTTATGGAAGACCGAGAATATCATGAAATCATGCCTTCTATTCAAAACAATCTTACTTTATCTTAATTTTGAAAAGGTGATAAACGAAAGCATTTTCAGAGAAGTACCTTCCAATAACTTCGAAGCATTCAATTCACAATAACCGATGTTTAAGACCTTAAGAGATGTTATCCTGGTAATGTCCGCCAGGGCATCATTCATCAAGTTGTTGAATAAAAGATCCAGCACCTCCAAATTCACTCCTGTGATTACACAAAAGGTTCTCAAAAATTGAACATGATGTATCAAGCTACGGTCTTCTATATTACTCGTACCTTCAAGCTGATTGGAAGAAATTTTTTTGTCTTCCACTGAAGTTTGCTTGTACAATGAGGGGACCCTTCGTAGATAATTGTTAGATAGATATAGCCTCTTCAATTTCTTCAAATGCAGCGACCCGTTTATATCTGGTTATAGAGAGATCCATGCATGCATTATGGTTAATTAATTATCCATAGGTATCAGATATCTAACTATCTTTAATATACCAAAAATAACTATTTGCTCAGGATGAAGATAATTGATTTATCAGCTGAAACCAGCTGGTCCAACATATCCAAATATAAAAAAAGTCTTTATCACGTGACTTTGTAAAACAATTTCATAAACAAGTAGCTTATGCCTTTCACGGTGTTTATTATATTTCGTTAACTAGCAAAGCTAAGATGGATGCTCCTCACGTTACTTTTTTTATTTTTTATTTTTTATGTGGCAATGTTCACGGTGTTGTATTGTCTGTGACTCACATTTGACCAAGAAACATTAATTTTGCCTTGCTGATGCAAAGTAACCGCCTCCTTGTAAAATGGTGACCCAGCCTCAAGCTACCCCATATCTGGGGTCGAACCCTCCTTCATGGTCCAATTGCCCCTACGGAGGCGGGAGGGGTGAGAGAGAGTGAGAGAGATAGTCAGGTAACGGCAGCTACACAGCAAGGTTCATATGAGTATCCATGGTGGGTTTGTGCGTGACAGCAGAAGTAAGAGAGTGAATGGAGGCTTAAGGGGGATAATTACCAAATTAATTTCCAATCTATCCTACGGATACCAATTAGCCTTGAATTCTTCAAATTTGTCAATAGTCCTAAACATTTACATGAAATTCCAATATAATTTTTTTAGCAAATTGCTACCGGAAATTACTGATGTGATATTCAATCATCGATGACATCCCATCAGGCATGGCCAATCCGACATGTACGATTCTTAATGAAACAATGTTGTTTTGCATACTTAGCTGATTTTTCTGGTTTTTTTTTTCAATTTTTTTTCTTTTTTCTTTCCTTTTATGTGCTGATGTTCATCGTCTTCAATAGAGAGGTCCTATTCATTGTTGGCGGTGGCAAATTATTTCGGCCAGGGTGAAAAATGGGCTTTGCTGGGGTTGCTGGGATCCAAGGGCTCTGAGCTTCGAGCTCTATAAAATCAACGACATTCTTATTATTTTTGGCATTTCTTATTCTCAACTTGTAGCAAAGAGAAAAACGTGGAAAACAATTAAAGATCAATCTAAAATTTAGAACAAGCAAAAGAAAAATAAGAAAGCCAAAGCTCTCTCAACGTTTATTTGTAAGTCAAGAAAAGGCATGTACCAAACTTTCGCTGCTCACTAAACAAAAGAATTCGACAAAAGAAGAAGAGATAACGAACAACAATGTCGAAGGACCATAAGGCGCTTGTATTAGCCAAAGGGGGAAAGGAAAAGAGAAACTTTCCAGGCACTAATAAAGTCGGAGCTGAAAATAGCAAGATTCTTTAGAGTAGAGAGTGACAAGTTTTGAAACAGTTGTTTCACGTTCTCAAGCCAAGATGTCGAAGAAAACACAAAATTTGGGAGTACTTAATCCCCTATGCTTAGCTTCTATGTTTGGCTTTCTCATATTTGGAGCCATTCAAAAGAAGAGCAACGGAGCAAAGAGCCAAAGAGAGCGTAGAAAAAATGGGCCCCACTTTAGTCATTTCAGTGTGGATATAATCTCAAAGCAAGTGAAGTCCACCACGGTTAATATGATTCGAACATTATTATAAAAGGTGTGTAAACAAAAGAGGGAGTGAAAAAAGCGTTAATCTCGTCTATCTTATACTGCTTTACTTGAAATATAATCTCTTGCTGTCCTTTCTAAATGTACACAGAATTATGTAAGTTTAGTTGATGTGTAATCTACTTTGTTTTTATATTTATGTCTATTTATGTTGGATCGCCTTATTGGCACAACACTAAACTTTCCCTATCTAATGACTAGAGGTTGACCTGGAAAGCTAATTTTCTTGCATGTCGATATGCTTGGGTAGAGTAGTTTGGGATTCCATAACCATTTGCTTTCACCTACTTGGCATGAGTCTATGCATCTAGATAAATATAGATGTTGGAAGATGTAACCAAAATAGAAAATAAGAAATGCAAATAATTATAAGAGAAACGAAGAAAGAGGAAATAATGCCAATAAGTCATGATATTCGTATTTATCATTATTTTGAAAATGAGTATCGTAATTAATTTATGATATGTGCAATCAATTACTTTAAGAATTGCATCATCCTTGCAATCACGTGTTTGTTATTAATTCACTCAATTCACTTTTATAGTTTATAGCACCGTAGTATGATAATTTTTCATTATTAAAAAGGAAAAAAAAATTAGTTAGAAACATAATTGAAATAAGAAAAATGAGAGAGAGAGAGAGAAAGATTCACCTGAGAGACAATTACCGCTTAAATCCAAGAATTGAAGTTCTTCCAGAGGAAGGAATAAAGACGCGTCAATAACCCAAGGCCTTGACAATTCCAAATCGCGTGTGAGGTTCAAAACTAGTCTAGTGACCCGTAAAGTGGTGCAGGCCACTCTTTTCCAGCCGCAACAATCCCCATCGCCCTCTCCCCAGTACGAAAGAGAAGACCCATTTGGGTGGTTGAAGGCGGCCTTAATCTTGAGGAGTGCGTTCCTCTCTTCTTCCAGGCACCCCATGCTTCTTTCCCTTCCCATCAATACCAACACCACCACCCAAGTCCACATGCACAACAAAAGAAATTTCATGTTCATCTATTATAGTGTGTTTGTGGGATTTCTGTTTCTTTCTGCTTCACCAAGGTGCAAACTCAGGAGGGTCATCTACTTCATTTATATGTGCAGAGAGTCTTTCTCTTTTGAGTGATTATCACGGTTGGGCCACCTCCACGAAAAGCACCATGGGCAGACTCAAATTCTGCTGGGGCCAATACCACAGGACTCGCGATTGACATAATTGACTTAGACTCACAACTTCTCCAAAAGAAAAAGATCAAAATTATAAAATCCTAGATATATTACTATTAGCAAATCAACAAACAAAAATGTGCCCGGGAATTACTCTACAAATAAAAAAGAGATGAGTAACTAATGTTTGATATTATTAGTTTTTAATGCAAGTGTTGTTTTTCCAAGAAATATCAAAGAAATTGGCATTTGTTAGGACTCATTGAATAAAAAAGAAGGCAATTTTGAGCAATTTGATAAAGCGATCAAGGCAACACAGGTAAGCATTTTAGTATATCTTATAATTAACTTGAAGTATCAATGAATGCAAAATTGATCAACATTCTGCAAAGAAGATATAGCCTCAAGTTCAGGCAACGCGCAGATACCTTACTGGTATTAAATAAATAAAAACATTTGACTGCCGTGCAAGGACAGAGGCACCCCATTGGGTTTTTTTAAGGTGGATTCAACTGTGAGCAACTCCCGCAGATCTCCATGTTAACTTACTATCGACCCCTCCTCTGCCCTTTTTGACAGGGATGTCCATTATAAAAAGTAAAGTGAAAAGACCTTTGACTAAAGTTATGTTTCTTTAATACAAAAGCAACATGAGGATGATGGGAAAAAAAAGTCAGTCCAGTCATTCAATTTCTCTTTTGATCTCGATCCAATCTTAGATGAGATTTTGCTTCTTTACCCCCGACAAAATGCTAGAATAATATCTTCTTTTTCTCATAAACCACTTGGCCAACACTCTGAAAGTCGGTCAATGTAGGGCGGCTGGACCCTTGTCCCTACGCGGATTTGAAAACGGATTAAAATTTTCTTAAATGTAAAGTAACTTTATCAGTAATGTTAATCATTAGATGAAAATGCTCGAGTCATTTTGAGGAAATTTTCATCTAAAATACCATCTAATTTCCTTCAAGGTCTAAATTTGCTTGTAAATACAGGGGTCGATGTTAGTGACTTTTCCTTGTGAAGAATCTGCAACTCCAACCGATGTCCATGTCAACTCACTATCAACCCCTCCTCTCCTCTCAGCTTCCTTTGTGGTTTTGTAATAATTTGTTCGGATTTGATCAGCCTCTTCTCTCAACTCAATCTCTCTCATCCACCCAAACGTAACGTGAAAATGTCGTACTCTCGTGCATGTCTCTTATGCTAAGCTTCAAAACTTGACAACTTTCAAGGTACTATTTCTATTTTTTTCCTTCTTATATGTGCCCTACAGGACCTATATATACTGGATCATCATACTGTTGCCTTCACTGGAGTTGTTAACGTTGGATATATCAACGTGCGTTATCTTGATATATAGAATTCTTCGCAAAACACCAATTTGAAACATCATTATATAAATAACCACTCATATCCCTTTCAATATAAACTAATCAAATCAGTTTTATGATAATGAAAATATTTAACAACGATTGTTGTCGACGATAAAGATATTCTATTGACTAATGTTTTAGCCAGTATAGTAATTATTTGTAGGTAAATATTTGCAAGTCATTGATTTCAGTAAACAAACACACCAGTAAGTTTTAAACTCAACATCTTTCATTTTTATAATTACAGTCCCTATTAGTCTATAGGGTTTCTAACCTGGTAATAAAGTTAAGTTCTAGTCCAGAAATTTGGGATAATTGTTGGGTGAATGAGAAATTATTTCTCAATGAACACCCTTGAGTTGGAAATGGGAAGTGGAGAACACTAGTCCCACATTGGAAAGCAAGAGGATTTTGGAATGCTTTATATATTATTACGCTCTTTTGAAGTGTTAACTTTAACAGCACAAACACTATGCCTCGCACACACGTGCATGGGGTAAAATTTGGTGATTTATTTCCCGTAGATTGTCTCATGTTATTTAAATTCCAAGTACATTGGTTGGGAGATATCTTATTGAGTAATTTATAAGTGAATCCCCACCCCTAAGTGGTCACTACCTTTTGTTAGCTCGGAATATTTTATTTTTATTCCGAACCTGTAAACTATTCCATGACAATATTATTTACTGTTGCCTACATTAGATTAGTTGAGGTTAGCTCAAGAGCACATTGTGATCAATTGTAAGATGAGATAGACTATATGAGTCGAATAAAGTAAATTAATTAAATCAATGGAGAGGCCCAATTGTGCCGATATGCTTGATCTATATATTTCTTTCATGGACAACACGAGCCATATTGTAATTTTCACAGCATATAAATGTTTATATGAGGATCATGTACTTCATTTATAAAAGCTCTCTTGCCCTTTGGAGGGATTATTGTGGTTAGTCCAACTCCACCACACGCCATTGACATGACTTAGAACTTCTCCAAAAGAGAAAGATGCAAAATGATAAAGTCAATCTTATTAAATGATAAAGAATGAGTACGCATCTGAACAACAAAAAGTTACCGTTGATTCAACAAAACTTTAAAAGAAAATTATGTTTTTAGGTATCACTTCATTAAAAAAAAATAGATAAGATAAATAACTAGAACTTGATGTTGTTAATTTTCGGTACATGTGTTGTTTCGTCAAAAAAATTGAAACATATGAGCATTTATTTAGACTTATAGAAAGAAAAGTAAGGCGATTTCGATCAATTTGATAAACCAATCAAGCCAATACCAATCAATATTCAATGTGTCCTATAATTAACTTTAAGTATCAATGACTGCAAAATCAATCGAATATCATCAATATTTAGAATTATATAGAATATAGGCTTGAACTCATGCAAAGTATGAAATCTTGATGATATTAAGGCTCCATTCGTTTCACGAAAAATAATTTTCTAGAAAATATTTTCTAAATTTTTCGGTGTTTGTTTAATAGAAAATAAAATAGTCAACGAAAATATAAAAAATAATTTCAAAAGTGGGAAAAATGTTTTCCCCTTTCAAAAAGCGGAAAATATTTTTCGTGTTCTTTGTTTACCTTTAAAAATCGCAGCCTCTAATAGCGTTCCTCGACCTCACTCACTTTGCTCAAAGCCGGTGAGACGACGGCCTTTGACAAACGAACACAAAAAAAATATTATTATTTTTCAAGAAAATAAACGCGGTGCCCCCCATAGAAGAGAACCCATTCGGATCGTTTAAGGTGGATTTATTCTTGAGCAGGGCATTCCTTGTCAGTCTCTCCTCCCAAGCATAGCTATCATCTTCGACTTCCCCTCCAATATTAGACACCACCCGAGCCCACACTCACATGGACGGTTAAAATGAAGGACACTTCGTTTTTATTATTTA
This sequence comes from Melaleuca alternifolia, assembly GCA_019926035.1. Taxonomy (NCBI): domain Eukaryota; kingdom Viridiplantae; phylum Streptophyta; class Magnoliopsida; order Myrtales; family Myrtaceae; genus Melaleuca; species Melaleuca alternifolia. Next base: position 343,266 of record JAGKPW010000431.1, on the reverse strand, counting down.
TTTATTTATAAGAAACTTTTATATGAGCTGTCATTGTTGTTGTTATTGTCGTTTGTTGTTGTCATCGTCATCATTTTCATCATCGGTGCTGCTGGTGTTGTTGTTGTTATGATGGAAAATGCGAGTTCTTGAAATGAATGTAGATTTTGAGTCTGATCATTTATAACATTCCCAGATGCACCTTGCTGCTAATTGCAATTCCTAAATCCGGGTCCTGACCATGACGTACAATAGTCAAATAGCTAAAAGAATCTTTAATCATTAGTAAGCAATAGGTTAACGAAGGGCGTGAGATTATTAAAGGACATGAAATTTCATGCCGTCATGTTATTTTTGCCTAAGACAATGAATTTCCTTAGGAGCTGCACAATTTGATTACTTTCTCCCTAAAGATTTGAACATTTTAGATATGTGTTTCCCAAAATGTTCCAACTTTGTTTCAATTCGTATCACCTCTTTGTCTCAATGAAACAATTCATGGTCTGCAAAACACTAGCAGATTCTCTCAGGTAACTTCCATATAATAATGGTTTATAAGTAAAACCAATCTTCCAATTGATTACTACTTGTGTAGTTATATTGGGAGTTTGCCAATGTTGCTCAGGCCATGCCGTTATGGTGTAGCCCATTAGTTGTTGGTATAATCATTGGATCTATTAAAATTACCGATTAACGAAATTGTATAATTCCATTAATTTTTTCAACCAAATGTAACGAAACAAAATAGAAAATTGATAAAAAAAATCCAAACTGTAAATCTTTATGTTCAATTTAACATTTGAATTCAATGTGTCGTGTTCTATTTTATTCACTAAACCTAGATTGTGTTGACTGATTAAATGGCTGTCTCATCGTGCGGGGAGTCATCAATAATATGAGCAAGTCTTTTGGTCATTTGCCGTGCAACCTGGGAATTGCTTTACTTTTTTTGATTGGGATGTCCACTGTAGCTTGACCCAGGTTTCTCCCAAGTCGTTTTGGTCACTTGCAATGGGAACTGCTTTGCTTTTTTGATAGGGATGTCCATTATAGAAAGCAATAAGACCTTGACTTGAATTGTGAAAGCAATATGAGGGCGATGGAAAAGAAAGCGGACACTATAACTCAATTTCTTTTTCCATCTCGATCTAATCTTGGATTATATTTCACCTCTTTACGCCGACAATACGCTAGACTGATGGCTTCTTTTCTCAGTCAAGCACTTGGCCGATACGCCAAAGACTAGACAATGTAAGGGCCCTTCTCCTTACACGGATTTGAAAAAAGGGATTGCAATTTTCTAAAATTTGGAATAACTTTAGTTGGTCACGTTATCCCTATATTCAAGATCAAAGGAGAGAGGGACACGGAGGCAGAAGTGGAAACGGAAAAAGAAAACAAATGGAAGAAAAGAAAGGGGACAAACAGGGAAAGAGGAGAGCGAATCTAGAATGCCCAGTGACATGTGTGGCATGCCACCAACTTCTTAAGTGAGAAAATTTAAGATATAAGTTTATCTCCTAATTATATTAGAGAATCTCAATTGTCAAATAGTGATTTTGCGACTTACTTGAGATCAACTTCAAGTGGGGTTCAATAGATTGCTAAGTGAACCAGCATAACCCTCTTGAGACATAGCATTGATGCTTTGCTCGAATTAACTTTTCCAAATCTTACTAATTGTAACTTGATTTCCCATTTATTATTAATCAAAAGAAATTAGAATTTCACTAACCTACTCTAAGTCGGTTAAGAGCCAAATAAGGAATGAAAGGCAGCCTTAATCTGTGAAACAAAGAGTTTGGGTTTCATGGCTTGGTTATGCCAATTTTTCCTATTGCTTGTTCGCTGTACCTTTTGTATTTTAGGGAAAAAAGACGTTTTATGCAATCTTCTTCTACATTAATTGGATAAAGGAGTTCAATTAATTATAACATTGAAGTTGCTAAAAGTATCTTTAAATTGATTCATGAGACATAAAGAGGCCATTGCTAAATTGCCGTAAGTGTATAATCATGCCTAAAGGAAGGTTCGAGCCATTCAACCAAAAAAAAAAAAACAGGGAATTTTTATTTTTGAGCATTCACTAATTACTTAATTATATGTGTTGACTATTGAAGAATAAATAAAATGAAAACTTCATATATCGAAGTTAAAGAAACATGCTCTTATTGTATTGGTTAAAGTCGTAGCAATATCTTCATATATATGTCGAATTTCATGTTCATCAGGCGTTCGATGTTTTGCTCAAGTGAATTCAGTATTGATTCTCTTCGGTCATTTGACAATCTGGGGGTATTCTACTGCGATTTGCATGGTTATTATTTGACGTGTCTACCCTGAGATATGATCATGAAACGTTACTTGCCGGTCGAGAACCATCGTGCATTAGGCCAGTCCAATCTCGGTCATTCTCTAATCAGCGTTAAGCTTTGCTTGTCTGCTTGAACCTGTAGATGTTGAGATCTTGCCTCTCGCCTTGGCTTTATGTACACCCGATTGTTTTGCGCGAGAGAAAAGGTAGATGCGAATCATAGTATTCTCGAGAGTTCGGATTCGTCTTTCCTGGTTCGTTGTTCTGAAAGAGCATATATCGTTAATTAACCAGCATTGTTTAAGTTCTCTGCTGTTTTCTTGGTGGATGTGTAAGATGAAACGATTATATGCAAATTGATTCGCATAATCAATATACCAAGATCTTAGAACAAGATGATTTTCACAATAGCATACCTTGATCAACAAGATGAGTTTCACGACATCACACCTTGATCCATGACAATTCCTTTCTGAAGAAACCAATTGAAGATAAACAACTCTGTAGAGAAAAGGTTTATCTCTCTTGACCCTTGAGCTTTCTGACGTTTGTGATGGAGACGAAACTGTCTTTCTATTTTTTGGTTTTAGTTGGGTTGAGGGAGGACCGGTCTCTAATCATGTCCTTTTATAGTCACAGCGTCCATCAAGGTGTACATTGTATACGTCTACATACATCTCAATTATGATTAATCAGAATGTACATATTTAATAAGTACATCTTTATCTTAAAGTACATTTAGGTACATGTGCATTAGGATTAATTAGAATGTACGTCATAATGAGTACATCTTTATCATCATTATAATGTATATCGTCACATCATTCGGATGTACATAATTAATTATAATACATCACTATCACGAACTTGATCAAGATGCACATTGTTATCTGAATGTGCATCATCAATTAGAGTATATCTCTCCATTGACCAATAAAGATTTAGCACATAATAATTGTTAAATTCAAATCACATATAGGCTATTAATCACATGGGTCACAATAATGTCTAACATTCTCCCACTTGGCCCATGTGATATTATGCAACTTCATAGTTTAACAATAATACATAATGCGCAAAATATAAGCTAAATCCTTTCTCAAGTTGGCCAAATCATAAATCATTATTAAGTAAGAACTTATAAGGATCATGGCAGTTGTATGTCATTAGTTCGACACAGTCCCTTCCATGTATCACAGTATTAGTCCTAAGCTTAACAAGATCAATAATGAAAGATAACATAATGGTCCAACAATAATGTTTCCTTTCAGAAACAAATCCTGTTAATATTCAACTAGTCCATTCATGTATATATCAACATAAGGAAACATGATGCATAAATATATCAGAAACAATACATTAGTGATATCAAAGTGTCAAGTATATAAAGAACAGAAACTTTAAACATTACAATAATGGTTTTTCAATAATGCCCATTCTTTCGACATGTTCTCTAAATGTCTTTAGTGGCAATCCTTTAGTCAACGGATCTGCAGCCATAAAATTGGTGCGAATGTGTTCAATTAACACTCTTTGTTTCTGAACTTCGTCTTTAACCGCAAGGTATTTTATTTCCATATGTTTAGCACCATCTGAATACTTGTCGTTTTTAGAGAAGAAAACTGCTGCGGCATTATCACAATAAATTTTCAGCGGCTTGGCGATACTTTCGACAATTCCAAGCTCTGAAATAAAGTTCCGCAGCCATAATCCATGAATTGTGGCCTCATAGCATGCCACAAACTCAGCTTCCATAGTGGATACAGTACTGACAGACTGCTTCACACTTTTCCATGAAATTGCCCCTTCTGCTAGAAGAAATAAATATCCATATGTGGATCTTCTAGTATCCAGACATCAACAAAAATCTGAATCTGAATAACCTATCACCTCAAGATGATTGGTTCTTCTAAAAGTGAGCATGTGATTTTTGGTTCCTTGCAAGTATCTCAATACTTTCTTTGCTACTTTCTATTGATCCAATCCTGGATTACTTTGATATCTGCCCAGCATTCCAACAGCAAAACTGATGTCTGGCCTAGTACAGGTCTAAGCATACATCAAGCTTCCAACAATAGATGCATAAGGAATTCGTTCCATTTCTTTGCATTCCAATTCATTCTTTGGACATTGCATAAGGCTCAATTTGTCTCCTTTCTGAATTGGCGCAACACTTGCAAAACACTTGTCCATGTTGAATTTCTGTAAAATTTTATTAATATATGCTTTCTAAGACAACCCTAATAATCCTTGTGATCTATTACGGAATATTTCAATTTCAATCACATAGGATGCCTCGCCCATTTCTTTCATTTCAAAGTTGTTAGAGAGAAATTTATTGGTATCATATAATAAACCAAAATCATTAGTAGCAAGCAATAAGTCGTCAACATACAGAACTAGAAATATATATTTGCTCCCATTGACCTTCAGATATATACATCGATCGACAATATTTTCCTTAAATCCAAAGGAAGTAATAGTATCATTAAACTTAAGATACCATTGTCGGGAAGCTTGTTTAAGTCCGTATATTGATTTCTTAAGTTTATACACCATGTGTTCCTTTCCTTCAATTGAAAACCCTTCGGTTGGTCCATATAAATTACTTCATCTAAATTCCCATTCAGAAATGCATTTTTCACATCCATTTGGTATAACTCTAAGTCGTAATGAGTCACCATAGCCATAATAATTCTTAAAGACTCCTTCTTAGACACAAGAGAGAAGGTCTCTTTATAATCAACACCATCTGTTTGAGTAAAACCTTTGGCAATGAGCCTAGCCTTGTATCTTTTGATATTGCCTTTGGAGTCGTGTTTGGTCTTTAAAGACCCATTTGCAGCCGACTCTTTTACAATCTTGAGGCAAATCAACAAAAGTCCAGACATCATTATGATCCATTGGTTTTAACTCCTCTTTCATGGCATCAAGCCACTTAGCTGAATTAATACTTTTCATGGCCTATGAAAACAAAACTGGATCTTCTTCAATTCCTATGTCAAATTCTGATTCGTGTAAATAAACCACATAATCATCCGAAATAGCAGGTCTAATTTGTCTTTCAGACCTTCTTAATGCTACTTCTTCTGGTTCATCTACTACAGGTTCATTCATGGAGTCATGACGTTCGACAACTGCAGGAACGGCAACTTGAGCAGTAGTTATAGGCAAAGGTACTTGTACCTTAACTTCTTGAATTTCCACATTTCGTGGTTCTACACTCCCACTTGTTTCGCCATTTTCAATGAACTTGGCATTTCCAGTTTCAACAATTCTAGTGCTATGGTTAGGACAGTAAAATCTATACCCTTTGGATTTTTCTGGATAACCAATAAAGAAACCAGCGACAGTTCTTGAGTCTAGTTTCTTTTCATGAGGATTATAAATCCTTACTTCCGCCGGGCAGCCCCAAACATGCAGGTGCCTCAAACTGGGTTTCCTTCCTGTCCATAGTTCAAAAGGAGTCTTTGGAACTGCCTTACTAGGAACCCTATTTAGCAAATACATCTCGATTTTCAAAGCATGCATCCACAATGATAAGGGTACAGAGGAATTACTTAACATACTTCTAACCATATCCATTAATGTACGGTTACGCCTTTCTGCGACACCATTTTGTTGTGGTGTACCTGGTATTGTATATTGAGCACAAATATCACGCCTGTCAAGGAATTTAGCAAATGGACCAGGGCATTGTCCACTTTCCTCATACCTTCCAAAATATTCACCACCTCTGTCAGATCTAATATTTTTCACCTTTTTGTCCAGCTGTCTCTCAACCTCATTAATGAACACCTCTAAGGCGTCTACCGATTGAGATTTTTCATGCAACAAATAGATGTAGCCATATCGTGAAAAATCATCGATAAAGGTGATAAAATATTTTTCTCTACTAAATGATGAAACGTCAAAAGGTCCACATATGTCAGTGTGTATCACTTCAAGGAGTTGTTCTCTTCTTGTGGTTGCTTTCTTACTTGTGTGGTTTGTGAGTTTTCCTTTAATACAATCCACACAAATACCAAGATCATTAAAATCCAAATCATGAAGGATTTCATTCTTTACTAATCTCTGCATTCTTTCTTTGGATATATGACCCAAATGCTTATGCCACAAGTAAGCAGAACTTTCATCCACTAAGCTACGTTTCGAACCAACATTATGATGCAAGGTCAATAGAGTCTCAGCAAATAAATTATCAAGCCTTAATTTATACAAGCCATCACAAAGCACACTGGAACCAATAAAATGACCATGTTTAAATAAACTGAGACATCCATTTCCAAACTTAAACGAGTATCCAGCTGTATCAAGTTTCGATAACGAAACTAAATTTCGAGAAACAGAAGGAACATAAAAAGTCTGAAAAAGATCTAAATGATGTCCAGTGTCTAAAATCAAACGATACGTTCCAATGGCTTCAACTGGAGCTTTGACTCTATTTCCCATGAAAATAAACTTTTCATTTGGATTTATGGTTTGGGTCGTAAGGAATCACTGCATCGTATTCGAAACATGAGTAGTGCAATCAGAATCAATCCACCAAGTATTATAAGGAACTTCTGTCAGGTATGATTCGAAACATACAAAAGCACTAGGCTTACCTTTCTTTTCGAACCATGCCTTCCATTTCAGACAGTCTTTCTGATAGTGTCCATGTTTTCTACAGAAATGACACTTATCATTCTTTTGTTCCTTCTTATGCATTTGGGCAGATGATTCATTAACCTTTAGGAATCCTTTATTGCCCTTTCCATACTTCTTTCCTGGTTTTCTTTTAGCTCCTTGTTGACCCATGAGATTGATTGAGTGGATTCCTTGCTTCTTAAGCCTTGCTTCCTCTTGAATGAGCATACTTTGCAGCTCAGTCACATTCCACTTATCCTTTACAGTATTATAATTTATTTGGAATGGACCATACTTGGAAGGCAGGGAATTAATAATAAATTGCACAAGGAAACTTTCATCCACTTTCATTCCCATGGAACTTAATCTTGCTGCTATATTTGCCATTTCAGTGACATGCTGATGCATGGTACGAGAACCATCGAACTTCATGGTAGTTAACGTACCCATTAATATCCCAGCAACGGACTTATCAGCAGAATCAGATTGAGAACAACTTTCCACTAACCTCATAAATTCCTTAGCATCATCAGTCTCAGGAATTGTTGACTTAATGTTGTTTACTATTGTCATTCGCATAAACATTAGGCTTAATCTATTTGATCTTTCCCAAGCCTTATGGAAAGTATTTTCTTCAGCGCTGCTAGAATCAGTAAGAGCAGCGGGCTTATCATTCGTAAGTGCTAAATCAAGATCAAGAACACCTAAGTGAAACTTGACTTGTCCACTCCATTTAGAAAAGTTAAGCCCATTGAACTTTATAATAGACGAAGCTTGCGAATAAAGAGCAACAGAAGGAGATGCTGCAAAATAGAATGCTCACACATCAACATTCATGCCTTGAGTTGTAACTCAAATACATAACACAGATTCAGTCAATAGTTACACAACATTTAATGCACATCGAAGCTCTCCTTTGGGTGAAACAGCAATGTACAATCATAATTGATGCTTATACAATTTTACATAATTGGCAATTATATATACTCCAATCAAACATGCTTGCTATCTTTGGATATGCTAAACACATCTAACCAAGTATACTAAATCACCACTATCATGTTCATGATTATAAAATTAACCGATCAACCTTTGGGCGATCCTTAAATATTGTATAATCCAGAAACTTCAAATTACTCATGACAAAAAAAAATATTTGACATCATGTCATTTCATTAGTAGCATCACATAAACATGAGTAATTAAATATTTTCATTTAATCTGACATCTATGAGGAACTTTCTGATTCGGCCACTTTGGTGACTAACGAATCACTCATAATATGGATATCAAATCAAATAATTATAACTTCATTGAAATGAATTGTTTCCGTTTGGCAATAAACAATATACGAATGAAAACTACATTCAAAAGAAAAATCAAGGAGCTCACCGATTTCAACATGACATAAGTTATTAAACAATTATACTCAACATAACGTAAGGTCATAATCAATGGAAAAACACAAGTTCTCAAACCATAGCTCTGATGCCACATGTAAGATGAAATGATTATATGCAAATTGATTCACATAATCAATATACCAAGATCTTAGAACAAGATGATTTTCACAATAGCATACCTTGATCAACAAGATGAGTTTCACGACATCATACCTTGATCCATGACAATTCCTTTCTGAAGAAACCAATTGAAGATAAACAACACTGTAGAGAAAAGGTTTCTCTCTCTTGACCCTTGAGCTTTTTGACGTTCGTGATGGAGACGAAACTGTCTTTCTATTTTTTGGTTTTAATTGGGTTGAGAGAGGACTGGTCTCTAATCATGTCCTTTTATAGTCACACTGTCCATCAAGGTGTACATTGTATACGTCTACGTACATCTCCATTATGATTAATCAGAATGTACATATTTAATAAGTAAATCTTTATTTTAAAGTACATTTAGGTACATGCGCATTAGGATTAATCAGAATGTACATCATTAATGAGTACATCTTTATCATCATCAGAATGTATATCGTTACATCATTCAGATGTACATAATTAATTATAGTACATCACTATCACGAACTTGATCAAGATGCACATTGTTATCCAAATGTGCATCATTAATTAGAGTATATCTCTCCGTTGACCAATAAAGATTTAGCACATAATAATGGGACAATTGCCAAATAAGTCCTAAACCTTTTGCTACTTTCCTGATTCAGTCCTAAATCTTTTTTTATGCCAAATAAGTCCAAACCTTTTACAACATTCCCGATTAAGTCCTTCCGGCTGATTTTGGCATGAGAATGCTGACGTGGCGATGACGTGGCACGACCGGAGCTCGCCGGCAATGACATGGCGGCCACGTGGCAAAAAAATTCAAAAAAAATTGATTTTTTTTTCTTTTTTTCCTTATTTTTTCAAAAAAAAAAGAGGTCGGCGAGCTCTTCACCGGCCACTGGCGAGGGCAGGGGTGGCCGCTGCCGTCCTCGCCAGAGCCACTGGCGAGGGCCAGGCGTGCGAGGGAGCTGCTGTGCGAGCTCCCTCGCACAGATCTGCAACTCTGTGCGAGGGAAGTCCTCCCTCGCACAGCAGCCCTGTGCGAGGGAGTCTCCCTTGCAGATCTGGGAGCTCCCTTACCCAGGTCTGCGAGGGAGCTTGGCCGGCGGGGCCGGCCTTCGCCCGCCGTGGGCGAGGGCTGGGCGGCTGGGGCTTGGCCCCCTCCACCGTGGCCGTCAATTCACCGGAGCGGCAGCTAGAGTTGTGGAGGCTTGAGGAGGACAATGAACAGTAATTGGGAGAAACAAATTTTTAGCCAAAACGACGTCGTTTTGGCCACGTCATCACCACGTCGTCGCCGGTGACGGCCGGTAACGCCACATCGTCGCCACGTAAGCATTTTCCGGCCAAAATCCGCCGGAAGGACTTAATTGACAAAGTTGCAAAAGGTTTAGGACTCATTTGGCATAACAAAAAGGTTTAGGACTGAATCGGCAAAGTAGGTAAAGGTTTAGGACTTAAACAACAATTGTCCCCGTAATAATTGTTAAATTCAAATCACATATAGGCTATTAATCACGTGGGTCACAATAATGTCTAACAGGATGATGATCTGGTTTTCTAGTGTGTCTAAAAGAGGAAGGATCTGTCTGAATAGGAGTTCTTTGATTTGGGTTTGAGGGATTTGTCGTCTTCTTTTGATTGTTGTAGAAGTCTCTTCCGTCGCATCTCTTCCTCATGGGTGTATGCATGGACGGATCTATTTGATCAGTGGTTTGATGTGCAAACTTTGGTTAACAGATTCTGGCTGTTTAATTTCCGTGGATACTCGTTTTGATGTTTTGGTCTGATGACATATATCGCTTGCTTTGACTTCGTATGCACAGTCGAATTAAGTCTTATTTTGTCATGGCTTGGCTTGAAAAAAATAAATGGAGAGTTGCCAAAAGTTTTGGGTCAAAAAGGATAAAAAATTCCCATCCATGATCCAACGGGTGACCTGCCGCAGAGAATCTATTTCCCGAGAAACTGCATCCCATGGTCACAGGATCAACGTCTCCAATCCAACGGCCACGATCGTCTCTCCTGCCCATTGCGACCCCGAGGTGTGGGACTCAACGTCGTCGTCGGTTTGTCTCTCCAGCGAAGTGGACGTTGTCGGCGATGCTGCTAAATCTCAAAGAAGAATCAGCCAAGTTCAAAAGACAGTAAATAGCTGAGCTGGCTTCTATGGTACGCGGGTGTACCGTACGACATGTCATCGAAGTTAGGTCCAAAAGCACATTATCAAATTGTATAGCAAGTCGTCGGAGCCAAGTTCGAAGTGTCATGAAAAGGGAGGCAGCATCTTCTACTAGCGTACCAAATAAATTCCCAAAGAAAATAGGAGTACCACATGTCAATCTGCCATAACAATGTCAACTTTGATGTTGGAACATCAAATAAGCATCGAATCCTATATTCTTCACTTTGTCGATGACTTTGATTATGATGATCATGATACGGTCGACGTACTATGACGATTGATAGATAATGATTACTTAACGAATTTGGGTAAGCATTGAATTTGGAAACTGAAGACAAAGTGAAGGTGTCTACGTGAAGATCTTGATTGACGAGAAAATATTTCCCGTTCCACGCCTCCTTCAGTTTCCTCACCAACACCCCCCGGGGCTTCTCTCCCCTGTTCCACACGACGGAGAATGGCGACCATGAACGGCGGCGACACCGACGAAGAAGAAACCCTCGGTTTCTTGCCCAACGCCTGCAAGGTGGTGGAGTACCTAAAGCCGGTGATGATGCATGACCTCTTCCAAAAGTTCCTGGATAGCTCGTCCCTGGGATTCGACTACTCGTAGAGCTTGATCTAGTCTCCCCTCCTCCCTCGCTCCCACTTCCCTGTCGATTCCGGCTTCTTTGCCACTCCGAGGAAGCTGTGCTTCGGGGATTTCGGTCAAGAGAAGACGTCGACGATGAAGAAGAAGAAGATTAATCTGTCGATGAGCAACAAGAAGAAAAAGAAGAAGAAGTCCAAGAATATGTCCACGAAGGTTTCCGATTTGTTGCTGACTCCAATGAGAGTTGGCTGTGCGCCCTTCGCCAGAATGGTACTGCGCTACTCGATTCTCTCTGTTCTCTTTAATTTGTAGAAATCGATTCCATTTCATCATTCATCCAGCTGCTGCGGATGAACTACGTAGACATCATGGTATGCGCTGGGGTCGTTCCGCGAGCTGCCGGAAAACATGAAGGACAGCGAGTTCATCCTCCGGCACCACCGCGCCAACCGACCGCTCGCTGAGGGCCCCCTCAGCTTGTTCCGTTGGCACAACGGGATGCTCAACGTTTGGACGTATGGATGAATGATGAGATTTTGGTTCGATTTGTTTTTTCATGCAAGAACATCCTTGTTCATATTTTTCTTCTTGACTCTGTTTTCTTCCCCTCTTTTTGCGATTTGTGGTGATTTCTTTGGGTTTCTGTTGGTGATGGAGAACAGGCGTTTGATTGGGTAACTGGTGTTTCTGGGATTGACGGTGGTCAATTTTTTGCACGTGCCTCTGGATGCAGATCTTCTCGGCCTATTCTCAAGGTGTGTTCTGTATTATCCAATCATATAAGTGAGCTCTGATTTATTGATGTTAGTATTTAGCAACTCGTCCCAACTCGATGATAACAGATGGCACACATAATTTATGTGCGAGTGGGAATCATAATATACAAATATAGCAATAAATTTTTCTGCGGCAGCTCGATTTCTCTTGATTATCGTAGCTTGATTTCACCATCTCGGGTGTAATCTAAGATGAGGCTTGTAGGTGCAAGTTATGACTAGCTAGAGAGCTTGCTAAATTGCTCATTTGGTGAAGATGTTTGAATTACCCTGTTAGGGTGAAATCCTCCATAAACAGCTTAAATTTGTCGAATTTCACAGTGACAAGGGCCTTAGATTGTTACTAACTGTTTATTAGCAGAATGGCGCTTGGAGTATGTAGAAGCCAATGTAGTATTATCATCTTCATGGCTTATTACCATACCGACCAACCGGCCATTTTTCATTAGCTGACTTTTCTTGTAACCGAAATTGCCATTTAAAACCTTCATTTTCTTCTGGTGCTTTATTGAAATTGCAGGTGCCATAGATTGTTAATTCGAGTTTGTGAGATTAAGTGCAGGCACATAAAATTAAACTCGGCAAGTTTGTTTCATAGGATTATACAAGGGTCGTGCTCGCCATTTTCATTGCTGCTGAATTGCAGGAGTAGCCTGACAGCAAGACAGTCTTGCTCAAACAACAAGTGGAAAAATTAAGATTAAGTCATCTGCGATTACTGATTAGTTACCATGATGGGTCAAAGTATTAAATAATATATTCCCGTTCTCTTCAAAAAGATATTAAAGTAAAGATACTACCCATTGGAAAATCTCTCTGTTAATGGTAATACAACATGGATTCAGTCCACCTTCAGTGGACGATCATTTTCCACGCAAGTAGCACTTGTGTGATTAGGAAAGGTTCACGCATGGTGGACCTTGTAATAAACTATTGGAGAATGCTCAGAAAGTCGATTGCTGCTAAGATTTTCTGAACGAGATCAAAGTGGTAAACAACTTTTATAGTGAAGAGTAATACACTGGTTGTCAAATTGAATTTAAAGCATCAGCTTAAGCAAGCTAGATAGTTATTCAATTAGTTCTCAGCCCATTCACTTTCACCATTTTGACTTACTCTCTCCCTTTGGCTGACAGGATTAAATATGATCTTAAGATTGGACTCCAACTAGTATGCCATAGATTATGCAATGGCTTGATATGAAAATCCACCTGTGCAGGTCAAATTCTACTAGTGCACGAACTAGCATCTCTTACTTAACGGAATTGCTTTTGGTGAGTGGCGCACCTACGTTGTTTTATTTGGCTTATGAAAAGAATACTCTTCTTGAAGTCTAAAGATGCATCAAACACGATATAGTTTTTAGGGTACAAATTCTTTGGTGAACTTGAATCAGATAAAAGAAGAAGAAGTGAAGCTCGCTTCACTCCAACCAGCCACAACATGGTGGCCATTGTTCGTCTTCTTAGGCGGATCCATGTTCTGCCTCTTCTCGAGTAGCATTTGCCACCTTTTCTCGTGCCACTCACACTGCCTGAACATCCAGCTGCTGCGGATGGACTACGTCAGCATCACAGTCATGAATATCACCGCATTCTTCCCCCCGATCTACTACATTTTCCAGTGTGAGCCCCATTGGCAACTGATCTACCTAGGTGAAATAACGACGATGGGGATGTTCACTGTCGTGACACTACTTGCCCCTTCTCTTTCTTCTGGGAAATTCCAGGCGTTTCGGGCAATGCTCTTCTCATCCATGGGATTTTTCGGCATTGTACCTGCGATTCATGCATGTATTGTCAATTGGAGCAATCCCCAATGCCGGATCACGCTTGCTTATGAGTCGGCTATGGCAATGTCTTACATTACAGGTACTTTGTTTTATGTTAGTAGGATTCCTGAGAGGCTAGGTTCGACCTTGCTGGTCACAGCCATCAGATATTTCACGTTTTTGGGGAGAAGATCACCAGAAGAGTCAAAAGTTGTGTACGGCGCACACTTTGGTGCCAAAAGTTCTAAATCGCTCATTTCAGTGCCAATTTCAGAAAAACTAGAACTTTTAAGTGCCAATTCCGGTATACCTGCCGGAAATCCGACGTGGCCTATTGTTTATTAATTTTTGGCTCGCCGGAGGCACAGTCGGCATATACACAGTCAGCACAGTCAAAACGATGTAGTTTTAACCCTAAATATAAAAAATTTAAAAAAATAAGAAAATAGAAAAAAAAATAATAAAGAGGGGAGGGTGGCAGAGGGCGGTGAAGCCCTTGCCGGCGGCCGACCAAGGCTCACCGCCCTCTGGCCGGCCAGGGCGAGGCCTGTGTGAGGCAAGCCTCGCCCCCATCGGCCTCGCCCTAGCCTCGCCGGCTTTCTTGTAGCTCGTGATCGGCATTGTCGACCAGACACCACAGAAACCCTTCCGAATGCAACGAAACAACAAGGAGCGAAGCGTAGAACCCCAAAAGAAGACCCGAGCAAGAGAGAGATAATGCAAGCCAAGAGGGAGAAAGACTAATGAAGCGAACCGAACCTTCCCTCCAAGGGGGATCCTTTCTATGCAGACGAAGATGGAATCATCAGATTCGCGCATGGCCAAGGCTTCCCTGCACCTGCAAGAGTCCCGTAAGAACCGAAGTCCTCTCTCTCTTTTTCTCGTGTGGCTTCGTCTTCGGGCGAAGCCGACGAGGCTAGGGCGAGGCCAGCCTCGCCCAAATCTGGGCGAGGCCGACCTCGCGCAGGCCTCGCCGGTGAGGGTGAGCCTGGGCGAGGCTGCCTCGCCCAGATCTGGGCAGGGCTAGCCTCGCTAGCCTCGCGCAGGCCTCACCCTGGCCAGCCAGAGGGCGGTGAGCCTTGGCCGGCCGCCGGCGAGGGCTTCGCCGCCCTCTGCCACCCTCCCCCTCTATTTTTTTTCTATTTTCTTATCTTTTTTATTTTTTTTTATTTAGGGTTAAAACTACGTCGTTTTGACTATACTGATTGTATATATGCAGATTGTGCCTCCGGCGAGCCAAAAATTAATAAACAATAGGCCACGTTGGATTTCCGATAGGTATACCAGAATTGGCACTTAAAAGTTCTAGTTTTTCCGAAATTGGCACTGAAATGAGCGATTTGGAACTTTTGGCACCAAAGTGTGCGCCGTACACAACTTTTGGCACTTATGGTGATCTTCCCCCCACATTTTTGTGATCATGGGTGCATTAGCTCATTATGGCGCTACTCTGTTGCTCTTACAGTGGTGAGATAGAGTCGGGTGCGACAGAACTGTGTAGCGATACTGAAGTTTGTGAAAAATTCGATTCATGTCGATTGAACCGAGTGTGAGCTATTTGCTGGGGTTTCGTGATATCATGTTGTTAGTATGTGGACACCCCAAAACCAAAAAGCCTCGAGAAGAGGTGGCGCTCCATGACAGAGGAGATGCCTCCATTATTAGAGAAGTGGAAATGCTCATTGTATTTGTTAGGTTCTTCTCATTTTCCAAGTATGATTTGATTTACTTTATGATAATATGCGGGTAATAGTATTTTCTGCCTGCTTTCATCTTATTTTGAGTTGTTCGTAAGATTGTTGCTCCATAATTTTAGTTCTTCAACTGTTACTCTTCCTTTTTTAGCAAAAGAGTACTGCTACTACCACCGCCGCCATGAGAATAGTTTGCCAATAGCTGTATCGTCCTCTGGACAAAAGAAAAATACTAGAGCAAGAGGATGGTGAAGTGTTTCACTCTTCCTTGGCCAAATCAGCCGCAACTATGGTATGCGGGCATATTGTATGAAATTTCATCGAAGTTTATTCCAAAAGCACACGATCAAATTTGTTTACAAGTCGTCGTAATGAAGTTTTCCACGGCAGACGGTAAAGTTCTACTAGTGTACCGTAGAAATTCCCAAAGAAAATCAGAGAAGCACTTGTCGATCTGTTATAAAAAGCCACAACCATAGTTTTTCTTTTTTACGATAAACTATGATTTTTCATACAGTTCACAACCAAAAGACAATCTGATGGTAATCATCTCGGAAATAATAGGAAAATATGGAAAATATGACAATCCAGCGGTTTAACAAGCATAGTGGACAATCAAGATTTTTTAAATGCTTGCAAGCACATGCTCTGCTAAGTTGAGATGGTAGGAGTTTAAGTAGAGAGAAACGACAGTGGCAAAAAACGGCGATCCCAATGAATGCCATCACATGCGATCCTACGAAACTCGAGAAGGCATCTTTCCAGAGCTCATCCTCTCGGCCTTTGTTGACAGTTGATAGTGTTATTGGACCATGATTTGGGCTATTGCAACTGATCAACTGTGGTCTACGGAGAAGAAGGTTACATACGTAACTTGCTTCCTGGAAAGTTTCAAATTGATTCTTTGTCTCGTGTCTTTCCTAATGGAAGTGTGTATAGCTCTGTTAGTTGCGGAGGAACTGAACCAATCAACTCGTCTTAAGAAAGGTCAGAGTTCTCTATATTACTTAAATTGGAGAATGTGTCTAGAATCAATCCATTCAAACGATTATGTGACAGATTTAAGACATACATTTCACTCCAATAACCTATTTCTAGAGGAAGAGAGTCCATTGAATTATAGTGTCAGAGATCCATAAGCTTAGTACTAGATAAGCTTAAAATCTGCCAATATAGTCCAACTTATCCTCCAAGCAATTTTGCATTAAGTATTGGATAAGCTTAGTTCTCTTGCTATAAATCTTCACCAAGCAGCAAGCACAAAAGTTGGCTCAGCTGTAGAGCAGCGGTCCTGCAATGCATGCTTCTATCGTCAAATTGGAGCAATTCATCCATGCCCAATCTTTGATGTTAGTAGGATCTTGCCTTGAGACGTCAAAACTTGGTTATTTTGATGTTTCTGATCGCAATCCTCAGATATTTCACGTCTTTGGTACATTTAATTGTCAATGTTGAATTCCTTTAAGTTGTGAAGTAAACTATTTTCTCTCAATACACCAACCAAATCAAGATCTTCTTAGATTTAAATTAGCAGGACAAGGAATATAATAGGAACACTCTAGGAGTCAATGATTTAAATTCCATAATAAAGACTTGTATGCTTACAATCCTATTAAACAAAGGTTCTCCACCGTTTCATTATTTCTTTTTCCATCACATAATGCTTACAAGAATAATATACGAATGGGGAAAGATGGGATAAGCTTACGAACAAGATTGAACAGCAACCACTGATAATACGGATATAGGTAGAGAAAAAGAACCACCCCAAGGAATGCCACGGCATATGATCCTGCAAAACTCCAAAGGAAGGCACGTCATCCTCCCAGGTATGATTGACAGATGGAGGTGTCCCCTGTTTCTGATTTGAGCCATCACAACTTGCTAATGGTGTTCCACAAATAAGAGGTTTGCTTCATCAAAAGTTCCAAATTGATTTGTTCGGTCTGGTGTCCTGCTTGATAAGTTGTTATGAGCCACTCTAAAATTTGATAGGGCGTAGAGCTCTGTTAGTTGTGGAGGGATGGGACCGGATAAGCAGTTGTAGGATAGGTCCAAGCTATCTACATGCTTCAGATTGGAAAATGTTTCCGGGATTCGTCCTGTCAAATGATTGTGCGACAGGTTCAAAGCTCGAAGTCCTCTCAAGTCGCCGACCTCTGGAGGAATAAAGCCCGTCGAATTGTTCTGTGAGAGATCCATTCCCGACATGAGTCCTAAAATGTGGCCCTTGTACAATTCCAATCTACTCTTTGTCACGAAGTTCACTTCTTCTGATTCAATCATAGCAGGAAATTCGGAATAGAAGGGTCGACTAATCAGAACTAGAGGATATTTGTAATAGCTGGGTCGACTAAACTGAACTATGAAGGTAGCAAATAAATCTGTAGATGCCCCATCATTTTCAAATGTCAAAATTTTCAAACAAGGAGGAATATTTCCATAAAGATAATTATTTGAAAGATCTAGTATTGTCATGTTTTTCAATAGACATAGATCCCAAGGGATTGAACCGTCGAATTTGTTTCCTTGCAGTAGAAGAACCTTCAAGTTCCTAAGTGAAGCAATCCAGTTGGGAACTTCACCAGACAATGCATTATGTCTCAGATCCAAAGTGATAATCGATGAAGCTCCAGAAAGAAACTCGGGAAAATGCCCACTAAGCTTGTCATGTGATAAATGCAAGAACTTCATAATTGTAACATTGACACAAGGTAATATATTTGGCCCAAGGTTGATATTTGAAAGGTCTAACATCATGTGATTATGTAAGTTGCATAAGCTCAACGGTAAAGTACCTCCTAATAAATTGCTTGACAACATAAGCCCACTCAGGGATTGGAATTCTCCAATCCAATTGGGAAGAGTTCCAAATAGGTAATTATTACTTACATCCAAAATATGCAAGTAGGAGCTATTTAATATGCCAAGCGATATTTCCCCAGTAAAACGATTGCTATCTAGATACAAATATGACAAATTTGACAAGTTAGAATTCCTCGGCAGCATTTCACCTTGCAAGTTGTTTCCTGACAATATCAATGCAGAAAGTACAGAACAATTTTTAGCCAATGACTTTGGTATGTCTCCCATGAAGTCATTATATGACAAGTCCAATGCCGATAGGTCTTTCATATTGCCTATTGAGGAAGGGATTCTACCTTCCAATAAGTTGTTCGACACATTCAAATGAAACAAAATTGGGAGGACAGAACCAATCCAAGATGGAAGCTCTCCGTCGATAGCATTAGCTGACACATCGAAGTATTGCAAGCTGCCAAGACTCAAATTAGCAGGCCAATGCAAAGCACTTGATAGATTGTTGCCACGGAGTACTAAAGATTCTAGATTTGCATTGTTCACTAATAGCCAATTTGGAAAATTTCCTGTCATTCCATTGTGGCTGAGTTCAACCATTCTCAAGTCATGCTGTTCTTTCAAAAAGTTGGGAATCACGCCATCTGCATCTTTATTGAGCACGTAGTTTGATAAAACCAAACCCTTCAAACAAAATGAAGGAAACCAAGTGGGCTCTTCCGTGTTTACTTCTAGACGGTTATGATTATCGAAGAGGAGGAATGTCTCAAGTCTAGAATTATTGGCCAAGGAAGCGAGCGAAAGTGAGCCTTCAAAAGCATTTTCAGAAAAGTCAATATATTCAAGTGACTTGAGATTAGAGAGGAGGGATGAAGGGATGGCCCTGCTAAAGTTGTTATAGGAAACATCAAGCTATTGGAGTGAGGTCAGATTGGAGAGGAGAGATGAAGGGATGGCCCGCTAAAGTTGTTGCCGAAAACATCAAGCCGTTGGAGTGAGGTTAGATTGGAGAAGCATGAAGGAAGTGGGCCCCACAATTCATTCAAACTAATATCCAACACTTCAAGCTTCCTCGGTCCGCACAAACCTATTGATGTGGACACGACAACTATGAGTATATCATCATTAAATTGTACTTTGTGTTGAAAATGGAGGATAGAAAGAGTGTGCAATCTAATTTCTGAAAATGCAAACTAAAATATTGGTAAGATGGAGTTTCAGAGTGGAGCCGCGTCACCACAATGCTTCATTTCCACTATTCTTGGCATAACATTAATTACTTTTGAGTTTGAGAAATTGGATTGGAAATGAAATCAAAAGCTGATATTATTTCTATATTCATGGCGTAATTGCATTGGGCAAACTCTAATCCTTTGCTAGATTTTTTTTCCCAATGTAATTCCATAATTTAGAACGACAATGCAAAGTGATTTTCTGTTAATAAGTGCAGTGCGAGATCACGTGCTCTTTTGGCTGACATGCCCCCCAAATCATCTAGATTTGAGCGTAATAATTGTATTTTAGGGAATAGACACCAATACTTAAAATGCGACAACATTATCAAGGTGAAATTTTTTTTATTATTTTTACCGGACTATTTTTACCGGTGCTCATAGTTAATATATATCTATGTGCTTATTAAAATGCGACGCCTAAACATATTGTTTGTTGGCATGCCTAAATATCTTTCTTTTGTCCATTTATTCAACCATATTATATTTAAATATGATACATTAGGCCGATCAATAAAGCTAGTTAGGTATATGAAAGAAAGAGATTTTTCCTATCAACGTACTCTGCCTTTTGATAGCATAGTCATTATTGATGAATTGCAACGTTTCCCCTTTGTTGTTAGTAGCAAGCGTTACTTGAGAATCAAATTATTAGATTTTGAAAACTTCACTCGCTTATTGTTCTTACCTTTATACATGTAATTTAATCAATAAGTATTACCATAAACAACAAATAATGCGCATCTTTTTTTTTAAAATTTTTTTCTTAGTGAAATAAATTGTCTTTTAAATTCAAACTCTTAGGCTTCATGGCTTCGTTGAATTTATTTACACTTGCAATCCCCAAAGTTTGACACCATTGTGCTTTGATATATAGACTTTAAATATTATCTGATTTTGATTCATGATTAACTTTTGCCTTTAATTTGGTTAAGATTCCTGAACAGTATTTGAACTCCTTTGGTATATATTTTTTTTTCAGACTGTTTGCATTTTTTTTTTTCAGCAATAAGGCTCCTTGCATCTGTTATGTTATTGCACTATTCTTCAGATTGAACAGGAAAAAAGATCACACAAAAGTATGAAGGTACAGTCTTCTATGTTACTTGTACCTTCAAGACAATTGGAAGACAAATTTTTGTCCTCCACTGAAGTTTGCTTGTACAATGAGGGGACCCTTTGTAGATAATTGCCAGATAGATATAGCCTCTTCAATTTCTTCAAATGCAGAGTTCCATTTATCCCTGGTTATAAAAAGATCCATACATGCATTATGGTGAATTAATTATCTATAGATATCAGATATCTAACTATCTTTAATTGGCTGTTTTGGGTGCCCTTACAAGATTGGTTAGTTGTGGTCCACTTGTGGTTTGGTGATTCTGGTGTTGGAAGATTCTGCAAACATGGTGGATATGACCTCTATTTTGTTCTGAGCGTCCAAGCTGCGTAGTTTGTTTGTGGCTCCATAGCCGCATTGCTGGTTGGTGGGCTGCTAGTTGTGGATTTTCAAATGAGGTGATGATGGAGAACGGGGAACAGGATAACTAGCCCTCGGCTGGTACTGATAATCAACGAGGAGATGAAATAGATGCTGCCATTGAAATAGGAATTTCCATTCCTTCTAGGGGACGCAGTCTAACTCGTGGTAAAGCTCTTATGGACCATTCCCTTCGGCTGAATTTTGAAGGGTTCCCTACTCTAACTCGTGTCATCCAAAATGAGTTACCAACGATATCGGGTATTGCCCGACGTAAGGACCGGTGGCACCCGATTGTGAGCACTTTGGGTGTTCAACAAAACTCTAGATCCAAAAGTCGGGGTCGGGTGATGACTAGTTCGAATTTAGTGGATGGTCTGAGTATTTCTAATGGGACTAATGGTGAACCGAATATAGTTGGTGGTGGTCCAAGAGGAGAGCCAAATCATTCTTGGGCGAGTGTGGCAAGGGGCATCACTAAGGGGTACTCTCTTACTCATTTTCCTTCACTGACTAATGATGATTCTGAGTTGATTGTCACTGAGGAGATTTTGGAAGCTTGTGAACCGAAATGGAAGGAATGTCTAGTTGGATACTATATGGGGAAGAGAATTACGTTCAAGCTCACGGAGGCTATTCTAAAGAAGACATGGGGTGCTCAGTTGAGTGAAGTTAGAGCAAATGAGGAAGGTTTCTACTTTTTTCACATTCCGGATGCCAACTTTAGGAGGAAAATCATTGATGGTTGCCATATAGTTGTGGCAAAATCTCTACTCATCCTACAACAATGGGATCTACACTTGGAACTCAAGAAATGCAGGCATGATACCCTTCCTATTTGGGTGAAATTGTGGAATGTTCCCTATGCACTTTGGTCACCTTTGAGCATAAGTACCATTGCGAGTAAAGTTGGCAAGCCACTATATGTGGATAGCCAAACTGAGAAAGCCAAAAGACTCTCCTTTATTCGAGTATGCATAGAGGTGAGTGCTAAGAAGCCGCTCAAGACCTCTATTCCACTTCGCATGGATGACAATCTCCATCCCATTAAGGTGGAGTACGAGTGGAAGCCTATTGTTTGTAACATTTGTGGCACCTTTGGCCATAAATGTAAGGATCCCATTGTACCCATCGAGGACCCGCCGCTAGTACAAGGAACAACCAGACCAGTTGAACCATCTACAGTCACCAGCATTGAACCAGCAGTTCCCGATGGCGTTGGATTGGCACCTATGGTGCAACCCTCACCTGGTGTAGAGCGATCTCCACCCGTGACATCCCCATTGACATCCCCATGTCAAGTCCCAGAAGAAGAAAAAGAAGCTTTCGAAGAAGTTCACTACCCCAGAGGGTGCTACATCATTTATCACCAATCAGGGCGAGACATCCTCCCCTGTGTGGTGCCTTTTGTTCTACCACTCTAATGGCCACTCAGGGTGAGATATCCTCCCCCAGTGGTGCTATTCTTCATCCTTCAGGTCTGGCAGCCTTCTCGGATGATAAGACAGGCGGATCCGCCCCAGAGGATGATGACCAGTCGGATGAGGCGACCAGTGATGAGGCTTCGCAACGGCCTAACCAACTTCCTTTTCCAAGACCTACTCCCAGAGTAAATCCGAGTAGGAAGGGCCGGCAAGCCAAACACCGGTAACATCCTATCTATCTTTCTATCTTGTACATATGAATATAGGAGTTTGGAATATTATAGGGATAGGTACAACACTTAAACAGGCCGAGGTGCGGCACTTAGTTAGAAGTAACAACCTTTGCTGTATTGGTGTTCTGGAGACTAGGGCTTCTGAAACTTCTTTGGCGGAGCTCTCTAAAAATCTCATCCAAGGATGGGTTTGGTGTGCTAATTATGAGTTCTCCCAACAAGCGAGGATTTGGGTTGGTTGGGACTCGAGGATAGTGACCTATCAAGTCATTGTCAAATCTGAACAAGCCATGCATGATCAGATTAGTGAGATTGCATCAAATATGTCTTTTGTCCTATCTATTGTATATGCAACACACTCTTTTGTTTCGAGGCGACCTTTATGGACAGATCTTATACAGAGGGGTAGATTGAACATTGATGTGCCTTAGTTGGTTGCTGGGGATTTCAATGCCATTCGATATACATTGGATAGGTTGGGAGGGTCTGAGTCCTGGATCCTAGCTTTTAATGATTTGCATAACTGTTTGTTAGAGGCTGAATTGGATGACTTGAGATATACCCGGTATAGATATACATGGGCTACATCCCAAGGAGAGAACCAGAAGCAGAGGAAAATTGACAGAGTCCTAGTTAACACTTGCTGGAGCACTTCTTTCTCATTTTCAGAGGCCAGTTTCCTTACACCAGGTATCTCTGATCATTCTCCGATGACTGTGCGTATTATGCCTTCAGTCCAGGCTCGGCGACCTTTTAAATTCTTTAACTATTGGATGTCACACCCAGAATTTATGACGATTGTTGCCCAAGTTTGGAATTGCTATATTGATGGTACACCTATGTTTCAACTTTGTTCTAAGCTACGCATGCTCAAGGAAAGGTTGAAACATTTTAATTGGGACACTTTCTCGGATATCTCGAATCGCACAAGACTGGCTAGACAGAGCTTATCAGTGATCCAGGACTCCTTATTGCAAGACCCCACTAATGTTCGGCTAGCAAAGGAGGAGATAGATGCTATAGAGGCCTTCTCTAGTCTTCGCTTGTAAGAGGAGGAATTTTACAGGCAAAAGTCGAGGATATGATGGCTGAAGGAGGGTGATATGAACACAAATTTTTTCCATCAGTCGGTGAAGAATAGACAGCTTCGGAATAGAATCATCTCGGTGGTGGATAATGCAGGTTATATGGCTTCTTCCCTAACAGAAGTCAATAGAGTCTTTGTTTCATACTATGAGGATCTTTTCTCTTCTCTGTCTGGGCGAGTGACTCCTCCGATCTAGGATATTCGGGCGATCCTCAAGCACACACTGGATGAGGACTAGGTACGAGAACTATCTAAGCCTTTTACCGACTTAGAGATTCGTAAGACCTTGTTTTCTTTAACTTCCGGGAAAGCACCGGGCCTAGATGGGTTTACTGCGGAGTTCTTTAAGAGGTCCTAGGAGCTAGTAGGCCCTTCAGTAATTTCAGCGGTCAAGGATTTTCTAGAGTCTGGAAACATGCTTCGGCAACTGAATACTACTATTATAGCATTGATACCTAAAATTCCTAATGCATTGTCAGAAAATGACTACCGTCCCATTGCATGTTGCAACACGGTATATAAATGCATCACTAAGCTAATAGCTAATCGGGTGACTTCAGTCCTTCCTTTGATCATTGGTACATCATAGAATGCCTTTGTTAAAGGGAGACGTATCAGTGATAATATCATGCTAGCACAAGAGCTTTTCTGTAATTTTCATCATGTGCCATATCTACCTAAGTGTGCAATGAAGGTAGATTTCAGGAAGGCGTATGACACTGTCGATTGGGACTTCCAGGAAGCTATGTTATATGCCTTTGGTTTTCTAACTCACATTATTATGTTGATCATGGTCTGCGTGCGCACACCAAAGTTCTCCATATCTATCAATGGGAAATTACATAGCTTCTTTGCTAGTACCAGGGGTTTGAGGCAGGGGGATCCGATCTCGCCGTATCTTTTCACTCTGATCATGGAGGTCTTCTCAGGCATCATCGATAGCCAGACATCTCAGCTGGGTTTCAAGTATTATTGGAGATGCAAATCTACAAAGTTGACCCATTTGTTCTTCGCTGATGATGTTCTATTATTCAGTGAAGCGAACGAGGTTTCTATTACACTTATGAAAACGGCATTATCCAGATTTGCTGAGTGGTCGGGCTTAGAACCAAACTATGATAAGAGCGAGGTATTCCTTTCGGGTGGAGGAGAAAAACTAAGGGCATCCATTGTTGAGTTGCTTGGCTTCAGGATTGGCTCTTTAACTTTTCGCTACTTAGGAGTCCCGGTTGTGTCCAAAAAACTGGGAAAGGCAGATGTGTATTCCTAGTTGACAAAATCACGAAGAGAGCCCAAGGCTGGACACAGCGATTCCTATCCTTTGCCGGACGGTTGTAATTAGTCAGATCAGTTCTTCATGTCATCCAAGTCTACTGGTCGAGTCTATTTATCTTGCCTAGCTCTGTTATAGACAAGATTGAGCGGATATGTCGACAATTTCTATGGAAGGGCCCAGGATTAGGATTAGGATCAGGTGGTGCCAAGGTATCCTGGATAGATGTCTGCCTCCCTAAAGAGGAAGGAGATCTAGGTATTCAGAGACTTAGAGAAAGCAACAAAGCGGCCATGCTGAAACACATTTGAAACTTGTTTACGGATAAGGAATCCTTATGGTGTAAATGGATACATTCTACTTTTCTGCATGGACAGATATTCTGGGTGGCCAAGTGCCCAACTTCTTGTTCATGGGCGTGGAGGAAAATCCTGCAGCTTGGAAAGGAGTACCGACACCTATTCTGATGGCGTGTTGGAGACGGTAAATCTATTTCGCTATGGTTTGATCACTGGCATACCAGGGGCCCCCTGGCCTCGTCTTTTTCCAATAGAGATATCTACAGTTCGGGATTCTCTAGGGATGCCAAGGTTGAGGATTTCATCGCAAACCCGGGTTAGCCTTCTATCCTTCTTCACAAATTGGAGGATTGGGGAGATATCCTTCCCATACTAAGTAGTGAACCAGACTCTTTTCTTTGGATGGGTGACCCTTCTGGTATGTTCACTGTGGCTTAGGCATGGCGAGTTTTACGACCTTCTGGTCAAGTAGTCCCATGGTTTTCTTTCGTCTGGAACAAGATGATTACTCCCCGGCATCGATTCCACCTGTGGATTATGATGAAAAATCGACTACCTACCCAGGTATTTCTACTATCCTATGGTAGAATTGAGTATTCTAACTGTGTATTCTGCAACACTAAACCAGATTCTTTGGATCACCTATATTTTGGATGTTCTGTCAAATCACGACTTGTTTCTTTTTGGGTAGGGAATTGTACTCTATCCTGGAGAAGTTCTTCATGGGCTGAGATGGTTGTATGGGCAACTCATCATATTTCTAGTAATAGATTTTATCAATGCATAGCCAGATTTGCATTGGGAGCATTATGCCATATTATTTGGAAGTCGCGGAATGACGCATTGTTCCGTAATATTACTATTTTCATTCCTGCCATGAAGCTGAAGCTGATTAGAATGGTCAAGGATAAAGCAAGGACATTCCATCACGTATTGGACTCTCTTAGAAATAGGAGGATACAACAGAATTGGGGTATTGATGCCGCTATTTTCTCTTGAATTTTTACCTTTTTCAGTAGGACTTGTCTTTGGCATTTTTTCGGCCTTCGTTGGCCATTGTTTAGGCCTGATACTTAGGCCTATCTTGTGTCGATAGTTACACCTCGGTTCCCTTACACTTACGTTATTAAATGTTAAGTATAAGTTTTGTGAAACCGAGAACTGATGCCTTGTACATATTGCTTGGTTAGAAGATCACTACAAGTACTTACCTTACCAAAAAAAAAAAAACTATGTGCTCAGGATGAAGAGTATTTATTAATAAGCAGAAACTAGCTGGTCCTACATATCCAAACATATAACAAAAAGTCTTTGTCACGTGACTATGTAAAACAATTTCATAAACAAGGAGCTTATGCCTTTAACGGTGTTTATTATATTTTGTCAACTAGCAAAGCTGAGATGGATATGTTCTCCTTATGTTACATATATATATTATATATATATATATATATATATATATTACGTGGCAATGTTCATGGCGTTGTATTGTATGTGACTCGCATTTGACCAAGAAGCAATAATTTTGCCTTGCTCATGCAAAGTAACCGCCTCCTTGTAGAATGGTGACCCGCCCATATTTGGGGTCGAAGTTGTCCCAGGGGGAGAGAGTGAGAGCAATGGTTAGGCAACAGCAGCTTAAGCGCCATAAGATTCATATGAGTATTCATGGTGGGTGGGTTTGTGCGTTAGATCATAAGTGAGAGAGCGATTGGAGGCTTAAGGGGGATAATGCCAATTAATCTCAAACCCATTGTACGAACAACAATTAGTATTGAATTCTTCAAATTTGTCAATAGTCCTAAAAATTTATATGAAATATAATATATCTAGCAAATTGCTACAAAAAATTACTGATGTGATGTTCAATCATTTACAGCATCCTACTAACATGGCTGATGATTTGACATATTTTGCTGATTTTTTTGTTTTTCTGGGTTTTCTTCCTTTTTTTCCTTTTTTTTTATGTACCAGTGTTTATCTTCTTCAATAGAAAGCTCCTATTCATCATTCATGGTGGCAAATTGTTTCGGCCGCAGGGCGTCGGGGAGGGGGGGTTTGCTTGGTTGGGGTAGCTAGGAGCAACAGGCTATGAGCGTGTAGTCAAATCAGCGACATTCTTATTATTTTTGGTATTTCTTATACTCAACTTGCGGCAAAGGGAAAAAACGTGAAAGCTAATTTTATAAATTTAATTGATGTATAATCTATTCTAATTTTATATTTATGTCTATTTATATTCAATCACCTATTTGCACAACACTACACTTTCCCTATCTAAATAGACTAGAGGTTGACCTGGAAAGCTAATTTTCTTGCTTGTTGATATGCATGGGTAGAGTAGCTTGGGATTTTGGAACCATTTGCTTTCTTCTACTTGGCACTAATCTATGCATCCGGATAAATATAGATGTTGGAAGATGTAACCAAAATTGAAAATTAGAAATGCAAATAACTATAAGGAAGAAGAAGAAAAAGGAAATAAAGTAAATGAGTCATGATATTCGCATTTATCATTATCTTGGAAATGAGAGTCATAATTAATTTATGATATGTGCAATCAACTACTTTAAGAATTGCATCATTTGTGCAATCACGTGTTTATCATTAATTCACTCAATTCACTTTTATAGTTTATAGCACCTTAGTATGACAATTTTTTCATTGTTTAAAAAGTAAAAAAATTACATAGAACCATAATTGAAATAAGAAAAATGAGAGAGAGAGAGAGAGAGAGAGAGAGAGAGAGAGAGAGATTCACCTAAGAGGCCATTCTAACTTAAATTCAACGCTTGAAGTTCCTCCAGAGGAATGAATAAAGACGCGTCGATGACCCAGGGCCATGGCGATTCCTCGTCATGCGTTGCGTCCAAATCTAGTTGAGTGACCCTTAAAGTGGTGTTATCGCAGGCCACTCTTTCCCAGCCGCAACAATCCCTGTCGCCCTCTCCCCAGTACGAAAGAGAAGACCCATTTGGGTGGTTGAAGGCGGCCTTAATCTTGAGGAGTGCGTTCCTCTCTTCATCCAAGCACCCCATGCTTCTTCCCCTTCCCATCAATACTAACGACACCCAAGTCCACATGAACAACAGAAGAAACTTCATGTTTATCAATTATGGTGTTTGTGGGTTTTCTGTTTCTTTCTGCTTCACCAAGGTGCAAACTCAGGAGGGTCATCTACTCCATCTATATGTGTAGATAGTCTTTCTCTTTTGAGTGATTATCACGGTTGGGCAGGGAGGGACCAACTCCACAAGATTCACGATTGACATAATTGACTTAACCCATAGCTTCTCCAAAAGAGAGATCGAGACTATAAAATCCTAAAATAAATTACTATTAGCAAATCAACAAAAAAATGCCTGGGAATTACTCCACAAATTAAAAAGAGATAAGTAATTAATGTTCGATATTGTTAGTTTTCAGTGGAAGTGTGGTTTTGCCAAGACATATCAAATAATTTGGCAATTGTTTGGACTCACTGAAGAAAAAAGAAGGCAATTTTGATCAATTTGATAAAGCGATCGAGATAGCACAAGTCAACATTTTAATATATATTATAATTAAATTGAAGTATCAATGAATGCAAAATTGATTAACAGTCTGCAAAGAAAATATAGCCTCAAGTTCAGGCAACATGCAGATACCTTACTACTATTAAACAAAACAAAAAGTTAACAGTCGTGCCAAGACAGAAGTAAAACCATTAGGTTTTTTATGGTGGATTTTACTGTGAGCGGGGCATTCCTCTCTAGTCTCTCTCTCAAACTACCCTCCAATATAGACACCACCCGAGTCCACATGCCGGTGTTCAATACAATGAAGGACACTTCAATACTACGGTGTTTTGTGGGTGATAAGTGCGAGATTATGTGGAGTTATTGTCTAACTATTTTAAAAAATTAAATTATTAAATAAATGTGTTGATTATAATATACCGTAACACTCCCTATCATGCTTAAGCTAGATTTTAGCCTTAACCTAAAGTGTGAAAGTATGTGATTAAGGAAGCAAACAGCGACCTGAAAAATACAAACTTATGACCTCCTACCTCTGACAACATGTAAGATTTTTTGGGGAACATTGTTAACTGTAATAAAATATTAAGATATTAGATGAAAGCCTGATTTATTATCGACATATTCCAACACCCCTCTCACATGTAAGTTTGACTTTGATCTTAGTCTAAAGCATGAAAATATATAATCATGAGGCAACTAGAGGTATGGAAGATTCAAACTCAAGACCTCATAGCTTTGAATACGTGAAAATACTGCCAACTATATTAAAAGCTTGAGCTGATTAATGAATGCATGATTTACTATCTAAATATTTTAACATTTTGCCACACGTGTAGGCTAGATTTGAACTTAGGATCTTAGTTTGCATGAAGATATGATGGTAGGTCTCAACTAGTGTCACCTTTATAATTGTCATGTATCAATGATCTGCAATTAATATTAGAGCAATTTCTCCAATATAATTTTGGGTTCTCGTAATTTAGTAATTCATCAAGTGTTACTACTCATTCATCAGTCACTGAATTGGAAGTTTCTTTTCTTCCAATTCATGTCTAATTTCCCTTTAAGAGTTAAATTGAGTTGAAGGACATATGATGGAAGTTCTTTTTCCTTCAACTTTTTGCAAATCCACTTCTAATGTCCTTCAAGGGCTAAATTTGTCGGTAAATACCAATCGTATTCGATCATCTCAATTAATGACTTTCCAGCGTGAAAGATCTGCAACTCCTGCGTATCTCCATATTAACTTGCTGTCAACCCCTCCTCTCCCCTCAGCTTCCTCTATGGTTTGTAATGATTTATCGAGTAGGGCGTCTCTCCTTCCAAATTCCAAGCACCCCCGTCAGTTTCCACTTACCTTTTTGACAGGGACGTCCACTACAAAAGGTAAAGTGAATAGACCTTGACTGAAAATTTTTTGGTAAAGAAGACCTTTGACTAAATTTACGTTTATTTAATGCAAAAAGCAACATGAGGATGATGGAAAAGAAAGTCGGTCCAGTCACTCAATTTCTCTTTCTATCTCGATCCAATCTTGCATGAGATTTTTCTTCTTTACCCCGACAAAACGTTAGACTAATTACTTCTTTTTCTCATAAACCACTTGGCCAACACTCCAAAAGACGATCAATTCAAGGTGGCTGGACCATTGTTCTTACGCCGACTTGAAAAATGGGTTGGAATTTTTTTAAATGTAAAGTAACTTTTTGGTATTGTTAACAATTTATTGGGAATGATCATGACGTTCAGTAGTCAAATATCTAAAAGAACCTTTTATCATTAGTGAGTCTTACGTTAACGGAAACGCGTGACAATGTTAAAGGACGTGAAATTCTAGACCGTCATGTTATTTTTGCCGTCATGTTCTCTCTAAAGACTTGAACATTTTAAATTGGCATTTCCCAGGATGTTCCAATTGGGTTTCAATCAGTATCACCTCTTTCTCTCAATGGAACATTTGGTGGTCTGCAGAACACTTGCAAACTCTCTCAAGTAACTTCCTTTTAACAATGATTTATAAGTAAAACCAAACTTCCAATTGATCACTACTTTTGTAGTTATATTGGGAGTTTGCCAATGTTGCTCAGGCCATGCCATTTTTAAAATTACTGATTAAAGAAATTGTATAATTCTATTAATTTTTTTCAACCAAATGTAAGGAAACAAAACAGATAAATCGATAAAACAAAATATCCAAACATGTAAATCTTTACGTTAAATTTTAAAAGTTGGATTCAATGCATCGTGTTCTATTTTGTTCACCAAACCTAAACTGTATTGAATGTTTAAATGGCTGCCTTGTGGTGTGGGGAGGCATCAATAATATGAGCAAGTCATTTGGTCATTTGCCGTGCAACGTGCGAAATGCTTTACTTTTTTTTATTGGGATGACCACTGTAGCTTGACCCAGATTTCTCCCAAGTCGTTTGGATCACTTGCGATGAATGTTGGGAACTGCTTTACTTTTTTTTTTTTTATAAGGGTGTCCATTATAGAAAGCAATAAGACCTTGACTAAATTGTAATATGAAACCATTACGAGAATGATGGAAAAGAAAGAGGGCACTATGATTTAATCTTTCCATCTCGATCAAATTTTGGATGACATTTTTTCCTCTTTACCCCGACAATACGCTAGACTAAGTGCTTCTTTTCTCGGTCAAGCACTTCGCCAATACTCCAAAGATTAATTAATGCAAGGGCCCATGTCCTTATGCGGATTTGGAAAAAGGGATTGCAATTTTCTAATGTTTGGAATAATTTTATGTGGTAACGTCAACCCCATATTCAAGATCCAAAGAGAGAGGGACACGGACGCAGAAGTGGAAAAGAAAACCAAGAGAAGAAAAGAAAGGGGACAAAAAGGGAAAAAGGAGAACAAATCTTGATTGTCTAGTGACATATGTGGCGAGGCATCAACTTCTAAGTTTATCTCTTAATAATATGAAAGAATTTCAATTCTGAAATAGTAGTTTTTTGCGACCCACCTGAGATGAATTTCAAGTGAGGAATAGTTGAGGTGCGCGCAAGCATACCCATACACCTCGGTTATCAAAAAAAAAAAAATTCAAGTGGGGTTCAATAGATTGCTAAGCGAACGCATGTAACCCTATTCCGCGATAGCATTAATGCTCTGCTTGAACTTTTCTAAACCTTAGTAATAGTAGCTTGGTTACTCGTTTATTAATGTTCAATGCTCTGCTTGAACTTTCATTAACCTACTTTAGGTCGGTTAGGAGCCAAATAAGGCATGAGAGGCAGCCTTAGTCTACGAAACAGAGAGTTCAGATTTCTTGACCTGGTTATGCTAATTTTGTTGACAAATTCAAATAAAACAAAGGCCAATTATATGCTTCCAATTTCTAATGGAAGCATATAGAAAGATATATGATGTATAAACAATGTTTTATACATATAACCATTGTAAAGTCGTATTAATAGAATTAATGCAGTTGCTAAATCCGGAATATACTTTGCACTATGCTTTCATTGGTTCTCATTGGCCTCCGTTCTCACGTGTTATCTTTGTAACTCCTTTATCATTCGCTTCATTCAATTGAAATTGGTACTCACTTGTTTTCGCTAATGCCATCTTGACTCACCTAGGCTAGTTGCCTAAACAAGCCCAGAATTAAAATTAGAAAAACCCACTCCACCAACCCTTCTAAGTTGTGCCCAAGAAATGTGGAGGTCAGTTTGGTTGGGCCAATTCAGGTTTTCAAGCTATTGATGGCCCTGAATTTTATTAATTTTTTATTTTCATCTCCTTCATCCCTAGTTTTGGAGAGGTGAATTAAAAAAAATTATAAATAAGTGGATAATTGCACTAGAAGTCTTAAAATTTGTCATGAAAATGTGAGTAAGTCCTAAAATCTATAAAAATGTCATTAAGTTTCAAAACTTATTAAGTTGGTTCAATCAAATTCCTCTATTAACTTTGTCCAACTTGATTGACAAAAAAAATATTTCTAATGTGAATTTTTCAATTAGCTTTTATCCTATGTGGCTTTTTTATGCGAGGAGGGGTACAAGTTCTTGTTGACAAGTTTTATGATTTGATTGTACTTTTTTCTGCTCTTTAGAAATCAATTGTATTTTCGTAATAAGTTTTACAACCTCAAGGGTAGTTATTCCCAAAAACAAAGTCAATCATGATTGAAAGGGCCTTGTCCAATTAACGCAGTCTAGACTTGATCCACAAGAGAAGGCCAGGCCATACCATGCCCATGAGAGGAAGCACCAGCCCAGAGATCAAACCCCTTAAACCCACATTCTCATTAAGCCGGTCTGATTCTCACCCGGGTCATCATCTTCTCATCCCATTGTGATTCCTCCCCATCGCCCTCAGGCCACCGGTGGCCGCAGAAATCACAGAGAGAACATCCACAAAGATAGAGCACATGCACTCGGGGGAGCTGGGGGTAGCGGCTCACTTACAACCACCTGTAGCCGCTCGATCTCCACTAGTTTTGTCGCTGTAAAGAGGCTTTGTTCGCCCCAATTTCAAAGCCACCGCTGCCGAAGTACACAATTGTAGGTCTATTCCTCCCTTTGACGGTTCTAGATCCCGATGTCACCGTCCTTTACGATCTCTCTTCTTCAATCGATCATCAATCTCGACCGGTGACGAATTTGGCAACGTGTCACTCTTCTATGCTCTGTTTTGACTTCAGCAGACCATGTTTCCGTGCATGTGTCCTCCAATTTGTTGATTTGTCTTTGATCATGTTTAAATTAACACCTCTCTTTAAAAACCTCACCGATTTGTCGAATATTCCGTCTAGGGCACGTCGAATATCATGTTCATCAGGCGTTCGATGTTTTGCTCAAGTGAATTCAGTTTTGATTTTCTTCGGTCATTTGTCAATCTGGGAGTATTCTAGTGCTATTTGCATGGTTATCATTTGACGTGTCAATCCTAAGATACGATCGCTGAAACGTTACTCGCCGATCAAGAACCATCATGCATGAGGCCAGTACAATCTCGGTCATTCTCTATGTCGCGACCTCTCTAAAGGTGCACCACCTAGGGTTAGGCTAATGGATTGCTAAGTTTAACTTAACTCGAGGTCTCCCAAGCTCATACCAATTCGTGACTTAGGTTTAAGTTCTTAACATGCCAAATTGATTTCAAATGGAGTCACCACTAATCTATTTACGGTGGGTCGATTAGAAACCCATGTAAAATATTGGGAGTCGTATTTTACCCTTACGAACCAGAGATCATGAATTCGGGGACTTGAAAACTATTTTCTTCCATTTCAAAATAATTTGCAAGCATCTTGAATTGATTTTAAGTTCATTCCCTAACATACAAGGTGATCATGTGAATGCGCAGACATTAATGGAAATGCTAAATGAAATAAAAAAAAATAAAAAATGACCTAATAAAGCAAATCAACAAAAATGACTATTCCTTTTGGGATTTTCATTTTTTTTCATGTGTATGCAATGCATGTTATGATAAATTAATTCTATATGCGACTATCTTAATGCAAATCTAAATTAATTAATTAAACTAATTATCTATAGTTAAATAACATTTAATTTAAGCTAGGAATTACATTAATCCCTAATTAAAACTAAAATCTAATCTTAACTATAGATAATATCTTAGAATATGAAAACTAAACTAATATGCAAATGCATGAAAGTCTAATTCTAATGACATGACCTAACATGAAACTAACTTGAATTAAATGACAAGCTATTTAACTAAATGAATTAAATGACATGCAAAAAGGTATTTTTTGGCATTTTCTTATTTATTTAATGAAATTCGAAATTAAATAAATGCACAAATTAAACATGCTGCTAACCTATTATGGAAACATTTAAAAATAAAATTAAATGAACTTGTCCTAACATGAACCTAAATCTAATATGACATGCATCAAGTGGCTTTAATTCTAAATGCTAATTTGACCTAATAACATGGCTAAAAATGCAATTCCTAATTAACATGCATGAATAATATGCAATCTTCCTAATTGACATGAGATTCAATGTGCCTAGACTAAATGTTATGAAACATGTAATAATGCAAACTATATGACATACGTGTCACATGGTGACGTGACAAGGCCTAGACCACAAACATACATATGACATGTCCTAGACTATATGCAATGCATGTTTTTTATATTTTAATATTTTTATAAAATTCAAAATCAGTTAATATATGAAACTATTTATCTATATTTAAAGATTACATAATTTAAATTAGAAATTAACTTGTCTTAATCCCTAATTTAAACTAAGATATTGTTCTTACCATAGACAAGATTCTAGCATATAAATTCTAACTAAATTAATTTATTCCAACTTAAAACTAAGAAGAGAAATCTTTTTGGTATTTTTGAGTTAAAAAAGAATATAAGTAAAACCTATCTACCTATAAAATCTCACATGAATATTATCCATTGTGCAAGATGTAAAAATTTTGTAGCACCAAATCCATTTGAAAACAAATAAAATCAACGAATCGTATCTCGAGCATGAGATTGGATTGATCAATTTCTTTTTCCGTGCGATCATGAGTCATATCTCGAGCATGAGATCGGACTATCGATCGAGGCACATTATGGATTGAAATCTAATTATGAGTATATATGACAATATTGAGAATATGCATCAATACTAAAAAAACAAACACAATTAGGTAATGAAATTCATCAATTTGAACTTGAAATGTTAGGATCATTACGAATGAACCTTCAAATTCCGACCCTTGACCGTGTGGATTCGTGACATTGAATGGACTTCCCGCGAGACTTGCAGCAGTGCACGTGGCTAAATCTCCACACGGGGCTGTTGATTTGGGCTCAAGAACCACAGACGCTTCAATGCAGCAATGGGACTTCCTTGGTGGACTGGTTGAGCAACGACCCAAGTGCTGAAGACCAAAGAGCAATGGAACTTCACCACGCGTTGTTTATTGAGCAACGACTGAAGCACATAAAATCTCTATGCTTACTGTGACGGTCGTCTTAAAAAAAAAAAACTGCAAGTTCAGCGAAGCACCGTGGCAGAAGGAATTTGATCGACAGGGCAATCCATCGGAAAAATCAAGTGAAAAAGAGATCGCACCCTTTTGCTGGATGTCTTCCCCTTTCCCTCAATTCTTCTGAATTTTTTACTTTCCCTTCTTTGACTTCCTTTCCTCTTTGACTTTCTTCTTTGGCTCTGTGTGTGTGTGTCTCCAGAAGAACTCCTTCGTATTTTTTTCCTCCGATTCTCACGCACGACTTGTCGATCGTCGCTCACTCTCTTTTCTGTTCCGATTTTTTTCTCCCCTTCTTTCCTCTGTCTAATTTCCTCTGCTCTTCAATTTTTCTACCGAAGAGCTTCAAATCCTAAAATTTAGGTGTCAATAGCTGCCCCTCTTTGAACGTGAGATCGCAAAGGTTGCATTCAAAGACAAAATGATACCTAAATTTTGACTATGCATGATATTTTTGTTGATATCACTCTCATTTTCAAAAGTGATTATGCCATGATGAATGGAGATGAAGAGAAAGAGAAACAAACCTGAAATTACTTACCTGGTTGGAATGGCAGATCAAGGTATGTATGAGCTTTGAAACTGTCCTCTTAAGCCCGAGCACTTGCTTCGGTCACAAAAGAAAGATAGTGAACGAACTTGACTCATTTGCTTGAGGCCCGAATTGTAAAAGATACCTGGATTGCTTGAGGCCCGAAACCTTAATTCGGTCACCATAGAGGCAAAACAATGAAATAAACCTGGATTGCTTGAGGCCCGAAACCTTAATTCGGTCACCACAGAGGCAAAACATTGAAAGACCTGTACATTGCCACAAGCTCTCGAGATTTTGACTCAGTATTGGAAACTAGCTCACAAGGGTCATGTCCCGAAGCTCAAATGATAAGGTTATGTATATTCATTGCTTGACTCGTATCGGGTTACTTTACTGGGCAATTCATATTTCGTCATTCTTTATCACGTTTGACTAATGGGAGGATTTTAAGTTCAGCTCGCGGGAGTGTCTATCGTAGGCTCAAGAATAAGCCCTTGCATGTTCTTTGTCCGACTCGTATTGGGTTTATTTTTTCGCATTTTGCTTCCGTCACCTATAATTTTGTGCTTTATATCATTTGATGTCCGGTTTTTATTCTGTTTATTTGATGTGATTTTTGAAAAATGCTTTCGCCAGTAACTATCATTAGACATTTAATAAAAAATACTTTGCACCGTAAAAAGAACAAGACTGTATGTATCATGTTTTTGTGATAAAATGAGGTAATGTATCGAAAGAGCGCTAATTAGATGTTAATATACCAAGGTTTCGAACTTAAAGAGAGCCTGCGAGGGAAGGTCGCTACAGTACTTCTTCAAGTAAATCACAAGGTAAGGGTAGTGGTCTTGCAATGGGAATTCCACTGTCGTCCTAGGTACGAACCCTTGCCTTATCGTCAAAATCCCACTGACCAATCCTTTATGTCGGTAGGACTCTTGAAATGGTGACACCCAGTTGGTTTGATATTGCTAGTTGCAGCCATCAGATAATTCACCTTTGGTGCAGCATTGCAAAAACTCGTGAATGTCGAATTCCTTTTCGTAGTGAATAATCTATTTCCCCTCAATTTTTAGCAAGACAATGAATATAGTACGAACATTTTATGAAAAATTCTTCTAATTATCAATTTAGCAGGACAAGGAATATAAGACGAACATTTTAGCAGTTGAGCATTTAAAATGCAAAATCAAGACTCAAATGCTTACAATCCTATTAAACAAAGCTTTTCCACTGTTTCATCATATTTTTCCATCGTGGAAAGCACAGAAGAACAATAGTGAGACACGACTTATGGCCTATTGCTCCGATATCTCCCCTGTGAAGCCATTATTTGACAAATTTAAGGTCGTCAACAATTTAATGTCACCTATAGATGGAGGGATTCTACCTCCGATCGAGTTCCTTGAAACGTTCAAGCACAACAAATTCAGATGGAAATACTCCTTTAATCCTATAGGCAGATGCATCGAATCAACATATGGCCAAGATTCGACTTGGATGGCAAATGGAAAGCACCGACATGATGTTGCCAGCGAGTTCTAAGTTGACGAGATTCGCATTTTTTTTTTTTTGAAATAGCCAATATCAACACCACTGAACGCTACATCCTCAGGACTAGCGAATAACACTCCATGTCTTTATGTTGAACCGTTGCATTGCGTTGTTGACCGATCCAGTATCCATAATATATGTAGCTCAGCATTATGTGCACTGGTTTTTTCTTTTTTATTTTCAGATGGCTATCAATTTACCTCGATCTAGATTTCTTTTGGACAAAACGAGCGATTGGGTTGATCCTTGACAAATATTCTATGTTGGTTTAGCTCGAAACAGCATGAAGGTGATGGGAAAAGAAACGCCGGCACAATCATTGATCCCGATACATATGCAAAAGACGATAACTCTTGAGTGTCTGCTAATAAAGTCGAACTTGTCCTCCAAGCAATTTAGCAATAGGTATTGGATAAGCTTAGTTCTCTTTCTATGAATCTTCACTAAGCAGTGATCACAAAAGTTGGCTCGGCTGTAGAGAAGTAGTCCTGCAATGCATGCTTTTATCGTCAAATTGGACCAGTCTCCCCATGCCCAACTTTTACGTTAGTAGGATATTGCCTTAATACGCTAAAACCCAATCATTCTGATGCAGTTGGACGCAATCATTAGATATTTCACTTCTTTGTTAACATGTATTTAAACAGAGGTTACGAACTAAACTATTTTCTCTTAATTCACAACCAAATCAAAATCTTCGTAGATTTAAATTAGCAGGACATGGAATACAGTAGGAACACTTTAGGAGTCAAGGAATTAAAATCCATAGTAAAGACTTAAATG
This sequence comes from Melaleuca alternifolia, assembly GCA_019926035.1. NCBI lineage: Eukaryota > Viridiplantae > Streptophyta > Magnoliopsida > Myrtales > Myrtaceae > Melaleuca > Melaleuca alternifolia. The sequence continues at coordinate 304,578 of JAGKPW010000431.1, read as the reverse complement.
CTTACACTCCTATTAAACAAAGGTTGACCAATGTCTCATTACTTCTTTTTCCATCACAACATACTTAGAAGAATAACCTCTGACGAGGGAATGATGGGATAAGCTTACGAAAAAGATCAAACAACAACCATTGATAATACGGACTTAGGTAGAGAAAAAGAATCACCCCAAGGAATGCCACGAAATATGATCCTGCAAAGCTCCATAGAAAGGCTTCTCTCCACGCATCATCCACCTTGGTATGATTAATAGACGGTGGTGTCCCCTGTTTTGGATTTGAGTCAACACAACTTGTCAATGGTGTTCCACAAAGAAGAGGGTTACCTTCATAACTTCCTTCATCAAAAGTTCCAAATTGATTTTTCCGGTCTGGTGTCCTGCCTGACAAGTTGTTATGAGCTACTCTAAAATTTGACAGGGCACAGAGCTCTGTTAGTTGCGGAGGGATGGGACCGGTTAAGCTATTATAAGATAGGTCTAAGCTTTCTACATGCTTCAGATTGGAAAACGTTTCCAGGATTTGTCCTGTCAAATGATTGTGTGACAGGTTCAATGCTCGAAGTCCTCTCAAGTGGCTGACCTCTGGAGGAATAAAGCCCGTCAAATTGTTCTATGAGAGATCCATTCCTGACATGAGTCCTAAAATATTGCCCTTGTACGATTCCAATCTACTCTTTGTCATGAACTTCACTTCTTCTAATTCAATCCTAGCAGGAAATTCGAGATAGCTGGATCGACTAAACAGAAATATGAAGGTAGCAAATAAATGTGTAGATGCCCCATCACTTTCAAATGTCAAATCTTTCAAACAAGGAGGAATTTTTCCAGAAAGACAATTATTTGAAAGATCTAGTATGGTCATGTTTTTCAATAGACATAGATCCTGAGGGATTGAACCTTCGAAATTGTTTCCTTGCAGTAGAAGAACCTTCAAGTTCCTAAGTGAAGCAATCCAGCTGGGAACTTCACCAGACAATGCATTATGTCTCAGATCCAAAGTGATCATCGATGAAGCTCCAGAAAGAAACTCGGGAAAATGCCCACTAAGCTTGTCATGTGATAAATAAAAGAACTTCATAACTGTAACATTGACACAAGGTAATATATTTGGCCCAAGGTTGATATTTGAAAGGTCTAACATCATGAGATTATGTAAGCTACATAAGCTCAACGGTAAAGGACCTCCAAATAAATTGCTTGACAACATAAGCCCACTGAGGGATTGGAATTCTCCAATCCAATTGGGAAGAGTTCCAAATAGGTAATTATTACTTACATCCAAAATATGCAAGTATGAGCTATTTAATATGCCAAGCGATATTTCCCCAGTAAAACGATTGCTATCTAGATACAAATATGACAAATTCGACAAGTTAGAATTCCTCGGCAGCATTTCACCTTGCAAGTTGTTTCCTGACAATATCAATGTAGAAAGTACAGAACAATTTTTAGCCAATGACTCTGGTATGTCTCCCGTTAAGTCATTATCTAACAAGTCCAATGTCCATAGGCCTTTCATATTGCCCATTGAGGAAGGGATTCTACCTTCCAATAAGTTGTTCGACAAATTCAAATATTCCAAATTCGGAAGGCCATTACCAATCCAAGATGAAAGCTCTCCATCGATAGCATTAGCGGACACATCGAAGTATTGCATGCCCCCAAGACTCACATTAGCAGGCCAATGCAAAGCACCTGATATATTGTTGCCACGAAGTTCTAGATATTCTAGATTTGCATTGTTCACCAATAGCCAATTTGGAAAATCTCCTGTCATTCCACTATGGCTGAGATCAACCTTATACAAGTCACATTGTTCTTTCAAAAAGCTGGGAATCATGCCATCCGCATCTTTGTTGAGAAAGCAGTTAGATAAAACCAAATACTTCAATTGAAATGAAGGAAACCAAGTGGGTTCTTCCGTATTTACTTCCTGACAATTACGGTTATCGAAGAGGAGGAATGTCTCATGTTTAGAATTATTGGCCAAGGAAGCAAGCGAAAGTGAGCCTTCAAAAGCATTTCTAGAAAAGTCAATAAATTCAAGTGACTTGAGATTGGAGAGGAGAGATGAAGGGATGGCCCTGCTTAAGTTTTAATGGGAAACATCAAGCCGTTGGAGTGAGGTCAGATTGGAAAAGCATGAAGGAATAGGGCCCCACAATTCATTAAAACTAATATCCAACATTTCAAGCTTCTTCACTCCGCACAAACCTATTGACGTGGACGCGGCAACTATGAATATATCGTCATTAAATTGTACTTTGTATGATATATAAAAAAAACACTCATGTTCATGGTTTTTTTGTTGAGAATGGAGGATAAAAAGAATGTGGAATCTAATTTCTGTAAATAGAAACGGAAAAATTGGTAAGATGGAGCTTCAGAGTGGAGCCGCATCACCACAACGCTTCATTTCCACTATTCTTTGCATAACATTAATTACTTCTGAGTTTGGAAAATTGGATTGGAAATGAAGTCTAAAGTTGATATTATCCCAATATAATTCCGTAATTATGAACGACAATGCAAAGTGATCCAGTGTGAAGTGCGGTGCGAGATCATGTGCTCTTTTGGCTGACATGCCCCCCCAAATCATCTAGATGGTATTTAAGGGAATGGACACCAATACTTAAAATGCGACAACATCATAAAGGTGAAATTTTTTGTTTTTTGTTTTTATACCGGTGCTCATAGTTAATATGTATCTATGTGCTTATTAGAATGCGATGCCTAGACATATTGTTTGTTGACATGCCTGAATATCTTTATTTTGTCCATTTATTCAACCATATTATATTCAAATATGAGACATATTATATACAAAAACGACAAGATATTAGCATTAGGCCAATCAATAAAGCTAGTTAGGACTATGAAAGAAAGGGATTTTTTCTGTCAACGTACTCTGCCTGTTGATAGCATAGTCATTATTGATGAATTGCAGCATTTCCCCTTTGTCGTTAGTAACTTAGTATCAAGCGTTCCTTGAGAATCAAATTAGTAGATTGTGTAAACTTCACTCACTTATTGTTCTTACCTTTATACATGAAATTTAATCAAGAAGTATTACCATAAACAACAAATAATGCGCGTCGTTTTTTAAATTTTTCGCTTAGTGAAATAAATTGTCTTTTACTATACTGTCAAAATCGAAAGTATAAGTTAATTTTAAATTTATACAAGAAACTACGTCTCCACAGTTGTCAACTTAATTCTAATTAATACAATAAATCACGTCTCCACAGTTCAGCATGTTGCCAGTTTTTTTTTAAGTTTGAAAAAAGAATGGTCAAAGTGAAAGATCTTCAAGTTAGGAACAGCAAAAAGAACAAAGTAAAAATCAATCTAAACGTGCATGTCTATCAAGGTTGCTTTGTTTGAGCTTTAGCGTCATTCAAACTCTTAGGCTTCATGGCTTCGTTGAATTTATTTACACTCGCAATCCTCGAAGTTTGACACCATTGCGCTTAGATATATAAACTTTAAATATTATCTGATTTTGATTCGTGATTAACTTTTGCCTTTACTTTGGTTAAGATTCCTGAACAGTATTTGAACTCCTTTAGTATATTATTTTTTTCAGACTGTCTGCATTTTTTTTAGCAATAAGGCTCCTTGCATCTGTTATGTTATTGCACCATTCTTCAGATTGACCAGAAAAAAAGATTACACAAAAGTATCAAGGTATGGTCTTCTATGTTGCTTGTACCTTCAAGATGATTGGAGGACCAATTTTTGTCCTCCACTGAAGTTTGCTTGTACAATGAGGGGACCCTTTGTAGGTAATTGTCAGATAGATATAGCCCCTTCAATTTCTTCAAATGCAGAGTTCCGTTTATCCCTGGTTATAAAAAGATCCATACATGCATTATAGTTAATTAATTATCTATAGATATCAGATATCTAAGTATCTTTAATATAACAAAACTATGTGCTCAGGATGAAGAGAATTGATTTATAGGCAGAAACTAGCTGGTCCAACATATCTAAACATAAAAAAAAGTCTTTGTCACTTGATTATGTAAAAACCAATTTCATAAACAAGTAGCTTATGCCTTTAATGGTGTTTATTATATTTCGTTAACTAGCAAAGCTGAGATGGATATGTGCTCCTCACGTTACATTTTTTTCTTACGTGGCATTGTTCATGGCATTGTATTGTATGTAACTCACATTTGACCAAGAAGCATTAATTTTGCCTTGCTCATGCAAAGTAACCGCCTCCTTGTAGAATGGCGACCCAGCCCATATTTGGGGTCAAAGCCACCTCCATGGCCCAATTGCCCCAGGGGAAGAGAGTGAGAGATAGTCAGGCAATAGCAGCTTAAGCGCCACAAGATTCATATGAGTGTCCTTGGTGGGTGGGTTTGTGCGTGAGAGCATAAGTGAGAGAGCGATTGGAGGCTTAAGGGGGATAATGCCAAATTAATATCAAACACATCGTACGAATACCAATTAGTTTTGAATTCTTCAAATTTGTCAATAGTCCTAAACATTTGTATGAAATATAATATATCTAGCAAATTGCTACCAAAAATAAAAAATTTACTTAGAAACATAATTGAAATAAGAAAAATGAGAGAGAGAGAGAGAGAGAGAGAGAGAGAGAGAGAGAGAGAGAGATTCACCTGAGAAATAATTACCGCGTAAATCCAGGAATTGAAGTTCCTCCAGAGGAAGGAATAAAGATGCGTCAATAATCCGAGTCGCGCATGTAGTTCAAATATAGTCCAGTGACGCGTAAAGTGGCGTTATCGCACTCCACAAAATTCCAGCCGCAACAGTCTCCGTCGCTGTCTCCCTAGTACGGAAGAGACGACCCATTCGGGTGGTTGAAGGCGGCCTTAATCTTGAGGAGTGCCTTCCTCTGTTCATCTAAGCACCCCATGCTTCTTCCCCTTCCCATCAATACCAACACCACCACCCAAGTCCACATGCACAACAAAAGAAACTTCATGTTTATCAATTATGGTGTTTTGTGGGTTTTCTGTTTCTTCTGCTTCACCAAGTGCAAATTCAGGAGGGTCATCTACTTCATTTATATGTGTAGTGAGTCTCTCTCTTTTGAGTAATTATCACGGTTGGGCGACTTAGGAGGGACCAATTCCACAGGATTCGCGATTAACATAATTGACTTGACCCACGGCTTCTCCAAAAGAGAAAGATCAAGATTATAAAATCCTAAAATAAATTACTATTAGCTAATCAATAACAAAAATGCCCGGGAATTACTCCACAAATTAAAAAGAGATAAGTAATTAATGTTCGATATTGTTAGTTTTCAGTGGAAGTGTGGTTTTGCCAAGACATATCAAATAATTTGGCAATTGTTTGGACTCACTGAAGAAAAAAGAAGGCAATTTTGATCAATTTGATAAAGCGATCGAGACAGCACAAGTCAACATTTTAATATATCTTATAATTAATTTGAAGTATCAATGAATGCAAAATTGATTAACAGTCTGCAAAAAAAATATAGCCTCAAGTTTAGGCAACATGCAGATACCTTACTAGTATTAAACAAAACAAAAAATTAACAGTCGTGCCAAGACAGAAGCAAAACCCATGGGTTTTTTAAGGTGAATTTAACTGTGAGCGGGACATTCCTCTCTAGTCTCTCTTTCAAACTATCCTCCAATATGGACACCACCCGAGTCCACATGCACATGTTCATTACAATGAAGGACACTTCAATTCCTATGGTGTTTTGTGGGTGATAAGTGCGAGATTATATGGGATCATTGTCTAACGTAATTGTTTTAAAAACTTAAATTATTAAATAGATGTGTTGATTATAATCTAAATACCTTAACACTCTTTATCATGCTCAAGCTAGATTTTAGCCTTAATCGTGAAAATATATGATTAAGGAAGCAAATAGGGGCCTGAAAAATACAAACTTATGACCTCCTATCTCTGACATCATGTAAGATTTTTTGGGGAACACTGTTAACTGTTATAAAATATTAAGATATTAGATGAAAGCCTGATTTATTATCGACATATTCTAACACCCCTCTCACATGTAAATTTGACTTTGACCTTAGTATAAAACATGAAAATATATAATCGATGAGGCAACTAGGGGTATGGAAGATTGAAACTCAAGATCTCATAGCTTTGAATCGTATTAGATTTTGTGAAAATACTACCAACTATATTAAAAACTTGAGTTGATTAATGAATGCGTGATTTAGTATCTAAATACCTTAACACTTTGCCATGCGTGTAGGCGAGATTTGAACTTAGGATCTTAGTTTGCATGAGGATATTATGGTAGGTCTCAACTAGTGTGACCTCTATAATTGTCATGTATCAATGATCTGCAATTAATATTAGAGTAATTTCTCCAATATAATGTCGGGTTCTCGTAATTTAGTAACTCATCAAGTGTTACTACTCATTCAATAGTCACCGAATTGGAAGTTTCTTTCCTTCTAATTCATGTCTAATTTCCCTTTAAGAGTTAAATTGAGTTGAAGGAGGACATATGATGGAAGTTCTTTTTCCTTCCACTTTTTGCAAATCCACTTCTAATGTCCTTCAAGGGATAAATTTGTCGGAAAATACCAATCGTATTCGATCATCTCAATTAATGACTTTCCAGCGTGAAAGATCTACAACTCCTGCGTATCTCCATATTAACTTGCTATCGACCCCTACTCTCCCCTCAGCTTCCTCTATGGTCTGTAATGATTTATCGAGTAGGGCGTCTCTCCTTCCAAGTTCCAAGCACCCCCCATCAGTTTCCACTTAGCTTTTTGACAGGGACGTCCATTACAAAAGGTAAAGCGAAAAGACCTTGACTAAATTTATGTTTATTTAATGCAAAAGCAACATGAGGATGATGGAAAATAAAGTCGGTCCAGTCACTCAATTTCTCTTTCTATCTCGATCCAATCTTGCCTGAGATTTTGCTTCTTTACCCCAACAAAACGCTAGATTAATTACTTCTTTTTTCTCATAAACCACTTGGCCAACACTCCAAAAGATGGTCAATGCAAGGTGGCTGGACCCTTGTTCTTACGGGGATTTGAAAAATGGATTGGAATTTTTTTTTTAATGTAAAGTAAGTTTATTGGTATTGTTAACAATTTATTGGGAACGATAATGACGTTCAGTAGTCAAATATCTAAAAGAACCTTTAATCATTAGTGAGTATTACATTAACGGAAACGCATGAGAATGTAAAAGGACGTGAAATTCTAGGCCGTCATGTTATTTTTGCCTAGGATGATTAATTTCCTCGAGAGCTACATAATTTGATGACGTTCTCTCTAAAGACTTGAACATTTTAAATTGGCATTTCCCAGGGTGTTCCAATTGGATTTCAATTAGTATCACCTCTTTGTCTCAATAAAACAATTGGTGGTCTGTAGAACACTTGCAAATTCTCTCAAGTAACTTCCATTTCACAATGACTTATAAGTAAAATCAAACTTCCAGTTGATCACTACTTATGTAGTTATATTGGGAGTTTGCCAATGTTGCTCAGGCCATGTTGTTTTTAAAATTACTGATTAAAGAAATTGTATAATTCTATTAATTTTTTTCAACCAAATGTAAGGTAACAAAACAGATAAATTGATAAAACAAAATATCCAAACATGTAAATCTTTATGTTAAATTTTAAAAGCTGGATTTAATGTATCGTGTTCTATTTTGTTCACCAAACCTAAACTGTGTTGAATGTTTAAATGGCTGCCTTATCGTGTGGGGAGTCATCAATAATATGAGCAAGTCATTTGGTCATTTGCCATGCAACCTGCGAAATGCTTTACTTTCCGGGAGAAGATCACAAGAAGTGCCAAAAGTTGTGTACGGCGCACACTTTGGTGCCAAAAGTTCCAAATCGTTCATTTCAGTGCCAATTTCGGAAAAACCAGAACTTTTAAGTCCCAACTCCGGTATAATTGCCGGAAATCTGATGTGGCCTATTTTTTTTATTAATTTTCAAGTCCAATGTGGCTCGCCGGAGGCACAGTCAGCATATACACATCAAAACGACGTAGTATAGTCGACTTTCCTAAAAATAATAACCCTAAATAAAAAACAAAAAAAGATAAGAAAATAGAAAAAAAATAGAAGGGGGAGGGTCGGGAGGTCGCCGACCCCTAGCAGAGGGTGGTGAAGCCCTCGCTGGCGGCCGGCCAGGGCTCACCGCCCTCTGGCCAGCCAGGGCGAGGCCAGCAGTGGCCTCCCCCGCGTCGGCCTCGCCGGCAAGGGCGAGCCTGGGCGAGGCCGTCGGCCTCGCGCAAAGCCAATGCGGGTAAGGCAAGGCCAGCCCCGCCCAGATCTGGGCAAGGCAGCCTCGCCCAGGCTCGCCCTGCCCGGCCAGAGGGCGACGAGCCCTAGTTGGCCGCCGGCAAGGGCTTCGCCGCCCTCTGGCAGTGGCCGGCGACCTCGTCGGCCCTCCCCCCTCTATTTGTTTTTCTATTTTCTTATCTTTTTTGATTTTTTTTATTTATGGTTATTATTTTTTGGATAGTCAACTATACTAAGTCGTTTTGATGTGTATATGCTGACTGTGCCTCCAGCAAGGCACATTGGACTTGAAAATTAATAAAAAAAATAGGCCACGTTAGATTTCCGGCAATTAAATCAGAGTTGGCACTTAAAAGTTCTGGTTTTTCCAAAATTGACACTGAAATGAACGATTTGAAACTTTTGGCACCAAAGTGTGCGCCGTACACAACTTTTGGCACTTCCGGTGATCTTCTCCCCTTTTTTATTGGGATGTCCACTGTAGCTTGACCTAGATTTCTCCCAAGTCGTTTAAATCACTAGCGATGAATGTTGGGATCTGCTTTGCTTTTTTTATTTATTTATAGAAATGTCCATTATAGAAAGCAATAAGACCTTGACTAAATTGTAATATGAAACCAATAAGAGGACGATGGAAAAGAAAGCCGGCACTATGATTCAATTTCTCTTTCCATCTCAATCGAATCTTGGATGACATTTTTTCCTCTTTACCCCAACAATACGCTAGACTAAGTGCTTCTTTTCTCGGTCAAGCACTTGGCCAATACTCCGAAGATTGATTAATGCAAGGGCCCATCTCCTTACGCAGATTTGGAAAAAGGGATTGCAATTTTCTAAAGTTTGGAATAATTTTATGTGGTAATGTTAACCCCATATTCCAGATCCAAGGAGAGAGGGACACGGAGGCAGTAGTGGAAAGGGAAAAAGAAAACCAAGAGAAGAAAAGAAAGTGGAAAAAAAAGGGAAAAAGGAGAACAAATCTTGATTGTCTAGTGACATATGTGGCGAGGCATCAACTTGATAAATGAGAAAATTTAAGTAATATGAGAGAATCTCAATTCTCAAACAGTGGTTTTGCGACTCACCCGAGATGAACTTTAAGTGGGGTTCAATAGATTGCTAAACGAACACATGTAACCCTCTTCCATGGTAGCATTAATGCTTTGCTTGAATTTTTCCAAACCTTAGTAATAGTAACTTGGTTTCTCATTTATTATCAATAAAAGAAATTAGAATCATTTCACTAACCTACTCTAGGTCGGTTAGGAGCCAAATAAGGCATGAGAGGCAGCCTTAAGTCTACGAAACAGAGAGGGCTTCATGGCTTGGTTATGCTTATTTTGCCTAATGCTAGTTAGCTGTACCTTTTATTTTTTTAGGGAAAAAAAGATGTTTTATGTAATCTTCTTCTACATTAATTTGATAGAGGAGTTCAATTACTTATAACATTAAAGTTGCAAAAAACTATCTTAAAATTGATTCATGATGAGACATATAAAGATGGCGTTGCTAAATTGTTGTAAGTGTACAACCATACCTAAAAGGAAGGTTCGAGCTATCCAATCATATATATAAATGTATATCTAAATTGTGCCTAAGAAAAGTGGAGCTCAGTTCTATTGGGCCGATTTGGGTTTTCAAGTTTTTGATGGCCCCTAAATTTTATTTATTTTTTATTTTTACCTATTTCATCCCTAGTTCTAGAGAGGTGGATTTAAATGAAAACTAAAAAAAATGGATAAGCACACTAGAACTCTTAAAAATTTTCATGAAAATGTGATTAAGTCCTAAAATCTATAAAAATCTAAATAATTCCTAAAACTTATTAAGTTGGTTCAATCAAATCTTCTATTAACTTTGTCCAACTTGACTAAAAGGAAAAAAAGTACTAATGTGACTTATTTTATTTTTGTACTATGTGGCTTTTAGTATTATTTTATTTAGATGAAAAAACTAAATTGAAAAGGAGGGGGGGAGAGAGAGCTGTACCTTTTGTTAGTCTTCATAATCAATTGCACTTCTGTGATGCATTATAGAACCTTAAGTGTATTTATTCCCAAAATAAATAATAAAAAAACTTAAAGTCAATCATAATTGAAAAGGGCCTTGTCCAACTCACGCAGCCCAAACCTGAACCACAAGAGCAGGCCGAGCCATACCATGCCCATGAGAGAGCACCAGCCCAGAGATCAAACCACGGGCTCATTAAGCCGGTCCAATTCTCTCCCCGTTCAGCAGCTTCTCTTCCCATGGTGATTCCCTCCCCATCGCCCTCTGGCCACCGGTGGCCGCAGAAATCACAGAGAGAACATTTACAAAGAATAGAGCACACGTACTCGGGGGAGCTCGGGGTAAAGGCTCACTTACAACCTCCGGTAGCCGCTTGATCGCCACCAGTTCCGCCGCCGTAAAGAGGTTATGTTCGCCCCTATTTAAGAGCCATCGCTGCCAAAGTACACAATCTAGGTCTATTCCTCCCTTTGACGGTTCTAGATCCCGGCGTCACCGTCCATTGCGATCTCTCTTTTTCAATCGATCATCAGTCTCGACCGATAATGGCTCTGGCAACGTATCCCTCTTCTATGCTCTGTTTTGGCTTCAGCCGAGCATTTTTCAATGCTTGTGTTCTCCAATTTGTCGATTTGTCTTTGATCGTGTTTAAATGAACACCTCTCTTTACAAACCTCACCGATTTGTGGAATATTCAGTCCAGGGCACGTCGATTTCATGTTCATCAGGCGTTCGATGTTTTGCTCAAGTGAGTTCAATATTGACTTGCTTCTATCATTTGTCAATCTGGAGGTAATCTAGTGCGATTTGCATGGTTATTATTTGACGGACGACCCTGAGATATGATCAATGAAATGTTACTCGTCGGTCATTCTTTGATTAGCATTAAGCTTTGCTTGTCTGCTTGCTCCTATAAATGTTGAGATATTGCCTCTCGCATTGGGTTTACGTACACTGGATTTGTTTCACGGGAGAGAGAAAGCGAGTGCGAATCAGAGTATTCTCGGGAGTTCAGCGGCTTTCCTGGTTCGTTGTTCTGAAAGGGCATATATCGATAATTAACCAACCTTGTTTGAGTTCTCCGCTGTTTTCTTGGTGGATGATGATCTGGGTTTCTAGTGTGTCTGAAAGAGGAAGGATCTGTCTGAATAGGAGATGTTGATTTGGGTTTGAGGGATTTGTCGTCTTCTCTTGATTGGTGACCAAATCAAATGATATGGGAACTCGAATGTTTTGGATATTATGTAGGAGTCTCTTCCGTGGCATGGCTGTATGCATGGACATATCTGCTGGATCAGTGTTTTGATGTGCGAACTTTGGTTAATCTCCGTGGAAACTCGTTTTGATGTTTCGGTCTGATGACATCACTTGCGTTGACTTCAAATGCACAATCGAATTTAGTCAATGGGTATTTTTGTGTAGGGACTTTAATCATGCATGCCTTCTATTTGTCGTTTTTGAGTTTCACTTAGTCGTGGAAACTAGCTCACGAGGGTCATATCTTAGAGCTCAAATGATAAGGTTATGTATATTCTTTGCTTGACTTGTATCCGGTTATTTTACTGGGCAATTCATATTTTGTCGTTCTTCATCGTGTTTGACTAATGGGAGGATTTTAAGTTTAGCTCACGGGCGTGTTTATCCCAGGCTCAAGAATAGGGTCGTGTATGTTCTTTGTCCGACTCGTATTGGTTTTTTTTTTTTTTTCGCATTTTGCTTTTGTGACGTATAATTTTGTGCTTTATATCGTTTGATGTCCGGTTTTTATTCTGTTTATTTGATATGATTTTTGACTCATATATGATTAATTGAAAAATGCTTTCGCCAATAATCATTATTAGGCATTTAATAGAAAATACTCAGCAACGTAAACAGAGCAAGACTGTGTGTATCACTTTTTCGCAATAAAATGAGATTAGGTGTCGAAAGAGCGCTAAATAGATGTTAACGTAGCCAAGGTTTCGAAGTGAGATTTCTAGCTTCACTCGTAATCGGCCCAAATAGGCTAGTGAGGATTTTAAATTAGATAAGATCTCATCATTTAATCAAACCGAAACATCCGATGTTGTGTGGGGTAGGATTCGCGACTTGAGAAAACCCGCGTGGAATGAGAGCAAGCACATCGAATAGAGGGACTGCACATGCCATTTTGACATACCGCTAATCCCGCTGCCCTTAAAGAGAGCCGCGAGCGAGGGTCGCTACAAGTTCTTCTTCAAGTAAATCACAAGGGTAGGGCAGTGATCCTACAATTGGGAAAATTCTTGAATGCCGAATTCCTTTTGGTAATGAATAAACTATACCCTCTCAATTTTTAGCCAAATCAAATCTTCTAAATTATCAATTTAGCAGGAGAAGGAATATAATACGAACATTCTAGGAGTCAAGCATTCAAAATGCAAAATCAAGACTCAAATGCTTACAATCCTATTAAACAAAGCTTCTCCTCTGTTTCATCATATTTTTCCATCACGGAAAGCACAGAAGAAAAATATAGGGAGACACAACCTATGGCCTATTGTTCTGGTATCTCCCCTGTGCAACCATTATTGGACAAATTTAAGGTCGTCTCGTCAACAACTTCGTGTCACCTATAGATGGAGGGATTCTACCACCCATCGAGTTCCTATAAACATTCAAGTACAACAAATTGAGAAGGATGGAATCGATATGAGATGGAAGAGCTCCTTTAACCCTATGAGCAGATGCATCGGACCAACTTATGGCCAAGATTCGACTTGGATGGCAAATGAAAAGCATCAATAGGTTGTTGCCAGCGAGTTTTAACTCAACGAGATTCGCATTTTTTTTTTTTTTGCAATAGCCAATATCAACACCATTGAACCTTACAAAAAAAAAAAACACCATTGAATGCTACATCCTCAGGTCTAGCGAATAACACTCCATATCTTTTATGTTGAACCATTGCATTGCGTCATTGCCCCATCCAGTATCGGTAATATATGTAGCTTAGCATTATGTGCTCTGGTTTTTTTTTTTTTTTTCAGATGGCTATCAATTTACCTCGATCTAGATTTCTTTTGGACAAAAGGAGCGACTGGGTTGATCCTTGACAAATATTCTAAGTTGGTTTAGCTTGAAACGACATTAAGGTGATGGGAAAAGAAACGCAGGCACAATCATTGATCCCGATACATATGCAGAAGAAGACGGTAACTCTTAAAATTCTGCCATTAAAGTCGAACTTGTCCTCCAAGCAATTCAGCATTAGGTATTGGATAAGCTTAGTTCTCTTTCTATGAATCTTCACTAAGCAGCGAGCACAAAAGTCGATTCGGCTGTGGAGCAATGCATGCTTCTATTGTCAAATTGGAGCAATCCCCTCATGCCCAATCTTTTACGTTAGTAGGATCTTGCCTTAATACGCTAAAACCCGATCATTCTGATGCAGTTGGTTGCAATCATCAGATATTTCACTTCTTTGTTAACATGTATTTGTACATAGGTTGCGAACTAAACTATTTTCTCTCAATTCACAACCAAATCAAGATCTTCATAGATTTAAATTAGCAGGACATGGAATACAGTAGGAACACTCTAGGACATGTTTTTCTACTCAACCACATTCTCATTAAGCCCGTCCAATTCTCTCCGGTTCAGCAGCTTTTCGTCCCATGGTGATTCCTTCCCCATTGCCCTCAGGGCCACCGGTGGCCGCAGAAATTACAGAGAGAACATCCACAAAGAACAGAGCACGGGCACTCCGGGGAGCTCGAGGTAGAGCCATTGCTGCCGAAGTACACAATCTAGGTCTATTCCTCCCTTTGATGGTTCTAGATCTCAGCGTCACCATCCATTACGATCTCTCTTCTTTAAGCGATCATCGAGATTGACCGGTGATGGCTCTGGCAACGTATCCGTCTTCTATGCTCTGTTTTAGCTTCAGCCAAGCATGTTTCAGTGCATGTGTCCTCCAATTTGTCGATTTGTCTTTGATCATGTTTAAACGAACACCTCCCTTTACATACCTCACCGATTTGTGGATTATTCTGTCCATGGCACGTTGAACTTAATGTTCATCAGGCGTTCGATGTTTTGTTCAAGCGAATTCAGTACTAATTTTCTTCGGTCATTTGTCAATTTGGGGGAATTCTAGTGCAATTTGCACGGTTATCATTTGACGTGTCGACCCTAAGATATGATCACTGAGACGTTGACCATCATACATGAGGGCAGTCCAATCTCGGTCAATCTCTGGTTACCGTTAAGCTTTGCTTGTCTGCTTGCTCCTACAGATGTTGAGATCTTGCCTCTCGCCTTGGGTTTCGGTACACTGGATTGGTTTCGCACGAGAGAGAAGGTGAATGTACACTGAATCAGAGTATTCTCGAGAGTCCGGATTTGTCTCTTCGGTTGCATATCTTCCTCATGGCTGTACGCGTGGACGGATCTGCTTGATCAGTGTTCTGATGTGCGAACTTTGGTTAAAAGAATGTGGCTGTTTAATGTCCGTGGATACTCGTTGTGATGTTTCGGTCCGATGACAATGCTTGCTTTGACTTCAAATGCACAATCGAATTTAGTCTTACTCTATCGTGGCTTGGCTTAAAAAAATAAATATTAATAAGATTAGAAAATGGGTATTCACGTTTAGGGACTATAATCATGCATGCCTTCTATTTGTTAGTGATTATCTTTCGGTTGGTAGTTTTGTTTAGCTAAAATTATATTTTGACTTAGTCCTGGCAACTAGCTCACGAGGGTCATATCCTGGAGCTCAAATGATATGGTTCTTTTTCCGACTCGTATTGGGTTTATTTTTTCGTATTTTGCTTTCATCACCTATAATTTTGTGTTTTATATCGTTTGGTGTCCGATTTTTATTATGTTTATTTGAAATGATTTTTAACTCATGTGATTAATTGAAGAATGCTTTCACCAATAACGATCATTAGACATTTAATAAAAAAATACTTAGCAACGTAAAAAGAGTAAGACTGTGTGTATCACATTTTCGCAATAAAATTAGGTTATATATTGCACGAGCGCTAATTAGATGTTAACGTAACCAAGTTTTCGAACTTATATTTCTTGTTTCGCTCTTAATCAGCCCAAATAGGCAAGTAATAATTTTAAATTAGATAAGATCTCATCATTTAATCAAACCAAAACATACGACACCGTTCGCCAACAGTAACTCTTAAGTTTCTGCCAATAAAGTGGAACTTGGTCTTTTAAGCAATTTAGCAATAGGTATTGGATAAGCCGAGTCCTCTTTCTATGAATCTTCCCTAGACTACGAGCACAAAAGTTGGCTTGGCTGTAGAGCAGTGGTCCTGCAATGCATGCTTCTATCGTCAAATTGGAGCAATCTCCCCATGCCCAATCTTTTACGTTAGTAGGATCTTGCCTTAATATGCTAAAACCTGGTTATTCTGATGCCGTTGGCCGCAATCATCAGATATATTACATCTTTGGTAACATGCATTTGTACATAGGTTGTGAACTAAACTATTTTCTCTCAATTCCCCACCAAATCAAGATCTTCTTAGATTTAAATTAGCAGGACAAGGAATACAAGAAGAACACTGGAGGAGTCAAGGTTTAGAATCCATAATAAAGACTTAAATGTTTACAGTCCTATTAAACAAAAATTCTCCACTATTTCATTACTTATTTTTCCATCCCACAATGCTTAGAAAAATAATCTCTAACGGTGGAATGATGGGACAAGCTTATGTACAAGATCAAACATCAACCACTGATAATATGGATTTAGGTAGAGAAAAAGAACTACCCCGAGGAATGCCACGACATATGATCCTGCAAAACTCCACAAGAAGGCTTCTCTCCACGCATCATCCTCTCAGGTATGATTGATAGATGGAGGTGTCCCTTGTTTCTGATTTGAGCTATCACAACTTGTTAATGGTGTTCCACGGAGAAGAGGGTTACCTTCATAACTTGCTTCATCAAAAGTTCCAAATTGATTTTTTCGGTTCGGTGTCCTACCTGACAAGTTGTTATGAGCCACTCTAAAATTTGACAGGGCGCAGAGCTCTGTTAGTTGCGGAGGGATGGGACCGGTTAAACTGTTGTAGGATAGGTCCAAGCTCTCTACATTCTTTAGATTGAAAAACGTTTCCGGGATTGGTCCTGTCAAATGATTATGCGACAGGTTCAAGGCTCGAATTCCTCCCAAGTGGCCGACCTCTGGAGGAATGAAGCCCGTCAAATTGTTTTGCGAGAGATCCATTCCCGACATGAGTCCTAAAATGTGGCCCTTGTACGATTCCAATCTACTCTTTGTCATGAAGTTCACTTCTTCTAATTCAATCGTAGAAGCATATTGGAAACCTCTGGTCCATTGAATTGGAAAGTCAAAGGTGGCAAGTAAATCTGTAGATGCCCCATCATTTCCAAATGTCAAATCTTTCAAACAAGGAGGAATTTTTCCAGAATGATAATTATTTGAAAGATCTAGTATGGTCATGATTTTTAATAGACATAGATCCCGAGGGATTGAACCTTCAAAATTGTTTCCTTGTAGTAGAAGAACCTTCAAGTTCCATAGTGAAGCAATCCAGTTAGGGACTTCACCAGACAATGCATTATGTCTCAGATCCAATGTGACAATCGATGAAGCTCCAAAAAGAAACTCAGGAAAATGCCCAATAAGCTTGTCATGTGACAAATGCAAGAACCTCATAACTGTAACGTTGACACAAGATAGTATATTCGGCCCAAGGTTGATACTTGAAAGGTCTAAAATCTGGAGATGATGTAAGTTGCAGAAGCTCAACGGTAAAGGACCTCTAAATAAATTGCTCGACATTATAAGCCCACTCAGGCATTGGATATCTCCAATCCAATTGGGAAGAGTTCCATATAGGGAATTATTACTTACATCCAAAACTCGCAAGTCAGAGCTATTTAATATGCCAGGTGATATTTCCCCCACAAAAAGATTGCTATCTAGATACAAATACGCCAAACTCGATAAGTTAGAATTCCTCGGCAGCATTTCACCTTGCAAGTTGTTGCTTGACAATATCAATGTAGAAAGTAGGGAACAATTTTTAGCCAATGGCTCTAGTATGTCTCCCGTGAAGTCATTATATGACAAGTCCAATGTCAATAGTTCTTTCATATTGCCCATCGAGGAAGGGATTCTACCTTCCAATAAGTTGTTCGACAAATTCAAATAAAAAGAATTCGGGAGGAACCAATCCAAGATGGAAGCTCTCCATCGATAGCATTAGCAGACACATCAAAGTACCCCATGATGCCATGCCTCAAATTGGCAGGGCAATGCAAAGCACCGGATAGATTGTTGCCATGGAGTGCTAAATCTTCTAGATTTGCATTGTTGACCAATAGCCAATTTGGAAAGTTTCCTATCATTCCACTATGACTTAGTTCAAACGATCTCAAGTCATGTTGTTCACTCAGAAAGCTAGGAATCCCTCCATCCCCGTCTTTGTTGAGCACGCAGTTTGATAAACCAAAATCCGTCAGTTGAAATGAAGGAAACCAAGTGGGCTCTTTCGTATTTACTTCCAAACGATTACGATTGTCGAGGAGGCGGAATGTCTCAAGTTTAGAATTATTGGCCAAGGAAGCAAGCAAAAGTGAGCCTTCAAAAGCATTTCTAGAAAAGTCAAGATATTCAAGTGACTTGAGATTAGAGAGGAGAGATGAAGGAATGGCCCCGCTAAAGTTATTATTGGAAACATCAAGCTGTTGGATTGAGATCATATTGAAGAAGCATGAAGGAAGAGGGCCCCAGAATTCATTATAACTAATGTCCAGCAGTTCAAGCTTCCTCAGTCCGCACAAACCTTTTGATGTGGACACGGCAACTATGAGTATGTCGTCATTAAATTGTACTTTGTATGATAAAAACGCTCATGTTCATGGTTTTGTGTTGAGAAAGGATGATAGAAAGAATGTACGATCTAATTTCTGAAAATACAAACGGAAAAATTAGTAAGATAGACTTTGGAGTGGTGATGGCATCACCACAACGCTTCATTTCCACTGTTCTTTGCATAACATTAATTACTTCTGAGTTTGACAAATTGGATTGGAAATGAAATCTAAAGTTGATAGTATTTCTAGATTCATGGTGTAATTGCATTGGACAAACTCTAAACCTTTGCTCGATTTTTTTTCCAATACAATTCCATTGTTTTGAACGACAATGCAATGTGATCCTTTGGTAAGGGCAATTCGAGATCACGTGCTCTTTTGGCTGACTTGCCCCCCAAGTCATTTAGATTTGAGTGTACGACAGTATTTTAGGGAATGGACAATAATACTTAAAATGCGATAACATCATAAAGGTGAAATGTTTATTTTGTTTTTAACAGTGCTCATTAATATATATCTATGTGCTTATTAAAATGCAACGCCTCAACATATTGTTTGTTGACATGCCTGAATATCTTTTTTTTCCTCCATTTATTCAACCATATCATATTCAAATATGAGACAGATTATTAAAAAAACGACAGGATATTAGCATTAGGCCAATCAATAAAGCTGGTTCGGATTATGAAAGAAAGAGATTTTTCCTGTCAACTTGCTCTGCCTGTTGATAGCGTAGTCATTATTGATCAATTGCAACCTTTCCCCTCTGTCATTAGTATCAAGCGTTACTTGAGAATCAAATTAGGGGATTTTGAAAACTTCACTCGCTTATAGGTTTTTCCTTTGTACATGTTATTTAATCAAGAAGTATGGCCAAAAGCAGCAAATGATTTGCACCTTTTTTTGCTTTGTGAAATAATTTATCTTTTAATGTACTGTCAAAATCTAAAGTATAATTTAATTTTAAATTAATACAAGAAACTACGTCTCCACAGTTGTTAACTTAATTTTAAATTAATACAAGAAATTAGGTCTCCACAATTCTGCATGTTGCCAGTGTTTTAGATTTGAAAAAAGAAAGGTCAAAGTGAAAGATCTTCAAGATTTAGGATAAGAAAAAAGAACAAAGTAAAAAATCAATCTAAAGGCGTATGTCTATCAAGGTTGCTTTGTTGGAGCTTTAGTGTCATTTAATCTCTTAAGCTTCATGGCTTCGTTAAATTTATTTACACTTGCAATCCCTGAAGTTTGACCACCATTGTGGTTTGAAATGTAAACTTCAAATATTGTTTGAATTTGATTCCTAATTAACATTTGCATTTAATTTGGTTAAGATTCCTGGACAGTATTTGAACTCCTTTGGTATATTATTATTTCGGACTATTTGCATTTTTTTAGCAATAAGGCTCCTTGCATCTATTATGTTATTGCACTATTCTTCAAATTGGCCATGGAAAAAATCGCACAAAAGTACAAGCACGGGGCCTAAACTTCAATCTTCAAATATCAACAGTCAAATTGAAAAGATCAAATTTTTAAGGATCACTGACCTCATGATCCCACAATTATGACATTGAGCATGTCATACGTTTACTTATGGCTTCCATAGACATTAAACTATATCCTTCCAACTTCAAGCATAAGTCAAACAACTATATGGTCTCACTTATCTAGATAAAAGTTGTTGGAGGTAAGTTATTTGAAGAAAATGTGTGGCCAAACTTGATTTATGGAAGGCATAGAAAATCATGCAGTCATGCCTTCTATTCAAAACAATCTTACCTTATTTTAATTTGAAAAGGTGATAAATGAAAGCAGTTTCATAGACGTACCTTCCAGTAACTTTGAAGCATTCAATTCACATGAATCGAGGTCTAAGGCCTTAAGAGATGTTATCCTGGTAATGTCCGTGAGGGCATCATTCACCAAGTTGTTCCCCTGAAGATCCAGCAAAAAATCGAACATGATGTATCAAGGTACGGTCTTCTATATTACTCGTACCTTCAAGCTGATTGGAAGATAATTTTTGGTCCTCCACTGAAGTTTGCTTGTACAATGAGGGGACCCTTTGTAGATAATTGTAAGATAGATCTAGCCTCTTCAATTTCTTCAAATGTTGCCTTCCTTTTATATCTGGTTATAGAAAGATCCATACATGCATTACGGTTAATTAATTATCTATAGAAAATAGGCATCTAACTATCTCTTGTATACCAAGAATAACTATGTGCTCAGGATGAAGATAATTGATTTATAGGTAGAAACCAGCTGGTCCAACATATCCAAACATAAAAAAAGTCTTTGTCATGTGACTTTGTTAAACAATTTCATGAACAAGTAGCTTATGCCTTTAACGATGTTTATTATATTTCGTTAACTAGCAAAGCTAAGATGGATATGTGCTCCTCACGTTACTTTTTTTTACGTGACAATGTTCATGGCATTGTATTGTCTGTGACTCACATTGGACCAAGAAGCATTAATTTTGCCTTGCTCAAGCAAAGTAACCGCCTCCTTGTAAAATGGTGAGCCAGCCTCAAGCTATCGAAGCCTCCTTCATGGCCTAATTATCCCCAGGAGAGAAAGGGGGAATGAGAGTGAGAGATGGTCAAGCAACAGCAGCTTAAGCGCCGCATGGTTCACATGAGTATCCATGGTGGGTTTGTGTGTGAGAGCAGAAGTGGGAGAGCAAATGGAGGCTTAAGGGGATAATTACCAAATAAATCTCAAACCTATCGTAAATATAGCAATTAGTCTTGAATTTTCTTCAAATTTGTCAATAGTCCTAAACAGTTATATGAAATTCCAACATAATATGTCGAGCAAATTTCTACCAAAAATTACTAATAAGATGTTCAATCATCAACGACATCCTATGTGGTATGGCCGGCAATCCGACATGTACAATTCTTAACGGAACAATGCTGCATATTTTGCATATTTTTCTAGTTTTTTTCCCCGTTTTAACTTGTCTTTCCTTTTATGTGCCAGTGTTCATCTTCTTCAATAGAGAGCTCTTATTCATCATTCATGGTGGCAAATTGTTTCGGCTGGGGGAAAAATGGGCTTGGCTGGGGTTGTTGGATTCCAAAGGCTGTGAGCTTGGAGCTCTGTAAAATCAGCCACATTCTTGTCACTTTTGGCATTTATTGTGCCAAAGAGAAAAACGCGAAAACAATTAAAGATCCATCTAAGGTTTAGAACAAGCAAAGAAAAATAAGAAAATCAAAGCTCTCTCAAGGTTTATATGTAAGTTAAGAAAAGGCACATGCCAAACTTTCACTACTTGCTAAACGAAAGAATTCAACAAAAGAAGAAGAAATAATGAACAATTATGTTGAAGGACAACAAGGCTCTTGCATTAGCCAAAGGGGGAAAGGAAAACACAAACTTTTCAGGCACTGAATAAGTCGAAGCTAAAAATAGCAAGATTCTCCATATTAGAGAGTGAGGAGTTTTGAAACAATCGTTTCACCTTCTCAAGCCAAGGTGTCGCAAAATTTGGCAGTACTTCATCCCCTATGCTTAGCTTCTAGTTTTGGCTTTCACGAATTTGGATACATTCAAGAGAAGAGCAACGAAGCAAAGAGACAAATTGAGCATAGACAAATTGAGCTCCAATTTTATTATTTTGAGTGTGGATATAATCTAAAAGCAAGTGAAGCCTACTACAGTTAACATGATCCGAACATTATTATAAGGGATGTGTAAAAGAGTGAAAAAAGCGTTAATCTCATCTCTCTTATATGGCTTTAATTGTAATATAATCCCTTACTACCCTTTCTAAATGTACATAGATTAGATTGATTAAATTATTTAAATTTAATTGATGTGTAATCTATTCTATTTCTCTATTTATGTTCGATCGCCTTATTTTCCCAACACTAAACTTTCCCTATCTAAATATACTAGAGGTTAACCTGGAAAGCTAATTTTTTTGCATGTCGATATGCTTGGGTAGAGTAGCTTTGACTCTGGAACCATTTGCTTACACTTATTTGGCACGAGTCTACGCATCCAGATAAATATAAATGTTGGAAAATGTAACCAAAATAGAAAATAGGAAATGCAAATAGTTATAAGAGAAAAGAAGAAAAATGAAATAAAGTAAATAAGTCATAATATTCGTATTTATCATCATCTTGGAAATGAGTGTGGTAATTAATTTATGATACGTGCAATCAACTACTTTAAGTGCAATCATGTGTTTATCATTAATTCACTCAATTCACTTTTGTAGTTTATAGCACCGTCTATGATAATTTTTTCATTGTTTTAAAAGTAAACAATTACTTAGAAACATAATTGAAATAAGAAAGTTGAGAGAGAAAGAGAGAGAGAAAGAGAGAGAGGAAGGGAGGGAGGGAGGGAGGGAGGGAGGCAGGGAGTCTCTCACCTGAGAGATAATTAATGCCTAAATTCAACAATTGAAGTTCGCCTAGAGGAAGGAATAAAGACGCGTCAATAACCCAAGGCCACGGCAATTTCCTGTTGCGTGTTCCGTCCAAACCTAGTTGAGTCACCCACGAAGTGGCGTCATCGCACACCACTCTTTCCCAGCTGCAACAGTCCCCTTCGCCCTCTTCCCACGACGGAAAAGAAGACCCATTCGGGTGGTTGAAGGCGGCCTTAATCTTGAGGAGTGCGTTCCTCTCCTCTTCCAAGCACCCCATGCTTCTTCCTCTTCCCATCAATACCAACGACACCCAAGTCCACATGCACAACAAAAGAAACTTCACGTTTATCGATTATGGTGTTTTGTATGTTTTCTGTTTCTTCTGCTTCACCATGTGCAAACTCACGAGGGTCATCTACTCCATTTTATACGTGCAGAGAGTCTTTCCCTTTTGAGTGATCATCATGGTTGGGCCAACCCCACGAAATGGATCATGGGAAAACTCAAATTCTACCGAGGCCAATTTCACAGGACTCGTGATTGATATGATTGACATGATTGATTTGACCCACAACTTTTCCAAAAGAGAAAGATTGAGATTATAAAATCCTAACAAAATCATTATTAGCAAATCAACAAAAATATGTGCCCATGAGTTATTCCGAAAATAAAAAAGTGATAAGTAACTAAGGTTTGAAGTTGTTAGTTTTTAATGCAAGTGTTGTTTTGCCAAGAAATATCAAATGGATTAGCATTTGTTTGGACTTATTGAAGAAAAAATAAGGTAATTTTGAGCAATTTGATAAAGCGATCAAGACAATGTAGGTCAGCATTTAGTATATCTTATAATTACTTTGAAGTATCAATGAATGCAAAACTGATAGAGTTAGGTTTTGGTCCAATTTATTTCCTATAGATAGTCTCACACTATTCAAATTCCATGAACATCAGTTGGGAGAGATCTTATTGAGTAATTTATTATAAGTGAATAGCCGCTCCTGAGTAGTCACTATCTTTTGTGATTACTCATAATTTATTATTTTTGGAGCTTGTCAATTATTCTAAACCTATAAACTGATCCATAACAATATTATTTGTTGTTTATCTACATTACATTGGTTGAGGTTAATTAGCTCAGCTCAAGAGGACATTGTGATCAATTTTAAGATGAGATAGACTATATAAGTTAAATAAATGGATAGGTCCAATTGTGCCGATATGCTTGATCTATATTTTTCATTCAAGAACAACACAAGTCATACGTTAACTTTCATAGCATACAAATGTTTATATGAGGGTCATGTACTTCATTTATGTAAGCACTCTTTCCCTTTCAAGCGATTATCGCGGTTAGTCCAACTTCAACGCACGATCATCGGTGTGATTAACGCCGTAGACTTGATTTAGAACTTCTCCAAAAGAGAGAGATGGAAAAAGATAAAGTAAGGACTCTAAAATGATAAAGAGTGAGTATTGGCGTCTCAACAACAAAAAGTTTCCATTGATTTCAACAAGATTATAAAAGAAAATTATGTTTTTAGATATCGCTTCATGAAAAAAGATAAAATAAATAACTAAAAATTAATACCGTTAATTTTCAATATTGGTATTGTTTCATAAAAAAAATTGAAAAAATGAGTATTTCTTTAGACTTATAGAAAGAAAAGTAAGGCAATTTTCAATTGACTTGATAAACCAGTCAAACCAATATCGATCAACTTTCAATATGTCCAATAATTAACTTGAAGTATCAATTACTGCAAAATCGATCAACTATCAGTGTCTTGAATTATATGAAATATAGTCTTAAACTCATGCAAAGTATGAATATCTTGCTAATATTAGATAAAAATATTTTTAATAGTTGTGCCCCATAGAAGAAAACCCATTCGGATCGTTTAAAGCGGATTTATTCTTGAGCAGGGCATTTCTCTTCAGTCTCTTCTTCCAAGCAAGCTATCATCTTCCACTTCCCTCCAATATTTGACAACACCCAAGTTCACATGCACAAGGACGCTTCGTTTTTTTTAACTTCTTTTTATTTAATGAGAAACTATTATATTAGTAAAGTTGCTTGGACTATTTATTTATAAATAATAAGAAAGTTGGGTAGAGTAGAGGTTCGCAATTGAGCCACACCATGCCAAAAGTGCATTGTTTCCACTTCCTATAAAATTACTTGGAGCATATAAATTAGATAAATGAGCTTAGTTTCTTATTTAACACTGATGTTCCTACAAAAAAATTAAAAGTACATTCGTATAATATATAAAGAGGTCATTGCTGAATTAGCTATTATAAGTTAAATAGTACATAATGACTTAATTATTTATATTGACTTATAAAAATAAAAATAAAAAGTGAAATATTTTAATATTGACCATTACAAAACTTGTTGTTATATTGGTTAAAGATTTTGCAATATATATGTGTTTGACATAAATTCTCTCATTTATCTCAGAAAGTTTGTAATATATAAAGCTCGCACTATCCGGTAACTTTCATCTTATTTATCCTCATGAAAATTATTTTTGCCCGTCATATAATGTGGGGGGTTTTGCAATTAGTGCTTGTCACTAAATTACCTTTTGTCGCCACCGTCATTGCTGTAGTTATTAGTGTCGTTTGTTGTTGCCATCATCATTGTTTTCATGATTGTTGTTGATGTTGCTGTTGTTATGATGAAAATGCGACTTTCTAAAATTAAATAGGTTATTGAGTCTGATCATTTATCACATTCACAGTTGCACCTTGCATGCTAATTGCAATTCCTACATCCAGGTCATGACCATGACGTTCAGTAGTCAAATATCTAGAGAATATTTAATCATTAGTAAGCATTAGGTTAACGAAAGGGCGTGAGATTGTTAAGGGACGTTAAATTTCAGGCTGTCATGTTATTTTTTTCCTAAGACAACAAATTTCCATAGGAGCTACACGATTCGATGGCTCTCTCTAAGGACTTGAACAATTAAAATGGGCATTTCCTAGGATGTTTCAACTGGATTTCAATCTGTATCACCTCTTTGTCTTGATGAGGCAATTGATGGTCTACAAAGCACTAGCGGATTCTCTCAAGTGACTTCCATTTAACAATGATTTATAAGTAAAACCAGTCTTCCGATCGTTTACTACTTATGTAGTTTATATTGTTAGTTTGCCAACGTTGCTCGGGCCATGCCGTTATGGTATAACCCATTAGTTGTTGGTATAATAATTGGATCTATTAAAAATAAGATTAAAGATGTTGTATAATTCTATTTTTTTTTCAACCAAATATAACAAAATAAAATGGATAAATCGATAAAACAAAATATCCAAACATGTAAATCTTTATGTTGAATTTAACAGCTGGATTCAATGTATCATGTTCTATTTTGTTCACCAAATCTAAATTGCATGGAATGTTTAAATGGCTGCCTCATCGTATGGGGAGTCATGACTAATTCGAGCAAGTCATTTAGTCACTTGCCGTGCATGCTGCGAAATGCTTTACTGTTTCTAATGGGATGTCCACCGTAGCTTGACCCAGGTTTCTCCCAAATCATTTCAGTCACTTGCTATGAATGCGGGAAATTTCTTTGCCTTTTTGACAGGGATGTCCATTATAGAAAGCAATAAGACTTTGACAAAACTGTTATGTGAAAGCAATACGAGGATGATGGAAAAGAAAGCGGGCACTATAACTCGATTTCTCTTTCCATCTCAATCTAATCTTGGATGATATTTCACCTTTTTACCCTGACGGTATGCTAGATTGAAGGCTTCTTTTCTCGGTCAAGCACTTGGCCAATACGCCCAAGATTAATCAATCCAAGGGCCCATCTCCTCACGCAGATTTGAAAAAAAAAAGGGATTTCATTTTCTAAATTTTGAAATAACTTTATGTGGTAATGTTAACCCCGTATTCAAGATCCAAGGAGAGAGGAACGTGGAGGCAGAAGTGGAAAGGGAAAAAGAAAACCAAGAGAAGAAAAGAAAGGGGGAAAAAGGAGAACAAACCTAGATTGTCCAATGACAATTTGGTGAGGTACCAACTTCTTAAGTGGGAAAATTGAGATGTAAATTTACCTCCTAATAGTATTAGAGAATCTCATTTCTTAAATAGTAATTTTGTGAACCAACTTAGATGAACTTCAAGTGGGACTCAATAGATTGCTAAGCGAAAAAGCGTAACCCTCTTACGACATAACATTAATGCTTTGCTTGAAATTTTTTAAACCTTACTAATTATAACTTGGATTATCATTTATTACCAATTAAAATAAATTATAGTTTCACTAACCTACTCTAGGTCGGTTAGGAGCCAAATAAGGCATGAGCGGCAGCCTTAAGTCTACGAAACAGAGAGTTCGGGCTTCATGGCTTGGTTATGCTTACTTTGCCTAATGCTTGTTAGCTGTAACTTTTATCTTTTTCAAGGAAAAAAACAGATGTTTTATGCAATCTTCTTCTACATTAATTGGATAAAAGAGTTCAATTACTTATAACATTGAAGTTGCAAAAAAACTATCTTAAAATTGATTCATGAGACATATAAAGATGCTGTTGCTAAATTGTTGTAAGCGTACAATCATACCTAAAAGGAAGGTTCGAGCTATTCAACATGAAAATTTTTATGTTTGAGAATTCACTAATTACTTAATTATATGTGTCAACTATTGAAAAATATATAAAATGAAATCTTCACATATCGAAGTTAAGGAAACATGCTCTTATTGTATTGGTTAAAGCCGTAGCAATATATGTAAATTACCTTACATATCTCAAAAATGTTTGCCAAATCTATTAAGCTTTCAATATTTGGTATTTATAGTTATACACGAGAGGTATGTTTACATCATTATGCCAACGGTGAGTCTTTTTAAGAATAATCTGAATATTGATAGATGAGTATATAGAAAGTTTTCTGGTATTGGCAATAATTACTCTTCGAGCAATTTCTTTAAAATAAAATTGGAATCTCATAATTTGGTTATTCGTCCTCTATAGCAAGATAGAGGATGTATAAACAATGTTTTATACGTATAACTATTGCAAAATCATATTAATAGAATGAATGCAATTGCTAAATCTGGTATATATACGCTATGCTTTCATTGGTTCTCATTGGCCTCCCTTCTCATATGTGTTATCTTTGTATCTTCTTAATCATTCACTTAATTCAATTACAATGGACTCACCTGGGGTTGTTGCCTAAATAAGCCCAGACATAAAATTAGAAAAAACCTCGAAAAGGACTAGCCCTTCTAAATTGTGCCTAAGAATTATGGAGCTCAATTCAGTTGGGCCGATTTGGGTTTTCAAGTTTTTGATGGCCCCTGAATTTTATTAATTTGTTTATTTTCATCTGTTTCATCCCTATTTCTAGACAGGTGGATTTAAATGAAAACTTTAAAAAAAGGATAATCACACTAGAAGTCTTAAAATTTGTCATAAAAATGTGATTAAGTCCTAAAATCTATAAAGATGTAATTAATTCCTAAAACTTATTATGTTGATTCAATCAAATTATTCTATTAACTTTGTCCAACTTGACTAATAGGAAAAAAATACTAATGCGACTTTTTTAATTATTTTTTTATCCTATGTGGCTTTGTAGTGTTATTTTATTTAGATGAAAAAAAAATAAATTGAGAAGGAGAGAGAGAGAGAGAGAGAGAGAGAGAGAGCTAGGCTATGCGAGGATGGGTACAAGCTCTCGTTGATAAGTTGATAAGTTTTATAACTTGATTGTACTTTTTATTGGTCTTCATAATCAATTGCACTTCCATGATACATTGTAGAACCTCAAGTGTATTTATTCCCAAAATAAATAAGGAATAGTAAAAACAAGAGAAATTAAAACCATAAAAAAGACTCAAAGTCAATCATAATTGAAGAGGGCCTTGTCCAATTCATGCAGCCCAGACCCGAACCACAAGAGAAGGCGAGGCCATACTATGCCCATGAGAGAAAACACCATCCCAGAGATCAAACCCCTTTCACCCACATTCTCATTAAGCCGGCCGAATTCTCTCCCGGTTAAGCAGCTTCTCATCCCATAGTAATTCCCTCCCCGTCGCCCTCAAGCCACCGGTGGCTGCAGAAATCACAGAGAGAACATCCACAAAAGAACAGAGCACAGGCACTCGGGGGAGCTCGGGAGTAGAAGCTCACTTACAACCACCGGTAGCCGCTCGATTGCCACCAGTTCCGCCGCCATAAAGAGGCTCTGTTCGCCCCTATTTCAGAGCCATCGCTGCCGAAGTACACAATCTAGGTCTATCCCTCCGTTTGACGGTTCTAGATCCCGGTGTCACCGTCCATTATGATATCTCTTCTTCAATTGATCATCAGTCTCTACCGATAATGGCTCCGGCAATGTATCCCTCTTCTATGCTATGTTTTGGCTTCAGCCGTGCATGTTTCGGTGCTTTTGTCCTCCAATTTGTCAATTTGTCTTTGATCATGTTTAAATGAACAGCTCTCTTTACATACCTCACCGATTTTTGGAATAATCTGTCTAGGGCACGTCGAATTTCATGTTCATCAGGCATTCGATGTTTTGCTCAAGTGAATTCAGTATTAATTTTCTTCGGTCATTTGTCAATCTGGGGGTATTCTAGTGCGATTTGCATGGTTATTATTTGACGTGTCGACCCTAAGATATGATCACTGAAATGTTAACTCGCCAGTCGATAACCATCATGCATGAGGCCAGTCCAATCTCGGTCATTCTCTGATTAGCGTTAAGCTTTTCTTGTCTGCTTGCTCCTGCAGATATTGAGATCTTACCTCTCAGCCTTGGTTTATGGACACTGGATTTGTTTGGCGCGAGCGAGAAGGTGAATGCGAATCAGAGTATTCTCGAGAGTTCGGATTCGGCTTTCCTTATATCGTTGTTCTGAAATAGCATATATCGCTAATTAAGCAGCCTTTTTTGAGTGCTCCGTTGTTTTCTTGGTGGATGATGATCTGTGTTTCTAGTGTGTCTGAAAGAGGAAGGATCTTCTGAATAGGAGTTGTTGATTTGGGTTTGAGGGATTTGTCGTCTTCTTTTGATTGGTGTAGAAGTCTCTTCTGTCGCATCTCTTCCTCATGGGTGTATGCATGGACGGATCTGCTTTATCAGTGTTTTGATGTGCGAACTTTGCTTAAAAGATTGTGGCTGTTTAATCTTTGTGGATACTCGTTTTGATGTTCCGGTCCGATGACATTGCTTGCTTTGACTTCAAATGCACAGTCGAATTTAGTCTTACTCTGTCATGGCTGCTTAAAAAAATAAATGGAGAGTTGCCAAAATTTTTGGGTGAAAAAGGATTAAAAAAATTCCCGTTCCAAAAAAGAGTACGATTTGTTTTGAGAATTTGTGTCTAAATAAATTTGCACAATTGATCTCAAATGCTCATGGAGTCCAGTTCGATTATTCATCTAGTTGACAGTTATCAAGGAAGATGTTCATCACGTGGTTCCATAATTTCTCAAAAAATAAGTCACTCTTCTCTCCCAATTTAGATTTAGGTTTAGATCTAGTGGTTTTGCTCTTCCAAATTATACTTAGATTTGGATTTGGGAGTTCCTTACAGGTATTCAATCTGTATTTTTATAACATAATGATGAATTGATGTCTCTGCATGGTAACGGAGATTCAACACACACCATAAGCCCTTGCAACTAGAGGGAGAAATCTCAGCGTGTGCTCATCATTGAATCTAAAGATTGGCCGCCTAACATTTATGTTGATAAATCTATTTTTGAAGGATAAGAGTATGCTAACTGAAAATCATGTTTCATCATTTGTATTTTGTAATTTATTTTGTTGTGCAATTCTTTAAGATTTACTAAGTTTGTAATATTTGTACGTATTTTTTATATGTTATTGTTAAAAACTTTTTTTTTCTAAAGAAAAGAGCATGATCCTCCCTCATCAATTCAAAGACCATCGTGCGTTATACTTTTGGTAGTACTTGGAATTCCTCGACAAGAAGTTCTCGTGTAGCTGAGACATTGGTGAGTGAGTGCACAGAATGCTCGACAATGTTTCGTACGCCCGCGACGGCCGGCAAGAACGCTTACATGGCTAGACTATGAAAATCGTTTGCGTACTCTTTGCTGCTATGCTGTCTCTCTGTGTGTGAAAGTTTTGATCACTTGGACGTCCTCCGGGTTACCGCTGTGCGAGTGGTTTCAGTGAACTCTGCTTCTGCTTTGAAAGGGGACAGCCACTCTCTTTGGCTTGCTTTCGTGCCTATGAACAAATAAGTGAAACTCTCTCTGTGTCTCCCTCTCTCTTTCTCTCTTCCTGAAAATCTTGACTGCCTATTCTCATACATCGGTTGATTCATTCATGGTCATTCCATTTCGGTCGAATGTCATTCATGACATATTAAATGCTTAGAACTTCCAGTGGAATCTTTAGTATAGAAATGGTTTGTCGGTTTGTTCATGCATCTCGCTATAAGGTCTAAAGCCAAAGAAAAAGATTCTAGATTGTGTGATGCACCACAGTATTAATTAATTATAAGATCAACTCATACTTACATAAACATATATATATTATATATGAATGAGAGAGGAATCATGATATAAGCATGACAATAAAAAAATAATAATTTACTGAGTATTGTGTGATGTATTTGATATCAATTGATGAACGGGCCCAACATCCTCGTTGGACAACATGGGGTTGCTCTAAACACATAGCGACCGTTCATCGATTTTGCATGAGCGGAGCAAATATAACAGTCAGGAAATGTGACACCAACCAATCCTAACTACCAAAAGAATAAACGAAAAATCAACGAGAATGACAACCTCGGGGAGCTGCATCCTACGGTCACAAGATCAACATCTCCAATCCAACGGCCACGATTGTCCCTCCTGCCCATTGCAACCCCGAGGTGTGGGACTCACCGTCGTCACCGGTTCGTCTCTCCAGCGAAGTGGACCTTGTCGACGATGCTGCTAAATCTCAAAGAATTGAGAAAATATTTAGTGGTTGGCAACCACCAGGTCATCTGCCTACGTGGCGTGTACAAACTTAATTGGCTCCATTCCTAGAGCGACACCTGTCTTATGATGTGGAATGAAATATCAAATTCGAAGCCCATCTTTTCTCTCTCCCTCTGGTGCTCGCTGCGCAAAGGACCGGACCGAAGGAAGCATTTATTGCCGCGGCATTAATTGTCTGTCTTCTCTCTCTCATCTTTTTTGAAACAAAACTCATTAGTTTCTCTTCTGCAACTAAACAAAACTCATAGTAGATGCTCTGTGCTTAATAGTCCTTAGCAAGAAGGGACAAAGAAGGAAAAACTGAAACTTTTTGTTTTTGCTCGTTAGGCCGCGGATTGTTTCGGTCGTAATGTCAGACATACGTTTATTTCCAGTGGAAATGAAAATTGACTCAACTGTTTTGTTTAGTTGCGGAAGAGAAACTAATGAGTTTTGTTTCAAAAAAGATGAGAGAGAAGACAAACAATTAATGCCACGGCAATAAATGCTTCATTCGGTCCAGTCCTTTCCCCAGCCAACGCCAGAGGGAGAGAGAAAAGATGGGCTTCGAATTTTAATATTTCGTTCCATGTCATAGACAGATGTTGCTTTATAGATGGAGCCAACTAGGTTTATACACGCCACGTAGGTAGATGACCTGGTGGTTGCTAATCACTGAATATTTTCTCGCGGGTGTACCGTACGACATGTCATCGAAGTTAGGTCCAAAAGCACATTATCAAATTGTATAGCAAGTCGTCGGAGCCAAGTTCAAAGGGTCATGAAATGGGAGGCAGCATCTTCTACTAGCGTACCAAAGAAATTCCCAAAGAAAATTGGAGAAGCACATGTCAATCTGCCATAACAAGTCACAACCATAGTTTTCCATTTTTCAGGTTATCGTATCAGTGCTTTGTTCATGCACGTAAATTTAATGTTAGAACATCAAATAAGCAGCTAATCCTCTATTCTAATGATTTGCTTTGATATCGGAATTAAGTTCGAGGGGATTTCAAGAAGGCTAAAAAGTACTGCAAGACGACGATTCTGGCGAACCTGAAAGATGGAAGCATTCTATCCATGTATGCGTACCTAATATGGCAGAACCACAAGGACAAGGAGCATGCAGAGAATTGCTTTGATCAGGCCGTGAAAACTGCCCATGATGATTGGTAAGCAATCTTGCCAGCTATGAGGAGGATTCAATCTGGTGATGTGGGACTTAATGATTGGACATAACTACAGACGGAACGGGCATTAGTCGAACAAATATAATTGTACATGAAGTCAAAAAGTATTGTTGCGCGATTTTACCAAGTTGGTGAGTCCCGAGGTTTGAGAGAAAGGAAGAGACTAGTTGAGCTGATTTGAATGTTTTGGCTACCACTATGGTCGTCCTTGAAGTCGCAAGCATTCTTTCATGCATGGCATTTTGAAGTCGGCTGCGTCGAGTGACTTTGGTTTCGGTGGTGGTGCAACTACGTAATGGCTTCATATGCTCATTTCTTGTGGGACGCCGATGAAGACGACGATGAGGAGGTTGAGGACGATACCGTGAAGACCTCACCTCGCCAATGAGCTTCTCTCAATTGCCCCCTCCTCCAGCTGCTGCTTCTTAATCGGGCCTTCCTCTCTCCACGTTATTTCCTTTGCTCTTGTAAAATAGCCGTCAGATATGATAGTTTGGCCTCGGTTAATATCCTCGTATGACCTAATAAATTCGGCCGTTTTGCCTCGTGAGGTTTATTGTCAAAAGGAATAATGTACAGACAAGATAATGAAGGAAATGAGTTCGTTCCCGAACTCAGTTGCTCTTGGCTGCCATGTTTTGTTCAGTTGCTCCTTTAGTTTTGGCCCTGTTGTTGTATTGGTATGTTTCAGATTCATATTCATTAAACTGAGCAACTATTGTCACTGTTCATTCAGCATCTCTGAGGGACAGCGGAAATGCTTGTCGATGGCTTCAATTGACTATCGATGAGCATGATACGGTCGACGTATGATGGTGATTGATCGGTGATGAGTACTTAATGAATTTGGGTAAGCATTGCCATTTAAAGCCTTCATTTTCTTCTGGTGCTTTATCGAAATTGCAGGTGCCACAGATTGATAGTTCGAGTTTGTGAGATTAAGTGCAGGAATATAAAATTAATCTCAGAAAGTTTGTTTCAAAGGAATATACAAGGGTCGTGCTCGCCATTTTTGTTGCTGCTAAATTTCAGGAGTAGCCTGACAGGGAAGACAGTCTTGCTCAAACACCGAGTGGAAATTTAAGATTAATAGCAAGGGTCATCTAGATCTGTGATAAGTTACCATGATGGATCATAGTATTAAAAGATATTTCCGTTCTCTTCAAAAAGATATTAAAGTAAAGATACTACCCATTGGAAAATCTCTCTCTGTTCCTGCTAATACAACCTGGATTCAGTCCACCATCAGTGGACGATCATTTTCCACGCAAGTAGCACTTGTGTCTAGGAAAGGTTCCCACATGGTGGACCTTGTAATAAACTATTGGAGAATGCTCAGAAAGTTGATTGCTACTCAGATTTTCCGAACGAGATCAAAGTGGTAAATATCTTTTATAGTGAAGAATAGCACACTGGTTGTCAAATTGAATTCAAAGTAACAGCTTAAGCAAGCTAAATAGCTATTTAATTAGTTCTCTGCCCATTCACTGTCGCCATTTCGACTTACTCTCTCCCTTTGGCTGACAGCGTTGAACCATTTTCTATGAATTATGATCTGAAGATTGAATTCCTGAGAGGCTAAAACCAGGTTGGTTCGACCTTGCTGGTCACAGCCATCAGATATTTCACGTTTTTGTGATCATGGGTGCGTTAGCTCATTATGGCGCTACTCTGTTGCTCTTTCACTCTTCCTTGGCCAAATCAGCCGCCTCTATAGTTATGCGGGTGTACCGTACGACATTTCATCGAAGTTAATTCCAAAAGCACATGATCAAATTTGTTTACAAGTCGTCGTAATGAAGTTCCATGGGAGACGGTAAAGTTCTACTAGTGTACCGTAGAAATTACTAAAGAAAATCAGAGAAGCACTTGTCGATCTGTTATAACAAGCCACAACCATAGTTTTTCTTTTTTACGATAAACTATGATCTTTCGTACAGTTCACAACCAAAAGAACATCTGATGGTACTTATCTCGGGTATAATAGGAAAAGATGGAAAATATGACAATCCAACGGTTTAACAAGCATAGTGGAGGATCAAGATTTTTAATATGATTGCAAGCACGAGCTCTGCTATAGAAACAAATGGATATGCTTATAGACAAAACCGAGTGCCTAGTTTTTTTTTTTTTGTTGAAAAACTCACTTTCATATATTCAGAATCACTGGAGTCTGGTATGACAAATTACAAACTTCCGAGCAAAATAAATCCCTTAGTCCGGGAGGGGGGTAGTTTACCCAAGATGGTGGAAGGGTCTTTAGGCGTTGGGCTCGCGCGGCCCAGTCAGCTATTTTGTTGCTCTCTCTTTGGCAGTGGATCGCTTTGAGGTGTTTAAATAATTTAGCATGGGCTTGGGCCTCCCGTATAAGTGCATGTGCCTCCCATGGGACTTGATCTGTGGGAGCACAGATCACTTCAGCAAGTGATTTGATATCTGTCTCCACTATCACATTATGATCGTGAAGCCTCGCGAACGTCTTTAGGGTTTGGAGGAGACCTGCTGCCTCTGCTTGAAGCACCGAGGAAGCTCGCATAGCATCTGCCTTCCCGTCGATGAGAAATCCCCTGAAGTCCCGACAGATACACGCCATGGCTGCCTCTCCCGTCACCGGATCATATGACGCGTTTATGTTTATCTTGAGCGCATCGACGGGTGGTGGAATCCAGACCGAGGGTAAGGGTTCTCTGTTTAGTGAAACTCCATTAAGTTTTTTGGACCAACTCTTGCAAATCTCCTCCTCTGCCTTTGCTGAACTGACTACTTGGAAGGGATTTACCGATTGTCCGCTGAAGACCAGATGATTGCGGGCCTTCCAAATTTTCCCCAGTATCAGGGCCAGGAGTTCGAACGAAATATGGGTATGTTTGAAGTCATCTAACCATTCCACCATACGATTTTCCCTATTTCTGTTGAATGTGATTTTTATAGAAGGATCGTTCCATATCTTGTGCGTCTAGGGACATTGAAGCAGTAGGTGTTCTATGGTTTCTGGGTATCTTTGGCAAACAGGACAAGTGCTCTTGGGTATAATCCCTCGCCTCTGTAGATTCTCTTTTGTTGCAATGGCGTTATGACTAATTTTCCATATGAAAAAATGAGTCTTTGGGGGGATATTTGCGTTCCATATTTTTAGCCAAAACTTGCGTGGAATCTGGTAT
This sequence comes from Melaleuca alternifolia, assembly GCA_019926035.1. Lineage (NCBI taxonomy): Eukaryota > Viridiplantae > Streptophyta > Magnoliopsida > Myrtales > Myrtaceae > Melaleuca > Melaleuca alternifolia. Next base: position 268,747 of record JAGKPW010000431.1, on the reverse strand, counting down.
GATGAGGTTGCATGAGCTGGCTTGGTTTCTTGCTGTTTTTCTCTCAAGAAATTCTTGGCACTTTTGACTGTGTAAAGCCCTGTTGCAGTGTGTTCCCACATTAATAGATCATCTGGTCCTTGTGGGTCAAGGTGGATAGTTAGGATATCCTCTGCAACCCCTTCCTCAAACAGTTCTCCAACTTTTCTTTCATTCCATTTACATTGTCCATCTTCCATAAGCTCCGAGACTCTGGTTGGCTCCCTTCTGTTTGCTGGGCCGCCTATCTCCCCTTTCGGTAGCCACTTGTCATTTCTAATATTGATCTTTTCCCCATTCCCCACTACCCATCTTGTAGATCCTCGGAAAGTGTCTCGCCCCGTTAGAATGCTCTGCCAACCCTAGGAGGGTCTAGATCCCTTTAAAGCATGTGTAAGATCAGTGTTTGGGAAATATAGCCCCTTAAAAAAAATTCCCCACAGTGTATCAGGATTCTAGAGTAATCTCCAAGCTTGCTTACCCAGCATAGCTTGGTTAAAACTGATCAAATCACGAAATCCCAAACCTCCTCCATCCTTCCTCTATTTAAGGGACTCCCAATTTTTCCAGTGCATTCCACGTTGGTTCCCATTTGTCTTCCACCAGAAATCAGCTATCTTCCTCTCTATAGCTCTGCATATAGACATTGGAATTTTGAATATGGACATAGTGTACTGGGGGAGAGACTGAACTACGGTCTTCAGTAGGACTTCCTTCCCAGCCTTAGATAAAAGGTTTTCTTTCCATCCCCTTAATTTCTTATTCACCATGTCTAATATCCAGGAAAACATGTGTTTTTTTTAGTCTCCCCAATCAGATGGCACACCTAGATATTGTCCAGTCTTCTGAATTTATGGTACACGCATTTCATATAGCATATTCATTCTCAACTCGACTGGACATTTTTTGTTGAAGAATATACCAGATTTGTTTAGATTAACTATCTGTCCTGATGCATAACAATACTGATTTAGCACTGCAACCACGTTCTTACACTCTGTTACTTTTCCGTCAAGAAATAGCATAAGGTCATTTGCAAACATTAAGTGTGAGAGTGTTAGGCAGCTAGGGTTGAGTTTGATCCCTTTAATATTTCTCATCTCCACCTCTTTCCTCAGCAGCGTAGACAGTGTATTAGCCACTATTATGAACAAGTAGGGGGATAAAGGATCACCCTGACGAATACCTCGAGATGGCTCGAAGTAAGATAGGTTGTCACCATTCATTTTAACACTATAAGACACTGTAGAAACACAACTCATGATCCAAGAAACCCACGAGGTATGGAATCCCATTTTCAACATAAGCGCTTGAAGGAAATCCCATTCCACCCTATCGTATGCCTTCTTCATGTCGATCTTTAGGACAACTTGGCATTTTCTTTTCCCTTTCCTAATTCTTAGTTGGTGCAATACTTCCTGGACAATGAATATGTTGTCTAGTATATGCCTTTCTTTTATAAACGCACTCTGTTCTTCAGCAATGAGGCTGGGGAGGTAATGCTTTAGTCTATTGGCCAAGACTTTAGAGATAATTTTATAAGTGACATTGCAAAGGCTAATCGGTCGAAACTGGTCTATTCTTTCTGGCTGCTGCACTTTAGGAACCAAAGTAATATAGGTTCTATTCATCTCAGGGTTAAGGGCACCTGAGTTTAAGAAATTTCTGGTTTCCTGAAATACTTCTTCTTTGATCTCTTCCTAGTGGTACTGAAAGGATTTCCCGCTTATCCCATCTGGTCTTGGGGCTTTGAGGGCACCGATCTGAAAGGTAGCTGCTTTGACTTCTTCCATAGTCGCCTCACGTATTAGCAGATTATTTATCTTTTCACTAACTATTTTAGGGATTTGATCAATGACTGGGCTAAAATTTCTCTCCCCTGCAGTAGTGTATAGATCTTGATAGAATTGTTTCACCAGTTGTTGAAGCTGTTCAGGATCTCTGAGCCACCCATTTGTTTCATCTTTTAGCATAATAATCTTGTTTATTTGTCTTCTTCGAATAGTGGTTGCATGGAAGAATTTGGTATTTTTGTCTCCCTATTGCAGCCATTGGATCCTTGATCTAAGCACCCAGTACAACTCTTCTTGTCTCCATAAACTCTCTATCTCTTTTTTACCATCTTTTGCATCATGGTTTTGTTTGTTTGTTATCACCTCTACCTCATTTTTCAGTCTGGTAATCTGTGTTGCTCCATTAGAAAATCGTCTTTTGCTCCATTTTGACAGGTTCTCAACAACTACCTTCAGTCTGCCAGTGAGGTCTAAAGTTTGGCCTTAAAGCCCTTTCCATATCTCGGATACATTCTGACGATACTCCTCATCCTCCAGCCAAACTAATTCAAGTCTGAACTCTTTTTTCCTTCTTTTCTTTTCTGGCCAGAGGTTTAGCATTAATGGACTGTGGTCTGACCCTATGGCAGGTAGGGCTATGATATTAGCAGCAGGGAAGGATACCCTCCAGTTCAAGGTACAAATAGCCTAGTCTAATCTCTTTTTGACAAGTTCCTCCCCGTCTATTATTTGCCCACGTATATGTGCAGCCTTTACTTTCAATGTCCAATAGCTCACATTTATCTAAGAAGTCTTGGAATGCTTGGATTCTATAGTTTTCCACACTGCGTTTACCCACTTTCTCCCAATGGTATAAGACTTCGTTAAAATCCCCCATACACAGCCAAGGAGCTAGGCATAGTCTTATATTTTCCTGGATACTTTCCCATAGTCGTAACCTCTGTTGAAATTTAGTAGGAGCATGAACAAAGGTGATTCTCATTTGCTGATGTGTTTCCTTTATCTCACACAGCACATCTATAACAGAAAGGGAGTTGTTCAGAATAGTTAAACTGACCTGTTCAGTCCAGAAAATGGCCATACCCCCCGCCAACCCATCTAGATTCACAATGAAACATTCAGGGGAGTTCATTCTTCTTTTCATTTGTCTTACAAACTTTTCTTTATTTTTAGTTTCCATTAGACATAGGATAGTGGGTTTTTCATGAGCCACTAGGGCTCGAAGGGCTTGAATTGTCAAGGGAGACCCCAACCCTTGACAATTCCAACTCATGATCTTCATTTGTTACTCGGTAGCTTATTAGGGCTAGCCATTAGAGCCCGTGCATTCAATTCTTCCACTGTCTGAATTTTCGTTTCCAACAGCTACGTCTCATCAAGATCCTCTCTGTTGTACTGTTGTGATCCATAGGGTGCATGTCTCTTTTTCTTCTTTTGACCCATTGTTTAAGGGCTTTTAACTCTCTTCATGTTTTCATAGATTATCACATCCATTTCTCCAAATTCCCCTGACTGCTTTGGTCTCTCGTTGATGGAGTCCAACAACATATTTTCAATAGGTTCAACATCAGTGACTTCATAATCAACTGTTTTCCCTTTCATCTTCGGAGATTTTTCCACAGGGTCTGCATAAACAACTAATTTCCCCATATTATGGGGGGTTTCAGGTACTGCATCTTCTTCTTCTATGGGTTCTTCAATTTTTCCTCCATAAAATAGCTCCCAATACGGGCTATATTCATTTGCTTCAGCTTTCAGCCAGGACCCAAAGGGAAGGTCTCTTACTCTTTCGAAACCTTCATCAGTGCATGGGTGAATTTTGCAGTGTTGTGCATAGTGTCCCAACCTCCCACATGCATAACAGTAGTATGGGAGACGTTCATATCTGAATCCAACTAGAGATTTTTCCCCTGATTACTGAAGATGGAACCAAATAGGAGTGGGGCCAAGATATCAATGCTAACTCTGACTTTTCCCACTTTGTAAGCAGTATAACCACGTGGTTCGATATTAATTGAGGACACTGTGCCTATCTCCTGTGCTACCTTCCTTATTTCTTTTTCAGTAATCCATTCAATAGGGAGGCCATGAATTTGAACCCAGAAATCACGGACCTTAAAATTGTAGCAGGTTGGGGGAGTGTTGGGTTCCCATGTTTTGAGTATTAGAAGGTGATTGGCAAACAACCATGGCCCTTGTTCTAGAATTCTGTCTCTGTCTTCAGCAGTTCGAAAATTAAATTCAAAAATTCCAGGCGCAATCAACACAATCTCACCATTCTCCACTCTCCAAGCCTTTTTCATTGTATTCTGGAAAGCTTGGATATTTGCCAAGTTGAGATAGTAGGAGTTTAAGTAGAGAAAAACGACAATGGAGAAAAACGACGACCCCAATGAATGCCACCACGTGCGGTCCTACGAAACTCAGGAAGGCATCTTTCCAGCGCTCATCCTCTCGGCCATTGTCGACAATTGACAGTGTTAGTGAACCATGATTTGAGCTATTGCAACTGATCAATTGTGGTCTACAAAGAAGAAGGTTACATACGTAACTTGCTTACTTGAACGTTTCAAATTGATTCTTTGTCTGGTGTCTTTCATAATGGAAGTGTGTACTCTGTTAGTTGCGGAGGAATCGGACCCATCAACTTGTCGTAAGAAAGGTCAGAGTTCTCTATATTACTTAAATTGGAGAATGTGTCTAGAATCGATCCCTTCAAATGATTATGTGATAGATTTAAGACATACATTTCGCTCCAATAACCGATTTTTAAAGGAAGAGAGTCCATTGAATTATAGTGTGAGAGATCCATAAGATTAGTATTGGCTTAAAATCTGCCAATAGAGTCCAACTTATCCTCCAAGCAATTTTGCATTAAGTATTGGATAAGCTTAGTTCTCTTGCTATAAATCTTCACCAAGCAGCGAGTACAAAAGTTGGCTTGGCTGTAGAGCAGTGGTCCTGCAATGCATGCTTCTATTGTCAAATTGGAGCAATTCCCCCATGCCCAATCTTTGATGTTAGTAGGATCTTGCCTTGAGACGTCAAAACTTGGTTATCTTGATGTTGCTAATCGCAATCCTCAGATATTTCACGTCTTTGGCATCTTTTAATTGTCAATGCTGGATTTGTTTAAGTTGTGAACTAAACTATTTTTTCTCCATACACCAACCAAATCAAGATCTTCTTAGATTTAAATTAGCAGGACAAGGAATACAATAGGAACACTCTAGGAGTCAAGGATTTAAAATCCATAATAAAGACTTATATGCTTACAGTTCTATTAAACAAAGGTTCTCCACCGTTTCATTGTTTCTTTTTCCATCACATAATGCTTAGAAGAATAATATATGAATGCGGAAAGATGGGATAAGCTTACGAACAAGATCGAACATCAACCACTGATAATACGAATTTAGGTAGAGAAAAAGAACCACCCCAAGGAATGCCACGGCATATGATCCTGCAAAACTCCAGAGGAAGGCTTCTCTCCACGTGTCATCCTCCCGAGTATGATTGACAAATGGAGGTGTCCCCTGTTTCTGATTTGAGCCATCACAACTTGCTAATGGTGTTCCACAAAGAAGAGGGTTACCTTCATAACTTGCTTCATCAAAAGTTCCAAATTGATTTTTTCGGTCCGGTGTCCTGCCTGACAAGTTGTTATGAGCCACTCTAAAATTTGACAGGGCGTAGAGCTCTGTTAGTTGCGGAGGGATGTGACCGGTTAAGCTGTTGTAGGATAGGCCCAAGCTCTCCACATTCTTCAGATTGGAAAACGTTTCCGGGATTGATCCTATCAAATGATTGTGCGATAGGTTCAAGGCTCGAAGTCCTCTCAAGTGGCCGAGGTTTGGAGGAATGAAGCTCGTCAAATTGTTTTGCGAGAGATCCATTCCCGACATGAGTTCTAAAATTCGACCCTTGTACGATTCCAATCTACTCTTTGTCATGAAGTGTACTTCTTCTAATTTAATCGTAAAAGATTGGGGACCTCTGTACCCCGCAATCGAAATCCTTAAAGTAGGAAATGAATCTGTAGATGCCCCGCCATTTCCAAATGTCAAATCTTTCAAACAAGAAGGAATTTTTCCAGAAAGATAATTATTTGAAAGATCTAGTATGGTCATGTTTTTCAATAGACATAGATCCTGAGGGATTGAACCTTCGAAATTATTTCCTTGTAGTAGAAGAACCTTCAAGTTCCGAAATGAAACAATCCAGCTGGGGACTTCACCATAAAATGCATTATGTCTTAGATCCAATGTGACAATCCATGAAGCTCCAAAAAGAAACTCTGGAAAATGTCCAGTGAGCTTGTCATGTGATAAATGTAAGAACCTCATAACTGTGACATTAACACATGATAGTATGTTTGGCCCAAGGTCAATACTTGAAAGGTCTAACATCCAGAGATTATGGAAGTTGCAAAAGCTCAACGGTAAAAGACCTCCAAATAAATTGCTTGACAACATAAGCTCGCTCAAATATTGGATATCTCCAATCCAATTGGGAAGAGTTCCATCTAGGGAATTATTACTTACATCCAAAACTTCCAAGTAGGAGCCATTTAATATGGCAGGCGATATTTCCCCCGTGAAATTATTGCTATCTAGATATAAATACACCAAATATGACAAGTTAGCATTCCTCGGCAACATTTTACCTTGCAAATTGTTGCCCGATAATATCAATGCATAAAGTGCGGAACAATTTTTAGTCAATGGCTCTGGTATCTCTCTCGTGAAGCCATTATTTGACAAGTCCAATACACTTAGGCCTCTTATACTGCCCATTGAGGAAGGGATTCTGCCTTCTAATAAGTTGTTCGACAAATTCAAATAATCCAAATTTGGGAGGACAAAACCAATCCAAGATGGAACCTCACCGTCGATAGCATTAGCGGACACATCGAAGTGCCCCATGCCGCCAAGACTCAAATTAGCAGGCCAATGCAAAGCACCTGATAGATTGTTTCCACGGAGTTCTAAATATTCTAGATTTGCATTGTTCACCAATAGCCAATCTGGAAAGTTTCCTGTCATTCCACTGTGGCTGAGATCAACCTTTCTCAAGTCATGCTGTTCTTTCAAAAAGCTGGGAATCATGCCATCCGCATCTTTGTTGAGAAAGCAATTAGATAAAACCAAATACTTCAATTGAAATGAAGGAAACCAAGTGGGCTCTTCCGTATTTACTTCCAGATGATTACGGTTATCCAAGAGGAGGAATGTCTCAAGTTTAGAATTATTGGCCAAGGAACCAAGCGAAAGTGAGCCTTCAAAAGCATTTCCAGAAAAGTCAATAGATTGAAGTGACTTGAGATTAGAGAGGAGAGATGAAGGAATGGCCATGCTAAAGTTGTTATTGAAAACATCAAGCCGTTGGAGTGAGGTCGGATTAGAGAGGAGAGATGAAGGAATGGCCCCACTAAAGTTGTTATTGGAAACATCAAGCCATTGGAGTGAGGTCAGATTGGAGAAGCACGAAGGAAGGGGCCCCCACAATTCATTACCACCAATATCCAACACTTCAAGCTTCCTCAGTCCGCACAAACCTATTGACGTGGACACGGTAACTATGAGTATATCGTCATTAAATTGTACTTTGTGTTGAAAATCGAGGATAGAAAGAGTGTGCAATCTAATTTCTGAAAATACAAACGAAAATATTGGTAAGATGGAGTTTCGGAGTGGAGCCGCGTCACCACAACGCTTCATTTCCACTATTCTTGGCATAACATTAATTACTTTTGAGTTTGACAAATTGGATTGGAAATGAAATCTAAAGCTGATATTATTTCTAGATTCATGGTGTAATTGCATTGGGCAAAGTGATTCCGTAATTTAGAACGACAGTGCAAAGTGATTTTCAGTTAATAAGTGCAGTGCGAGATCACATGCTCTTTTGGCCGACATGCCCCCCAAATCATCTAGATTTGAGCGTAACAATTGTATTTTAGGGAATGGACACCAATACTTAAAATGCGACAACATTATCAAGGTGAAATTTTTTATTATTTTTACCGGACTATTTTTATCGGTGCTCATAGTTGATATATATCTATGTGCTTATTAAAATGCGACGCCTAAACATATTGTTTGTTGGCATGCCTGAATATCTTTCTTTTGTCCATTTATTCAACCATATTATATTTAATTATGAGACATTAGGCCGATCAATAAAGCTAGTTAGGAATATGAAAGAAAGAGATTTTTCCTATCAACGTACTATGCCTTTTGATAGCATAGTCATTATTGATGAATTGCAACATTTCCCCTTTGTCATTAGTATCAAGCGTTACTTGAGAATCAAATTAGTAGATTTTGAAAACTTCACTCGCTTATTGTTCTTACCTTTATACATGTAATTTAATCAATAAGTATTACCATAAACAACAAATAATGCGCATCTTTTTTTATAAAAAAAAAAATTCTTAGTGAAATAAATTGTCTTTTATTGTACTGTCAAAATCGAAAGTATAACTTAATTTTAAATTTATACAAGAAACTACGTCTCCACAGTCGTCAACTTAATTTTAAACTAATACAATAAATTACATCTCCTGTAACGACCCGCTTCCGACCTCTTTTCGAGGCTTAATTGTGCGAATTTACGGGTTTAGTTTGTGGCCCGTCGGCCCCGGGGAGTCCCCGGACTAAACCGTGAGATTTCATTTCGGCGATTTCGGAATTTCGGAAATCGCGTTTTAGTCCCCCAACTTTTGGATAATTGCATTTTGGCCCCTAAGGGTTTGACTTATCCTAGGGACTTTTTGGTAATTTCATCTCTCCTCTCTCCCCCATGTGCAGCCGACTCTCTCTCTCTCTCTCTCTCTCTCTTCTTCTTCTTCTTTCCTTTCCCCCCCTTGCGTGCACGCCACCCTCTTCTTTCCCCTCCCACTTTGACTTTCTTCCTTGATTGAGTAGATAGATAGCACATGGAGGGACCCACAAGTCAGCCTTCATCTCATCAGCTCACTCTCTCTCTCTTTTCTCTCTCCCTTCCCTCCTGCGACCATCTTCTTCCTCATCTTCTTCTTCGGTTCTTGCTGCTCACCGGCCCTCCTTCACGAGGCCACAACTTCTTGCTCCGACCTCCGTTTTGGGTGTCGTTTGCGCCATTGTCTTCCTTGTAACATCTAGTTTCCAAAGGAACCAACCTCACCCCAAGAATCCATCTAGATTGCATTTTAGAGGCTCCGAAAGAAGCCCTCACGGAACACTTTTTCTGGGTTCCGAGTTTTTCCAGATTCGGACCCAAGCGACACCCCATCTTTGGAAGACCATAACTTTCGGCTCCGACCTCCGTTTGACGCACCGTTGGTGGCGTTGGAATCCTTGATGAACCAGATTTCCATAGATACCAACCTCCTCTCATGATTCCACCTGGTTCGCCATCGGAAAGCCCCCAAAGAAGCCTTCCCAAAACTGTTTTCTGGAATTTCCAGATTCTTGGTTTGAGCTTCAAGTCGCAATTTCTCCCAATCCTTCGATCTAAAGCCTTTGTCGTTGCTTCCATTGGATTTATTGGTACTCCTTTACCCTAATCCATGCTTTGGTTGGGATTGATTTGGTCTAAAATCACCCATTCTACCCTCAAACAGCCGAGTACCCCTGTTCCGTCGCCACCCGCAGCCACTCATGAGTCCCTCAACCTTCCAGCACCACCAAGGAACGTCCCCGGCCACCGGAGTCTCACCGGAAGTTCGCCGGAGCTCGCCATGAGCCGCCTATTTGCGAGGAAACCAAGTGAGTGGACATCCTATCCCTTAACTAGGGCCGTTCACCGCTTTAGTAGATGATTGTAGACTTGATTGAGGTGGATTGGTTGTTAATTGAGGATTATGAGTTGATCGGCGACTTTTTGAGGAAGTAAGGGTGATTTGGTAATTTTGGCCAATTAGGGGTAAATTGGCAAAATTGATGACTTGGAGGGTAAGTTGGTAACTTAGTTATGTTAGTTGCCTCGGTTAGTAGCTAGTGACAGTTACGTGATAGATTTTATGATTGAGGAGGTAAATTACTAATTTTGGTCAATTAGGACCAAATTAGAGCTTTAGGGGCAAAATCGTAAATTCGGAAGTTTGAGGGCAGAATTGAGATTTGTTGGCTGCAATTGGATTTGATACTTAGCTAGGAATGGTTGGATTGACAATTTGCGCAATTAGGAGTTCGGCTCGAATTTCGCTTAATGATGAGCTATTTAGGTATTTTGGAATATTTTAGCGGGATTGTGGATATTGTGTGGTTGGGCATACGACTAGCAATTAAGGTGATGGTACCCGTAGTTTGTCGAGCGAAGAATTCCGGTTTCGACTTAGGGACCCGGGCGAATCCCTAATTAGTAGGCCCGAGTGGTTGACCTTTAGGAAATTTTGGGAAATTATCCTAAGATTTATTATGCCATATTGTGTTGAATTATTCAATGTTATTGAATGCGCAATTGATTGTGAACGATCGAGATTGCTCACTGATGCAAGTGAGTTGACCGGCGTGGTCGTTGACCCCGGTTTGCCTTAAAGGCCAGTGGGCCCTAATCAATGGTGAAAGTCGATGGAACCCGAAAATGGTATCGACATTGATTTGATGAGTAGGCATGACGGTTGGAATGAACCGGCGTGGTGAGTAACCCTAGTACTTTGATGAATCCAGTTTAAGCCGAGAAAATTAGCTAGGATCTCAAGCCGGTTGTGGATGACTTTATTTGGCCAATTGCACAATTTATTTATTTATCTAGTAATTTATTTATTTATTTAATTAGTAATTTATTTACTCAATTAGTAATTTATTTATTTAATGAGTAATTTATTTACTCGGTTAGTAATTTAATTATTCGGATGTGCGTTTTACTTATTCACTGAGCTATAGCCTTATGTTGGTTAATCCTAACGTGTTCTTTGGTCCGGGCTTAGTGCCAAGTCCCAGTCACGAACTGGTTGACTCATAGAAACGATGAAGTTGTTATTAGAGAGAGACGGAATTGATTTAGTTGTACATGGGTTTAATCGAAAGGGGTTCGACTGGTGGTGACGATCGATGAGAGATATGCAGTTAAGGACCTCAGAGGGGGTAGCATTCTTGGTTTGGGCATATGGGGTAGACCTTTGAGAAGTTCCATTAGCATTATAGATAGATTCTAAATTTGGCTTTGTGATGAGGATGGAATCTTTGAAGGAATTAACGCTATGGCGATGAGCTAGTTAAGGACTGATTAGTGGTTGGGGTAGCACTGAGAGGGGAAGTAGGGACCCTATCGTGATGGCGTTCCTACTTTCGACATAGGATTAGACTTACTGAGATTTTATCTCAACCCGCCGTGGTAACCATTTTTCAGGTATATGATTGGAGATCGAATTTTGCCGACGAGTTCTGTGGGAGTTGATGGCGCGAGGATTTATGCTTCCGTTAGAGACTTGAAGGCCAGCGACCGCCTGGGATGTCGCTACTCAATGGCCGCAGAGAAGAGGTAGATCAAGGACTGCCGCACGCTCGGGATCGGGGTGTAACATCTCCACAGTTCAGCATGTTGCCAGTTTTTTTAAGTTTTAAAAAAAGAATGGTCAAAGTGAAAGATCTTCAAGATTTAGGATAAGAAAAAAAGAACAAAGTAAAAATCAATCTAAACGTGTATGTCTATCAAGGTTGCTTTGTTTGAGCTTTAGCGTCATTCAAACTCTTAGGCTTCATGGCTTCGTTGAATTTATTTACACTTACAATCCCCGAAGTTTGACACCATTGCGCTTTGATATATAAACTTTAAATATTATCTGATTTTGATTCATGATTAACTTTTGCCTTTAATTTGGTTAAGATTCCTGAACAGTATTTGAACTCCTTTGGTATATTTTTTTTTTAGACTGTTTGCATTTTTTTTTCAGCAATAAGGCTCCTTGCATCTGTTATGTTATTGCATTATTCTTCAGATTGAACAGGAAAAAAGATCACACAAAAGTATGAAGGTACGGTCTTCTATGTTACTTGTACCTTCAAGACTATTGGAAGACAAATTTTTGTCCTCCACTGAAGTTTGCTTGTACAATGAGGGGACCCTTTGTAGATAACTGCCAGATAGATATAGCCTCTTCAATTTCTTCAAATGCAGAGTTCCGTTTATCCCTGGTTATAGAAAGATCCATGCATGCAGTATGGTTAATTAATTATCTATAGATATCAGATATCTAACTATCTTTAATATACCAAAACTATGTGCTCAGGATAAAGAGAATTGATTTATAGGCAGAAACTAGCTGGTCCAACATATCCAAACATAAAAAAAAGTCTTTGTCACGTGGCTATGTAAAACAATTTCATAAACAAGTAGCTTATGCCTTTAACGGTTTTTATTATATTTCGTTAACTAGCAAAGCTGAGATGGATATGTGCTCATTATATTACATTTTATTTACGTGGCAATGTTCATGGCGTTGTATTGTATGTGACTCACATTTGACCAAGAAGCATTAATTTTGCCTTGTAGAATGGAGACCCAGCCTCAAGCTACCCCGGCCCATATTTGGGGTCGAAGCCACCTCCATGGCCCAATTGGTCCAAGGGGAGAGAGTGAGAGAGATGGTCAGGCAACAGCAGCTTAAGCGCCACAAGATTCATATGACTATGCATGGTGGGTGGGTTTGTGCGTGAGAGCATAAGTGAGAGAGCGATTGGAGGCTGAAGGGGGATAATTGCCAAATTAATCTCAAACCCATCGTATGAATACCAATTAGTCTTGAATTCTTCATATTGGTCAATAGTCCTAAACATTTATATGAAATTTCAATATAATATATCTGGCAAATTGCTACCAAAAATTATTGATGTGATGTTCAATCATCAACGGCATCCTATGTATCATGGGTGATGATCTGACATGTACAGTTCTTAATGAATTAATGTTGTTTTGCATATTTTTCTGGTTTTTTTCCCTTTTCTTTCCTTTTATGTGCCAGTGTTTATCTTCTTCAATAGAAAGCTCCAATTTATCGTTCATGGTGGCAAATGGTTTCGGCCGGGGGAAAAAGGACTTGGTTGGGGTAGCTGGGATCCAAAGGCTATGAACTTGGAGCTCTATAAAATCAGCGACGTCTTATAATTTTTGGCATTTCTTATGCTTGACTAGTGGCAAAGAGAAAAAACGTGAAAAAAAAATTAAAGATCAATAAAAAATTTAGAACAAGCAAAAGACAAAATAAGAAAACCAAAGCTCTCTCAAGGTTTATTTGTAAGTCAAGAAAAGGCATGCCCCAAACTTTCGCTGCACACTAAACAAAAGAATTCAACAAAAAAAGAAGAAATAATGAACAATAATGTCGAAGGACCATAAGGCGCTTGTGTTAGCCAAAGGGGGAAAGGAAAAGAGAAACTTTCCAGGCATTGAAAAAGTCGAAGCTAAAAATAGCAAGATTCTTCAGAGTAGAGAGTGACGAGTTTTGAGACGGTTGTTTCGCGTTCTCAAGCCAAGATGTCGAAGAAAACACCAAATTTGGGAGTACTTGATCCCCTATGCTTAGCTTCTATTTTTGACTTTCTCAAATTTGGATACATTCAAGAGAAGAGCAACGAAGCAAAGAGACAAATAGAGCGTAGACAAAATTGAGCCTCACTTTAATCATTTGAGTGTGGATATAATCTAAAAGCAAGTGAAGCGCGCCACGGTTAATATGATCCGAACATTATTATGCGGGGTGGGCGAATCAAAAGAGGGAGTGGAAAAAACATTAATCTGATATCTCTTATATTGCTTTAGTTGTGATATAATCTCTTGCTGCCATTTCTAAATGTAGGCAAATCAAATCGATTGAATTATGTAAATTTAATTAATGTGTAATTTAATCTATTTTTCTATTTATGTTCGATCGTCTTATTTGCACAGCAATAAACTTTTCTTATCTAAGGAACTAAAGGTTGACCTGGAAAGCTAATTTTCTTGCATGCCGATATGCATGGATGGAGTAGCTTGGGATTTTGGAACCATTTACTTTCTCCCAATAGACACGAGTCTATGCATCCACATAAATATAGATGTTAGAAGATGTAACCAAAATAGAAAATAAGAAATGCAAATAAATATATGAGAGAAGAAGAAAAATAAAATAAAGTAAATAAGTCATGATATTCGTATTTATCATCGTCTTGGAGACGAGTATCGTAATTAATTTACAATATGTGCAATCAATTACTTTAAAAATTGCATCATTTGTGCAATCACATGTTTGTCATTAATTCACTCAATTCATTTTTATAGTTTATAGCACCATATAGAATGATAATTTTTCCATTGTTTTGAAAGTAAAAATTACTTAGAAATGCAAGCTGGCCTGGACACCTCGATTACAAAAAAAAAATTACTGAGAAACATATTTGAAATAAGAAAAATGAGAGAGAGAGAGAGACGAAGGGACGGAGTCTCTCACCTGAGAGACGATTATAACTTAAATCCAACACTCGAAGTTTCTCCAGAGGTTGGAACATAGACGCGTCAATATCCCAAGGCCATGGCAATTCCGAGTCGCGTATATTGCTCAAATCTAGTTGAGTCACCTGTGAAGTGGCGTCATCGCACTCCACATGTAGCCAGCCGCAACAGTCCCCGTCGCCCTCTTCCCAAGACGGAAGAGAAGACCCATTCGGGTGGTTGAAGGCTGCCTTAATCTTGAGGAGTGCGTTCCTCTCTTCATCCAAGCACCCCATGCTTCTTCCCCTTTCCATCAATACCAACGAAGTCCAAGTCCACATGCTCAACAAAAGAAACTTCATGTTTATCTATAATGGTGTTTTGTGGGTTGTCTGTTTCTTTCTGCTCACCAAGGTGCAAACTGAGGAGGGTCATCTACTCCATTTATATGTGCAGAGAGTCTCTCTCTTTTGAGTGATTATCACGGTTGGGCAAGTCAGGAGGGACCAATTCCACAGGATTTACGATTGACACAATTGACTTAACCCACAGCTTCTCCAAAAGAGAGATCAAGATTATAAAATCCTAAAATAAATTACTATTAGCAAATCAACGGGGTAACTAAGGTTTGATATTGTTAGTTTTTAATGCAAGTGTTGTTTTGCCAAGAAATATCAAATAATTTGGCATTTTTTTGGACTCCTTGAGGAAAAGTAAGGCAACTTTGAGCAATTTGATAAACTGAGCAGGGGCATTCCTCTCTAGTCTCTCTTTCGAATTACCCTCCAATGTTGACACCACCCAAGTCCACATGCACGTGCTCAAAACAATGAAGACACTTCGATTCCTATTGTGTTTTGTGGGTCATAAATTTAAGATTATGTAGATTTATTGTCAACTGTATTAAAAGTTTAAATTATTAGATTCCATCATGCTTAAGCTGGATTTTAGCCTTAACCTAAAGTGTGAAAATATTTGATTGAGGAAGCAAACATGGGGCTGAGAAATACAACCTTATGACCTCCTACCTTTGACATCTTGTAATATTTTCGTGAGAACACTGTCAACTATTATAAAACATTAAGCTATTAGATCACAGCAAGCATGATTTACTATTTAAATATTCTAACACTTCTTTCACGTGGAAGTTGAACTTTGGCCTTAGTCTATAGTATGAAAATATCTAATTGATGAGCCAAATAGGGGTATGGAAGATTCAAACTCAAGACCTCATAACTTTGAATCATATTAGATTTTATAAAATTATTGCCAACTATATTAAAAACTCAAGCTGATTAATGAATGCGTGATTTACTATCTAAATATTTTAACATTTCACCGCACGTGTAGGCTAGATTCTTACCGAGGAGCTTAGTTTGCTTGAGGATATTCATGGTAGGTCTCAACTAGTGTCACCTCTATAATTGTCATGTATCAATGATCTACAATTAATATTAGAGCAATTTCTCCAATATCATGTTGGGTTCTCGTAATTTAGTAATTCATCAAGTGTTACTACTCGTTCAATAGTCACTGAATTGGAAGTTTCTTTCCTTCCAATTCATGTCTAATTTCCTTTTAAGAGTTAAATTGAGTTGAAGGAGGACATATGATGGAAGTTCTTTTTGCTTCCACTTTTTGCAAATTCACTTCTAATGTCCTTCAAGGGCTAATTTGTCGGTAAATACAATTGTATTCGATCATCTCAATCAATGACTTTCCAGCGTGAAAGATCTGCAACTCCTGCGTATCTCCATATTAACTTGCTGTCGACCCCTCCTCTCCCCTCGGCTTCCTCTATGGTTTGTAATGATTTATCAAGTAGGGCCGTCTCTCCTTCCAAGTTCTAAGCACCCCCATCAGTTTCCACTTGACTTTTTGATAGGGACGTCCACTACAAAAGGTAAAGTGAAAAGACCTTGACTAAATTTATGTTTATTTAATGCAAAAAGCAACATGAGGATGATGGAAAAGAAAGTCGGTCCAGTCACTCAATTTCTTTTTCTATCTCGATCCAATCTTGCATGAGATTTTTCTTCTTTACCCTGACAAAACGCTAGACTAATTACTTCTTTTTCTCATAAACCACTTGGCCAACACTCCAAAAGACGGTCAATGCAAGGTGGCTGGACCCTTGTTCTTACGCGGATTTGAAAAATGGATTGGAATCTTTTTAAATGTAAAGTAACTTTATTGGTATTGTTAATAATTTATTGGGAATGATGATGACGTTCAGTAGTCAAATATCTAAAAGAACCTTTGATCATTAATGAGTATTACATTAACGGAAACGCGCGAGAATATTAAAGGACGTGAAATTCTAGGCTGTCATGTTATTTTTGCCTAAGATGATTAATTTCCTCAAGAGCTACATGATTTGATGACGTTCTCTCTAAAGACTTGAACATTTTAAATTGGCATTTCCCAGGATGTTCCAATTGGGTTTCAATCAATATCACCTCTTTGTCTCAATGGAACATTTGGTGGTCTGCAGAACATTTGCAAATTCTCTCAAGTAACTTCCATTTAACAATGATTTATAAGTAAAACCAAACTTCCAATTGATCACTACTTGTGTAGTTATATTGGGATTTTGCCAATGTTGCTCAGGCCATGCAGTTTTTAAAATTACTGATTAAAGAAACTGTATAATACTATTAATTTTTTTCAACCAAATGTAAGGAAACAAAAGGGATAAATTGATAAAACAAAATATCCAAACATGTTAATCTTTATGTTAAATTTTAAAAGTTGGATTCAATGTATTGTGTTTGATTTTGTTCACCAAACCTAAACTGTGTTGAATGTTTAAATGGCTGCCTTGTAGTGTGGGGAGGCATCAATAATATGAGCAAGTCATTTGGTCATTTGCCGTGCAACCTGCGAAATGCTTTCCTTTTTTTTTATTGGGATGTCCACTGTAGCTTGACCCAGATTTCTCCCAAGTTGTCTTGATCACTTGTGATGAATGTTGGGAACTGCTTTACTTTTTTTTATAAGGATGTCCATCATAGAAAGCAATAAGACCTTGACTAAATTGTAATATGAAACCAATACGAGGATGATGGAAAAGAAAGCAGGCACTATGATTTAATCTTTCCATCTCGATCTAATCTTGGATGACATTTTTTCCTCTTTACCCGACAATACGCTAGACTAAGTGCTTCTTTTCTCAGTCAAGCACTTGGCCAATACTCCAAAGATTGGTTAATGCAAGGGCCCATCTCCTTACGCTGATTTGGAAAAAGGGATTGCAATTTTCTAAAGTTTGGAATAATTTTATGTGGTAACGTTAACCCCATATTCAAGATCCAAAGAGAGAGGGACACGGACGCAGAAGTGGAAAAGAAAACCAAGAGAAGAAAAGAAAGGGTACAAAAAGGGAAAAAGGAGAACAAATCTTGATTGTCTAGTGACATATGTGGCGAGGCATCAACTTCTTAAATGAGAAAATTTAGATATAACTTTATCTCTTAAAAATATGAGAGAATTTCAAGTCTGAAATAGTGGTTTTTTGCGACCCACCTGAGATGAACTTCAAGTGAGGAATAGTCGAGGTGTGAGCAAGCATACCCGAACACCTCGATTACAAAAAAAAAAAAAAACTTCAAGTGGGGTTCAATTGATTGCTAAGCGAACGCATTTAACCCTCTTCCGTGATAGCATTAATGCTCTGCTTGAACTTTTCCAAACCTTAGTAATAGTAACTTGGTTACTCGTTTATTATCAATAAGAGAAATTAGAATTTCATAGCCTACTTTAGGTCGGTTAGAAGCCAAATAAGGCATGAGAGGCAGCCTTAGTCTACGAAACAGAGAGTTCAGATTTCTCGACCTGGTTATGCTAATTTTGTTGACAAATTCAAATAAAACAAAGGCTAATTATATGCTTCCAATTTCTAATGGAAGCATATAGCAAGATATATGATGTATAAACAATTTTTTATACATATAACCATTGTAAAGTCATATTAATAGAATGAATGCAGTTGCTAAATCCGGAATATACTTTGCACTATGCTTTCATTGGTTCTCATTAGCCTCCGTTCTCATGTGTTGTCTTTGTAACTCCTTTATCATTCGCTTCATTCAATTGGAATTGGTACTCACTTGTTTTCGCTAATGCCATCTGGACTCACCTAGGCTAGTTGCCTAAACAAGCCCAGAATTAAAATTAGAAAAACCCACTCCAAGGACCAACCCTTCCAAGTAGGAGTGAGCATAGGATACCGCCCGCCCGGGAACCGCCCGGAACCGACCGGTACGGTAACGGTCCGGTTCCCGGTTCCACATAGATGGAACCGGGAATTTCCGGTCCAGTTCCCGGTTCTGGGAGTGGAACCGCCCACCCGGACCGGATCGAATTTTTTTATTTATTAAAAAAAAATACAAAAAATTATATACCATATCTTTAATTTTTGGTTGATCAACTCACCTAAAATCTAACCCTCCACGATTCCGCCTCTTTCTTTTTCTCCACCTTCCTCTCCACTCTCTAAGAAAACAAAACCGGAACCGGATCGGGCCGTGGGAGAATCATTAAAAAATAAAAATAGAGCTAACGCATCGCCGGTAATTAATAATTACCCACCCGGGAACCGGACCGGACCGCCCAATCCGGTATGGTCCGGTTCCCGGTTCCACATAATAGGGAACCGGTTCCACCGGTCCGATTCCCGGTTCCAAGGGGAACCGGGAACCGCCCGGGAACCGATCACCCCTACTTCCAAGTTGTGCCTAAGAAATGTGGAGGTCAGTTCGGTTGGGCCAATTCAGGTTTTCAAGATGTTGATGGCCCTGAATTTTATTAATTGTTAATTTTCTTCTCCTTCATCCCTAGTTTTGGAGAGGTGAATTTAAAAAATTATAAATAAGTGGATAATTGCACTAGAAGTCTTAAAATTTGTCATGAAAATGTAAGTAAGTCCTAAAACCTATAAAAGTTTCATTAAATCTCAAAACTTATTAAGTTGGCTCAATCAAATTCCTCTATTAACTTTGTCCAACTTGACTAACAAAAAAAAATATTTCTAATGTGACTTTCTTAATTAGCTTTTATCCTATGTGGCTTTTTTATGCGAGGAGGGGTACAAGTTCTTGTTGACAAGTTTTAAGATTTAATTTTACTTTTTTCCGCTCTTTAGAAATCAATTGCATTTTCGTAATAAGTTTTACAACCTCAAGGGTACTTAAATGGCTTCCATTTAACAATGATTTATAAGTAAAACCAGTCTTCCGATCGTTTACTACTTATGTAGTTTATATTGTTAGTTTGCCAACGTTGCTCGGGCCATGCCGTTATGGTGTAACCCATTAGTTGTTGGTATAATAATTGGATCTATTAAAAATAAGATTAAAGATGTTGTATAATTCTATTTTTTTTTCAACCAAATATAACAAAATAAAATGGATAAATCGATAAAACAAAATATCCAAACATGTAAATCTTTATGTTGAATTTAACAGCTGGATTCAATGTATCATGTTCTATTTTGTTCACCAAATCTAAATTGCGTGGAATGTTTAAATGGCTGCCTCATCGTATGGGGAGTCATGACTAATTCGAGCAAGTCATTTAGTCACTTGCCGTGCATGCTGCGAAATGCTTTACTGTTTCTAATGGGATGTCCACCGTAGCTTGACCCAGGTTTCTCCCAAATCATTTCAGTCACTTGCAATGAATGCGGGAAACTTCTTTGCCTTTTTGACAGGGATGTCCATTATAGAAAGCAATAAGACTTTGACAAAACTGTTATGTGAAAGCAATACGAGGATGATGGAAAAGAAAGCGGGCACTATAACTCGATTTCTCTTTCCATCTCAATCTAATCTTGGATGATATTTCACCTTTTTACCCTGACGGTATGCTAGATTGAAGGCTTCTTTTCTCGGTCAAGCACTTGGCCAATACGCCCAAGATTAATCAATCCAAGGGCCCATCTCCTCACGCAGATTTGAAAAAAAAAAGGGATTGCATTTTCAAAAGTTTGAAATAACTTTATGTGGTAATGTTAACCCCGTATTCAAGATCCAAGGAAAGATGAACGTGGAGGCAGAAGTGGAAAGGGAAAAAGAAAACCAAGAGAAGAAAAGAAAGGGGCAAAACGGAGAACAAACCTAGATTGTCCAATGACAATTTGGTGAGGTATCAACTTCTTAAGTGGGAAAATTGAGATGTAAATTTACCTCCTAATAGTATTAGAGAATCTCATTTCTTAAATAGTAATTTTGTGAACCAACTGAGATGAACTTCAAGTGGGACTCAATAGATTGCTAAGCAAAAAAGCGTAACCCTCTTACGACGTAACATTAATGCTTTGCTTGAAATTTTTTAAACCTTACTAATTATAACTTGGATTATCATTTATTACCAATTAAAATAAATTATAGTTTCACTAACCTACTCTAGGTCGGTTAGGAGCCAAATAAGGCATGAGCGGCAGCCTTAAGTCTACGAAACAGAGAGTTCGGGCTTCATGGCTTGGTTATGCTTACTTTGCCTAATGCTTGTTAGCTGTAACTTTAATCTTTTTTAAGGAAAAAAAAAGATGTTTTATGCAATCTTCTTCTACATTAATTGGATAAAAGAGTTCAATTACTTATAACATTGAAGTTGCAAAAAAACTATCTTAAAATTGATTCATGAGACATATAAAGATGCTGTTGCTAAATTGTTGTAAGCGTACAATCATACCTAAAAGGAAGGTTCGAGCTATTCAACATGAAAATTTTTATGTTTGAGAATTCATTAATTACTTAATTATATGTGTCAACTATTGAAAAATATATAAAATGAAATCTTCACATATCGAAGTTAAGGAAACATGCTCTTATTGTATTGGTTAAAGCCATAGCAATATATGTAAATTACCTTACATATCTCAAAAATGTTTGCCAAATCTATTAAGCTTTCAATATTTGGTATTTATAATTATACACGAGAGGTATGTTTACATCATTATGCCAACGGTGAGTCTTTTTAAGAATAATCTGAATATTGATAGATGAGTATATAGAAAGTTTTCTGGTATTGGCAATAATTACTCTTCGAGCAATTTCTTTAAAATAAAATTGGAATCTCATAATTTGGTTATTCGTCCTCTATAGCAAGATAGAGGATGTATAAACAATGTTTTATACGTATAACTATTGCAAAATCATATTAATAGAATGAATGCAATTGCTAAATCTGGTATATATACGCTATGCTTTCATTGGTTCTCATTGGCCTCCCTTCTCATATGTGTTATCTTTGTATCTTCTTAATCATTCACTTAATTCAATTACAATGGACTCACCTGGGGTTGTTGCCTAAATAAGCCCAGACATAAAATTAGAAAAAACCTCGAAAAGGACCAGCCCTTCTAAATTGTGCCTAAGAATTATGGAGATCAGTTCAGTTGGGCCGATTTGGGTTTTCAAGTTTTTGATGGCCCCTGAATTTTATTAATTTTTTTATTTTCATCTGTTTCATCCCTATTTCTAGACATGTGGATTTAAATGGAAACTTAAAAAAAGGATAATCACACTAGAAGTCTTAGAATTTGTCATAAAAATGTGATTAAGTCCTAAAATCTATAAAGATGTAATTAATTCCTAAAACTTATTATGTTGATTCAATCAAATTCTTCTATTAACTTTGTCCAACTTGACTAATAGGAAAAAAATACTAATGTGACTTTTTTAATTATCTTTTTATCCTATGTGGCTTTGTAGTGTTATTTTATTTAGATAAAAAAAATAAATTGAGAAGGAGAGAGAGAGAGAGAGAGAGAGAGAGAGCTAGGCTATGCGAGGATGGGTACAAGCTCTCGTTGATAAGTTGATAAGTTTTATAACTTGATTGTACTTTTTATTGGTCTTCATAATCAATTGCACTTCCATGATACATTGTAGAACCTCAAGTGTATATATTCCCAAAATAAATAAGGAATAGTAAAAACAAGAGAAATTAAAACCATAAAAAAGACTCAAAGTCAATCATAATTGAAGAGGGCCTTGTCCAATTCACGCAGCCCAGACCTGAACCACAAGAGAAGGCCAGGCCATCCCATGCCCATGAGAGAAAACACCATCCGAGAGATCAAACCCCTTTCACCCACATTCTCATTAAGCCGGCCCAATTCTCTCCCAGTTCAGCAGCTTCTCATCCCATGGTGATTCCCTCCCCGTCGCCCTCAGGCCACCGGTGGCTGCAGAAATCACAGAGAGAACATCCACAAAAGAACAAAGCACAGGCACTCGGGGGAGCTCGGGAGTAGAGGCTCACTTACAACCACCGGTAGCCGCTCGATCGCCACCAGTTCCGCCGCCATAAAGAGGCTCTGTTCGCCCCTATTTCAGAGTCGTCGCTGCCGAAGTACACAATCTAGGTCTATCCCTCCCTTTGACGGTTCTAGATCCCGGTGTCACCGTCCATTATGATCTCTCTTCTTCAATTGATCATCAGTCTCGACCGATAATGGCTCTGGCAACGTATCCCTCTTTTATGCTATGTTTTGGCTTCAGCTGCGCATGTTTCGGTGCTTTTGTTCTCCAATTTGTCAATTTGTCTTTGATCATGTTTAAATGAACACCTCTCTTTACATACCTCACCGATTTTTGGAATAATCTGTCTAGGGCACTTCGAATTTCATGTTCATCAGGCGTTCGATGTTTTGCTCAAGTGAATTCAGAATTAATTTTCTTTGGTCATTTGTCAATCTGGGGGTATTCTAGTGCGATTTGCATGGTTATTATTTGACATGTTGACCCTAAGATATGATCACTGAAATGTTAACTCGCCAGTCGATAACCATCATGCATGAGGCCAGTCCAATCTCGGTCATTCTCTGATTAGCGTTAAGCTTTTCTTGTCTGCTTGCTCCTGCAGATATTGAGATCTTACCTCTCAGCCTTGGTTTATGGACACTGGATTTGTTTGGCGCGAGAGAGAAGGTGAATGCGAATCAGAGTATTCTCGAGAGTTCGGATTCGGCTTTCCTTAAATCGTTGTTCTGAAATAGCATATATCGCTAATTAACCAGCCTTGTTTGAGTGCTCCGTTGTTTTCTTGGTGGATGATGATCTAGGTTTCTAGTGTGTCTGAAAGAGGAAGGATCTTCTGAATAGGAGTTGTTGATTTGGGTTTGAGGGATTTGTCGTCTTCTTTTGATTGGTGTAGAAGTCTCTTCTGTCGCATCTCTTCCTCATGGGTGTATGCATGGACGGATCTACTTGATCAGTGTTTTGATGTGCGAACTTTGCTTAAAAGATTGTGGCTGTTTAATCTTTGTCGATACTCGTTTTGATGTTTCGGTCCGATGACATTGCTTGCTTTGACTTCAAATGCACAGTCGAATTTAGTCTTACTCTGTCATGGCTGCTTAAAAAAATAAATGGAGAGTTGCCAAAATTTTTGGGTGAAAAAGGATTAAAAAAATTCCCATTCCAGAAAAGAGTACGATTTGTTTTGAGAATTTGTGTCTAAATAAATTTGTACAATTGATCTCAGATGCTCATGGAGTCCAGTTCGATTATTCATCTAGTTGACAGTTATCAAGGAAGATGTTCATCACGTGGTTCCATAATTTCTCAAAAAATAAGTCACTCTTCTCTCCCAATTTAGATTTAGGTTTAGATCTAGTGGTTTTGCTCTTCCAAATTATACTTAGATTTGGATTTGGGAGTTCCTTACAGGTATTCAATCTGTATTTTTATAACATAATGATGAATTGATGTCTCTGCATGGTAACGGAGATTCAACACACACCATAAGCCCTTGCAACTAGAGGGAGAAATCTCAGCGTGTGCTCATCATTGAATCTAAAGATTGGTCGCCTAACATTTATGTTGGTAAATCTGTTTTTGAAGGATAAGAGTATGCTAACTGAAAATCATGTTTCATCATTTGTATTTTGTAATTTATTTTGTTGTGCAATTCTTTAAGATTTACTAAGTTTGTAATATTTGTACGTATTTTTTATATGTTATTGTTAAAAACTTTTTTTTTCTAAAGAAAAGAGCATGATCCTCCCTCATCAATTCAAAGACCATCGTGCGTTATACTTTTGGTAGTACTTGGAATTCCTCGACAAGAAGTTCTCGTGTAGCTGAGACATTGGTGAGTGAGTGCACAGAATGCTCGACAACGTTTCGTACGCCCGCAACGGCCGGCAAGAACGCTTACATGGCTAAACTATGAAAATCGTTTGCGTACTCTTTGCTGCTATGCTGTCTCTCTGTGTGTGAAAGTTTTGATCACTTGGACGTCCTCCGGCAAGAACTCTGCTTCTGCTTTGAAAGGAGACAGCCACTCTCTTTGGCTTGCTTTCGTGCCTATGAACAAGTAAGTGAAACTCTCTCTGTCTCTCCCTCTCTCTTTCTCTCTTCCTGAAAAATCTTGACTGCCTATTCTCATACATCGGTTGATTCATTCATGGTCATTCCATTTCGGTCGAATGTCATTCATGACATATTAAATGCTTAGAACTTCCAGTGGAATCTTTAGTATAGAAATGGTTTGTCGGTTTGTTCATGCATCTCGCTATAAGGTCTAAAGCCAAAGAAAAAGATTCTAGATTGTGTGATGCACCACAGTATTAATTAATTATAAGATCAACTCATACGTACATAAACATATATATATATATATATATATATTATATATGAATGAGAGAGGAATCATGATATAAGCATGACAATAAAAAATAATAATTTACTGAGTATTGTGTGATGTATTTGATATCAATCGATGAACGGGCCCAACATCCTCGTTGGACAACATGGGGTTGCTCTAAACACATAGCGACCGTTCATCGATTTTGCATGAGCAGAGCAAATATAACAGTCAGGTAATGTGACACCAACCAATCCTAACTACCAAAAGAATAAACGAAAAAATCAACAAGAATGACATCCTCGGGAACTGCATCCTACGGTCACAGGATCAACATCTCCAATCCAACGGCCACGATCGTCCCTCCTGCCCATTGCGACCCCGAGGTGTGGGACTCACCGTCGTCGCCGATTCGTCTCTCCAGCGAAGTGGACCTTGTCAACGATGCTGCTAAATCTCAAAGAATCGAGAAAATATTTAGTGGTTGGTAACCACCAGGTCATCTGCCTACGTGGCATGTACAAACTTAATTGGCTCCATTCCTAGAGCGACACCTGTCTTATGACGTGGAATGAAATATCAAATTCGAAGCCCATCTTTTCTCTCTCCCTCTGGCGCTGGCTGCGCAAAAGACCGGACCGAAAGGAAGCATTTATTGCCGCGACATTAATTGTCTATCTTCTCTCTCTCATCTTTTTTGAAGCAAAACTCATTAGTTTCTCTTCTGCAACTAAACAAAACTCATAGTAGATGCTCTATGCTTAACAATCCTTAGCAAGAAGGGACAAAGAAGGAAAAACTGAAACTTTATGTTTTTGCTCGTTAGGCCACGGATTGTTTCGGTCGTAATGTCGAGCATTCGTTTATTTCCAGTGGAAATGAAAATTGACTCAACTGTTTTGTTTAGTTGCAGAAGAGAAACTAATGAGTTTTGTTTCAAAAAAGATAAGAGAGAAGACAAACAATTAATGCCACGGCAATAAATGCTTCCTTCGGTCCAGTCCTTTCCGCAGCCAGCGCCAGAGGGAGAGAGAAAAGATGGGCTTCGAATTTTAATATTTCGTTCCATGTCATAGACAGATGTTGCTTTATAGATGGAGCCAACTAGGTTTATACACGCCACGTAGGTAGATGACCTGGTGGTTGCTAATCACTGAATATTTTCTCGCGGGTGTACCGTACGACATGTCATCGAAGTTAGGTCCAAAAGCACATTATCAAATTGTATAGCAAGTCGTCGGAGCCAAGTTCAAAGGGTCATGAAATGGGAGGCAGCATCTTCTACTAGCGTACCAAAGAAATTCCCAAAGAAAATTGGAGAAGCACATGTCAATCTGCCATAACAAGTCACAACCATAGTTTTCCATTTTTCAGGTTATCGTATCTGTGCTTTGTTCATGCACGTAAATTTAATGTTAGAACATCAAATAAGAAGCTAATCCTCTATTCTAATGATTTGCTTTGATATCGGAATTAGGTTCGAGGGGATTTCAAGAAGGCTAAAAAGTACTGCAAGACGACGATTCTGGCGAACCTGAAAGATGGAAGCATTCTATCCATGTATGCGTACCTAATATGGCAGAGCCACAAGGACAAGGAGCATGCAGAGAATTGCTTTGATCAGGCCGTGAAAGCTGCCCATGATGATTGGTAAGCAATTTTGCCAGCTATGAAGAGGATTCAATCTGGTGATGTGGGACTTAATGATTGGATATAACTACAGATAGAACGGGCATTAGTCGAACAAATATATTTGTACATGAACTCAAAAAATATTGTTGTGCGATTTTACCAAGTTGGTGAGTCTTGAGGTTTGAGAGAAAGGAAGAGACTAGTTGAGCTGATTTGAATGTTTTGGCTACCACTATGGTTGTCCTTGAAGTCGCAAGCATTCTTTCATGCATGGCTTTTTGAAGTCGGCTAAGTTGAGTGACTTTAATTTCAGTGGTGGTGCAGTTATGTAATGGCTTCATATGCTCATTTCTTGTGGGACGCCGATGAAGACGACGATGAGGAAGTTGAGGACGATACCGTGAAGTCGTCACCTCGCCGATGAGCTTCTCTCAATTGCCCTCTCCTCCAGCTGCTGCTTCTTAATCGGGCCTTTCTCTCTCCACGTTGTTTCCTTTCCTCTTGCAAAAATAGCCGTCACATATGATAGTTTGGCCTCAGTTAATATCCTCGTATGACCTAATAAACTCGGCCGTTTTGCCTCGTGAGGTATATTGTCAAAAAGAATAATGTAGAGACAACATAATGAATGAAATGAGTTTGTTCCCGCGCTGAGTTTATCTAAGCTGCCATGTTTCGTTCAGTCGCTCCTTTTATTTTTGGCCTTGTTAGCGTTTTTGGTCACCGTTCATTCAGCATGTCTAAGTGATAGTGGAAATGTTTGTTGATGACTTTGATTGATTATCGATGATCATGATACGATCGACGTACGATGACGATTGATCGATAATGATTACTTAACGAATTTGGGTAAGCATTGAATTTGGAAACTGAAGGCAAAGTGAAGGTGGGTAGGTGAAGATATTGATTGACGAGAAAATATTTCCCGTTCCACGCCTCCTTCAGTTTCCTCCCCCCCCCCTCCTCCCAGCCTTCTCTCCCCTGTTCCACGCGACGGAGAACAGCGACCATGAACGGCGGCGACACCGACGAAGAAGAAACCCTCGGTTTCTTGCCCAACGCCTGCAAGGTGGTGGAGTACCTAAAGCCGGTGATGTTGCAGGACCTCCTCCACAAGCTCCTGGACAGCTCGTCCCTGGGCTTCGACTACTCGTAGAGCTTGATCTGGTCTCCCCTCCTCCCTCGCTCCTACTTCCCTGTCGATTCCGGCTGCTTCGCCACTCCGAGGAAGCTTTGCTTCGGGGATTTCGGTCAAGAGAGGACGGCGACGATGAAGAAGAAGAAGAAGATAAATTTGTCGATGAGCAACAAGAAGAAAAAGAAGAAGAAGTCCAAGAATATGTCCACGAAGGTCTCCGATTCGTCGCTGACTCCGATGAACGTTGGCTGTGCGCCCTTCGCCAGAATGGTACTGCGCTACTCGATTCTCTCTGTTCTCTTTAATTTGTAGAAATTGATTCCATTTCATCATTCATCCAGCTGCTGCGGATGATCTACGTCGGCATCGTGGTACGCACTGGTGTTGTTCCGCGAGCTGCCGGAAAACATGAAGGACAGCGAGTTCATCCTCTGGCACCACCACGCCAACCGGCCGCTCACCGAGGGCCCCCTCAGCTTGTTCCGTTGGCACAATGGGACGCTCAACGTTTGGACGTATGGATGAATGATGAGATTTTGGTTTGATTTGTTTTTTCATGCAAGAACATCCTTGTTCATATTTTTCTTCTTGACTCTGTTTTTTTCCCCTCTTTTTGCGATTTGTGGTGATTTCTTTGGGTTTCTGTGGGTGATGGAGAACAGGCGTTTGATTGGGTAACTGGTGTTTCTGGGATTGACGGTGGTCATATTTTGTGCACGTGCCTCTGGATGCAGATCTTCTCGGCCTATTCTCAAGGTGTGTTCTGTATTATCCAATCCTATAAGTGAGCTCTGATTTATCGATGTTAGTATTTAGCAACTTGTCCCAACTCGATGATATCAGATGGCACACATAATTTATGTGCGAGTGGGAATCATTATATACAAATATAGCAAGAAATTTTTCTGCAGCAGCTCGATTTCTGTTGATTATCGTAGCTTGATTTCACCTTCTCGGGTGTAATCTAAGATGAGGCTTGTAGGTGCAAGTTATGACTAGCTAGAGAGCTTGCTAAATTGCTCATTTGGTGAAGATGTTTGAATTACCCTGTTATGGTGAAATCCTCCATAAACAGCTTAAATTTGTGGAATTTCACAGTGACAAGGGCCTTAGATTGTTACTAACTGTTTATTAGCAGAATGGCGCTTGGAGTATGTAGAAGCCAATGTAGTATTATCATCTTCATGGCTTATTACCATACCGACCAACCGGCCATTTTTCATTAGCTGACTTTTCTTGTAACCGAAATTTCCATTTAAAACCTTCATTTTCTTTTGGTGCTTTATTGAAATTGCAGGTGCCATAGATTGTTAATTCGAGTTTGTGAGATTAAGTGCAGGCACATAAAATTAAACTCAGCAAGTTTGTTTCAGAGGATTATACAAGGGTCGTGCTCGCCATTTTCATTGCTGCTGAATTGCAGGAGTAACCTGACAGCAAGACAGTCTTGCTCAAACAGCAAGTGGAAAAATTAAGATTAATGACAATGGTCATCTGCGATTACTGATTAGTTACCATGATGGATCAAAGTATTAAATAATATATTTCCGTTCTCTTCAAAAATATATTAAAGTAAAGATACTACTCATTGGAAAATCTCTCTGTTCCTGGTAATACAACATGGATTCAGTCCACCGTCAGTGGACGATCATTTTCCACGCAAGTAGCACTTGTGTGACTAGGAATGGTTCACACATGGTGGACCTTGTAATAAACTATTGGAGAATGCTCAGATAGTTGATTGCTGCTAAGATTTTCTGAACGAGATCAAAGTGGTAAATAGCTTTTATAGTGAAGAGTATTACACTGGTTGTCAAATTGAATTTAAAGCATCAGCTTAAGCAAGCTAAATAGTTATTCAATTAGTTCTCAGCCCATTCACTTTCACCATTTGACTTACGCTCTCCCTTTGGCTGACAGGATTGAATATGATCTGAAGATTGGACTCCAACTAGTATGCCATAGATTATGCAATGGCTTGATATGCAAATCCACCTGTGCAGGTCAAATTCTACTAGTGCACGAACTAGCATCTCTTAGTCAACGGAATTGCTTTTGGTGAGTGGCGCACCTACGATGTTTTATTTGACTTATGAAAAGAATACTCTTCTTGAAGTCTAAAGATGCATCTAACACGATATAGTTTTCAGGCTACAAATTCTTTGGTGAACTTGAATCAGATAAAAGAAGAAGAAGTGAAGCTCGCTTCACTCCAACCAGCCACAACATGGTGGCCATTCTTCGTCTTCTTAGGCGGATCCATGTTCTGCCTCCTCTCGAGTAGCATTTGCCACCTTTTGTAATGCCACTCACACTGCTTGAACATCCAGCTTCTGCCGATGGACTATGTTGGCACCACGGTCATGATCATCACCTTATTCTTCCCCCCCAATCTACTACATTTTCCAGTGTGAGCCCCATTGGCAACTGATCTACGTTGGTGGAACAACGGCGACGGGGATGTTCACTGTTGTGACACTGCTGGCCCCTTCGCTTTCATCTGGGATATTCCAGGCATTCCAGGCAATGCTCTTCTCATTCATGGGGTTTTCCGGCATTGTACCTGCGATCCATGCATGTATTGTTAATTGGAGCAATCCCCAGTGCTCGATCACACTTGCTTATGAGTCAGCCATGGCCCTGTCTTACATTACCGGTATGCTAGTAGGATTCCTCAGAGGCTAAAACCGGGTTGGTTCGACCTTGCTGGTCACAGCCATCAGATATTTCACGTTTTCGTGATCATGGTGCGTTAGCTCATTATGGCGCTACTTTGTTGCTCTTGCAGTGGCGAGTTAAAGTCGGGTGCGATAGAACTGTGTAGCATTACAAGAATTTGTCAAAAAATCGATTCATTTCGATTGAACTGAGTGTGAGCTATTTTCTGGGGTTTCAGAAATGTCATGTTGTTAGTATGTGTACGCCCCAAACCAAAAAGCCTCTAGAAGACACGGCGCTTCATGACAAAGGAGATGCCTCCATTTATAGAGAAGTGAAATGCTCATTGTATTAATTAGGTTTTTCTCATTTTCCATGGATGATTAAATTTACTTTATGATAATATGCGGGTCGTAATATTTTCTGCTTTCATCTTATTTTGAGCTGTTTGTAAGATTGTTGCTCCGTAATGTTAGTTCTTCTACTATTACTTTTCCTTTTCCGCAAAAGAGTACTTCTACTACCGTTACCACCATGAGAATAGTTTGTTAAGCGCTATGTCGTTCTCTGTACGAAAGAACAATACCAGAGTAGAAGGATGGGGAACTATTTTGCACTTTGTGAGGTGAATTTTAAGAAGTTGAGTTGTGGACCAATACATGTAGAACTACTGAGAGAACACCTAATAGGGTTCGGGAAAAAGCAAATGATGTAAGCAGATAGAATCTGCAGATATGGAACTTGCTTTAGCCTATTGACGATCTAATTTGCTTTAGCCGTCACGCTGCTAAATCTCGAAGAAGAATCAGCTGCGTATAGGTAAGGACAATAAACAGCTGGACCTGGCTTGGCAAAATCAGCCGCCTCTATGGTATGCGGGTGTACCGTACAACATTTCAATGAAGTTAAGTCCAAAAGCACATTACCAAATTCTTTTACAAGTTGTCGTAATGAAGTTCCAAGGGAGGCAGTAAGTTCTACTGGCGTACCGTAGAAATTTCCAAAGAAAATCATAGAAGCACTCGTCGATCTGTCATAACAAGTCACAATCATAGTTTTTCTTTTTTACGGTAATTGTATCTGTTACCACAATGATCCTTCCTACAGTTCACAACCAAAAGAAACTCCAATGGTACTCATGTCGGAAATAGTAAGAAAATATGGAAAATATGACAACCCAACGGTTTAACCAGCATGGTGGAGAATCAAGATCTTTAAAATGCTTGCAAGGACGAGCTCTGCTATAGAAACAAATGGATATGCTTATAGACAAAACAGACTGCTAAGCTGGGACGGTAGGAGTTCAAGGAGAGAAAAAACTACAGTGGAGAAAAATGACGATCCCAATGAATGCCACCACATGCGATCCTTCGAAACTCAAGAAGGCATCTTTCCAACGCTCATCCTCTTGGCCTTTGCCAACAGTTGACAGTGTTATTGGACCGTGATTTGAGCTATTACAACTGATTAACTATGGTTTACAAAGAGGCCTGGTGTGATTTAAACAGTAATCAGGACGATTTGATATATAATCATTCGTAACTTGTTTTATTAAAAGTTCCAAATTAATTCTGTCTGGTGTCTTTCCTACCGGAAGTGTGTATAGCTCTATTAGTTGCGGAGGGACTGAACCAATCAACTTGTCGTAAGAAAGGTGAGATATTACTTAAATTGGAGAACATGTCTAGAATCGATCCCCTCAAAATGATTATATGACAGATGTAAAAACTACATTTTGCTCCAATAACTGATTTCTAGAGGAAGAGAGTCCATTGAGTCATAGTGTGAGATCCATGAGGTCAGTACTGGATAAGCTTAAAATTCTGCAATAGAGTCTATCCAAGTAATTTTGCATTAAGTAACGAATAAGCTTAGTTCTTTTTCTATAAATCTTTATGAAGCAGTGAGCACAAAAGTTGGGTCAGCTGTAGAGCAGTGGTCCTGCAATGCGTGCTTCTATTGTCAAATTGGAGCAACTCGCCCATTCCCAATCTTTCAAGTTAGTAGGATCTTGCCTTGAGACGTCAAAACTTGGTTATTTTGATGTTGCTGGTCACAATCCTCAGATATGTCACATCTTTGGTATCATTTAATTGTCAATGCTGGATTCGTTTAGGTTGTGCACTAAGCTATTTTCTCTCAATTCCCAACCAAATCGAGATCTTCTTAGATTTAAATTTGCAGGACAAGGAATATAATAGGAACACTCTAGGAGTCAAGGATTTAAAATCCATAATAAAGACTTAAATGCTTTCAGTCCTATTAAACAAAGGTTCTCCACTATTTCATTATTTCTTTTTCCATCCCACAATGCTCAGAAGAATAATCTCTAATGGCAAAATGATGGGATAAGCTTACGAACAAGATCATATGGCAACCACTGATAATACGGATTTAGGTAGAGAAAAAGAACCACCCTAAGGAATGCCACGACATATGATCCTGCAAAACTCCACATGAAGGCTTCTCTCCACATGTCATCCTCCTGGGTATGATTGATAGATGGTGGTGTCCCCTGTTTCTGATTTGAGCCATCACAACTTGCTAATGGTGTTCCACAAATAAGAGGTTTGCTTCATCAAAAGTTCCAAATTGATTTGTTCGGTCTGGTGTCCTGCTTGATAAGTTGTTATGAGCCACTCTAAAATTTGACAGGGCATAGAGCTCTGTTAGTTGCGGAGGGATGTGACCGGTTAAGCTGTTGTAGGATAGGTCCAAGCTCTCTACATTCTTCAAATTCAAAAATGTTTCCAGGATTGATCCTGTCAAATGATTATGTGACAGGTTCAAGGCTCGAAGTCCTCTCAAGTAGTCGACCTCTGGAGGAATGAAGCCGGTCAAATTGTTCTGCGAGAAATCCATTCCCGACATGAGTCCTAAAATGTGGCCCTTGTACGATTCCAATCTACTCTTTGTCATGAAGTTCACTTCTTCTAATTCAGACGTAAAAGACTTCTCAAAACCTCTGATTAATTGAATTTGAAAGTCGAAGGTAGCAAATAAATCTGTAGAAGCCCCATCATTTCCAAATGTCAAATCTTTCAAACAAGGAGGAATATTTCCAGAAAGATAATTATTTGAAAGATCTAGTATGGTCATGTTTTTCAATTGACATAGATCCTGAGGGATTGAACCTTCGAAATTGTTTCCTTGCAGTAGAAGAACCTTCAAGTTCCTAAGTGAAGCAATCCAGTTGGGAACTTCGCCAAACAATGCATTATGTCTCAGATCCAAAGTGATAATCGACGAAGCTCCAGAAAGAAACTTGGGCAAATGCCCAGTAAGCTTGTCATGTGATAAATGCAAGAAGCTCATAACTGTAACATTGACACAAGGTAATATATTTGGCCCAAGGTTGATATTTGAAAGGTCTAACATCATGAGATTATGTAAGTTGCATAAGCTCAACGGTAAAGAACCTCCAAATAAATTGCTTGACAACATAAGCCCACTTAGGAATTGGAATTCTCCAATCCAATTGGGAAGAGTTTCAGATAGGGAATTATTACTTACATCCAAAACATGCAAATCAGAGCTTCTTAATATTCCAGGCGATATTTCCCCAGTGAAACGATTGCTATCTAGATACAAATATGACAAACTTGACAAACTAGAATTCCTCGGCATCATTTCACCTTGCAAGTTGTTGCCTGACAATATCAATACATATAGTTCGGAACAATTTTTAGCCAATGGCTCTGGTATGTCTCCTGTGAAGTCATTATCTGACAAGTCCAATGTCCATAGGCCTTGCATATTGCCCATTGAGGAAAGGATTCTACCTTCCAATAAGTTCTTCGACAAATTCAAATAAAACAAATTTGGGAGGACAAAACCAATCCAAGATGGAAGCTCACCGTCGATAGCATTAGTGGACACATCAAAGTACTGCATGCCACCAAGACTCAAATTAGCAGGCCAATGCAAAGCACCTGATAGATTGTTGTCACAGAGTTCTAAATCTGTTAGATTTGGATTGTTCACCAATAGCCAATCTGGAAAGTTTCCTTTCATTCCACTGTGGCTAAGATCAACCATTCTCGAGTCACGCTATTCTTTCAAAAAGCTGGGGATCATGCCATCCGCATCTTTGTTGAGAAAACAGTTAGATAAAACCAAATCTGTCACGCCCCGCTCCCGAGCGTACGGCAGTCCTTGATCTACCTCTTCTCTACGGCCATTGAGTAGCGACGTCCCAGGCGGGTCGCTGGCCTTCAAGTCTCTAACGGAAGCGTAAATCCTCGCACCATCAACTCCCACAGAACTCGTCCGCAAAATTCGATCTTCAAACAGGTACCTGAAAATTGTTACCACGACGGGTTGGGATTACAACTATCTCAATGAGTCTAATCCTATGCCAGAATTAGGAACGCCATCGCAATAGGGTCCCTACTTCCACTCTCGGTGCTACCCCAATCACTAATCAGTCCTCAATTGGCTCATCTCCATAGCGCTAATTCCTCCAAGGGTTCTATCTTCATCACATTGCCGATCTAGAATCCGTCTCTAATGCTAACGGAACTTCTCAATGGTCTACCTCCTATGCCCAAACCAATAATGCTACCACCCTAAGGTCCTTAATTGTGTATCTCCCATCAATCGTCAACACCATGCAAACTCCTTTTGCTTAACCCCACGTATAACTCAATTAACTTCATCTCTCTCTAATAACAACCTCATCTTTTCTATGAGTCAACCAGTTCGTGACTGGGACTTGGCACTAAGCCCGAACCACTAATCACGTCAAGAATAACCACAATAATGCTATAGCTCTTAAATAAGTAAAAGCACAACTGAATAATTAAATTGCTAATTAAATAAATAAATTACTAAATAAATAAATTACGAAATGAATAAATAAATTACGCAATTAGCCAAATAAAGCCGTCCACAACCGACTTGAGATCCTATCTAATTTCCTCGGCTTAAACCGGGTTCATCAAAGCACCAGGGTCACTCACCATACTGGTTCATTCTAACCATGACGCGAACTCATCAAATCAATATCGATACCATTTTTAGGTTTCATCGACTTTCACCATTTATTAGGGCCCACTGGCCTCTAAGGCGAACCGGGGTCAACGACCACGCCGATCAACTCATTCGCATCAATGATCAATCATGATCATTCACAGTCAATTGCACAACCAATGACATTGAATAAATCAACACGATGTGACATAATGAATTTTAGGACAATTTCCCAAAATTTATAAAAATTAACCGCTCAGGCTTACTAAATAGGGATTCACCCGGGTTCCTAAATCGAATCCAGAATTTTCCGTTCGACAAACTACGGGCGCCATCACCTTAATTAGTAGCCATTTGCCCAACCACACAATTTTCACAATTTTCGCTAAAATAATCCAAAATACTTAAATTTAATAAATAGCTCATCCCTAAGCGAAATTCGAGCCAAGCTTCTAATTGCGCAAATTGTCGATCCAACCTTACCCAGCTAATCATCAAATTCAACTGTAGCCCATAAATCTCAATTCTGCCCCCAAACTTCAGAATTTACGATTTTGCCCCTAAGCTTTAATTTGGCCCTAATTGTCCAAATGTAGTAATCTAAATCCACAATCGTAAAATTGCTCACATAACTCTCACTAGCTACTAACCAAGGTAGCTAACATAAATAATTTACCAATTTGCCCTCCAAGTAATCAATTTTGCCAATTTACTCCTAATTGGCCAAAATTACCAAATCGCCCCTACTTCCTCCAAAAGTCGCCGATCAACTCATAATCGCCCAATCAACAATCAATCCACCTTAATAAAGTCCACAATCATCTACTAAAGCGGTGAACAGCCCTAATTGAGGGATAGGATGTCCACTCACTTGGTTTCCTCGCGAATAGGCGGCTCACGGCGAGCTCTGGCGAACTTCCTGCGAGACTCCGGTGGCCGGGGAAGTTCCTTGGTGCTGCTGGGAGGTTGAGGGACTCACAAGTGGCTGTGGGTGATGAAGAAACGGCTCGGACATGCCTCAAAGGCGCGCGACCAGCAAGCCCTAAAATTGGGTTCGGCAAGCACTAGTTAGTTTAAGACCAAATTCGAGCAAATGGTGCAAAATTGGTGAACCAAACCTATTGGGCTTTGTAAAGAGGACTTGCACGAGTCCAATGGTGGTGGCGGCGTCGCTTGAGGTGGCCGGAATGGCGAGTAATCGCCCGTTGAAGGTGCTGGCCGGAATCTGGGTTCAAGAGGGAGGGGTTGTGCTTTGGAGGTTGATTTCTCTCAAATGGCTCAACACCAAAGGCCGAAATCGGTGCCATTGTGTTCAAGGGACTCCCATCTATCGATTGGAGGTGGTGGGGAGTAGTGGGTGTCGCCGGAGAAGCCACGGCGGCCGGCGAACAGCAAGAGCGGCGGAACAGGGGTACTCGGCTGTTTGAGGTCGAATTGGTGATTTTAGACCAAATCAATCCCAACCAAAGCATGGATTATGGTAAAGGAGTACTAAAAAATCCAATGGAAGCAACAGCAAAGGCTTTAGATCGAAGGTTTGGGAGAAATCGCGATTTGAAGCTCAGACCAAGAATCTGGAAATTCCAGAAAACAGTTCTGGGAAGGCTACTTTGGGGGCTTCCCGACGGCGAACCAGGTGTAATCATGAGAGGAGGTTGCTATCTATGGAAAGCTGGTTCTTCAAGGATTCCAACGCCACCAACGGTGCATCAAACGGAGGTCAGAGCGGAAAGTTATGGGCTTCCAAAGATGGGGTGTCACTCGGGTCCGAATCTGGAAAAGTTCAAACCCAGAAATACTGTTCCGTGGGGGCTTCTTTCAGGGCCTCTCAAATGCGATCTAGATGGATATTTGGATGAATTTTGTATCTATGGAAAATAGATGTGACGAGGAAGATAATGGCGCAAACGGCACCCAAAACGGAGGTCGGAGCAAGAAGTTACGGCTCTCCAAAGATGAGGGTTTGCATTGTTCAAACCCATAAATTGTTTCGTGGAGGCTTCTTTCGGGGCCTCCCGAAGGCGAACCAGGTGGAGTTACGGGCTGAGGTTGGTGTCTATAGAAAGAGGGTGTTTCAAGCTTTCCAATTCCACCAACGGCACATCAAACGGAGATCGGAGCCGAAAGTTATGGCCCTCTAAAGATGGGGGTTTCTCCAGTTCGAATCTGGAAAATGAAGAAGAAGAGAGAGGAAGGAGGCGCACGTGGGGAAAAGAGAGGGAGAGAGCTGATGAGAAGGGGGCTGACTTGTGGGTCCCTTCATGTGCTATCTACTCAATCAAATAGAGTGGGAGAAGGTCAAAGGGAGAGAGAGGGAGAGAGAGAGAGAGAGAGAGAGAGAGAGAGAGACCGGCGCATGAAGGTGTTGGCCGGTCAATGGTCAACGTTGACCGGTTAACCCATTAAATAATAAAATATTAAAAATACTAAAAATTCCTAAAATTCCCGAAAATTATAAAAACCTCCCCAAACCTCAAATTCAAGGTTTCTGGGGTCAAAACGCAATTTATTAATTTTCGGGGGACCAAAACACAATTTTCGAAAATTCAAAATCGTCCGAAACGAAATTTTACGATTTAGTCCGGGAAATTCCCGGGGCCAACGGGCCACAAACTAAACCCGTAAATTCGCACAATTAGGCCTCGTAAAAGGGGGTCGGAAGCGGGCTATTACAAAATCCTTCAATTGAAATGAAGGAAACCAAGTGGGCTCTTCCGTATTTACTTCCAGATGATTACAGTTATCGAAGAGGACGAATGTCTCAAGTTTAGAATTATTGGCCAAGGAAGCAAGCGAAAGTGAGCCTTCAAAAGCATTTCCAGAAAAGTCAATATATTCAAGTGAATAGAGATTAGAGATCAGAGATGAAGGAATGGCCCCGCTAAAGTTGTTATTGGAAACATCAAGCTCTTGGAGTGAGGTTGGGTTGAAGAAGCTTGAAGGAAGGGGGCCCCGGAATCCATTGAAACCAATATCCAACACTTCAAGCTTCCTCAGTCTGCACAAACCTATTGACGTGGACACGGCAACTGTGAGTATATCGTCATTTAATTGTACTTCTTTGTGTTGAAAATGGAGGATAGAAAGAGTGTGCAATCTAATTTCCGAAAATACAAATGGAAAAATTGGTAAGATGGAGCTTCGGAGTGGAGCCGCATAACCACAACGCTTCATATAACATTAATTACTTCCGAGTTTGACAAATTAGATTGGAAATGAAATCTAAAGTTGATATTATTTCTAGATTCATAGCGTAATTGCATTGGGCATGCTCTAATCCTTTGCTAGATTCTTTTTTCCAATATAATTCCGTAATTTTGAACGACAATGCAAAGTGATCCTGTGTTAAGTGCAGTGCGAGATCACGTGCTCTTTTGGCTGACATGCCCCCAAATCATCTAGATTTGTGCGTAACAATGATATTTTAGGGAATGGACACCAATACTTAAAATGCGACAACATTATAAAGGTGAAATTTTTTAATTTTTTTTACCGGTGCTCGTAGTTAATATGTATCTATGTGGTTATTAAAATGCGATGCCTAAACATATTGTTTGTTGACATGCCTGAATATCTTTCTTTTGTCCATTTATTCAACCATATTATATTTAAATATGAGACAAATTATATACAAGAACGACAAGATATTAGCATTAGGCCAATGAATAAAGCTACTTAGGATTATGAAAGAAAGAGATTTTTCCTGTCAATCTGTTGATAGCATAGCCATTATACATGAATTGCAACCTTTCTTCTTTGTCGTTAGTATCAAGCGTTACTTGAGAATCAAATTAGTAGATTTTGTAAACTTCACTTGCTTATTATTCTTACCTTTATACATGTAATTTAATCAAGAAGTATTACCATAAACAACAAAGAATGCGCGTCTTTTTTTGCTTAGTTAATTTTTTAAAATTAATATAATAAATTACGTCTCCATTCGGCATGTTGCCAGTGCTTTAGATTTGAAAAAAAGAAAGGTCAAAGTGAAAGATCTTCAAGATTTAGGATAAGAAAAAAGAACAAAGTAAAAATCAATCTACACTTGCAATCCCTAAAGTGTGACCAACATTGTGGTTTGATATATAAACTTTAAATATTGTTTGATTTTGATTCCTGATTAACTTTTGCCTTTAATTTGGTTAAGATTCCCGAACAGTATTTGAACTCCTTTGCTATATTATTTTTTTAGACTGTTTCCATATTTTTCAGCAATAAGGCTCCTTGCATCTGTTATGTTATTGCACTGTTCTTTAGATTGGCCAGGAAAAAATATCACACAAAAGTAAAAGCACGGGCCCTAAACTTCAATCTTCAAAGATCAACGTTCAAATTGAAAAGATCGAACTCTTAAGGATCACCAACGTCATGATCCCACAATTAAGACATTGAGCATGACACACACATTTACTTAAGGCTTCCATAGACATTTAACTAAATTCTTCCAACTCCAAGCATAAGTCAAACGACTATATTGTCTCACTTATCTAGATAAAATTCATTGACAGCCAAATTTGATTTATGGAAGAGACAGAATATCATGTAGTCATGGCTTCTATCCAAAACAATCTTACATTATCTTATTTTTCAAAAGGTGATAAATGAAAGCAGTTTGATAGAAGTACCTTCCAGTAACTTCGAAGCATTCAATTCACAAGAGCTGATGTTTAAGACCTTAAGAGATGTTATCCTGGTAATGTCTGCAAGGGCATCATTTACCAAGGTGTTGTCCAAAAGATCCAGCACCTCCAAATTCACCCTTGCGATTGAAAAAAAGGTTCTCAAATATTGAACATAATGTATCAAGGTATAGTTTTCTATATATACTTATACCTTCAAGCTGATTGGAAGACAAATTTTGGTCCTCCATTGAAATTTGCTTGTACAATGTGGGGACCTTTTGTAGCTCATTGCGAGGTAGATATAGCATCTTCAATTTCTTCAAATGTAGTGTTCCGTTTACATCTGGTTATAGAAAGATCCATGCATGCATTATGGTTAATTAATTATCCATAAGTATCAGACATCTAACTATCTTTAATATACCAAGAATAACAATGTGGTCAGGATGAAAGAATTGATTTATAGGTAGAAACCAGCTGGTCCAACATATCCAAACATACAAAAAAGTCTTTGTCACGTGATTTTGTATAACAATTTGAAAAACAAGTAGCTTATGCCTTTAATGGAATTTATTATATTTCATTAACTAGCAAAGCTGAGATAGCAATGTGCTCCTCACGTTATATCTATTTTACTGTAAATTTGTGATTATCACATGACAATGTTCATGGCGTAGTATTGTCTACGACTCACATTTGACCAATAAGCATAAGTTTTGCCTTGCTCATGCAAAGTAACCCCCTCCTTGTTAAACGGTCGTAGCCTCCTTCATGGTTTAATTCCCGTGGCGCCCGCCGCGGGGGGGGGGGGGGGGGGTTGGGGGTTGTTGTGCCT
Organism: Melaleuca alternifolia; assembly: GCA_019926035.1. Taxonomy (NCBI): domain Eukaryota; kingdom Viridiplantae; phylum Streptophyta; class Magnoliopsida; order Myrtales; family Myrtaceae; genus Melaleuca; species Melaleuca alternifolia. The sequence continues at coordinate 228,091 of JAGKPW010000431.1, read as the reverse complement.
GAGAGTATCCATGGTGGGTTTGTGCCTGAGAGCAAAAGTGAGAGAGCGAATGGAGGCTTAAAGGGGGGATAATTACCAAATTAATCACAATCATGTCCTACGGATACCAATTAGTCTTGAATTCTTCAATATGTTAATAGTCCTAAATATTTATATGAAATTCCAATATAATATATTTGGCAAATTGCTACCAGAAATTACTGATGTGATATTCAATCATCAATGACATCCTATCAGGCATGGCCGATCCGACATGTATATTTTTTAATGAAACAATGTTGTTTTGCATACTTAGCTGGTTTTCCCCTTTTCTTTCCTTTTATGTGCCAGTGCTCATCTTCTTCAATAGAGAGGTCTAATTCATTGGTCATGGTGGCAAATTATTTCGGCTGGGGGAAAAGATGGGCTTTGCTGGGGTTGCTGGGATCCAAGGGCTCTGAGCTTGGAGCTCTATAAAATCAGTGGCATTCTTATCATTTTTGGCATTTCTTATTCTCAGCTTGTGACAAAGAGAAAAAAGTGAAAACAATTAAAGATCCATCTAAAATTCAGAACAAGCAAAAGAAAATAAGAAAACCATAGCTCTCTCAAGGTTTATTCGTAAGTCAAGAAAAGGCATGTACCAAACTTTCGCTGCTCACTAAACAAAAGAATTCAACCAAAGAAGAAGAAATAATGAACAATAACGTCGAAGGACCATAAGGCGCTTGTATTAGCCAAAGAGGGGAAGAAAAAGAGAAACTTTCCAGCCACTGAAAAAGTCGGATCTAAAAATAGCAAGATTCGTCAGAGTGACAACTTTTGAGTCGCGTTCTCAAGCCAAGATGTTGAAGAAAATCAAAATTTGGGAGTAACTTCATCCCCTATGATTAGCTTCTATTTTTGGCTTTCTCAAATTTGGATACATTCAAGAGAAGAGCAACGAAGCAAAGAGACAAAGAGAGCATAGACAAATTGAGCCTCACTTTAATCATTTGAGTGTGGATATAATCTAAAAGCAAGTGAAGCCCGCCACGGTTAATATGATCTGAACATTATCATGCGGGGTGTGTAAACAAAAGAGGGAGTGGAAAAAGCATTAATCTCATATCTCTTATATTGCTTTATTTGTAATGTAATATCTTGCTTCCTTTTATAAATGTACGTAGATCAAATCGATTGAATTATGTAAATTTAATCAATGTGTAATCTATTATATATTTCTATTTATGTCTATTTATGTTCGATCTCCTTATATGCACAACACTAAACTTTTCCTATCTGAGTAGACTAAAGGTTGAATTGAAAAGCTAATTTTCTTGCATGCCGATATAAGGGTGGAGTAGCTTGGGATTCTCGAACCATTTACTTTCTCCTAATAGACACGAGTCTATACATCCACATAAATCTAGATGTAAGAAGATGTAACCAACATAGAAAAAAAAGAAATGCAAATAAATGTATGAGAGAAGAAGAAAAAGAAAAAAAAATGTAAATAAGTCATGATATTCGTATTTATCATCATCTTGGAGATGAGTGACGTAATTAATTCATGACATGTGCAATCAACTACTTTAAGAATTGCATCATTTGTGCAATCACATGTTTGTCATTAATTTACTCAATTCACTTTTATAGTTTATAGCACCATAGTATGATAAATTTTTCATTGTTTAAAAATTAAAAAATTACTTAGAAACATAATTGAAATAAGAAAAATGAGAGAGAGAGAGAGAGAGAGAGAGAGAGAGAGAGAGAGAGAGAGACTCACCTGAGAGATAATTATGACCTAAATCCAACAATTGAAGTTCCTCCAAAGGAAGAAATAAAAACGTGTCAATAACCCAAGGCCGTGGCAATTTCCAATAGCAATGCTAAAATAAATTACTATTAGCAAATCAACAAAGAAAGTACCGGGTAACTAAGTTTTGATATTGTTAGTTTTTAATGCAAGTGTTGTTTTGCCAAGAAATATCAAATAATTTGGCATTTGTTTGGACTCATTGAAGGAAAATCAAGGCAACTTTGAGCAATTTGATAAACTGTGAGCAGGGGCATTCCTCTCTAGTCTATCTTTCGAATTACCCTCCAATATCGACACTACCCAAGTCCACATGCACGTGTTCAAAACAATGAAGACACTTCAATTCCTATGGTGTTTTATGGGTCATAAATTTGAGATTATGTAGAGTTACTGTCAACTGTATTAAAAGTTGTATTAAAAGTTTAAATTAGTGGATTCCATCATGCTTAAGCTGGATTTTAGCCTTAACCTAAAGCGTGAAAATATGTGATTGAAGAAGCAAACATGGGGCCAAGAAATACAACCTTATGACCTCCTACCTTTGACATCTTGTAATATTTTCGTTAGAACACTGTCAATTATTATAAAACATTAAGCTATTAGATGAACGCATGATTTACTAATTAAATATTCTAACACTTCTCTCACATGTAAGTTGGGCTTTGGCCTTAGTCTAAAGTATGAAAATATCTAATCGATGAGGCAAATAGGGGTATGGAAGATTCAAACTCAAGACCTCATAACTTTGAATTATATTAGATTTTGTAAAACTATTGTCAACTGTATTAAAAACTTAAGCTGATTAATGAATGCGTGATTTACTATCTAAATATTTTAACATTTCACCACACGTGTAGGCTAGATTCGAACCGAGGATCTTAGTTTGCTTGAGGATATTCATGGTAGGTCTCAACTAGCATCACCTCTATAATTGTCATGTATCAATGATCTGCAATTAATATTAGAGCAATTTCTCCAATATTATGTTGGGTTCTCGTAATTTAGTAATACATCAAGTGTTACTACTCATTCAATAGTCACTGAATTAGAAGTTTCTTTCCTTCCAATTCATGTCTAATTTCCCTTTAAGAGTTAAATTGAGTTCAAGGAGGACATATGATGGAAGTTCTTTTTCCTTCCACTTTTTTCAAATTCACTTCTAATGTCCTTTAAGGGCTAAATTTGTCGGTAAATACCATTTGTATTCGATCATCTCAATTAATGACTTTCCAGCGTGAAAGATCTGCAACTCTTGCGTATCTCCATATTAACTTGCTATCGATCCCTCCTCTCCCCTCAGCTTCCTCTATAGTTTGTAATGATTTATCGAGTAGGGCGTCTCTCCTTCCAAGTTCCAGGACATCCACTACAAAAGGTAAAGTGAAAAGACCTTGACTAAATTTATGTTTATTTAATGCAAAAGGCAACATGAGGATGATGGAAAAGAAAGTCGGTCCAGTCACTCAATTTCTTTTTCTATCTCGATCCAATCTTGCATGAGATCATGCTTCTTTACCCCGACAAAACGCTAGACTAATTACTTCTTTTTCTCATAAACCACTTGGCCAACACTCCAAAAGACGGTCAATGCAAGGTGGCTGGACCCTTGTTCTTCGGGGATTTGAAAAATGGATTGGATTTTTTTTTAATGTAAAGTAACTTTATTGATATTGTTAACAATTTATTGGGAATGATCATGACGTTTAGTAGTCAAATATCTAAAAGAACCTTTAATCATTAGTGAGTATTACATTAACGGAAACACGTGAGAATGTTAAAGGACGTGAAATTCTAGGCCGTCATATTATCTTTGCCTAAGATGATTAATTTTCTCAAGAGCTACATGATTTGATGACATTCTCTCTAAAGACTTAGAACATTTTAAATTGGCATTTCCCAAGATGTTCCAATTGGGTTTCAATCAATATCGCGTCTTTGTCTCAATGGAACAATTGGCGGTCTGCAGAACACTTGCAAATTCTCTCAAGTAACTTCCATTTAACAATGATTTATACGTAAAACCAAACTTCCAATTGATTACTACTTGTGTAGTTATATTGGGAATTTGACAATGTTGTTCAGGCCATGCCGTTATTAAAATTACTGATTAAAGAAATTATATAATTCTATTAATTTTTTTCAACCAAATGTAAGGAAACAAAATAGATAAATTGATAAAACAAAACATCCAAACATGTAAATCTTTATGTTAAATTTAAAAAGTTGGATTTAATGTATCGTGTTCTATTTTGTTCACCAAACCTACACTGAGTTGAATGTTTAAATGGCTGCCTTATCGTGTGAAGAGTCATCAATATTATGAGCAAGTCATTTGGTCATTTGCCGCGCAACCTGCGAAATGCTTTACTTTTTTTTATTGGGATGTCCACTGTAGCTTGACCCAGATTTCTCCCAAGTCGTTTTGATCACTTGCGATGAATGTTGGGAATTGCTTTACTTTTTTTATAGGGATGTCCATTATATAAAGCAATAAGACCTTGACTAAATTGTAATGTGAAAACAATACGAGGATGATGGAAAAGAAAGGGGGCACTCTGATTTAATCTTTCCATCTCGATTTAATCTTGGATGACATTTTTTCCTCTTTACCCCGACAATTCATTAGACTAAGTGCTTCTTTTCTCGGTCAAGCACTTGGCCAATACTCCGAAGATTGGTTAATGCAAGGTCCCATCTCCTTACCCGGATTTGGAAAAAGGGATTGCAATTTTCTAAAGTTTAGAATAATTTTATGTGGTAACGTTAACCCCATATTCAAGATCCAAAGAGAGAGTGACACGGACGCAGAAGTGGAAAATAAAACTGTCACGGCCCCACCTTCTCTCTCCTCTCTCCTCTCCCATTTCTCCTCTTCACACGCCAACCCTCCCATCACTTTCTTTGACTTTTGACTCCCTCTTTTCTCTTTCCTCTGCACACGCCTCCCCCCCTGCAGACTTGACCCCCCATCCCATCTCTCTCTCTCTCTCCCTTTCCCCTTCCCCTCTCAGTCTTCTTCTCCTTCGTCTCCTTCCTTATTCTTTATTTTTCCTCTGGTTTTCCGCGGCTGGCCGAACGTTGCTGCTTCCCTTCATCCCAGCTTTAGCCGTTGCTGCTCCGAAGCGACCTCCGCGTCTGCTCCTCCGCCGCCTCGCCTCTGCTCGTTGCGCCACCACCTTAACGTCGCCTTCTTAGCCTACTTCTTTGCTCGCCATCTCAGCTGGAGCTCCGCCCCAGCTCAGCCGTCCCCAGCGCCACGGGCCGTTCGGCCACGCAACGCCGTTTCGAGCTACCCCCCAACCAACGATAGGCCGCCGTCGCCGTTCAACCGACGTCTCCGGCCCCGACCAGCCAAGTGCAGGCTTGAGTCGAGCTTGGGACCCCTCGCCGGAGTATCACCCGCCTCCGCCACCTCTCCCGTGTGCTTGGCCACGTCAGCGCCGCGAAGAACCGCTACAACCGCCCTCGTCGGACCCTCGCCGGAAAAGTCGCCGAAGTCTCGCCGGTGCCGGCGCCGACGCCGGAGGCCCCTAAGCATGGGCCTCTCTCCAGCAGTGTTGGGCCAAGGTTAATGGGCCCTAGTAAGCCCAACTCGGCCCAAGAAAAAGAAGGGAAGAAAAGAAAAAGGAAAAGGAAAAAAAAAGGAAAAGAAATGAGAAATAGAAAAGGAGAGAATAAAATGAAAGAAAGAAAAAGAGAAGGAAAAGGGAAAGAAAATAGAGAAATTTCGTGGACCGCCGCTAGTTGCTTGAAGACGCAAATTGAGGTGAGTGGGCTCTAAACTTTTATTAGGCGCATTTACTGCTTTAGTAGAAAATAGCTAGAATGGCTAGGACTATTAGAATTCTTAGAAATTAGGATTGATTGACTGATTGTTTGATCGATAGATTAGTCGAATAGAATGGTTAGTTTGGTCGATAATAGTTATTATTAATTGGCGTGTTGAGGTGCCAAAGGCACAAGTTTTGTGAAAGTTAAGAAAATTCAACTTTGTTGTGACGGTGGAACAGGTACGAATGAGGAGGCTTGACAGGGTCGGCCACGTACCTCCCGGAAAATGAGTGTATTTAATTAGCCCTGTTGATAATTATTTTCGTGGTATATTTTAATTAAATTCGCAATTTAATTATTAGTTGTGCAATTTATTTATTAACTGCTCTATTTAATTATTAACCGCGCAACTTAATTATTAGTTATGCGATCTACTTATTAATATTATTAGTATTATTATTTAATTATTGATTGTGCCATTTATTTATTAGTTCGTGCAATTTAATTATTAATTGCTTAGTACGTGACTTTAATACGACAATCCATTTGATTATTCATCGTTGATTCAATATTACTACGTATTTAGGAATCACAAGACCGAGTATTCCTATTAGTAGGTCTAGCAAGTGATTAGAAATACCTCGTATTGAGATTTAGAGGCGAGCTAATGGACAATTGTGACACCTTCTAGCCCTGGATTGGATGGATGACGCCAATTATGGCCAGGTCTATCGCGCTGATGATGTGGCAACTTGGATAGATTAAATGAGGCAATGGGCCTTAATCATTGATGGAACGTCGGACAATGGGATGGGTGATTGAATGAGGCATGGTGCTAGCGATGTGGGCAGTTGAGAGATTTGGTCAGAATTGAGAAGGCTTAGTTAGGGTTTTAGGCTGGTTGTGGACAACCTTAATTAATTAGTTACGTAATTTATTTATTAGTTACGCAATTTATTTGTTAGTTGTGCAATTTATGTATTTAATTATGCAATTTACTTATTTAATTATGTAATGTTATCCGTGCATTTATTTACTTGTCGGCTTAGGCATTGCTAGATAGTCTTGACGCGTGGGTAGAAATGTGGAATTAGGGGGGATCTTAGATATGAGCTACAAGGCAAGCATTAGATGACAAGGTTGGATTTTGGATATGAAATAGGTGACAAGTGTCAGGTAGAGACAATAGTTATTAGGAGGGACGCGATTTGGGACCCTAGGGTGGTTATGTTCTTAATTTTGGGTTAAGGTTTATTCACTGGGATATTCAAATATCTCACTACCACCCCCCAGGTCTTGGCGATGGATTCAGAGGATGAGCCAGTTGATCATAAGCATAAGAGGCGAAGTCGTTCGGGGTAAGGAAGCCTATGAAAGACAAGTCGACGCAAGAGATGGAGGACGTGGCTGCATAAGAGATTTCTAGGATGTCTTCTAGTTCACGAAGCATATTGTGCATTTTGTGGGTATAAGATGGCACGTAAACAATGTACTAGTTTGATGGTATCAGATGTGCATTTCTATATCTCAGTCTTGGTCAGGAGAGATATATACGTGTTATTTGTTTCCGCGTGCGTGTTTCATCCGTTTAATTAAAAAGGTCGGCGATAAGTCATGGGTCATTACGAGGATTGACCGTCGGAGGTGAACTAAGTTCAGGGACCGCGCGCGCTCGGAATCGGGGCGTGACAAAAACCAAGAGAAGAAAAGAAAGGGGACAAAAAGGGAAATAGGAGAACAAATCTTGATTGTCTAGTGACATATGTGGCGAGGCATCAACTTCTTAAATGAGAAAATTTAGATATAAGTTTATCTCCTAATAATATGAGAGAATCTCAAGCCTCAAATAGTGGTTTTTTGCGACCCACCTAAGATGAACTTCAAGTGTGGAATAATCGAAGTGCGCGCAAGCAGACCTGCACACCTCGGTTACAAAAAAAAAATCAAGTGAGGTTCAATAGATTGCTAAGCGAACGCATGTAACCCTCTTCCGTGATAGTATTAATGCGATAGTATTAATGCTCTACTTGAACTTTTTTAAACCTTAATAATAGTAACTTGGTTACTCATTTATTATTAATAAGAGAAATTAGAATTTCATTAACCTACTTTAGGTCGGTTAGGAGCCAAATAAGGCATGAGAGGTAGCCTTAGTCTACGAAACAGAGAGTTCAGATTTCTTGACCTGGTTATGCATATTTTGTTGACAAATTCAAATAAAACAAAGGCCAATTATATGCTTCCAATTTCTAATGGAAGCATATAGCAAAATATATGATGTATAAACAATGTTTTATACATATAACCATTGTAAAGTCGTATTAATAGAATGAATGCAGTTGCTAAATCCGGAATATACTTTGCACTATGCTTTCATTGGTTCTCATTGGCCTCCGTTCTCATGTGTTATCTTTATAACTCCTTTATCATTCGCTTCATTCAATGGGAATTGGTACTCACTTGTTTTCGCTAATGCCATCTTGACTCACCTAGGCTAGTTGCCTAAACAAGCCCAGAATTAAAATTAGAAAAACCACTCCAAGGACCAACCCTTCTAAGTTGTGCCTAAGAAATGTGGAGGTCAGTTCGGTTGGGCCAACTCAGGTTTTCAAGCTGTTGATGGCCCTCAATTTTATTATTTTTTAATTATCATCTCTTTCATCCCTAGTTTTGGAGAGGTGAATTTAAAAAATTATAAATAAGTGGATAATTGCACTAGAAGTTTTAAAATTTGTCATGAAAATATGAGTAAGTCCTAAAACCTATAAAAATGTCATTAAATCTCAAAACTTATTAAGTTGGCTCAATCAAATTCCTCTATTGACTTTGTCCAACTTGACTAACAAAAAAAATATTTCTAATGTTATTTTCTTAATTAGCTTTTATCCTATGTGGCTTTTTTATGCGAGGAGGGGTACAAGTTCTTGTTGACAAGTTTTAAGATTTAATTTTACTTTTTTCCGCTCTTTAGAAATCAATTGCATTTTCGTAATAAGTTTTACAACCTCAAGGGTACTTCTTCCAAAAAACAAAGTCAATCATGATTGAAAGGGCCTTGTCCAATTAACGTAGTCCAGACCTAATCCACAAGAGAAGGCCAGGCCATACCATGCCCATGAGAGGAAGCACCAGCCCAGAGATCAAACCCCTTAAACCCAAATTCTCATTAAGCCGGTATGATTCTCCCCCGGTTCATCATCTTCTCATCCCATGGTAATTCCTCCCCATCGCCCTCAGGCCACCGGTGGCCGCAGAAATCACAGAGAGAACATCCACAAAGGAGAGAGCACACGCACTCGGGGGAGCTCGGGGTAAAGGCTCACTTACAACCACCGGTAGCCGCTCGATCGCCACCAGTTCAGCCGCCGTGAAGAGGCTCTGTTCGCCCCAATTTCAAAGCCATCGCTGCCGTATTACACAATTCTAGGTCTATTCCTCCCTTTGACGGTTCTAGATCCCTACGTCACTGTGCATTACGATCTCTCTTCTTCAATCGATCATCCATCTTGACCGGTGACGACTCTAGCAATGTGTTCCTTTTCTATGCTCTGTTTTGACTTCAGCATACCATGTTTCTGTGCATGTGTCCTCCAATTTGTTGATTTGTCTTTGATCATGTTTAAATGAACACCTCTCTTTAAAAACCTCACCGATTTGTCGAATATTCAGTCCAGGGCACGTCGAACTTCATGTTCATCAGTCGTTCGATGTTTTGCTCAAGTGAATTCAGTATTGATTTTCTTCGGTCATTTGTCAATCTGGGGGTATTCTAGTGCGATTTGCATGGTTATCATTTGACGTGTCAATCCTAAGATACGATCACTAAAACGTTACTCGCCGGTCGAGAACCATCATGCATGAGGCCAGTACAATCTCGGTCATTCTCTGATTAGCGTTAAGCTTTGCTTGTCTGCTTGCTCCTACAGATGTTGAGATCTTGCCTCTCGCCCTGGGTTTACGTACACCGGATTTGTATCGCGTGAGAGAGAAGGCGAGTGTGAATCAGAGTATTCTCGAGAGTTCGGATTCGTCTTTCCTGGAATCGTTGTTCTGGAAGAGCATATATCGTTAATTAACCAACCTTGTTTGAGTTCTCCGCTGTTTTCTTGGTGGATGATGATCTGGGTTTCTAGTGTGTCTGAAAGAGGAAGGATCTGCCTAAATAGGAGTTGTTGATTTGGGTTTGAGGGATTTGTCGTCTTCTTTTGATTGGCGATGGAATTAAATGATATGGGAACTCGAATGTTTGGATATCATGAGAATGGAAATGCTGGAGGTGAAGTCTCTTCCGTCGCATCTCTTCCTCATGGCTGTATGCGTGGACAGATATGCTTGATCAGTGTTTTGATGTGCGAAATTTGGTTAAAAGATTGTGGCTGTCTAATCTCCGTGGATACACGGTTTGATCTTTCGGTCTGATGACATTGCTTGTTTTGACGTCAAATGCACAATCGGATTTAGTCTTGCTTTGTCGTGGCTTGGCTTAAAAGAAATAAATATTAAGAAGATTAGAAAAAATGGGTATTCACGTTCGGGGACTATAATCATGCATGCCTTCTATTTGTCGTTTTTGAGTTTCACTTAGTGGTTATCTTTCGGTTGGTAGTTTTGTTTAGCTAAAATTAGATTATGACTCAATCTTGGAAACTAGCTCACAAGGGTCACATTCCGGAGCTCAAATGATAAGGTTATGTATATTCCTTGCTTGACTCGTATCGAGTTACTTTACTGGGCAATTCATATTTCGTCGTTCTTTATCACGTTTGACTAACGGGAGGATTTTAAGTTGAGCTCGCGGGAGTGTCTATCCTAGGCTCGAGAATAAGCCCTTGTATGTTCTTTGTCCGACTCGTATTGGCTTTATTTTTTCGCATTTTGCTTCCGTCACCTATAATTTTGTGCTTTATATCGTTTGATGTCCGGTTTTTATTCTGTTTATTTAATGTGTTTTTTTAAAAATGCTTTCGCCAATAACTATCATTACACATTTAATAGAAAATACTTTGCAACGTAAAAAGAACAAGACTGTATGTATCATGTTTTCGCGATAAAACGAGGCAATTTATCGAAAGAGCGCTAATTAGATGTTAATATACCAAGGTTTCGAACTTAAAGAGAGCCAACGAGGGAAGGTCGCTACAGTACTAACTTGACGAGATTCGCTTTTTTTTTTTTTTGCAATAGCCAATATCAACACCATTGAACGCTACATCCTCAGGACTAGCGAATAACACTCCATGTCTTTATGTTGAATTGTTGCATTGCGTCATTGACCGATCCAGTATCCGTAATATATGTATATAGCTCAACATTATGTGCTCTGTTTTTTTTTTTCAGATGGCTATCAATTTACCTCGATCTAGATTTCTTTTGGACTAAACAAGCGATTGGGTTGACCCTTGACAAATATTCTATGTTGGTTTAGCTTGAAACGGCATTAAGGTGATGGGAACAGAAACGCCGGCACAATCATTGATCCCGATACATATGCAGAAGACGGTAACTCTTAAGTTTCTGCTAATAAAGTCGAACTTGTCCTCCAAGCAATTTAGCAATAGGTATTGGATAAGCTTAGTTCTCTTTCTGTGAATCTTCACTAAGCAGCGAGCACAAAAGTTGGCTCAGTGGTCCTGCAATGCATGCTTCTAATCGTCAAATTGGAGCAATCACCCCATACCTAATCTTTTACGTTAGTAGGATCTTGCCTTAATACGCTAAAACCTGATCATTCTGATGCAGTTGGTCGCGATCATCAGATACTTCACTTCTTTGTTAACATGTATTTGTACATAGGTTGTGAACTAAACTATTTTCTCTCAATTCACAACCAAATCAAGATCTTCTTAGATTTAAATTAGCAGGACATGGAATACAGTAGGAACACTTTAGGAATCAAGAATTTAAAATCCACAATAAAAACTTAAATGCTTAAACTCCTATTAAACAAAGGTTGACCACTGTTTCATTATTTCTTTTTCCATCACAAAAAACTTAAGAGAATAATTTCTGATGGAGGAATGACGGGATAAGCTTATGAGCAAGATCAAACAACAACCATTGATAATACGGACTTAGGTAGAGAAAAAGAACCACCCCAAGGAATGCCACAAAATATGATCCTGCAAAGCTCCATAGTAAGGCTTCTCTCCACGTGTCATCCACCTTGGTATGATTAATAGACGGTGGTGTCCCCTGTTTTTGATTTGAGTCAACACAACTTGTCAATGGTGTTCCACAAAGAAGAGGGTTACCTTCATAACTTGCTTCATCAAAGGTTCCAAATTGATTTTTCTGGTCTGGTGTCTTGCCTGACAAGTTGTTATGAGCCACTCTAAAATTTGACAGGGCGTAGAGCTCTGTTAATTGCGGAGGGATGGGACCGGTTAAGCTATTATAAGATAGGTCTAAGCTCTCTACATGTTTCAGAGTGGAAAACGTTTCCAGAATTTGTCTTGTCAAATGATTGTGCGACAAGTTCAATGCTCGAAGTCCTCTCAAGTGGCCAACCTCTGGAGGAATAAAGCCTGTCAAATTGTTCTGTGAGAGATCCATTCCCGACATGAGTCCTAAAATGTGGCCCTTGTATGATTCCAATCTACTCTTTGTCATGAAGTTCACTTCTTCTGATTCAATCATTGCAGAAAATTCGGAAAAGCCGAGTGGACTAAACTGAACTATGAAAGTAGCAAATAAATCTGTAGATGCCCCATCATTTTCAAATGTCAAATCTTTCAGACTAGGAGGAATATTTCCAGAAAGATAATTATTTGAAAGATCTAGTATGGTCATGTTTTTCAATAGACATAGATCCCGAGGGATTGAACCTTCGAAATTGTTTCCTTACAGTAGAAGAACCTTCAAGTTCCAAAGTGAAGCAATCCAATTGGGAACTTCACCAGACAATGCATTATGTCTCAGATCCAAAGTGATAATCGATGAAGCTCCAGAAAGAAACTTGGGAAAATGCCCAGTAAGCTTGTCATGTGATAAATGCAAGAAAGCTCATAATTGTAACATTGACACAATGTAATATATTTGGCCCAAGGTTGATATTTGAAAGGTCTAACATCATGAGATTATGTAAGTTGCATAAGCTCAACGGTAAAGGACCTCCAAATAAATTGTTTGACAACATAAGCCCACTCAGGGATTGGAATTCTCCAATCCAACTGGGAAGAGTTCCAAATAGGAAATTATTACTTACATCCAAAACATGCAAGTAGGAGCTATTTAATATGCCAGGCGATATTTCCCCAGTGAAACGATTGCTATCTAAATACAAATATGACAAATTCGGCAAGCTAGAATTCCTCGGCAGCATTTCACCTTGCAAGTTGTTGCCTGACAATATCAATGCAGAAAGTAGGGAACAATTTTTAGCCAATGGCTCTGGTATGTCTCCCGTGAAGTCATTATCTGACAAGTCCAATGTACGTAGGCCTTTCATATTGCCCATTGAGGAAGGGATCCTACCTTCCAATAAGTTCTTCGACAAATTCAAATAAAACAAATTCGGGAGGACAGAACCAATCCAAGATGGAAGCTCTCTGTCGATAGCATTAGCTGACACATCAAAGAACTACATGCCACCAAGACTCAAATTAGCAGGCCAATGCAAAGTACCTGATAGATTGTTGCCACGGAGTACTAATACTACTAGATATGCATTGTTCACCAATAGCCAATTTGGAAATTTTCCTATCATTCCACTATGGCTGAGATCAACCAATCTCAAGTAAGGCAGTTCTTTCAAAAAGCTAGGAATCATGACATCCGCATCTTTGTTGAGAAAGCAGTTAGATAAAGCCAAATACTTCAACTGAAATGAAGGAAACCAAGTGGGCTCTTCCGTATTTACTTCCGGACGATTACAGTTATCGGAGAGGAGGAATGTCTCAAGTTTAGAATTATTGGCCAAGGAAGCGAGCAAAAGTGAGCCTTCAAAAGCATTTCTAGAAAAGTCAATAGATTCAAGTGACTTGAGATTAGAGGGGAGAGATGAAGGAATGGCTCCACTAAAGTTGTTATAGGAAACATCAAGTCGTTGGAGTGAGGTCAGATTGGAGAGAAGAGATGAAGGAATGGCCCCGCTAAAGTTGTTATTGGAAACATCAAGCACTTGAAGTGAGGTTAGATTGAAGAAGCAGGAAGGAATGGCCCCACTAAAGTTGTTATCGGAAACATGAAGCAATTGGAGTGAGGTTAGATTGAAGAAACATGAAGGAAGTGGGCCCCTGAATTCATTATGACTAATAACCAACACTTCAAGCTTCCTCATTCCGCACAAACCTATTGATGTGGACGTGGCAACTATGAGTATATCGTCATTAAATTGTAATTTGTGTTGAAAATGGAGGATAGAAAGAGTGTGCAATCTAATTTCCGAAAATACAAATGGAAAAAATTGGTAAGATGGAGCTTCGGAGTAGAGCTGTGTCACCACAACGCTTCATTTCCACTATTCTTGGCATAACATTAATTACTTCCGAGTTTGACAAATTTGGATTGGAAATGAAATCCAAAGTTGAGATTATTTCTAGATTCATGGCGTAATTGCATTGGGCAAACTCTAACCCTTTGCTCGATTTTTTTTCCAATATAATTCTGTAATTTTGAACGACAATTCAAAGTGATCCTCTCTTATGTGCAGTGCGAGATCACGTGCTCTTTTGGCTGACATGCCCCCCAAATCATCTAGATTTGAGCGTGACAATGGTATTTTAGGGAATGGACACCAATACTTAAAATGCGACAACATCATAAAGGTGATTTTTTTTTTTTTACCGGTGCTCATAGTTAATATGTATCTATGTGCTTATTAGAATGCGACGCCTAAACATATTGTTTGTTGACATGCCTGAATATCTTTATTTTGTTCATTTATTCAACCAAATATTCAAATATGAGACAAACTATATACAAGAACGACAAGATATTAGCATTAGGCCAATCAATAAAGCTAGTTAGGATTATGAAAGAAAGGGATTTTTCCTATCAACGTACTCTGCCTGTTGATAGCATAGTCATTATTGATGAATTGCAACGTTTCCCCTTTGTCGTTAGTAACTTAGTATCAAGCGTTACTTGAGAATCAAGTTAGTAGATTGTGTAAACTTCACTCGCTTATTGTTCTTAAGTTTATACATGAAATTTAATCAAGAAGTATTACCAAAATCAACGTTTCCCCTTTGTCTTTTTTTTTTAAAAAAAATTTTGCTTAGTGAAATAAATTGTCTTTTACTATACTATCAAAAGCGAAAGTATAACTTAATTTCAAATTTATACAAGAAACTACATCTCCACAGTTGTCAACTTAATTTTAAATTAATACAATAAATTACGTCTCCACAGTTCAGCATGTTGCCAGTTTTTTTAAGTTTGAAAAAAGAATGGTCAAAGTGAAAGATCTTCAAGATTTAGATAAGAAAAAAGAACAAAGTAAAAATCAATCTAAACGTGTATGTCTATCAAGGTTGCTTTGTTTGAGCTTTAGCGTCATTCAATCTCTTAGGCTTCATGGCTTCGTTGAATTTATTTGCACTTGCAATCCCCGAAGTTTGACCACCATTGTGCTTTGATATATAAACTTTAAATATTGTTTGATTTTGATTCGTGATTAACTTTTGCCTTTAATTTGGTTAAGATTCCTGAACAGTATTTGAACTCCTTTGGTATATTATTTTTTCAGACCGTTTGCATTTTTTTTCAGCAATAAGTCTCCTCTGTTATGTTATTGCACTATTCTTCAGATTGACCAGGAAAAAAGATCACACAAAAGTATTAAGGTACGGTCTTCTATGTTACTTGTACCTTGAAGATGATTGGAAGACAAATTTTGGTCCTCCACTGAAGTTTGCTTGTACAATGAGGAGACCCACTGGAGACGATTGAAAAATAGATATAGCCTCTTCAATTTCTTCAAATGCAGAGTTCCGTTTATCCCTGGTTATAAAAAGATCCATACATGCATTATGGTTAATTAATTATCTATAGATATCAGATATCTAACTATCTTTAATATACCAAAACTATGTGCTCAGGATGAAGAGTATTGATTTATAGGCAGAAACTAGCTGGTCCAACATATCCAAACATATAAAAAAGTCTTTGTCACGTGACTATGTAAAACAATTTCATAACAAGGAGCTTATGCCTTTAACGGTGTTTATTATATTTCGTCAACTAGCAAAGCTGAGATGGATATGTGCTCCTTATGTTACATTTTTTTTACGTGGCAATGTTCATGGCATTGTATTGTCTGTGATTCGCATTTGACCAAGAAGCAATAATTTTGCCTTGCTCATGCAAAGTAACCGCCTTCTTGTAAAATCAGCGACATTCTTATTATTTTTTATATTTCTTTCTCAACTTGCGGCAAAGAGAAAAAACGTGAAAGCTAATTTTATAAATTTAATTGACGTATAATCTATTCTAATTCTATATTTATGTCTATTTATATTCGATCGCCTATTTGCACAACACTATACTTTCCCTATCTAAATAGACTAGAGGTTGACATGAAAAGCTAATTTTCTTGCATGTTGATATGCATGGGTAGAGTAGCTTGTGATTTTGGAACCATTTGCTTTCTTCTACTTGGCACTAATCTATGCATCCGGATAAATATAGATGTTGGAAGATGTAACCAAAATTGAAAATTAGAAATGCAAATAATTATAAGGGAGAAGAAGAAAAAGGAAATAACGTAAATAAGTCATGATATTCGTATTTATCATTTTCTTGGAGATGAGAGTCGTAATTAATTTATGATATGTGCAATCAACTACTTTAAGAATTGCATCATTTGTGAAATCACGTGTTTGTCATTAATTCACTCAATTCACTTTTATAGTTTATAGCACCATAGTATAATAAATTTTTCATTATTTAAAAATTTAAAAATTACTTAGAAACATAATTGATATAAGAAAAATGAGAGAGAGAGAGAGAGAGAGAGTCACCTGAGAGATAATTATGATCTAAATTCAACGATTGAAGTTCCTCCAGAGGAAGGAATAAAGACGCGTCAATAATCCAACGCTGTGGCAATTCCCGATCGCGTATCTCGTTCAAATCTAGTTGAGTGACGCGTGAAGTGGTGTTATCGCACACCACACTGTCCCAACCACAACAGTCTCCGTCGCCCTCTCCCCAAGACGGAAGAGAAGACCCATTTGGGTGGTTGAAGGCGGCCTTAATGTTGAGGAGTGCGTTCCTCTCTTCTTCCAAGCACCCCATGCTTCTTACCCTTTCCATCAATACCAACACCACCACCCAAGTCCAAATGCACAACAGAAGAAACCTCATGTTTATCAATTATGGTGTTTTGTGGGTTTTCTGTTTCTTTCTGCTTCACCAAGGTGCAAACTCAGGAGGGTCATCTACTCCATTTACATGTGCAGAGAGTCTTTCTCTTTTGAGTGATTATCACGGCTGGGCAAGTCAGGAGGGACCAATTCCACAAGATTCAGGATTGACATAATTGACTTGACCCACAGCTTCTCCAAAAGAGAATGATTAAGATTATAAAATCCTAAAATAAATTACTATTAGCTAATCAATAAAAAAAATGCCTGGGAATTACTCCACAAATAAAAAAGAGATAGGTAACTAATGTTCGAAATTGTTTGTTATAATAGAAGTGTGGTTTCGCCAAGACATATCAAATAATTTGGCATTTGTTTGGACTCATTGAAGAAATGTAAGGCAATTTTGATCAATTTGATAAAGCGATCGAGACAACACAAGTCAACATTTTAATATATCTTATAATTAACTTGAAGTATCAATGAATGCAAAATTGATTAATAGCCTGCAAAGAAAATATAGCCTCAAGTTCAGGCAACATGCAAATACCTTACTAGTATTAAACAAAACAAAAAATTAACAGTCGTGCCAAGACAGAAGCAAAACCCATGGGTTTTTTAAGGTGGATTTAACTGTGAGCGGGGCATTCCTCTCTAGTCTCTCTTTCAAACTACCCTCCAATATGGACACCACCCGAGTCCACATGCACATGTTCAATACAATGAAGGACACTTCAATTCCTATGGTGTTTTGTGGGTGATAAGTGCGAGATTATGTCGAATCATTGTTTAACTATTTAAAAAACTTAAATTATTAAATAAATGTGTTGATTATAATCTAAATACCTTAACACTCCCTATCATGCTTAAGCTAGATTTTAGCCTTAATCTAAAGCATGAAAGTATGTGATTAAGAAAGCAAATAGGGACTTGAAAAATACAAACTTATGACCTCCTACCTCCGACATCATGTAAGATTTTTTGGGGAACACTGTTGACTATTATAAAATATTAAGATATTAGATGAAAGCCTGATTTATTATTGACATATTCTAACACCCCTCTCACATGTAAGTTTGACTTCGACCTTAGTCTAAAGCATGAAAATATATAATCGATGAGACAAGTAGGGTAATGGAAGATTCAAACTCAAGACCTCATAGCTTTGAATCATATTAGATTTTGTGAAAATACTGCCAACTATATTAAAAGCTCGAGCTGATTAATGAATGCGTGATTTACTATCTAATCATTTTAATACTTTGCCACACGTGTAGGCTAGATTTGAACTTAGGATCTTAGTTTGCATGAGCATATTATGGTAGGTCTCAACTAGAGTCACCTCTATAATTGTCATGTATCAATGATCTGCAATTAATATTAGAGCAATTTCGCCAATAGAATTTTGGATTCTCGTAATTTAGTAATTCATCAAGTGTTACTACTCATTCATTAGTCACTGAATTGGAAATTTCTTTTCTTCCAATTCATGTCTAATTTCCCTTTAAGAGTTAAATTGAGTTGAACGACATATGATGGAAGTTCTTTTTCCTTCCACTTTTTGCAAATTCAATTCTAATGTCCTTCAAGGGCTAAATTTGTCGGTGAATACCAATCGTATTTGATCATCTCAATTAATGACTTTCCAGCATGAAAGATCTACAACTCCTGCGTATCCCCATATTAACTTGCTGTCGACCCATCCTCTCCCCTCAGCTTCCTCTATGGTTTGTAATGATTTATCGAGTCGGGCGTCTCTCCTTCCAAATTCCAAGCACCCCCATCAGTTTCCACTCACCTTTTTGACAGGGACGTCCACCACAAAAGGTAAAGTGAAAAGACCTTGACTAAATTTATGTTTATTTAATGCAAAAAGCAACATGAGGATGATGGAAAAGAAAGTCGGTCCAGTCACTCAATTTCTCTTTCTATCTCGATCCAATCTTGCATGAGATTTTTCTTCTTTACCCCGACAAAACGCTAGACTAATTACTTCTTTTTCTCATAAACCACTTGGCCAACACTCCAAAAGACGGTCAATGCAAGGTGGCTGGACCCTTGTTCTTACTCGGATTTGAAAAATGAATTGGAATCTTTTTAAATTTAAAGTAACTTTATTGGTATTGTTAACAATTGGAAATGATCATGACGTTCAGTAGTCAAATATCTAAAAGAACTTTAAATCATTAGTGAATATTACATTAACGGAAACCCGTGAGAATGTTAAAGGACGTGAAATTATAGGCCGTCATGTTATTTTTGCCTAAGATGATTAATTTCCTCAAGAGCTACATGATTTGATGACGTTCTCTCTAAAGACTTGAACATTTTAAATTGGCATTTCCCAGGATGTTCCAATTGGGTTTCAATCGATATCACCTTGGTGGTCTGCAGAACACTTGCAAATTCACTCAAGTAACTTCCATTTAACAATGATTTATAAGTAAAACCAAACTTCCAATTGATTACTACTTGTGTAGTTATATTGGGAGTTTGCCAATGTTGCTCAGACCATGCCGTTATTAAAATTACTGATTAAAGAAATTGTATAATTCTATTAATTTTTTTCAACCAATTGTAACGAACAAAATAGATAAATTGATAAAACACAATATCCAAACATGTAAACCTTTATGTTCAATTTTAAAAGTTGGATTCAATGTATCGTGTTCTATTTTGTTCATCAAACCTAAACTGTGTTGAATGTTTAAATGGCTGCCTTATCGTGTGGGGAGTCATCAATAATATGAACAAGTCATTTGGTCATTTGTCGTGCAACCTGCGAAATGCTTTACTTTTTTTTTATTGGGATGTCCACTGTAGCTTGACCCAGATTTCTCCCAAGTCGTCTTGATCACTTGTGATGAATGTTGGGAACTGCTTTACTTTTTTTATAGGGATGTCCATCATAGAAAGCACTAAGATCTTAAATAAATTGTAATATGAAACCAATACGAGGATGATGGAAGAGAAAGCGGGCACTATGATTAAATATTTCCATCTCGATCTAATCTTGGATGACATTTTTTCCCCTCTTTACCCGGACAATACGCTAGACTAAGTGTTTCTTTTCTCGGTCAAGCACATGGCCAATACTCCAAAGATTGGTTAATGCAAGGGCCGATCTCCTTACGCGGATTTGGAAAAAGGGATTGCAATTTTCTAAAGTTTGGAATAATTTTATGTGGTAACGTTAACCCCATATTCAAGATCCAAAGAGAGAGGGACACGGACGTAGAAGTGGAAAAGAAAAACAAGAGAAGAAAAGAAAGGCGACAAAAAGGGAAAAAGGAGAACAAATCGTGATTGTCTAGTGACATATGTGGCGAGGCATCAACTTCTTAGATATAAGTTTATCTCCTAATAATATTAGAGAATCTCAAATCTCAAATAGTGCTTTTTTGTGATCCACCAGAGATGAACTTCAAGTGAGGAATAGTCAAGGTGCGCGCAAGCAAACCCGAACACCTCGGTTACCAAAAAAAAACTTCAAGTGAGGTTCAATAGATTGCTAAGCGAACACATGTTACCCTCTTCCACGATAGCATTAATCTCTGTTTAATTCTTTCTAAACCTTAGTAATAGTAACTTGGTTTCTTGTTTATTATCAATAAAATAAATTAGAATTTCATTAACCTACTTTAGGTCCGTTAGGAGCCAAATAAGGCACGAGAGGCAGCCTTAGTCTACGAAACAGAGAGTTCAGATTTCTCGACCTGGTTATGCTAATTATGTTGACAAATTCAAAGAAAACAAATTCAGTAGTATCGAACCAATCCAAGTTAGTTGAATACCACGATCATAGCATTAGTTCCAAAAGTCCCAAATGCTTCCTCAGTGGATGATTACAGACCTATTGCATGCTGCAATACAATTTATAAATGTATCACTAAGCTAATGGCAAATCGGCTGGCTTCTGTGTTACCTACTATTATCAGTGCTCCCCAGAATGCTTTTGTTAAGGGTCGTTAGATTAGTGACAACATACTGCTAGCCCAGGAGTTATTTAGTGGTTTCCATCATGACCCATATCTACCTAAATGTGTTATGAAGGTGGATTTCAGGAAGGCTTATGACACTGTTGATTGGGATTTTTTGGAGTCCACATTACTTGCCTTTGGTTTTCCGATTAAGCTGGTTGAACTGATGATGGTTTGTGTTCGGACACCTAAATTCTCCATTGCCATCAATGGGGAGCTCTATGGTTTCTTTGGTAGCACTAGGGGCCTAAGGCTAGGGGATCCGCTCTCACCATACTTATTTACCCTAGTTATGGAGGTTTTTACTGGCATTATTATTGGTCAGACCATCAAACTTGGGTTCAAATACTTTTGGAGATGTAAGTCTACGAAACTCTCTCATTTATTTTTTGCTGACGATGTTCTACTCTTCAGTGAAGCGAATGTAGAGTCTGTATCACTTATGATGGTCTGGATTAACACCGAACTTGAATAAAAGTGAGGTATTTCTAGCTAGTGGTCAGACACTTCAGTTAGCTATTAGAGATATACTTGGCTTTCGTATTGGTGCACTACCTTTTCGATATCTGGGGATCCCTATTGTCGCCTCAAGGCTTGGTAAGGCAGATTGTGTTTCCTTGGTGAATGCCATCACAGGTAGAGCGAAGTCTTGGACACAACGATTTCTATCTTTCGCAGGTAGGCTACAGCTCATCAGGTCGGTACTTCACTCTATTCAAGTTTATTGGGCCGGAATGTTTATACTACCTGCATCGGTCTTAGAAAGTATTGAAAGAGTGCTTAGGCAATTCTTATGGAAGGGTCCTGAGCTTGGGGTGGGTGGGGTGAAAGTTGCTTGGAGTGATGTTTTCCTACCCAAGGAGGAAGGCGGTCTTGGTATACGTCGACTCAAGGAGAGTAACAAGACTGCCATGGTTAAACACATTTGGATCCTGTTTACGGATAAAGAATCTTTATGGTGCAAATGGATTCATTCCACATTTATAAGGAAGAAGAACTTTTGGATACTTAAGCGACCAACTAACTGCTCATGGGCATGGAAGAAAATCTTCGACCTTCGTCAAGAATTTTGGCATTTATTCCGATGGAGTATTGGAAACGGAAGATCGGTGTCGCTTTGGTTCGACTACTGGCACCCAAGAGGCCCCTTGAACTTGTATTTTTCTAACAGGGACATATATCGATTTGGATTGCCCAGAGAAGCTAAATTGGTTGATCTAAGTATGGAGTCAAGCCAATCTCCCTTCTTACATAACATGTTAGTGACTTGGGGAGAATCGATACCACCCCTAAACGATGATCCGGATTGCTTTCTCTGGCTTGGAAATTCATCAGGTACATACTCAGCTGCTTCGGCATGGAGCATTATCAGGCCTCGAGGTCAGGTGGCTCCGTGGCATTCTTTTATTTGGAACAGAGCGATTATCCCGCAGTATCAATTTCATCTCTGGCTCATGACAAGAAACAGGCTGCCTACCCAGGTATTCCTATGATCATGCCGTAGAATATCGGAAGCCAAGTGTGTGTTTTGCAATCACACACCAGATTCTGTAGACCATTTATTTTTTGGGTGTACCATAACCAACCAACTTGCACATTTTTGGGCGGGTAGATGTAATCTCCCCTGGCATAGCATATCTTGGCTACAAACACTTAATTGGGCTATCAGACTCATATCGGGCAATTGCTTCCATCAAAGTATATCTCGTTTTTCACCGAGTGCTCTATGCCATATTATTTGGAAAGAGAGAAACAATGTTTTGTTTCGCAACAAAGATGTGTCAGTGCCGGCAATAAAGAAGAAACTAGAGAAGATAGTCAAGGATAAGGCATATTCGATTCATCCAGTCATTGACTCTCCCAGGAACAGGCATATGCAAAGATGCTGGGGCATGGATCCCATTATTTTTACGTAATTGTATTCTAATTGTGTAGGCCATTGTTAGGCCAATTGCTTATGCCTCTTTTGTAACCATGGCATCCTTCCACTCATATGTGTTATCTAGCATTTTGAGTGCAAGTTTTGTGATGCCAGGTTCTTTTGCTTTGTATATTTCAACTTGGTAATGTCAATACATCTCTTAATTTACCAAAAATAAAAAAAAAACAATCCAAGATGGAAGCTCTCCGTCGATAACATTAGCAAACACATCGAAGGACTCTATGCCGCCAAGACTCAAATTGGCAGGCCAAAGCAAAGCACCTGACATATTGTTGTCACGAAGTACTAAATCTTCTAGATTTGCATTATTGACCAATAGCCAATTAAATTTCCTATTATTTCACTGTGGCTAAGTTCAACTATTCTCAAGTAATATCGTTCTTTTCAAAAGCTGGGAATCTCACCATTTACGTCTTTGTTGAGAACCCAGTTTGATAAACCAAAATCATTCAGTTGACATGAAGGAAACCAAGTAGGCTCTTCCGTATTTACTTCTAGATAATTACGGTTGTCGAGGAGGTAGAATCCCTCAAGGTCAGAGTTATTAGCCAAGGAAACAAGCGAAAGTGAGCCTTCAAATGCATTTCTAGAAAAGTAAATATATTCCATTCGATCCGCACGCAGTGGTGTGATAGTCCAGGAAATCGAACCATTTGCGGGGAAGCTCCCATTTGGTTGGGGCTGCAGTAATGGAAAACTTCACTGCAGCCTGCAGCGGTTGAGCGGATGGGTGACGATGAAGCTCTTCTACTTTATAGCAAGCACGCTTCTTCCTAGAAGGCCTCCAGACAACCGATATGACTATCTGGGCACATACGTTTTTCAGTTATCGACAGGCTTGCTATGATTATTCAGGTAATAAGTTCATACCTCTATCAGAAGGACAAGATCATATGGCGAAGGAAATTATAGCTTCCTCCTAAGATTCGCCTCGGGAGTAGAATAAAGGGAGCATTTAGGTAGTAATTATGAGTGGTCCTTCGAACAAAGCTAGCATAACCAGTCTGAACAATATCTCCAGCAGCCGCTGCTTTGAGAAAGGCCTAAAACATCACCACCAAAGCGAGCAACTAGTTCATGGTTGGCCTGCCTCACAACTCGATACGGAAAATTGTGTACAGTGCCAATTTTAAGTTGGCGCCCATAACCCTCAAAACATAGACGGTCGAGGGAAACGAAAAAAGGATCCAGACACAAACAACGTGAGGTGATAGAGAACTATGACAAAATCATTTGAAGACACAAAAGGCATGCCAAATGTAGCTCTACTTTTATATATGATAATCTGATTTACTTTCCTTCATGACATTTCTTCCAAGGTCTCCCAAACTCTTATTTGAAAAAGGTTTGCCAAATATATTAAGCTTTCACTATCTAGTATTTGTAACTATACATAAGAGATCTGTTTATATCACTATGCCAATGGTGAGTTTTTTCTTAAGAATAATCTGAATATTGATAGATGCATATATAGAAAGTTTTTGCTGTATTAGCAATAATTACTGTTTGAGCAATTTCTGTAAAATAAAATTGGAATCCCGTAATTTAGTAATTCGTCCATTAAATTAATTGGGTTTTACTATTCACATCTACGCATGCCCGAAATCATTGCAAAATGATCGGAGCTCCTTCCCACAAGACATCATATGAGATGCGGGGAAATTGTTGTTGCCATTTAAAACTTGACATCTTTCGTTATTTAATCTTAATTCTGTTTGTCACTTCCCTACTTCCATATGGCAGTCCCTGGACAAAGGATGATTTGATTGGACCTACGTGGAAATTTGCTTTGTGGGGATTTCATAGCCTGTCAACTTCCATTTTCTAATGGAAGTATATAGCAAGAAAGAGGATGTATAAGCAATGTTTCATATGTATAACCATTGCAAAGTCACATTAATAGAATGAATGCAGTTGCTAAATCTAGAGTATATTTCACACTATGCTTTCATTGGTTCTCATTGGCCTCCACTTCTCATATGCGTTATCTTTGTCTCTCCTTTATCCTTCGCTTCATTCAATTATGATTGGTACTCACTTGTCTTCGCTAATGCCATCTTGACTCACCTATGCAAGCCCATAAATGTTATTAGAAAAATCCACCCCAAGGACCAAGCCTTCTAAATTGTGTGCCTAAGAAATGCGAAGGTCAGTTCGGGTGGGCCAATTCGAGTTTTCAAGCTCTTGATGGCTCTTGAATTTTATTAATTTTTAATTTTCATCTCTTTGGTTCCTTGTTCTGGAGAGGTGGATTTAACAAAAATAAAAAATAAATGGATAATTACACTAGAAGTCTTAAAATTGGTCATGAAAACGTGATTAAGTTCTAGAACCTATAAAAATAAGTTGGTGTAATCAAATTTCTCTGTCAACTTTGTCTAACTTGATTACTAGCAAAAAAAAAATACAAATGTGACTTTTTGTAATTATTTTTTGTCCTACGTGGCTTTTTAATATTATTTTATATAGATTAAAAAACTAAATGTAAGAGAGAGAGAGAGAGAGAGAGAGAGAGAGAGAGAGGCTATGCGAGGAGTGAGTGAGTGAGTGAACAGAATGGTCGACGACTTTTAGGTTGGAATTGTAACGTTTCATACGCGAACGCTTACATGGCTTAACTATGAAAATCGTTTTCGTACTTTTTGCTGCTATGCCGTCTCTCTCTCTCTCTCTCTCTCTCTCTCTCTCTCTCTCTCTCTCTGTGTACAAGTTTTGATCGCTTGGACGTCCTCCGGGTGACCGCTGTCGGAGTGATTTCAATGAACTCTGCTTCTGCTTCGATAAAGGGGACAACCACTCTCTTTCGCTTGCTTTCGTGCCTTTGAACAGATAAGTGAAACTCTCTCCCTCTCTCTCTCTTCCTGAAAAATCTTGATTTCCTATTCTCATACATCGGTAAATTCACTCATGGTCACTCCATTTCTTTCGAATGTCATTCTTAACATGTGAAATGCTTAGAACTTCTAGTGGAATCTTTAGTAAAGGAGTGGTTTGTCGGTTTGTTCATGCATCCCGCCGTAAGATCTAAAGGCAAAGAAAAAGATTCTAGATTGTGTGATGCACCACATTATTAATTAATTATAAGATCAACTCATCTATACGTACACAAATATATATATATATGCATATGAATGAAAGAGGGATCATGATATAAGCATGACGACAAAAAAAATGTTTTATGAGTATGGTGTGTTATATTCGATAAAAATCGATGGACGGGCTCAATATCCTCATTGGACAACACGGGATTGCTCTAAATACATAGCGACCGTTCATCGATTCTGCATTTGCGGGGCAGAATCATTAGTCAGGCAATGTGACTCCAACCAATCCTAACTATCAAAAGAATAAACGAAAAAATCAACCATAATAACAATCTCGGGGAACTGTATCCTAGGGTTACAGGATCAACATCCCCAATCCAACGGCCAAAATCGTCCCACCTGCCCATTGCGAACCCCAGGCGCGGGACTTACCGTCATCGCCGGTTCCTCTCTCCTGCGAAGTGGACGTTGTCAACGATGCTGCTAAATCTCAAAGACGAACCAGCTAAGCATGGGCAAATACAGCCACATCTATGGTACGCGGGGATACCATACGACATGTCATCGAAGTTAGGTCCGAAAGCACATTATCAAATTGTATAGCAAGTCATCGGAGCCAAGTTCAAAGTGTCATGGACAGAGAAGCAGCAACTTCTACTAGCATGCCATAGAAATCCCCAAAGAAAATCAGAGAAGCACATGTCAATCTGTTATAACAAGTCATAAACATAGTTTTCCTTTTTGAAGGTCATCATATCTGTGACCACAATGATCTTTCCTACAATTCACAACCTTATAGGAAAAGATGGAAAGTATGACGATCCAACAGATCAAGCATATTGGAGCATCAAGATGTTCGAAATGCTTGCAACCACGAGCTCTGCTTAGGAAACAATTAATTACGCTTACAGACAAAACCGAATGTCAAGTTTGGATGGTCGGAGCTTAGTTATATGTGTTGACTATTGAAAAATAAATACAATGAAATCTTCAAATATCGAAGGTAAAGAAACATGTTTTTATGGTATTGGTTAAAGCCGTAGCAGTATATGTAAATTACCTTATCTACTTGAAAAAGGTTTGGCAAATATATTAAGCTTTCAATATCTAGTATTTGGAATTATACACAAGAGATCTGTCTATATCACTATGCCAATGGTGAGTTTTTTTTTTTAAGAATATTCTGAATATTGATTGATGCGTATATATAAAGTTTTTTGTTATTAACAATCATTACTCATCGAGCAATTTCTGTAAAATAAAAGTGGAATCTCGTAATTTGGTAATTCGTCCATTAAATTAATTGGGTTTTATTATTCACATCTACGCATGCCCGAAATCATCACAAAATCGGAGCTTCTTCCCACAAGACATCATATGAGAAATTGTTGGTGCCATTTAAGACTTGACGTCTTTTGTTATATTAATCTTAATTTTATTTCTCACTTCCCTAATTCCAGACGGCAGTTTCTAGACCAAGGATGATTAGATTGGACCTACATGGAAATTTGCTTTGTAGGGATTTCATAGCCTATCAACTTCCATTTTCTAATGGAAGTATATAGCAAGATATATGATGTATAAACGATGATTTATACGTATATCCATTGCAATGTCGTATTAATAGAATGAATGCAGTTGCTAAATCTGGAATATACTTCACACTATGCTTTCATTGGTTCTCATTGGCCTCCACTTCTCATATGTGTTATCTTTGTATCTCCTTTATCATTCGCTTCATTCAATTATGATTGGTACTCACTTGTCTTTGCTAATGCCATCTTGACTCACCCAAAGTACCAAGCCTTCTAAATTGTGCCTAAGAAATGCGAAGATCAGTGTGGCTGGGCCAGTTCGAGTTTTCAAGCTCTTGATGGCCCTTGAATTTTATTAATTTTTAATTTTCATCTGTTTCATTCCTTGTTCTAAAGAGGTGGACTTAACAATAATAAAAAATAAATGGATAATTACACTAGAAATCTTAAATTCATCATGAAAATTGATTAAGTTCTAGAACCCATAAAAATACAATTAAGTCTTGAAACTTATTAAGTTGGTGTAATCAAATTTCTCTGTCAACTTTGTCTAACTTGATTAATAGCAAAAAAAAAAAAAATACTAATGTGACTTCAATGAACTCTGCTGCTGCTTTGATGAAGGGGACAACCACTCTCTTTTGCTTGCTTTCGTACCTTTGAGCAGATAAGTGAAACTCTCTCCCTCTCTCTCTTCCTAAAAAATCTTGACTTCCTATTCTCATACATCAATAAATTTACTCATGGTCACTCCCTTTCAGTCAAATGTCATTCATAACATGTTAAATGCTTAGAACTTCTAGTGGAATCTTTATTATAGGAATGGTTTGTCGTTTGTTCATGCATCCCGTCGTAAGATCTAAAGCCAAAGAAAAAGATTATAGATTGTGTGATGCACCACATTATTAATTAATTATAAGATGAACTCATCTATACATACACAAATATATATATATGAGAGAGGAATCATGATATAAGCATGACGACAAAAAAAAGAATATTTTATGAGTCTGGTGAGTTATATTCGATAACAATCGATGGACGGGCCCAATATCCTTATTGGACAACATGAGATTGCTCTAAATACATAACGACCGTTCATCGATTCTGCATTTGCGGGGCAGAATCATTAGTCAGGCAATGTGACTCCATCTCCAACCAATCCTAACTACCAAAAGAATAAACGAAACCATAATAAAAATCTCGGGAAACTGTATCCTAGGGTCACAGGATCAACGTCCTCAATCCAACGGCCACGATTGTCCCTCCCGGCCATTGCGACCCCCATGCGCGGGACTTATCGTTATCACCGGTTCCTCTCTCCTGCGAAGTGGACGTTGTCGACGATGCTGCTAAATCTCGAAGACGAACCAGCTAAGTATGGGCAAATACAGTAAACAGCTTACCCAGCTTCGCAAAATTAGCCACATCTATGGTAAGCGGGGATACCATACGACATGTCATCGAAGTTAGGTCCAAAAGCACATTATCAAATTGTATAGCAAGTCGTCGGAGCCAAGTTCAAAGGGTCATGGACAGGGAAGCAGCATCTTCTACTAGCATACCAGAGAAATCCCCAAAGAAAATCAGAGAAGCACATGTCAATCTGTTATAACAAGTCACAACCATAGTTTTCCTTTTTGAAGGTCATCATATCTGTGACCACAATGATCTTTCCTACAATTCACAACCTTATAGGAAAAGATGGAAAGTATGACGATCCAACAGATCAAGCATAGTGGAGCATCAAGATGTTCGAAATGCCTACAAGCACGAGCTCTGCTTAGGTAACAATTGATTACGCTTACAGACAAAACCGAATGTTAAGTTTGGATGGTCGGAGCTTAGGTAGAGAAAAACGATGGGCGGGAAAAATGATGATCCTGCGAAACTCAAGAAGGCATCTTTCCAGGACTCATCCTTTCTACCTTTGCCGAAATTTGATAGTGTCATTGGACCATGATTTAAACTATTACAGCCAATTAACTGTAGTCCACAAGACTACAACCAATTAGACTGAAAGTGTGTATAGCTCTACTTATTGCGGAGGAACCAGACCATTTAACTTGTTGTAGAAAAGGTCGGAGCTCTCTATATTATTTAAATTGGAGAATATTTATCGAATAAATCCCCTCGGATGATTATATGACAGATTTACAACATACATTTTGCTCAAAAAACCAATTTCTAGGGGAAGACAGTCCATCAAATTATAGTGCCAGAGATCCATTTTAGACAATATTCCAAAATATTTATTCTTTGACATGAAAGGTCAATTGTTCTAGTTCATTAAAAAAAAAATAAGAAGAAGAAGAAGAAGAAGAAGCATTTGTACCCCCACCATCATTGGAGAAATGATTAGCTGATTTTTGCCCCAAACTGGTAGAGCTGCCAATACTCAGCATTTTCACTCAGTGTCTGAATGTGCCAATACTCATCATTGGACCGAGACGGCTGGCCGCCGGTCCGAGCGAGCTTCGTATCTCTGTCATGGTTTTCTACATGCTGTGTACCCGTATTTGTTTGTCTATGATGCTTCGTGGACTCCGTTTTCACCTCGCTCGTCCCCGGAACCAACTATTTTTTCCACCGTGCACCATTTGTTTGCCTGTTTGAATTCCGGAGTTGTGTCGTGTGGTATTGGTCCAAAGCTGTCGCGCGCCGTTGTCGACTTGGTCCCAACTCGCTAGAAAGCCTTTGTCAGGCGGCGGCGAGTCAGGTAGTGGCGAGTCAGGCGGCGGTGCCGCTCGACGTGGCCTCCATCAGAAGCTTCCGCGAGATCAGGGGAGGTCGAGTTTGGCCCCGAGCAGATTTCGTCCATCGCTGGGTAGGGCCTTTTTCACGTCAGGCTGGGTCGTTTTGCGCCTCTGGACCCCGGCTGTCTTGAGCCAACTCTAGCGGGCCTAGCACACTCGGCCTTGGGCCACTAGCGGATCCAGTTAGGGCTCAGAACGTGGCCCTTTTGTTTGGGAGTGAGAAAATGAGGTTTAGGGCCGGAAGGGGCCTGGTTTTGGGCCCAGGTCTTCTCTCTGAGCCTTTCTTTTTCTTGGGCCCTGATCTGATGGCCTGTTCCCGGGCCTTGCTTTCGTGTGCGGGTAGGCCCCGAACCCGACCTGGTTCGGAGCTCGACCCGGACCATGTTCATATTATAATACTATAGTATTTTAATAAAAAAAATTAAAAATTTCGAAAATAAAAAAAAATTTGAAATTTTGTTTAGAAAAGCTAGTCTTGCTTGAAAAATCAAATTCTAATATTATAATTGACCTAACTTAATTAATCACCACCTTTTTTTGGAAAATTTGGAGATGTCTTTGATGAACAATTAAGTGTTTCTTGCGGTTCTTATTGTTTTCTAGTTTGATCGCGTGCCTTATTTAAGCTTCGCATGTGGATGTTTAGATGCATGATTAGGTTTGATGCAATTTGATGTGTTTCCTGGATGGTTTAGATGAATATTAGATTGTTGAAATTCATGTATGATGAGTGATGGTGATTGCAAATATGGCCTACGTGGAGCTGATGGTGTTAGATCGATGTCCATTCCAATTCTTCTTTTTGTAAAAGTTTAGCTTAAGTTCATTAGGATTGTATTAATTTAGACATATCAAAATCTTCTAGCATGTGCTTAGTCTAATAAAAATCAGTTAGACTTAGCGTTATTTATTTAAAGAATGATCAGGTAGTCTAGTTTAGATTCCACTTGAATTGATTTATTAGATTGAGGCTCATCTTTATCTTCCAATAACCAACTTTCGAGGGACCATGTCTCGAGGCTTATAAAAAGGCCATGTATTTTTAATTCCACGACGAGTTGCGGGTTTTATATTATTGTCATTATGTAGTCGCACTTGATCATTTGAGTGTTTATTTACGGCATTGCATTTCAATACTTTGAGTGGTTTTTTTAGCACTATCCCATGATGTTTTCTCTTCTAGATTAATTTAGCCTTAGTTTAGATTTGCATGAAAATGACCCCATTAAAACAATCGCATGGGCACTTAGAGACTTTGAATGACATTTTTAGGCTATAAATAACCAATTAGTTGGATACCAAAAGAGCTCTAATAGAAATATTAGCGTAAACAAGTTCATGAACTTGGAATCTCTAGTTAAGTAGGAATCGATATGACATTCCCACATCTCGATCGGTTTCTAGCTGACCCCAATAGGTTAGTGGCGACTCCTAAAAGTATTTTAGATTGTTGAATAACCTTTAAAAATGAACACATCTGAACGTCCCACGATGTATGGATTTGAGAGAGTCCGAGCTTGAAATTGAGGAGTCTAGAGTGAATACCTCTAAATCTACCTTAGAAATGTCTCCCTCCAATGGGAAGTTCGGGCAGGCCGCAACAACTTAGTAGATTCAAGAACCTCAGAAATGTTACTTTGGCACAATGGGGTATACTTGGACAGAAATTTGTTGGTGCAAAGGCATAAGACGACGAGAGGATTCAATTTGCAGAAACTTAATGATAAAGGCCCACCCAATAAATTTCCTAACCACATCATAAATTTCCAAAAGTTGAATATCTCCAATCCGATTTGGTATTGGTCAAGAGAAGAAATTATCACTTAGATCCAAAATAGTTAAAACTGAGCTATCTAAGAGGCCAAGTGATATATCCTGACGAATTAATTGTCTTCCAGATACAAATATTTCAACCTCGTCAAGTAAGTAGCTCTCGGTAGCATTCGGCCACGCAAGTTGTTGTCTGACAGTTTTAGTACCTATAGTGAGACATAACCCATGGCCAATAGCTCTAGCGTCGCTACCGTGAAGCTGTGAAGCCATTACTTGACATATTTAAGGTCATCAAGAATTTAATATCGACCATCGATGATGTGATTTTACCTCCTATCAGATATCTTGACAAGTTCAGGTCCAACAGTGGAGTCAATATGAGATGGAAGCGTTCTTTCAAGCCTATTGGCAGACGCATCGAACCAACACATATAGATAAGATTCGACTTGGATGGGAAATGAAAACACCCAACAAGTTGTTGCCAGTGACTTTTAACTCGACGAGTTTCGCATTTTTTTTTTTGCAATAGCCAATATCAACATCATTGGACTCCACATACACAGCTCTAGCGAAGAACAGTTCATGTTTTTATGTTGAACCGTTGCATTGCGCCATTGCTTGATTCAGTATCCGTAATGTGTCTAGCTCAGCATTATGTGCTCTGTTTTTTTTTCCCGGGATGGCTATCAATTTAGCTCGACCAGATTCTTTTTGGATAAAAAGAGTGACTGGGTTCATCCTTGACAAATATTCTATGTTGGTTTAGTTTCAAACGACATTAAGGGGACGGGAAAAGAAACGCTGGCACAATCATTGATCCCGATACATATGAAGAAGACAGTCACTCTTAAAATTTTTCCAATAAAGTGAGCGCAAAAGTTGGCTCGGCTGTAGAGCAGTGATGCTGCAACGCATGCTTGTATTGTCAAATTGGAGCAATCCTCCCATGCCCAATACTTCTATTTTAGTAGGATCTTGCCTTGACACGCCAGAACTTTGTTATTTTTATGTTGCTGGTGGCAGTCATCAGATATTTTACGTCTTTGGTAACATTTACTTGTCAACGCTGGATTAATTAGGTTGTGAACTAAACTGTTTTCTCTCAACTCCCAACCAAATCAAGATCTTCTTAGGTTTAAATTAGCAGGGGAAGGAAAACAATAGGCACTCTAGGACTCAAGCATTTAAATTCATAATAAAGACTCAAATGCTTACAACCCCATTAAACAGAGGTTCTCCACTAGTTCATTTTTTTCCCATCGTAAAATGCTTAGAAGAGTAATATCTAATGGGTGAATGATAGGATAAGCTTGCCAAGAAGTCCGAACAGCACCCACTGATAATAAGAGTTTAGGTAGAGAAAAAGAACCACCCCAAGGAATGCGATGACATATGATCCTGCAAAACTCCACAAGAAAGCTTCCCTCCACGCGTCATCCTCCCGTGTATGATTAATAGATGGCGGCGTCCCTTGCTCTTGATTTGAGTCATCACAACTTGCTAATGGTGTCCCACAAAGAAGAGGGTTACCTTCATAACTTGTTTCACTAAAAGTTCCAAATTGATTTTTTTGGTCCGGTATCCTGCCTGACAAGTTGTTGTGACCAACTCTAAAATTTGATAGGACGTAGAGCTCTACTAGTTGCGGAGGGATGGTACCATTTAAGCTATTATAGGACAAGTCCAAGCTCTTTACATCCTTCAAATCAGAAAACATTTCCGGGATTGATCCTGTCAAATGATTGTGCGATAGGCTCAAGGCTCGAAGTCCTCTCATGTGGCCAACCTCTGGAGGAATAAAGCCCGTCAAATTGTTCTGGGAGAGATCCATTCCCGACATGAGTTGTAGAATGCGGCCCTTGTACAATTCCAATCTACTCTTTGTCATGAAGTTTACTTCTTCTAGTTCACTTCTAGGAACAAATCTGTAATGTTCTTCTAATTCAGCTCTAGAAAAAAATGTGTAAGCTTTGCTCCAATCAAACCCAGCGCGTAAGTCAGCAAATAAGTCTCTAGATGTCCCATCATTTCCAAATGTCAAATCTTTCAAGCAAGGAGGAATTTTTTCAGAAAAATAATTATTTGAGAGATCTAGTATGGTCATGTTTTTCAATAGACATAGACTCGAAGGGATTGAACCTTCAAAATTGTTTCCTTGCAGTAGAAGAATCTTCAAGTTTTGAAGTGAAGCAATCCAGCTAGGGACTTCACCCGACAATGCATTATGTCTCAGATCCAATGCGACGATCAATGAAGCTCCATTAAGAAACTCAGGAAAATGCCCAGTGAGTGTGTTATTTGATAAATGCAAGTACCTCATCATTGTAACATTGAGACAAGGTAACATATTTGGCCCAATGTTGTTATTTGAAAGGTCTAATAATTGGAGATTGTGTAAGTTGCAAAAGCTCAAAGGTAAAGGACCTTCTAATAAGTTGCTCGACAATCTAAGCTGACCCAAGGATTGAATGTCACCAATCCAACCGGGAAGAGCTCCATATAGGGAATTGTCACTTACATCCAAAACATGCAAGTCAGAGCTATTTAATATGCCACGCGATATTTTCCCCGTGAAACGATTGCTATCTAGATACAAATATTGCAAACTTGACAACTGAGAGTTCCTTGGTAGCATTTGACCTTGCAAATTGTTGCCTGACAATATCAATGCCAAAAGTGACGACTAATTTTTAGCCAATGGCTCAGGTATCTCTCCCGTGAAATCATTATCCGACAAGTCCATTGTACGTAGGTCTTTCATATTGCCCATTGAGGAAGGGATTCTACCTTCCAATAAGTTGTTTGACATATTCAAAATTGCCAAATTCGGGAAGACAAAGCCAATCCAATATGGAAGCTCTCTGTTGATAACATTCGCAGACACATCGAATCACCACATGTGGACATGACTCAAATTGGTAGGCCAATGCAAAAAACCTAACACATTGTTGCCGCGGAGTACTAAATCTTCTAGATTTGCATTATTGACCAATAGCCAATTTGGAAAGTTTCGTGTCATTCCATTGTGGCTGAGTTCAACCATTCTCAAGTCATGTTGTTCTTTCAAAAAGCTAGGAATCACGCCATCTGCATCTTTGTTGAGCACACAGTTTGATAAACGAAACTCCTTTAGTTGAAATGAAGGAAACCAATCGGGCTCTTCCGTATTTACTTCTAGATGATTACGGTTGTCAAGGAGGCGAAATACCTCAAGGTTAGAGATATTAGCCAAGCAAGCAAGTGCAAATGAGCCTTCAAAAACATTTCCAGAAAGGTCAATAGATTCAAGTGACTTGAGATTGGAGAGGAGAGATGAAGGAATGACCCCACTGAAGTTGTTATTGGAAACATCAAGCAGTTGGAGTGAGGTCAAATTGAAGAAACATGAAGGAAGAGGGCCCCATAATTGATTATGGCTAATATCCAACACTTCAAGCTTCCTCAGTCCACACAAACCTATTGAAGTGGACATGGCAACTATGAGTATATCGTCAATAATTTGTACTTTGTTTGATAAAAACACTCAAGTTCACGGTTTGTGTCGATAGTGGAGAATAGAAAGAGTGTGCAGTCTAATTTCCACTATTCTTTGCATAACATTAATTACGTCCGAATTCAACAAACTGTGAATCAGGTTGGAAATAAAATCTAAAGTTGAAATTATTTCTAAATTTATGGCGTAATTATTTTGGGAAAACTCCAAATCTGTGCTCGATATTCGTAATAGTTTTCAAATCTTTTTACAATTTATTTCTGTACTTTTGAACGACCATGCAATGTGATTCTCCATTAAGTGCAGCGCGAGATCATGTGCCCTTTTGGCTGACATGCCCTCAAGTCAGCAGCGGAGGCCCCCAAAAACATCACGTGGACTTGCAACCCATTTTTCTTCATTTCATTTTCTTCATTGTGCTTACTTTTCCTTTCGCTTCTTACTCGCACTTCCATGTCCTTCGGGCACCAATTCACCACTGCAACCCACCATCCTCCACAACCTCGCTGCCTCCTCGCTGCCTGTCCATTCCCTACCCCCTTTGAGCCTTAGATTTGAGGCGCATGACCTCAGTTCTGAAGCATCGCAGCCTCCGATTTGAAGCCACACTTCGAAATGAATCTATTCTATGAAGGTTAAAATTGAAATGATTACGAATGGGATGTATTTTTAGCTTTTTTTTTAATTTCCTTTTTTGAATTAACTGGTCTTCATGCAAGCCTGCAGCGTGCAAGACTTCTGAATTAGTATGATCAATCCCCTGTTGCTTCTTAATACTTTTAGAAATGTAAGGAAACAGTTTCCTCCATCTTCTACTTTTTCTCAACTTCACTTATCCTAAAATTATGGGACTACAACTGCAAAAGTGCAAAAGTTATCTCTGCCATTCAATTACCTGGATAAGTTAGACTTAATCTAGATGTGAGTGTACAATAGTATTTAGGCAGTGGACACCAATATCTAGAAGCTGGCTTTATACGTAAAACTAAATGGAATTCATTGATTGTACTAAAGAATTGTCTCTAATATGATAAATTCCATCTAATAACTAGAAAATTTCTTTACCAAGTTTTGCAGATTTAAACTTCATAGGACATAAGTTTTTGAGAATGACAAAATAACTAGTTGCGTGACTCTCTTATCTAATAGTTAATTTGAATTCAATCGTTGGGATCAAATTTCAGTAAAGTTTAAGGAATTCTCTCTTATCTCTATTTTTGTTTATCGATCAATTTAAAATTAAGTGGACTTTCGATAAATCATTTTCCATTTTATTTTCTGCTAAATGGATTTTCCTTTAAATGAAATAAGCTTTCCAGATGAGCGACTTTCAGAGGAAGCGAAACTATACAAACTGTAAATATGCATGTGTGAAGTAAGTTAATTTTTTTCCTTGATGTTTAAGAAGTAAATATTGTTGTAGTATTCAAATATAGAGAATATTAAACAAAAATAAGATTTAAACTAAGCTTCCCTTCAAATTATTTTAGTTTAATTTAAAATTTTCATTGACTGCACTGAAATTGGTTATACTTGAGTATGTGAATATTATTCATGTAATAATGAATATCTTTCTCTTTTTAATTTCAAATTTTAGATTTCATAAATAAGTATGTAGATGAAGATATTTAATGATTGGCCACTTTTCTCAAGAACGTGGGAGAACTTTCTTTCAGCTCTAGCTTTAATCATGAATTATGGGATAAATAATATATTAATAGATAGATATATTTTTATCCAAATGATATCATATTGGCTTATTATGTGATGTCTCAATATATAGTTTGTTGACATGCCCAGTCCTGAATATCACCATTTATTCAACCGTATTATATTCAAATATGAGACGGATTATAAACAAAAAATGATAAGATTTTAACATTAGGCCAATCACTATAGCTAGTAGGGATGATGAAAGAAAGAGATTTTTTGGTCAACGTACTTTGCCTTTTTGATAGCATAGTCACTATTAATCAATTGCAACCTTTCCCCTTTGTCATTGGCATCAAGTTTTATTTGAGAATCAAACTAGTAGATTTCAAAAACTTCACTTTCTTGTTGTACTTGCATTTATACATGTAATTTAATCAAGAAATATTAACATAAACAACAAACGATGTGCACCTTTTTTGCTTTGGTGAAAAGCATAGAATGATTTAATTTAGAAATAATACAAGAAACTATGTCTCCACAATAGTGCATGTTGCCGGTGTTTTAGATTTAATAAAAAGGTCAAAGTGAAAGATATGCAAGATTTAGAATAAGCAAAAAGAATAAAGTAAAAATCAATATAAACGTGTGTGTCCATCAAGGTTACTTTGCTTGAGCTTTAGTGTCATATAATCTCTTAGGCTCAATGACTTCGTTTCACTATTTACACTTGCAATCCCTGAAGTTTGACCACCACTGTGGTTTAGTATGTAAACTTGAAAAATTGTTTGATTTTGATTCCTAATTAAATTTTGCATTTAATTTAGTTAAGATTCCTGAAAATAATTTGTACTCCTTCAGTATATTGTTATTTCAGACTATTCGTATCTTCTTAAGGAATAACTCTTGATCCATTATTTTAAACACTATACTTCAGATAGGGCGGAAAGAAAATTCCACAAATGTAAAAGCATAGGGCTTAAACTTCAATCTTAAGTATTTGGGATTAAATTCATGATATCGGTGATCCTTAAAGATATTGAGCATGGCATACATTTACTAAGGATCACCGATATCATGATCCCACAATAAAGATTTAGAGCATGTCATACATTCACTAATGGCTTCCATAGACATTTAACTAAATCCTCCCAACTTCAAGCCTAAGTCAAACAACTATATGGTATCCTTATCTAGATACAAGTAGTTGGTGCTAAGTTATTAAAAGAAAATGTGCGGTCAAAATATAATATGGAGGACGTCGAATATAATGAAGTCGTGCCTCCTATGTTCAAGATGTTTTTGTTTTATCTTATCTTATGTTGAAAGGTTGATAAAGGAAAGCATTTTCAGAGAAGTACCTTCCAGTAACTTCAACTTCGAACCATTGATTGAATCATTATGCGAAAGATCCACCACCTCCATATTCTCATCTGTGATTGACAAGGCTTTTCTGAGCATCCATGGTGGGTTTATGCGTTGGAGTGAGAGAGTGAGCAGAGACTAAAAGGGGATAATTATCAAATTAACTTTAATCCTGTATACAAATACCAATTATTCCTAAACTTTTCAAGTTTGTCAATAGTTCTAAGCATATCTAAAAAAATCTAATATAATATATCTGGCAAACTGCTATGAGAAATTATTCACGTGATGTCCAATCATTAATGGCTACCCACGTGTCATGGCTGGCCATACTACATGTACAATTCTTAATGACAGGATGTCATTTTGCATATTTTGCTGATTTACCTTTTTTCCTTTATTTATTTATTTTTTCAATAGTGTTCGCCTTCTTCCTTAGAGAGTTCCTATTCATCGTTCATGATGGCAAATTGTTTCGGCCTGGGAAAAATAGACTTGGCTGTGGTTCCTGGGATTCAAGGGCTCTGAGCTTGGATCTCCTTAAAATCAGCAACATTCTTATCTTTTTCAGCACTTCTTATTCTCAACTTGTGGCAAAGAGAAAAACGTAAAAGCAATTAAATATCCGTCTAAAATTTAGAAATAGCAAAATAAATAAAAAACCAATTCTCTCTGAAGGTGCACTTTTAAGTCAAGAAAAGCCATGTACCAAGATTTCATCACTCGCTAAAAGAAAAGAAATCAACAAAAGAAGAAGAAATAAAGAAGAATAATGTTAAAGGACGACAAGGCGCTTGGATCAGCTGAAGGGGGAAAGGAAAAGATAAACTTTCAGGCGCCAAAAAGGTCAGTTAAAAATAGCAAGATTTTTCAGAGTAGAGAGTTAGGAGTTTTGAAACAATTATTTAACGTTCTCAAGCCAAGGTGTCAAAGAAAACACAAAATTTGGGAGTACTTCATCCCCTATGCTTTGCTTCCGTTTTTGGCTTTCTCAAATTTGGATACACTCAAGAGAAGAGCAATGAAGCAAAGGGACATAGAGAGTGGACATAATCTGAAAGCAAGTGGAGCCCACTACGGTTAATATGATCCTAACATCATTATAGGGGGTGTGTAAACGAAAGAGGGAGTGGAATATGTTATTTTATTTCTAATATAATCTCTTGTTGCCCTTTTTGAATGCCCGTAGATTAAATCAGTTGAATTATGTAAATTTAATTGATGTATAATCTATTCTATTCTTCTATTTATGTTCGACCGCCTTATTTGCACAACACTGAAATTTCCATATCTAAATAGACTAGAGGTTGACTTGCAAAGTTAATTTTCTTGCATATCAATATGCATGGGTAGAATAACTTGGTAAGCTTGAACCATTTACTTTTTTCTACTAGACACAAGTCCACGCATCCACATAAATATGGATGTCGGAAGACGTAGCCAAAATATAAAATAAGAAAAGATAATAGTTATGATAGAGAAGAAAAAAGGAAATAAAGTAAATAAGTCATAATATTCATATTTAGCATTGTCTTGGAGATGTGTCTCGTAATTAATTTATTATATGTGCAATCAACTAATTCAAGAATTGCATCATTTATGCAATCATGTGTTTGTCATTAGTTTACTCAATTCACTTGGTTTATAGCACCACAGGATGGCATTTTTTTCATTGTTTAAAAGGTAAACTATTACTTAGAAACATAATTGATCTAAGAAAAATGAAACAAATAACTCAGAGTGAGAGAGAGAGATTCACCTGAGTAATAATAACTCCAAGTTTCACTTGTGGAGTAAGTTTCACTTGTGGAATAACTCCAAGATTCTCCTGAGTGGTCATTCCAACCTAAGTCCAACACTCGAAGTTCTTCCAGAGGAAGGAATAAAGACGCGTCAATAACCCAAGGCCGTGATGATACAGACGCGTCAATAACCCAAGACCGTGACGATACATAGTAGCGCATATAGGACAAATGTAGTTGAGTGACCCGTAAAGTGGCGTTATTGCATATCACGCGTTTCCAGCTGCAACAATCACCATCATCGTCCCGCCATGAAGGAAGAGAAGACCCGTTCGGATGGTTGAAGGCGGCCTTAATCTTGAGGAGTGCATCCCTCTCCTCTGCCAAGCACCCCATGCTTCTTTCACTTCGCATCCAAACCAACAACCACCAAGTCCCCAGACACAGTAAAAGGCACTTCATGTTTGTCTATAATGGTGTTTTATGGGTTATTTGTTGCTTCTGCTTCACCATGTGCAAAACTTACGAGGTTCATCTACTGAATTTATATGTGCGGAGTCTTTCCCTTTTGAGTGATTACCACGGTTGGGCCAACTCCACAAATCAATTATGGGTAAACTCAAATTCTGCTGGGGCCAATTCCTCTAAACACGTGATTATCGCTGATGACTTGACTCGGAACTTCTCCAGAAGAGAAAGATGGATATTATAAAATCCTAAAAAATAGTATTAGCAAATCAACAAAAAAAGAGATAAATAACTAAGGTTTGATATTGTTAATTCTTAGTGCAAGTGTTGTTTTGTGAAGAAATATCGAATAATTTGATATTTGTTTGGACTCATTCAAGGAAAAAAAAGGCAATTTTCATCAAATTGGTAAAGCGACGAAGACAATAAAGGTCAACATTTAGTGTATCTTATAATTAACTTGATGTATCAGTGAACACAAAATTCATTAACAGTCTATAAAGAAACATAGTCTCGAGTTCCCACACACATCAAATAAAAGTATTTAACCATCCCATCAGCTTCCCCTTCTCCACACTTCGACGAATGAATTCGTGATTTATTTTGAATATCTTAATACTCGCCACACTTGTAGGCTAGATTCAAACTTAGGACCATAGTTTGCTTGAAGATATTCATATTGGCTCTCAACTAGTGTCACCACTATGGTTGTCATGTATCAATGACCTGTAATTAATATTAGAGCAATTTCTATAATAATGTTCGGTTCTCGTAATCTAATAGTTTATCGGGTGTTACTACTCATTCAATAGTCGCTGAAGTTTCTTTCCTTCCATTTTTTTTTTTTTGGGCGTGTGCAAATACATGTCTAATTTTCTTTAAGAGTTAAATTGAGTTGAAGGAGGACATATGATGGAAGTTCTTTTTCCTTCCACTTTTTGCAAATTCGTGTCTAATATCCTTCGAGGGCTAATTTGTTGGTAAATAACATTCGATGAGTCGTACTCGATCATCCCAATTGATGACTTTCCATCGTGAAAGATCCGCAACCCCCGCGTATCTCCATGTTAACTTGCCATCGACCCCTCTTCTCCCCTCAGCTTCGTGGTTTGGAATAATTTATTGAGTGGGGCGTCTCTCCTTCCATGTTCCAAGCATCCCCATCAGTTTCGACTTACCATTTTGACAGGGATGTCCATTATAGAAAGTAAAGTGAAAAGACCTCGACTAAGTTTATGTTTCTTTAATTTAAAAGCAACATGAGGGTGATGGAAAAGAAAGTTGGTCCGGTCACTCGATTTCTCCTTTTATCTCGACCCAATCTTTGAATGAGAACTTACTTCTTTACACCGACAAAACGCTAGACTAATTATTTCTTTTTCTCAAAAACCACTTGGCCAACACTTTAAAAGTCGGTCAATGCAAGGCGGCTGGACCCTTGTCTTACGCTGATTATAAAATGGATTGGAATTTTCTTAAATGTAGAGTAACTTATGTTAACCATAAGATGAAAATGCTCAAGTCATTCGAGAAAATTTTCATCCGAAACACCATAAAATAATTTAACGCATAATACATATAGACAATTGGATTTTCGTAATATAGTAATTCATCTATTGATAGTCCCTGAATTGGAATTTCTTTCCCTTCTTCCTCTTTTCTTTAAATTCACTTCTAATTTCTTTTCTCTTCCACTTTTGTAAATCGGCATCCAATTTCTGTAAATCGACATCCAATTTCCTTCAAGGTTTAAATTTGCTTGTAAATATAGTGGTCGAATATTAATGACTTCTCATTGGGAATAATCTGCGACTCACACGGTGTCCATGTTAACTCACTATCAACCCAGCCTCACCTCTCAGCTTCCTTTATGGTTTTGTAATTATATGTTTGGATTTGATCAGCCTCTTCTCTCAACTCACTCTCTCTCATCCTCGCGAACGCGAAAATGTCAAACTCTCGTGCATGTCTCTTATACGAAGCTTCAAAATTTGACATTTTTCAAGGTATTATTTCTATATTTTTTTTCTTCTCATTTGTGCCCTGCAGGACCTATATATACTGGTTGATCATACTATTGCCTTCACTGGAGTTGTTAATGTTGGATATATCAACGGACATGATCTTGATATATAGAATGCTTCGCAAAACACTATTGAAAGATCATTATAAAAACAATCACTCAAATCCCTTTTAAAATAAACTAATCAAAAGTAGTTTTACGATAACGAAAACAATTAACAATGATTGTTGTCGATTATGAAGATATTCTATTGACTGATGTTTTAGCCGGTACCAGTAATTATTTTTAGATGAATATTTACAAGTCATTGATTTCAGTAAACAGGCACACTAGTAAGTTTTAAAACTCAACATCTTTCATTCTTATAATTACAGTCCCTATTAGTCTACCAGGTTTCTAACTTGGTAATAGAGTTAAGTTATGGTCCAATTTATTTCCCATAGATAGTCTCATATTCAAATTCCATGAACATCGATTGGGAGAGATCTTATTGAGTAATTTATAAGTGAATATCCGCCCCTGAGTGGTCACTACCTTTTGTGATTACCCAGAATTTATTATTTTTGGAGCTTATCAATTGTTCTAAACCTATAAACTATTCCACAACAATATTATTAATTGTTTATCTACATTAGATGGTTAGCTCAAGAAGACATTGTGATCAATTGAAAGATGAGATAGACTATATGGGTTAAATAAAGTAAATTAATTAAATCAATGGATAGCTCCAATT
The DNA here is from genome assembly GCA_019926035.1 of Melaleuca alternifolia. Lineage (NCBI taxonomy): Eukaryota > Viridiplantae > Streptophyta > Magnoliopsida > Myrtales > Myrtaceae > Melaleuca > Melaleuca alternifolia. The sequence goes on along the minus strand of JAGKPW010000431.1, from coordinate 184,726 downwards.
GTGCCGATATGCTTATTCTATATTTTTCATTCATGGACAACACGAGCCACATGGTAACTTTCATAGCATATACATGTTTATATGAGGATCATGTACTTCATTCATATAAGCACTCTTTCCCTTCCGAGGGATTAATTATCGCAGTTAGTCCAACTCCATGACACAATCATGGGCGTGATTAGCGCCGTTGACTTGACTTGGAATTCTCCGAAAGAGAAAGACGAATAGTGATAAAGTAGATATTATAGAATGATAAAGAATCAGCATTTGCATCCCAACAACAAAAAGTTTTCATTGATTTCAACAAAATTATGAAAGAAAAATATGTTTTTTAGGTATCGCTTCATGAAAAAAGATAAGATAAATAACTAAAAATTGTTAATTTTTGTTACAGGTGTTGTTTTATTAACAAAAAACTGAAACAAAGGAGTATTTATTTAGACTTATAGAAAGACAAGTAAGGCCATTTTCAATCAACTTAATAAAGCAGTCAAGCCAATATTGATCGATTTTCAATATGTCTGATAATTAACTTGAAGTATCAATGACTGCAAAACGAATGACTAGCAATGTTTAGAATTATATAGAATAAAGTCTTGAACTCATGTAAAGTATGGAAAATCATGCTGATATTAAATAAAAATCTTTTTAATCGACGTGCCCCCATAGAAGAAAACCCATGCGGCTTGTTTTAGGCAGACTTATTCTTGTGTAGGGCACTCCTCTTCAGTCTCTATGCAAGCTATCATCTTCCACTTCCCTCCATTATTTGACAACACCCGAGTCCACACGCGCATCGACAGTTAAAACGAAGGACGCATTGTTTTTTTCTTCTTTCTTTTCTTAATGAGAAACTATCATATGAGTAAAGTTGCTTGGACTGTTCATTTATAAATAATAAGAAAGTTTGGTAGAATAGAGGTTCGTGGTTGAGCCACACCATGGCAAAAGTGCATTCTTTCCACTTCTTATAAAATCACTTGGAATATATTAATTAGATTAAGGATCTTAATTTCTTATTTAACATTCATGTTCCTAGAAAATTTAAAGTAGATTCATATAAAATATAAAGAGGTCATTGCAGAATTAGCTTTTATATGTTAATACTACATAATCACCTAATTATTTATGTTGACTCATAAAAAAATAAAAACGTGAAATATCTAATGTTGACCATTAAAAAAATATGTTCTTATATCGGTTAAAGATTTTGCATATATATATATATATATATATATATGTATGTTATACGTATATTCTCTTATTTATCTTAAAAAGTTTGTAATATATAAAGCTCGCACTATCCAATAACTTTCATCTTTTTTATCCTCATGAAAATTGTTTTTGTCTGTCATATCATGTGGGAGGTTTTGCAATTAGTGCTTGTCAATAAATTACCTTTTGTCACCACTGTCATTGCTGTAGTTATTATTGTCGTTTGTTGTTGTCATCACCATTGTTTTCATGATTGTTGCTGCTGCTGTTGCTGTTGTTGTGATGAAAATGTGACTTTGTAAAATTAACGTAAGTTATTGAGTATGATCAATTATCACATTCTCAGTGGCACATTGTATGCTAATTGCAATTCCTACATCCAGGTCATGACCATGACGTTTAGTAGTCAAATATCTAAAGAATCTTTAATCATTAGTAAGCATTAGGTTCACGAAAGGGTGTGAGATTGTTAAAGGACGTTAAATTTCAGGCCGGCATGTTATTTTTGCCTAAGACAATAAATTTCCACAGGAGCTACACAATTTGATGGCTTTCTCTCTAAGGACTTGAACATTTTAAATGGGCATATCCTAGGATGTTCCAACTGGGTTTCAATTAGTATCGCCTCTTTGTCTTGATGAGACAATTGATTGTCTACAATGCACTAGCGGATTCTCTCAGGTGACTTCCATTTAACAATGGTTTTTAAGTAAAAACCAATCTTCCAATTGACTACTACTTATGTAGTTTGTTTTGTTAGTTTGCTAACATTGCTCAGGCCAATGCCTTTATGGTGTAACCCATTATTTGTTGGTATAATCATTGGATATATTAAAATTAAGATTAAAGATATTGTATAATTTTATTATTTTTTTCAACCAAATAAAACAAAATAAAACGGATAAAGCGATAAAACAAAATATCCAAACATGTAGATCTTTATGTTGAATTTAACAGCTGGATTCAATGTATCATATTATATTTTGTTCACCAAAACTAAATTGTGTGGAATGTCTAAATGGCTGCCTCATCGTGTGGGGAGTTATGAATAATTTACAAGTCATTTAGTCACTTGCCGTGCATACTGCGAAATGTCATTTAGTCACTTGCCGTGCATACTGCGAAATGCTTTTCTGTTTCTAATAGGGATGTCCACCGTAGCTTGAGCCAGGTTTCTCCCAAATCGTTTCGATCACTTGCAATGAATGTGGGGAACTTCTTTGCCTTTTTGACAGGGATGTCCATTATAGAAAGCAATAACACATTGACAAAATTGTAATGCGAAAGCAATACGAGGATGATGGAAAAGAAAGCGGGCACTATAACTCAATTTCTCTTTCCATCTCAATCTAATCTTGGATGATATTTCACGTTTTTACCCTGACCGCATGCTAGATTGAAGGCTTCTTTCCTCGGTCAAGCACTTGGCCAATACGCCCAAGATTAATCAATGCAAGGGCCCATCTCCTCACGTAGATTTGAAAAAAGGGATTGCAATTTCTAAAGTTTGGAATAACTTTATGTGGTAATGTTAACCCCATATTCAAAGTCCAAGGAGAGAGGAACACGGAGGCAGAAGTGGAAAGGGAAAAAGAAAATCAATAGAAGAAAAGAAAGGGGAAAAAGGGAAAAAGGAGAACAAACCTAGATTGTCCAGTGACAATTTGGTGAGGTATCAACTTCTTAAGTGGAAAAATTAAGATGTAAATTTACCTCCTAATAATATTAGATAATCTCATTTCTCAAATAGTATCTTGTGAACCAGCTGAGATGAACTTCTAGTGGGGCTCAATGGATTGCTAATCGAAAAAGTGTAACCCTCTTGCGACGTAGCATTAATGCTTTGCTTGAACTTTTATAAACCTCACTAGTTATAACTTGGTTTATTGTTTATTATCAATTAAAATAGATTAGAATTTCACTAACCTACTCTAAGTTGGATAGGAGCCAAATAAGGCATGAGAGGCAGCCTTAAGTCTACGAAACAGAGAGTTCGGGCTTCATGGCTTGGTTATGCTTATTTTTCCTAATGCTTGTTAGCTGTACCTTTTATTTTTTAAGGGGGAAAAAAGATGTTTTATGCAATCTTCTTCTACATAAATTCGATAAAGGAGTTCAATTACTTATAACATTGAAGTTGCAAAACAACTATCTTAAAATTGATTCATAAGACATATAAAGATGCCGTTGCTAAATTGTTGTCAGAGTACAATCATACCCAAAAGGAAGGTTCAAGCTATTCAACATGAAAATTTGTATGTTTGAGAATTCACTAATTACTTAATTATATGTGTTGACTATTGAAAAACATATAAAACGAAATCTTCACTTATTGATGTTAAGGAAACATGCTCTTATTGTATTGGTTAAAACGAAATCTTATTGTGTTCACTATTGAAAAATATATAAAACGAAATCTTCACATATCGAAGTTAAGCAATATCTGTAAATTACCTTACATATCTCAAAAAGGTTTGCCAAATCTTTTAAGTTTTCAATATTTGGTATTTATAATTATACACAACAGGTATGTTTACATCACTATGCCAACGGTGAGTCTTTTAAGAATAATCCGAATATTGATAGATGAGCATATAGAAAGTTTTCTGGTATTGGCAATAATTATGCTTCGAGCATTTTATTTAAAATAAAATTGGAATCTCATAATTTGGCTATTCGTCCATTAAATTAATTGAGTTTTACTATTCACATGATCGGAGCTTCTTCCCTCAAGACATCACACGAGATACGTAAAAAACTGTTGGTACCATTTAAAACTTGACATCTTTCGTTGTATTAATCTTAATTTTGCATCTCACTTCCCTAATTCCATATGGTAGTTTATGGACCAAGGACAATTAGATTGGACCTATGTGGAAATTTGCTTTGTAGGGATTTTACATCTTGTCTTCCATTTTCTAATGGAAGTATATAGCAAGATAGAGGATGTATAAACAATGTTTTATACATATAACCATTACACTATGCTTTCATTGGTTCTCATTGGCCTCCCTTCTCATATGTGTTATCTTTGTATCCCCTTTGTCATTCGCTTAATTCAATTATAATGGACTCACCTGGGGTTGTTACCTAAACAAGTCCAGAAATAAAATTAGGAGAATCCGCGAAAAGGACCAGCCCTTCTAAATTGTGCCTAAGAATTGTGGAGCTCAATTCGGTTGGGCCAATTTGGGTTTTCAATTTTTTGTTGGCCCCTGAATTTTATTAATTTTTTTATTTTCATCTCTTTCATCCCTAGTTCTAGAGAGGTGGATTTAAATGAAAACTTAAAGAAATGGATAATCACACTAGAAGTCTTAAAATTCGTCATGAAAATGTGATTAAGTCATAAAATCTATAAAAATGTAATTAATTCGTAAAATTTATTATGTTAATTTTGTCCAACTTGACTAATAGAAAAAAAATACTAATATGACTTACTTATTTTTTTTATCCTATGTGGCTTTTTATTGTTATTTTATTTAGATGAAAAAACTAAATTGAAAAGGAGAGAGAGAGAGAGAGAGAGAGAGAGAGAGAGAGAGAGAGTTGGGCTATGCGAGGAGGGGTACAAACTCTCGCTGATAAGTTGATAAATTCCGTGATACATTGTAGAACCTCAAGTGTATTTATTCTCAAAATAAATAATGAATACTAAAAACAAGAGAAATTAAAACAATAAAAAAGACTCAAAGTCAATCATAATTAAACCACAAGAGCAGCCCAGACCTGAACCACAAGAGCAGGCCAAGCCATACCATGCCAATGAGAGAAAACGCCAGCCCAGAAATCAAACCCCTTAAACCCACATGCTCATTAAGCCGGTCAAATTCTCTCCCCGTTCAATAGCTTTTATCATCCCATGGTAATTCCCTTCCCATCACCCTTTGGCCACTGGCAACCGCAGAAATCATAGAGAGAACATCCACAAAAGAACAAAGCATAGGCACTCGGGGGAGCTTGGGGGTAGAGGCTCACTTACAACCACTGGTAGCCGCTCAATTGCCACCAGTTCCGCCACCATAAAGAGGCTCTGTTCGCCCCTATTTCCAAGCCATCGTTGCCGAAGTACACAATCTAGGTCTATCCCTCCCTTTGACGGTTCTAGATCCCGGTATCACCGTCCATTACGATCTCTCTTCTTCAATCGACCATCAATCTCAATCGATAATGGCTCTGGCAACGTATCCCTTTTTATGCCCTGTTTTGGCTTCAGTCGTGCATGTTTCAGTGCTTGTGTCCTCCAATTTGTCGAATTGTCTTTGATCATGTTTGAGTGAACACCTCTCTTTACATACTTCACCCATTTGTGGAATATTCTGTCCAAGGCACGTCGAATTTCATGTTCATCAGGCGTTCGATGTTTTGCCCAAGTGAATTCAGTATTGATTCTCTTCGGTCATTTGACAATCTGGGGGGAATCTAGTGCGATTTGCATGGTTATTATTTGACGTTTAGACCCTAAGATATGATCAATGAAACGTTACTTGCCAGTCGAGAACCATCATGCATGAGGTCAGTCCAATCTTGACCATTCTCTAATTAGCGTTAAGCTTTGCTTGTCTGCTTGCTCCTGTAGATGTTGAGATCTTGCCTTTCGCCTTGGGTTTATGCACACTAGATTTGTTTAGCGCGAGAGAGAAGGAGAATGCAAATCAGAGCATTCTCAAGAGTTCGAATTTGGCTTTCCTAGTTCGTTGTTTTGAAAGAGCATATATCCTTAATTAACCAGCCATGTTTGAGTTCTCTTCTGTTTCTGTTTTCTTGGTGGTGGATGCTCTGGGTTTCTAGTGTGTCTGAAAGTGGAAGGATCTGTCTGAATAGGAGTTGTTGATTTGGGTTTGAGGGATTTGTTGTCTTCTTTTGATTGGTGACGGAATTAAATGATATGGGAACTCGAATGTTTGGATATTATGGGAATGGAAATACTGGAGGTGTATAAGTCTCTCCCGTCGCATCTCTTCGTCATGGCTGTATGCATGGATAGATATGCTTGATCAGTGTTTTGATGTGCTTACTTTGGTTAAAAGATTTTGTCTATTTAATGTCCGTGGATACTCATTTTGATGTTTCAATCTGATGACATTGCTTGCTTTGACTTCAAATGCACAATCAAATTTAATCTTACTCAATCATGGCTTGGCTTAAATATAGATAAATGGAGAGTTGCCAAAAGTTTTGGGTCAAAAAGGATATTAAAAAAATTCCCATTTTAGAAAAGAGCACAATTTATTTTGAAAATATATGTGTTTGAATAAATTTTCTCAATTGAATGAGATCGGTGCTTGCCTAGTCAATCTGGGTGAAGTTAAACAATGTTTTCTCTCTCATTTTGAAAAGCTTTTTGCATCCAATGCCTAGCAAAACTATCCCTCCATTAATGACATTAGAGCTTCCATCCAGCACACATTGGAGGATGCCCAGGTACGGATTCTTTCTAATCCCATTAATGAATAGGAAATCAAGAATACCATATTTTCTCTAGCCACAGGCAAAGCCCCGGGGCCAGATGGTTCGTTGGCCCTTCAGTCATTGCCACAATCAGGGATTTCTTTGAGATAGGGAGATTGCTCAAGGAAATCAATGCTACTATTATAACCCTTGTCCCATTGGTACCAAATGCATCCACCGTGAATGATTATAGGCCCATTGCATGTTATAATACCATTTACAAACTCATCACTAAAATTCTGGCAAACTAGTTCGCATCTGCCCTTCCCTCTCTTGTGAGTGCATCCCAGAATGCTTTTGTGAAGGGACATCGAATTAGTGATAATATATTGCTTGCTCAGGAGTTATTTTGTGGATTTCATCGTGAATCATATTTGCCAAGATGTGCAATTAAAGTCGATTTCAAGAAAGCTTATAACACAGTGGATTGGCAATTTCTGGAATTGACTCTATTGGCTTTCGGTGTTCCTACGAATATGGTGAAGCTCATCATGGTATGTGTTCGTACTTGTTGACACCTAATTTTTGCCGAATAGATAATTCACTTTTTGCTTAATTTTTGAAAGATTATCGTTAATTAGGAATTAGAATTTTCTTTGACTTTCTTAAATAAACTTCCAAATTAAAATTATTTTAAAAATGAAATGAAAAATAAACACCAAAAAAGATGAAAAGAGGCAATTTAGATCGGGCATAAAAGGCCTCGCCCACTCCTTCGGTTCGTGCGGGTCTTGGCGGCGCCAACCCCATCTTTTCTCAGGGCTGCCGGCCCACTTCTTTTCTCCCCTGGCCCATCACACCTCAGCCCACGTGAAAAGCCTTTCCCTTTTCTATTCCCGTGCGGTCAACTAGTCAATCTTCTTGGCATCCACCAACAGAGCCACCTGCACAAGCCACAGGGACATAGGGCAGAGAGGAGCAGGGAGAGATAAAGGCAGTTTTCGGAGAAAAAAAAGGGTGAGAGAGAGACTAAAAACAGGAAGTAGCGAGGGTGGTGGTGAATCCATCGACGCTGTCTTTCGCTCGACGGTTTCGTCTTTCGCCGATGACGACCCAGACGAGAGAACGCCGTGATTACAAAGGCTACTCCTGGACCAACCTCTCCGACACAAACGCCTCCTCCTCCATCGCCCTCACCACGGGTGTTACCGAAGTCGTCGCCGGCGCCATCTCCATGGGTCTCGGCGGGTATCTCGCAGCTAGGAGCGAGGCAGACAACTACGAGAGAGAAGGAGAGATGGACAGAGAGAGACAAAGAATGAGGGGGCGTCGTTAAAAAAAAAAGGAAGAACAGGGGGAAGCTTCGCGTAAGGAGGAGGCGAGCAAGAGCGAGACAAAAAAAAATAAAGAGAAAGCGTGAAAAAAAAAAAGAGAAGCAAAAAGAAAAAGAGAAGGGGAGGTTTTCAGAGGAGGCAAGAACGAAAGAAAAAAAAAAGGAACCAGAGATGAAAGTACGAAGAATAAAAGAAACAAACAGAAGAGGTGGAAGAGTTTCGGGGGCTTCTTCGTGAACCCGACTCCATACTATGATGTTTCGAAAATGACTAATGGCGAAGACTCGTCCGTCGACATGAAGATCTTGGCTCAGTCCTTCGTCGTCTCTGTGTCCAAGAGCTGCGCCACCTACATCGTCACCTTGCTGGTAGGGCCAAGCGAGCAAGACCAAAAGCGAGGAGCCGAGAGCAAGCCCCATCCACTGATCCGACCTCAACTCGTTTAGAACCAGGGTCGACCCCAGACGTTGACGACGCCAGTCACGACATCAATCGGTGACGTCGGGGCCAACCAATGGAGTTTCGGTGAAGTGAGGTGGAAGTAAAAGCAAAACGAAAGTGGAAGAAGGTGGGCCGAACGGATTGGTAGACCAGACGAAGTGTTGGTGGCGGATCCCGGGGTATTGCTGCATGGAGTTCAAGATGGGCTCTTCAATTCCTCGCGGAGGTTCATTCTGTGAGTAACTAAAAATTCGATCTCTCCTGGATATTTCTTGTTCTCCATGATGATAATGACGCGTACTCTTGATTTGTTTGTCGCCGATGGTTGTCGGTTTGTGTTTGTCCTGTTCTGATTTTGGTGGCTGACCTGCAATCCGAAGCTGTGATCTTGTCGTGATCTCTTGAATTTATTTAATTTATCTACTTTTCTTGCGCATGTGTGAATGGGTTGTTGTTTTACTGCGGTAAAATTTGAGACGATGCTTGACGAGTCAAGAGAATGAGATCTTATTTTAACTTGTAAGTTTGAACAAAGACACCTTTGTCAATGTATGACATAAGCTAGTCTTTTCTTTCTTTTTTTGAAGTTGGTAGGTAGATTGGATAAACATAATATCTTATTGATTGCTTTGCAGTTTATTTACTGGAAAAAGTTAAGCTTTCGTGTATGTTATTGTTTTAGCTTCTTTGAGACTTCAATTATTCAGTGGAAGTTTATTTTACTGGCTTCTATATACTTGGTCCTGTGCGAAAAAGTCTTTGGTGGTGGAAAATTTAAGATTGTAAAACTGAAATTGACTCTTGTTTTTATGAATTACAAGATCACTGTTTGTTAGTCATTGATATTGCCCTCTATAGGCCTATTCCCAGCAATTTCGTTAGGATAAGGCTTCAAGCTTCATTGTCGATACCTTTTTATTGAGTGATATGGGTAATTGATTCAGGACATGAGTTGGACTCCGTATTTGTCTGTGAACAGAAAATTACTTTTGCAAGGACGCTTTTATGAGTTTTGCTGTTTATATGAATCTGACCCATAGTTTCGATGTTGAACTCTTCATTCTAATTCTTTTGCCGTCAACTGTACATCGATGTGGTAAGATCCTCCTTTGATGTGGAGGTAGAGTTGGGCTTAGTCTAAAGGTTATCATTGATAGACAACTAAGTTTTACTTGAGATCCTTGTCCTTTGATAACTTGATTGGGTACTTTGTTTCAAGCTTCGCATAGGAATGTTGAGATGCATGATAGAGTTTGGCGTAATTTGATTGTATATCATGTATGGTTTAGATATATGCTCGATTATCGAGATCAACGTATGTTGAGTCGTAGCCTGGTGATGGCAACTGCTAATGTGGAGTGTGCGAATTGGCGGCGATAGACCGATGTCCCTTCCGGTCTTATATGGTCTTATATATGTAAAAGTTCCGTACTTAGTCTAATAAAATTGTATTATTAATTATTCGATGAGTTGTGGGTTTTACATTATTGTTATTTGAGAGTCGCATTCAATTATATGAGTGTTTACTTATCGCCTCGCACTTCAATACTTAAAGTGTTTACATTTTAGTATTGTTATTTAATAAAATGCGTGATGATTTCTCTTTTAAATTAATTTAGCATTAATTTAGAATGGCACGAAAGCAATCTCGCAAGGGCAATTGCATAGACATTTAGCGTGTTGTCAGTCCCCTCTTGTTGACTAATGCCCCCCCGAATCCCGCAGAGTGCCCCCGAGAGGGATCTCCTCCAGGAGTACTGAACTGGCCGCGCGGGAAAACCTAGAGATGGATCGCGGGCCTGGGCGGATGAGCTCAACAGGGACAGGCTGGGGAAATGGGCTGAGATGAAGCGGGCCAGGAGAAGGTAGTCGGACCAAAGGAGGGAAAATGGACCAAAGAAGGTTGTGGAAAGTGGGCCGCAAAGAAGAGTGCACGGGAGAGCGTGTGAGATGGGCTAAGGAATCCGCGCGGGCCGACGGGTGCAGCTGTGAGTCGGGCTGATTCAGTCCGACTCCTCTGTTTTTTTAATCTTTTCATTTTCATTTTTCATGAATTTTTTTATTTCTTTTTCTCTCTATAAAAAAATAATATAACAAAATAAAGTAAAAACACAACTCTGGTCCTAATTAGTGACAATTTTCTCTAAAATAAAGCTAAACAAAATTTACCGGATTGGTAAAAATTAGGTGTCAACATACATGAAGTCAAAAAGTATTGTTGAGTGATTTTATCAAGCTGGTGAGTCTTGAGGTTTGAGAGAAAGGAAGGGGCTAGTTGAGCTGATTTGAATGTTTTGGCTACCACTATGGTTGTCCTTGAAATTGCAAGCATTCTTTCATGCATGGCTTTTTGAAGTCGGCTGCGTCGAGTGACTTTGGTTTCGGTGGTGGTGCAGCTATGTAATGGTTTCATATGCTCATTTCTTGTGGGACGCCGATGAAGACGACGATGAGGAGGTTGAGGACGATACCGTGAAGACGTCACCTCGCCGATGAGCTTCTGTCAATTGCCCCCTCCTCCAGCTGCTGCTTCTTAATCGGGCCTTCCTCTCTCCACGTTATTTCCTTTTCTCTTGTAAAATAGCCATCAGATATGATATTTTGGCCTCGGTTAATATCCTCGTATGACCTAATAAGCTCGGCCGTTTTGCCTCGTGAGCTTTATTGTCAAAAGGAATAATGTACAGACAAGATAATGAAGGAAATGAGTTTGTTCCCGCGCTCAGTTACTCTTGGCTGCCATGTTTTGTTCAATTTCTCCTTTTAGTTTTGGCCCTGATGTTGTATTGGTATGTTTCAGATTTATATTCATTAAACAGAGCAACTCTTGTCACTGTTCATTCAGCATCTCTGAGGGATAGCGGAAAATGCTTGTTGATGGCTTCATTTGATTATCGATGAGCATGATACGGTCGACGTACGATGGTGATTGATCGGTGATGAGTACTTAATGAATTTGGGTAAGCATTGTATTCTGAAACTGAAGACAAACTGAAGGTGTCTAGGTGAAGATATTGATTGACGGTTATGCACGACGTCAAATGAAGAGTGTTGTAATTGCTTGTTTAGTAAGGTCAACGTGTATGCTTGAGAAATTCCGAGACCACGTACTTGTATGCTTTCCGTAATTACTTGGCGTCACACATTTCAATTTTTGGGAAAGTACTTGTCAACGAATTTGGGAAAAGGAGCGCTGCCAATGGGGAGACGATGGGTCATTGATTTTGCTGACGATTCTACTTGTCATGCCAATCCCACTGCTTGAACATCCAGCTGCTGCGGATGAACTACGTCGGCGTCATGGTACGAGCTGGTGTCGTTCCGCAAGCTGCTGGAAAACATGAAGGACAGCGAGTTCATCCTCCGCCACCACCGCACCGGCCGGCCGCTCGCCAAGGGCCGCCCTCGGGTTGTTCCGTTGGCACAACGGGACGCTCAACGTTTGCACGTACGGATGAATGATGGGTTTTTGGTTCGATTTGTTTTTTGGTGCGAGACCATCCTTGTTCATATTTTCTTCTTGACTCTGTCTTCCCCCCACTCTTTTTGCGATTTGTGGTGATTTCTTTGGGTTTCTGTGGGTGATGGCGAACAGGGATTTGATTGGGTAGAGCTGGTGTTTCTGGGGGCCAATTTTGTGGACGTACCTCTGGTTGCAGATCTTCTCCGCCTATTCTCAAGGTGTCTTTTGTATTATTCAATCCTATACTAGCGTATACATTTAGTGAGCTCTGATTTATCGATGTTCGTATTTAACAACTCGTCCCAACTCGATGATATCAGATGGAACACGCAATTTATGTGGGAGTGGGAATCATAATATATACAAATACAGTGACAAATTCGTCCGTGGCAGCTCGATCCCTGGTGATTATCGTAGCTTGATTTCACCGTCTCGGGTGTAAGCTAAGATGAGGCTTGAAGGTGCAAGTTATGACAAGCTATAGAGCTTGCTAAATTGCTCATTTGGTGAAGATGTTTGAATTACCCTGTTATGGTGAAATCCTCCATAAACAGCTTAAATTTGTGGAATTTCACAGTGACAAGGGCCTTAGATTGTTACTAACTGTTTATTAGCAGAATGGCGCTTGGAGTATGTAGAAGCCAATGTAGTATTATCATCTTCATGGCTTATTACCATACCGACCAACCGGCCATTTTTCATTAGCCGACTTTTCTTGTAACCGAAATTGCCATTTAAAACCTTCATTTTCTTCTGGTGCTTTATTGAAATTGCAGGTGCCATAGATTGTTAATTCGAGTTTGTGAGATTAAGTGCAGGCACATAAAATTAAACTCGGCAAGTTTGTTTCATAGGATTATACAAGGGTCGTGCTCGCCATTTTCATTGCTGCTGAATTGCAGGAGTAGCCTGACAGCAAGACAGTCTTGCTCAAACAGCAAGTGGAAAAATTAAGATTAATGACAGGGGTCATCTGCGATTACTGATTAGTTACCATGATGGGTCAAAGTAGTAAATAATATATTTCCGTTCTCTTCAAAAATATATTAAAGATACTACCCGTTGGAAAATCTCTCTGTTCCTGGTAATACAACATGGATTCAGTATCATTTTCCACGCAAGTAGCTCTTGTGTGATTAGGAAAGGTTCACACATGGTGGACCTTGTAATAAACTATTGGAGAATGCTCAGAAAGTCGATTGCTGCTAAGATTTTCTGAACGAGATCAAAGTGGTAAACAGCTTTTATAGTGAAGAGTAGTACACTGGTTGTCAAATTGAATTTAAAGCATCAGCTTAAGCAAGCCAGATAGTTATTCAATTAGTTCTCAGCCCATTCACTTTCACCATTTTGACTTACTCTCTCCCTTTGGCTGACAGGATTGAATATGATCTGAAGATTGGACTCCAACTAGTATGCCATAGATTATGCAATAGCTTGATATGCAAATCCACCTGTGCAGGTCAAATTCTACTAGTGCAGGAACTAGCATCTCTTACTCAACGGAATTGCTTTTGGTGAGTGGCGCACCTACGATATTTTATTTGACTTATGAAAAGATTACTCTTCTTGAAGTCTAAAGATGCATCTAACACGATATAATTTTCAGGGTACAAATTCTTTGGTGAACTTGAATCAGATAAAAGAAGAAGTGAAGCTCGCTTCACTCCAACCAGCCACAACATGGAGGCCATTCTTCGTCTTCTTAGGTGGATCCATGTTCTGCCTCCTCTCGAGTAGCATTTGACATTTGCCACCTTTTGTAATGCCACTCACACTGCTTGAACATCCAGCTTCTGCCGATGGACTATGTTGGCATCACGGTCATGATCATAACCTTATTCTTCCCCCCCAATCTACTACATTTTCCAGTGTGAGCCCCATTGGCAACTGATCTACCTTGGTGGAACAACGGCGATGGGGATGTTCACTGTTGTGACACTGCTTGCCCCTTCTCTTTCATCTGGGAAATTCCGGGCATTCCAGGCAATGCTTTTCTCATTCATGGGGTTTTCCGGCATTGTACCTGCGATCCATGCATGTATTGTCAATTGGAGCAATCCCCAGCGCTCGATCACACTTGCTTATGAGTCGGCCATGGCCCTGTCTTACATTACCGGTACTCTGATTTATTTTAGTAGGATTCCTCTGAGGCTAAAACCGGTTGGTTCGACCTTGCTGGTCACAGCCATCAGATATTTCACGTTTTCGTGATCATGGTGCGTTTGCTCATTATGGCGCTAGTTTGGGGTGCGGGTCAATTTATGACCAAACACGTTTCTTCTTGAGAAACTCCGAGACCACGTACTTGTATGCTTTCCGTAATTACTTGGCGTCACACATTTCAATTTTTGGGAAAGTATTTGTCAACGAATTTGGGAAAAGGAGCGCTGCCAATGGGGAGACGATGGGTCATTGATTTTACTGACGATTCTACTTCTCATGCCAATCGTACTGCTTGAACATCCAGCTGCTGGGGATGAACTCCGTTGGCATCATGATACGCGCTGGTGTCGTTCCGCGAGCTGCCGGAAAACATGAAGGACAGCGAGTTCATCCTCCGCCACCACCGCGCCAACTGGCCGCTTGCCGAGGGCCTCCCTCAGCCTGTTCCGTTGGCACAACGGGACGCTCAACATTTCGACGCATGGATGAATGATATGTTTTTAGTTCGATTTGTTTTTTCATGCAAGACCATCCTTGTTCATATTTATCTATTCTTGACTCTGTTTTCCCCCCTTTGCGATTTGTGGTAATTTCTTTGGGTTTCTGCGGGTGATGGCGAACATGCATTTGATTGGGTAGCTGGTGTTTCTGGGATTGACGGTTGCAGATCTTCTCGGCCTATTCTCAAGGTGTGTTTTGTATTATTCAATCCTATACTAGCGTATACATTTTAGTGAGCTCTGATTTATCGATGTTCGTATTTAGCAACTCGTCCCAACTAGATGATGTCAGATGGAACACACAATTTCTGTGGGAGGGGGAATCATAATATACAAATGTAGTGACGAATTTGTCTGTGGCAGCTCGATCCCTGTTGATTATCGTAGCTTGATTTCACGGGTTTAATCTAAGACGAGGCTTGTAGGTGCAAGTTATGACTAGCTAGAGAGCTTGCTAAATTGCTCATTTGGTGACGATGTTTAGATTACCCTGTTTTGGTGAATTCCTCCATAAACAGCTTAAAATTGTGGAATTTCACAGTGGCAATGGCCTTACATTTTGACCAACTGTTTATTAGAAGAATGGCGCTTGGAGTATGTACAAGTCAATGTAGTATTATCATCTTCATGGCTTTTTACCATACCGACCAACCGGCCATTTTCATTAGCTTCAAAATTGACTATTTGTCCCTCTGTTAGAGGTGTTCCACGACTCTTCTCTTGCAACCAGCTACCAAAATTGCCATTTAAAACCTTCATTTTCGGTGCTTTATCAAAATTGCAGGTGCCATAGATTGATAATTCGAGTTTGTGAAATGAGGTGCAGGCATATAAAACAAAACTCAGAAAGTTTGTTTCATAGGAATATACAAGGGTCGTGCTTGCCATTTTCATTGCTGCTAAATTTCAGGAGTAGCCTGACAGCGAAGACAGTCTTGCTCAAACAGCAAGTGGAAAATTAAGATCAATAACAAGGGTCATCTGTGATTAGTTACCACGATGGATCAAAGTATCAATAGATATTTCCGTTCTCTTCAAAAAGATATTAAAGTAAAGGTACTACCCATTGGAAGATCTCTCTCTGTTCCTGGTAATACAACATGGATTCAGTCCACCGTCAGTGGACGATAATTTTCCACAGAAGTAGCACTTGTGTGTCTACGAAAGGTTCCCACTTGGTGGACCTTGTAATAAACTAAAGGAGAATGCTCAGAAAGTTGATTACTGCTCAGATTTTCCTGAACGAGATCAAAGTGGTAAAAAGCTTTTATAGTGCAGAGTAGTACACTGGCTGTCAAATTGAATTTAAAGCATCAGCTTAAGCAAGCTAGATAGTTATTAAATAAGTTCTCTGCCCATTTTATTTCACCATTTTGACTTACTCCCTCCCTTTGGCTGACAGGATTGAACCATTTTCTATAAATTAAGATCTGAAGATTGGACTTCAACTAGTATGCCATAGTATGCAATGGATTGATATGCAAATCCACTTGTGCAGGTCTAATTCTACTAGTGCAGGAACTAGCATCTCTTAATCAACGGAATTGCTTTTGGTGAGTGGCGCAACTATGATGTTTCATTTGACTTATCAAAAGAATACTTTCTTTGAAGTCTAAAGATGCATCTAACACGATATAGTTTTCAGGGTACAAATTCTTTGGTGAACTTGAATCAGACAACAGAAGAAGAAGTGAAGCTTGCTTCGCTCCAACCAGCCGCGATACGGTGGCCATTCTTCGTCTTCTTAGGCGGATCCATGTTCTGCCTCTTCTCGAGTAGCATTTGCCACCTTTTCTCGTGCCACTCACACTGCCTGAACATCCAGCTGCTGCGGATGGACTACGTTGGCATCACGGTCATGATTATCACCTCATTCTTCCCCCCGATCTACTACATTTTCCAATGTGAGCCCCATTGGCAACTGATCTACCTCAGTGGAATAACGGCAATGGGGATGTTCACTGTCGTGACACTGCTTGCCCCTTCTCTTTCTTCTGGGAAATTCCGGGCGTTTCCGGCAATGCTCTTCTCGTCCATGGGGTTTTTCGGCATCGTACCTGCGATTCATGCATGTATTGTCAATTGGAGCAATCCCCAGCGCCCGATCACGCTTGCTTATGAGTCGCCTATGGCAATGTCTTACATTACAGGTACTCTGTTTTATGTTAGTAGGATTCCTGAGAGGCTAAACCCAGGTTGGTTCGACCTTGCTGGTCACGGCCATCAGATAGTTCACGTTTTTGTGATCATGGATGTGTTAGCTCATTATGGTGCTACTCTGCTGCTCTTACACTGGCGAGATCAGTCGGGTGCGATAGAACTTTGTAGCAACACCCAAATTTGTAAAAAATTCGATTCATTTCGATTGAACCGAGTGTGAGCTATTTGCTAGGGTTTCGGGATATCATGTTGTTAGTATGTGGACACCCCAAAACCAAAAAGCCTCAAGAAGAGATGGCGCTCCATGACAGAGGAGATGCCTCCATTTTTAGAGAAGATAAAATTAGAAAAATCCACCACAAGGACGAGAACTTATAAATTGTGCCTAAGAAATGCAAGGATCAGCTCGGTTGAGCCAATTCGGGTTTTCAAGCTCTTGATGGCCACTGGATTTTATTAATTTGTAATTTTCATCTTTTTCATCCCTAATTCTGGAGAGGTGGATTTAACAAAATTAAAAAAGAGATAATTCCAGTAGAAGTCTTAAAATATGTCATGAAAATGCAATTAAGTCATAAAACTTATTAAGATGATTCAATTGAATTTTTCTATGAACTCTGTCCAGTTTGACTAATAGAAAAGAAATTCTAATGCAATTTCCTTTAATTTATTTTTTTCTTTAATTTTTTCTAGAGAGGTGGATTTAAAAAAAATAAAAATAAATGGATAATTGCACTAGAAGTCTTAAAATTTGTCATGAAAATTTATTTAAGTTCTAAAACCTATAAAAATGCAGTTAAGTCTTAAAACTTATTAAGTTGTTTTAATCGAATTTCTCTGTCAACTTTGTTCCACTTCACTAATAGAAAAAAAATACTAATGTGACTTTTTTTTAATTATTTTTTATCCTATGTGACTTTTTAATATTATTTGATTTACATTAAAAAAACTAAATTTGAGGGGGAGAGAGAGAGAGAGGGAGAGAGAGGCTATGCGAGGAGTGAGTGAGTGCACAGAATGCTCGATGACTTTTAGGTTGGATTTGTGATGTTTCATATGCCCGCGACAGCTAGCGAGAACGCTTACATGGCTTAACTTTGAAAGAAAACGGATCGCTTGAAACCCCCAAATGAAAAACCCCCAATAACTCTCCCAAAAAAAAAAACCCCAAATAATGGGAGGCCGTCCGATCATGTCAGACGATCTAGATCCACTTGGAAAATCTTTTTGCGTACTTTTTGCTGCTATGCTGTCTCTGTGTATGTGGACACCCCAAAACCAAAAAGCCTCGAGAAGAGGTGGCGCTCCATGACAGAGGAGATGCCTCCGTTTATAGAGAAGTGAATGCTCGTTGTATTTGTTAGGTTCTTCTCAATTTCCAAGGATGATTTGATTTACTTTATGATAATATGCGGGTAATAGTATTTTCTGCTTTCATCTTATTTTGAGCTGTTCGTAAGATTGTTGCTCCATAATTTTAGTTCTTCTCCTATTACTCTTCCTTTTTTGCAAAAGAGTACTGCTACTACCGCTGCCGCCATGAGAATAGTTTGTCAACCGCTGTATCGTCCTCTGTACAAAAGAAAAATACTAGAGCAAGAGGATGGTGAATTGTTTCACTCTTCCTTGGCCAAATCAGCCGCCTCTATGGTATGCGGGCGTACCGTACGGAATTTCATCAAAGTTAATTCCAAAAGCACATGATCAAATTTGTTTACAAGTCGTCGTAATGAAGTTCCACGGGAGACGGTAAAGTTCTACTAGTGTACCGTAGAAATTCCCAAAGAAAATCAGAGAAGCACTTGTCGATATGCTATAACAGGTCACGACCATAGTTTTTCTTTTTTACGGTAATTGTATCTGTGACCACAATGATCCTTCCTCCAGTTCTTAACCAAAAGAAAATTTGATCATACTCTTATCGGAATAATTAGAAAAGATGGAAAATATGACAACCCAACGGTTTAACCAGCATGGTGGAGAATCAAAATCTTTAAAATGCTTGCAAGCACGAGCTCTGCTGTAGAAACAAATGGATATGCTTATAGACAAAACAGACAGCTAAGCTGAGATGGTAGGAGTTCAAGTAGAGAAAAAACGACAGTGGGGATAAATGGCGATCCCAATGAATGCCACCACATGCGATCCTGCGAAACTCAAGAAGGCATCTTTCCAGCGCTCATCCTCTCGGCCTTTGCCAACAGTTGACAGTGTTATTGGACCGTGATTTGAGCTATTACAACTGAATAACTGTAGTTAATTTACAAAGAGGCCTGGTGTGATTTAAACAGTAACAGGGCGATTTGATATATAATCATTTGTAACCTGCTTCCTTGAAAGTTCCAAATTGATTCTGTCTGGTGTCTTTCCTACCGGAAGTGTGTATAGGTCTGTTAGTTGCAGAGGGACTGAAGAAATCAACTTGTCCTAAGAAAGGTCAGAGTTCTCTATATTACTTAAATTGGAGAACATGTCTAGAATCGATCCCCTCAAAATGATTATATGACAGATTTAAAACATACATTTTGCTCCAATAACTGATTTTTAGAGGAAGAGAGTCAATTGAATTATAGCGTGAGAGATCCATAAGGTCAGTACTGGATAAGCTTCAAATTCTGCAATAGAGTCTATTAAAGTAATTTTGCATTAAGTAACGGATAAGCTTAGTTCTCTTGCGATAAATCTTTATGAAGCAGTGAGCACAAAAGTTGGCTCGGCTGTAGAGCAGTGGTCCTGCAATGCATGCTTCTATCGTCAGATTGGAGCAAATCCCCCATTCCCAATCTTTCATGTTAGTAGGATCTTGCCTTGAGACGTCAAAACTTGGTTATTTTGATGTTGCTGGTCACAATCCTCAGATATTTCACGTCTTTGGTATCATTTAATTGTCAATGCTAGATTCGTTTAGGTTGTGCACTAAGCTATTTTCTCTCAATCCCCAACCAAATCGAGATCTTCTTAGATTTAAATTAGTAGGAGAAGGAATATAATAGGAACACTCCAGGAGTCAAGGATTTAAAATCCATAACAAAGACTTAAATGCTTTCAGTCCTATTAAACAAAGGTTCTCCACTATTTCATTATTTCTTTTTCCATCTCACAATGCTCAGAAGAATAATCTCTAATGGCGAAATGATGGGATAAGCTTACGAACAAGATCAAACGGCAACCACTGATAATACGGATTTAGGTAGAGAAAAAGAACCACCACAAGGAATGCCATGATATATGATCCTGCAAAACTCCATAGGAAGGCTTCTCTCCACGTGTCATCCTCCTGGGTATGATTGATAGATGGCGGTGTCCCCTGTGTCTGATTTGTGCCATCACAACTTGTTAATGGTGTTCCACAAAGAAAAGGGTTACCTTCATAACTTGCTTCATCAAAAGTTCCAAATTGATTTTTTCGATCTGGTGTCCTGCCCGACAAGTTGTTATGAGCCACTCTAAAATTTGACAGGACGTAGAGCTCTGTTAGCTGCGGAGGGATGTGACCGGTTAAGCTGTTGTAGGATAGGTCCAAGCTCTCCACATTCTTTAAATTCGAAAACGTTTCCGGGATTGATCCTGTCAAATGATTATGTGACAAGTTCAAGGCTCGAAGTCCTCTCAAGTAGCCGACCTCTGGAGGAATGAAGCCCGTCAAATTGTTCTGCGAGAGATCCATTCCCGACATGAGTCCTAAAATTCGGCCCTTGTACGATTCCAATCTACTCTTTGTCATGAAGTGCACTTCTTCTAATTCAATCATAATAGATCGGGAACCTCTACGCGACATAATCAAAATGCTTGGGGTAGAAAATAAATCTGAAGATGCCTCATCATTTCCAAATGTCAAATCTTTCAAACAAGGAGGAATTTTTCCAGAAAGATAATTATTTGAAAGATCTAGTATGGTCATGTTTTTCAATAGACATAGATCCCAAGGGATTGAACCTTCGAAATTGTTGCCTTGTAGTAGAAGAACCTTCAAGTTCCGAAGTGAAGCAATCCAATTGGGGATTTCACCCGACAATGCATTATGTCTCAAATCCAATGTGACAATCGATGAAGCTCTTGAAAGAAACTCAGGAAAATGCCCAGTGAGCATGTCATTTGATAAATGCAAGAAGCTAATACTTGTAACATTGACACATGATAATATATCTGGCCCAAGACTGATACTTGAAAGGTCTACAATTTGAAGATTATGTAAGTTGCAGAAGCTCAACGGTAAAGGACCTCCAAATAAATTGCTCGACAACATAAGCACACTCAGGTATTGGATAGCTCCAATCCAATTGGGAAGAGTTCCAGATAGGGAATTAATACTTACATCCAAAACTTGCAAGTAGGAGCTATTTAATATGCCAGATGATATTTCCCCCGTGAAACGATTGCTATCTAGATACAAATATGTCAAACCTGGCAAGTTAGAATTCTTCGGCAGCATTTCACCTTGCAAATTGTTGCCTGATAATATCAATGTAGAAAGTAGGGAACAATTTTTAGCTAATGGCTCTGGTATGTCTCCTGTGAAGTCATTATATGACAAGTCCAATGTCCATAGGCCTTGCATATTGCCAATTGAGGAAGGGATTCTACCTTCCAATAAGTTATTCGACAAATTCAAATAAAGCAAATTCGGGAGGACAGAACCAATCCAAGATGGAAGCTCACCATCGATAGCATTAGCGGACACATCGAAGTGCTGCATGCCGCCAAGACTCAAATTAGCAGGCCAATGCAAAGCACTCGATAGATTGTTGCCACGGAGTACTAAAACTTCTAGATTTGCATTGTTCACCAATAGCCAATATGGAAATTTTCCTGTCATTCCACTGTGGCTGAGATCAACCATTCTCAAGTCACGCCGTTCTTTAAAAAAACTGGGAATCATGCCATTCACATCTTTGTTGAGAACGCAATGTGATAAACCAAAATCCTTCAGTTGAGATGAAGGAAACCAAGTGGGCTCTTCCGTATTTACTTCCAGACGATTGCGGTTGTCCAGGAGGAGGAATGCCTCAAGTTTAGAATAATTGGCCAAGGAAGCAAGCGAAAGGGAGCCTTCAAAAGCATTTCCAGAAAAGTCAATAGATTCAAGTGAATTGAGATTAGAGAGGAGAGATGAAGGAATGGCCCCGCTAAAGTTGTTATAGGAAACATCAAGCTGTTGGAGTGAGGTCAGATTGGAGAGGAGAGATAAAGGAATGGCCCCGCTAAAGTTGTTATAGGAAACATCAAGCCGTTGGAGTGAGGTTAGATTGGAGAAGCACGAAGGAGGGGGGCCCCTGAATTGTTTATCACGGATATCCAACACTTCAAGCTTCCTCAGTCCGCACAAACCTATTGACTTGGACACGGCAACTATGAGTATATCATCATTAAATTGTACTTTGTATGATAAAAACGCTCACGCTGGTGGTTTTGTGTTGAGAAAGGAGGATAGACAACACAACGCTTTATTTCCACTATTCTTTGCGTAACATTAATTACTTCTGAGTTTGACCAATATATTTCTAGGTTTATAGCGTAATTGTATTGGGAAAACTCTTATCCTTTGCTATATTGTTTTCCAATATAATTGAACAACAATGCAATGCGATCCTCTTTTAAGTGCAGTGCGAGAGCACGTGCTCTTTTGGCTGACATCCCCCCCCCAACCCCTATTAAAATGCAATTGTTTGTTGACATGCCTGAATATGAGACAGATTATAAACAAAAACGACAAGATATTAGCATTAGGCCAATCAGTAAAGCTAGTTAGGATTACGAAAGAAAGAGATTTTCCTGTCAACGTACTTTGCCTGTTGATAGCATAGTAATTATTGATCAATTGCAACCATCACCCTTTGTCATTAGTATCAAGCGTTACTTGAGAATCAAATTAGTAGATTTTGAAAACTTCACTCGCTTATTCTTTTTGCCTTTAGACATGTAATTTAATCAATAAGTATTACCACAAACATCACATGATGTGCGCCCCTTTTTTTTTTGCTTTGTGAAATAATTTATCTTTTACTGTACTGTCAAAATCTAAAGTATGACTTAATTTTAAATTAATACAAGAAATTACGTCTCCACAGTTCTGCACGTTGCCAGTGTTTTAGATTTGAAAAAAGAAAGGTCAAAAGTAAAAGATCTTCAAGATTTAGGATAAGAAAAGTTAAAATCAATCTAAACGTGTATGTCTATCAAGGTTGATTTGTTTGAGCTTTAATGTCATTTAATCTCTTAGGCTTCACGGCTTTGTTGATTTTATTTACACTTGCAATCCCTGAAGTTTGACCACCATTGTGGTTTGATATGTAAACTTTAATTATTGTTTGATTTTGATTCCTAATTAACTTTTGCCTTTAATTTGGCTAGAATCCTGACCAGTATTTGAATTCCTTTGGTATATTATTATTTCAGACTGCTTGCATTTTTTTATATATAGCAATATATTATTGCACTATTCTTCAGATTGGCCAGGGAAAAAAATCACACAAAGGTAAAAACATGGGACCTAAACTTCAATCTTCAAAGATCAACGTTCAAATTGAAAAGATCAAACTATTAAGGATCACCATGACCGACGTCAAGATCCCACAATTAAGACATTGAGCATGACACACGTTTACTAATGGCTTCCATAGACATTTAACTAAATCCTTCCAACTTCAGGCGTAAGTCAAACAACTATATGATCTCACTTATTAGAATAAGATCCGTTGGAGCTAAGTTATTTGAAGAAAATGTGCGGCCAAACTTGATTTATGGAAGACATAAAATATCATGCAGTCATGCCTTCTATTCAAAACAATCTTACCTTATCTTAATTTTGAAAAGGTGATAAATGAAACCATTTTGACAGAAATACCTTCCAGTAACTTGGAAGCATTCAATCCACATGTAGTGATGTTTAAGGCCTTAAGAGATGTTATCCTGGTAATGTCCGAGAGGGCATCATTCACCAAGTTGTTCCACGATAGATCCAGCACCTCCAAATTCACTCCTGTGATTGAAAAGGTGTTCTAAAAAATTGAGCATGATGTATCAAGGTACAGTCTTCTATATTACTCGTACCTTCAAGCTGACTGGAAGACAAATTTTGGTCCTCCACTGAAGTTTGCTTGTACAATGAGGGGACCCCTTGTAGATAATTGTCAGATAGATATAGCCTCTTCAATTTCTTCAAATGCAGAGTTCCGTTTATCCTTGGTTATAAAAAGATCCACACATGCATTATGGTTAATTAAGTATCTATAGGTATCGGATATCTTACTATTTTTAATATACCAAGAATAACATGTGCTTAGGATGAAGATTATTTACGGGTAGAAACCAGCAGGTCCAACATATACAAACATAAAAAAGGCCTTTGTCACGTGACTTTGTAAAACAATTTCATAAACAATTAACTTATGCATTTGACGTTGTTTATTATATATCGTTAACTAGCAAAGCTAAGATGGATATGTGCTCCTCACGTTACATTCTTTTGCAAATTTTTCTGATTTTGCTGCTGTTTTTCCTTTTTTTTTCCCTTTTCTTTCCTTTTTTGTGCCAGTGTTCATCTTCTTCAATAGAGAGCTCCTATTCATCGTTCATGGTGGCAAAGTGTTTCGGCCGGGGGAAAAATGGGCTTGGCTGGGGTTGCTGGGATCCGAAGGCTGTGGGCTTGGAGCTCTATAAAATCAGTGACATTCTTATCATTTTTGGCATTTCTTATTCTCAACTTGTGGTAAAGAGAAAAATGTGAAAACAATTAAAGATCCATCTAAAATTTATATCTATGTCTATTTAATGCTGCCTAATTCACTAATTCGTGGGAAGATACTTTTCCTATCTAAATACACTAGAGGTTGACTTGGAAAGCTAATTTTCTTGCATGTCGATATGCTTGGGCAGAGTAGCTTGGGATTCCGGAACCATTTGCTTTCACCTACTTGGCACGAGTCATGCATCCATATAAAATATAGCTATTGGAAGATGTAACCAAAATAGAAAATAAGAAATGCAAATAATTATAAGAGAAAAGAAGAAAAAGGAAATAAAGCAAATAAATGATAATATTCGTACTTATTGTCATCTTGAAGATGAGGGTAGTAATTAATTTATGATATGTGCAATCAATTACTTCAAGAATTGTATCATTTGTCCAATCATTAGTTTTGTCATTAATTTACTCAATTTTCTTTTATGGTTTATCGCACCATATGATGACGTTTTTTCGTTGTTTAGAAAGTGAACTATTACTTAGAAGCATAATATTCGTATTTATTATTGTCTTTGAGATGAGTCTTATAATTAATTTATGATACGTGCAATTAGCTACTTTTAGAATTGCATCATTTATGCAATCATGTGTTTGTCATTAATTTACTCAATTCACTTTTATGGTTTATAGCTACAAAGGATGACATTTTTTCATTGTTTAAAACATAATTGAAATAAGAAAAAATGAAACAAATAACCATGTATGAGAGAGAGAGAGAGAGAGAGAGAGAGATTCACCCGAGAGAAAATTCCAACCTAAACCTAACACTTGAAGTTCCTCCAGAGGAAGAAATAAAGACGCGTCAATAACCCAAGGCCGTGACAGTTCCTCGTCGCGTGTATTGAGCAATTCTAGTTGAGTGACGCGTACAGTGACGCTATCGCACCACACTCTTTCCCAGCTACAACACTCCCCGTCGCCCTCTTCCCAAGACGGAAGAGAAGCCCCATTCGGGTGGTTGAAGGCTGCCTTAATCTTGAGGAGTGCGTTCCTCTCTTCATCCAAGCACCCCATGCTTCTTCCCCTTCCCATCAATACCAACACCACCACCCAAGTCCACATGCACAACAAAAGAAACTTCATGTTTATCTATAATGTTGTTTTGTGGGATTTCCGTTTCTTCTGCTTCACCAAGTGCAAACTCAGGAGGGTCATCTACTTCATTTATATGTGCAGAGAGTCTTTCTCTTTTGAGTGATTATCACGGTTGGGCCACCTCCACGAAACGCACCATGGGCAGACTCAAATTATGCTGGGGCCAATACCATAGGACTTGCGATTGACATAATTGACTTAGACCCACAACTTCTCCAAAAGAAAAAGATCAAAATCATAAAATCCTAGATATCTTACTATTAGCAAATCAACAAACAAAAATGTGCCAGGGAATTACTCTACAAATAAAAAAGAGATAAGTAAATAAGGTTTGATATTGTTAGTTTTTAATGCAAGTGTTGTTTTTCCAAGAAATATCAAAGAAATTGGCATTTGTTAGGACTCATTGAAGAAAAAATAAGGCAATTTTGAGCAATTTGATAAAGCGATCAAGGCAACACAGGTCAACATTTTAGTATCTCTTATAATTAACTTGAAGTATCAATGAATGCAAAATTGATCAACATTCTCAAAAGAAAATATAGCCTCATGTTCAGGCAACACGCAGATACCTTACTGGTATTTAATAGATAAAAACATTTGACACCCGTGCAAGGACAAAGGCAAACCATTGGGTTTTTCTAAGGTGGATTCAACTGTGAGCAACTCCCGCGGATCTCCATGTTAACTTGCTATCGACCCCTCGTCTTCCCTTTTTGACAGGGATGTCCATTATAAAAAGTAAAGTGAAAAGACCTTTGACTGAAGTTATGTTTCTTTAATACAAAAGCAACACGAGGATGATGGGAAAAAAAGAGTCAGTCCAGTCACTCAATTTCTCTTTTGACCTCGATCCAATTTTAGATGAGATTTTGCTTCTCTTTTGAGCAATTTTAGATGAAAAGACACTTCGTTTTTGTTATTGTTTATTTATGAGAAACTATTATATGAGCTGTCATTGCTGTTGTTATTGTCGTTTGTTGTTGTCATCGTCATCATTTTCATGATCGTTGCTGCTGGTGCTGTTGTTGTTATGATGAAAATGCGAGTTCTTGAAATTAATGTAGATTATTGAGTCTGATCATTTACCACATTCTCAGTTGCACCTTGCATGCTAATTGCAATTCCTAAATCCAGGCCATGACCATGACGTACAATAGTCAAATATCTAAAAGAATCTTTAATCATTAGTAAGCATTAGGTTAACGAAGGGCATGATAATATTAAAGGACATGAAATTCCATGCCTTCGTGTTATTTTTGCCTAAGATAATGAATTTCCTTAGGAGCTGCACAATTTGATTACTTTCTCCCTAAAGATTTGAATATTTTAGATGGGTGTTTCCCAAAATGTTCCAACTGTGTTTCAATTAGTATCACCTCTTTGTCTCAATATAACAATTGGTGGTCTACAAAACACTAGCAGATTCTCTCAGGTAACTTCCATATAATGATGGTTTATAAGTAAAACCAATCTTCCAATTGATTACTACTTGTGTAGTTATATTGGGAGTTTGTCAATGTTGCTCAGGCCATGCCGTTATGGTGTAGCCCGTTATTTGTTGGTATAATCATTGGATCTATTAAAATTACCGATTAAAGAAATCATATAATTCTATTAATTTTTTTTCAACCAAATGTAACGAAACAAAATAGATAAATTGATAAAAAAAATCCAAACTGTAAATCTTTATGTTCAATTTGACATTTGGATTCAATTGTCGTGTTCTATTTTGTTCACTAAACCTAAATTGTGTTGACTGATTAAATGGCTGCCTCATCGTGTGGGGAGTCATCAATAATATGAGCAAGTCTTTTGGTCATTTGCCGCGCAACTTGGGAATTGCTTTACTTTTTTTTGATTGGGATGTCCACTGTAGTTTGACCCAGGTTTCTCCCAAGTCGTTTTGATCACTTGAAATGATTGCTGGGAACTGTTTTGCTTTTTTGATAAGGATGTCCATTATAGAAAGCAATAAGACCTTGACTTGAAATGTGAAAGCAACATGAGGACGATGGAAAAGAAAGCGGACACCATAACTCAATTTCTTTTTCCATCTCGATCTAATCTTGGATTATATTTCGCCTCTTTACGCCGGCAATGCGCTAGACTGATGGCTTCTTTTCTCGGTCAAGCACTTGGCCGATACGCCAAAGACTAGACAATGTAAGGTCCCTTCTCCTTACACGGATTTGAAAAAAGAGATTGCAGTTTTCTGAAGTTTGGAATAACTTTAGGTGGTCAAGCTAACCCTATATTCAAGATCAAAGGAGAGAGGGACACGGAGGCAGAACTGGAAAGGGAAAAAGAAAACAAATGGAAGAAAAGAAAGGAGAAAAACAGGGAAAGAGGAAAGCGAATCTAGATTGCCCAGTGACATGTGTGCCATGCCACCAACTTCTTAAGTGAGAAAATTTAAGTAAGTTTATCTCCTAATTATATTAGAGAATCTCAATTCTCAAATAGTGATTTTGCGACTTACTTGAGATCAACTTCAAGCGGGGTTCAACAGATTGCTAAGTGAATTAGTGTAACCCTCTTGAGATGTGGCATTGGTGCTTTGCTCGAATTAACTTTTCCAAACCTTACTAATTGTAACTTGATTTCTCATTTATTATTAATCAAAAGAAATTAGAATTTCACTAACCTACTCTAAGTCGGTTAGGAGCCAAATAAGGAATGAGAGGCAGCCTTAATCTGTGAAACAAAGAGTTTGGGTTTCATGGCTTGGTTATGCCAATTTTTCCTATTGCTTGTTAGCTGTACCTTTTATATTTTAGGGAAAAAAAGACGTTTTATGCAATCTTCTTCTACATTAATTGGATAAAGGAGTTCAATTAATTATAACATTGAAGTTGCTAAAAGTATCTTTAAATTGATTCATGAGACATAAAGAGGCCATTGCTAAGTTGCCGTAAGTGTATAATCATGCCTAAAAGGAAGGTTCGAGCCATTCAACAGGAAATTTTTATTTTTGAGCATTCACTAATTACTTAATTATATGTGTTGACTATTGAAAAATAAATAAAATGAAATCTTCATATATCGAAGTTAAAGAAACATGCTCTTATTGTATTGGTTAAAGTCGTAGGAATATCTTCATATATACGTCGAATTTCATGTTCATCAGGCGTTCGATGTTTTGCTCAAGTGAATTCAGTATTGATTCTCTTCGGTCATTTGACAATCTGGGGGTATTCTAGTGCGATTTGCATGGTTATCATTTGACGTGTCTACCCTGAGATATGATCATGAAACGTTACTTGCCGATCGAGAACCATCATGCATCAGGCCAGTCCAATCTCGGTTATTCTCTGATCAGCGTTAAGCTTTGCTTGTCTGCTTGCTCCTGTAGATGTTGAGATCTTGCCTCTCACCTTGGGTTTATGTACACCAGATTGTTTCGCGCGAGAGAGAAGGTAGATGCGAATCATAGTATTCTTGAGAGTTTGGATTCGTCTTTCCTGGTTCGTTGTTCTGAAAGAGCATATATCGTTAATTAACCAGCATTGTTTGAGTTCTCTGCTGTTTTCTTGGTGGATGATGATATGGTTTTCTAATGTGTCTAAAAGAGGAAGGATCTGTCTGAATAGGAGTTCTTTGATTTGGGTTTAAGGGATTTGTCGTCTTCTTTTGATAGTTGTAGAAGTCTCTTCCGTCGCATCTCTTCCTTATGGGTGTAAGCATGGATGGATCTGTTTGATCAGTGTTTTGATGTGCGAACTTTGGTTAAAAGATTCTGGCTTTTTAATCTCCGTGGATACTCGTTTTGATGTTTCGGTCCGATGACATCACTTGGTTTGACTTCATATACACAGTCGAATTTAGTCTTATTCTGTCATGGCTTGGCTTGAAAAAAATAAATGGAGAGTTGCCAAAATTTTTGGGTAAAAAAGGATAAAAAATTTCCCATCCAACGGGTGACCTGCCCGCAGGGAATCTATTTCCCGGGGAACTGCATCCCATGGTCACAGGATCAACGTCTCCAATCCAACGGCCACGACCATCTCTCCTGCCCATTGCGACCCCCAGGTGTGGGACTCACCGTCGTCGCCGGTTCGTCTTTCCAGCGAAGTGGACGTTTGCTGCTAAATCTCAAAGAAGAATCAGCCATGTAGGGGCAAAGACAGTAAACAGCTGACCTGGCTTCGCAAATCAACCACTTCTATGGTACGCGGGTGTACCGTACGACATGTCATCGAAGTTAGGTCCAAAAGCACATTATCAAATTGTATAGCAAGTCGTCGGAGCCAAGTTCGAAGTGTCATGAAAAGGGAGGCAGCATCTTCTACTAGCGTACCAAAGAAATTCCCAAAGAAAATTGGAGAAGCACATGTCAATCTGCCATAACAAGTCACAACCATAGTTTTCCATTTTTCAGGTTATCGTATCTGTGCTTTGTTCATGCACGTAACTTTGATGTTAGAACATCAAATAAGCAGCTAATCCTCTATTCTAATGATTTGCTTTGATATCGGAATTAGGTTCGAGGGGATTTCAAGAAGGCTAACAAAATACTGCGAGATGACGATTCTGGCGAACCCGAAAGATAGGAAGCATTCTATCCATGTATGCGGACCTAATATGGCAGAGCCACAATTAAGGACAAGGAGCATGCAGAGAATTACTTTGATCAGGCCGTGAAAGCTGCCCCTGATGATTGGTAAGCAATCTTGCCAGCTATGAAGAGGATTCAATCTGGTGATGTGGGACTTAATGATTGGATATAACTACAGACGGAACGGGCATTAGTCGAACAAATACAGTTGTACATGAAGCCAAAAAGTAATTGTTGCACGATTTTACTAAGTTGGTGAGTTTCTAGGTTTGAGAGAAAGGAATGGACTAGTTGAGCTGATTTGAATGTTTTGGCTACCACTATGGTTGTCCTTGAAATGCAAGCATTCTTTCATGCATGGCGTTTTGAAGTCAGCAGTGATTTTATTTTTGGTGGTGGTGCAGCTATGTAAGGGCTTCGTATGCTCATTTCTTGTGGGACGCCGATGAAGACGACGATGAGGAGGTTGAGGATGATACCATGACGACGTCACCTCGCCGATGAGCTTCTCTCAATTGCCCCCTCCTCCAGCTGCTGCTTCTTAATCGGGACTTCCTCTCTCCACGTTGTTTCCTTTCCTCTTGTAAAAATAGCCGTCACATATGATAGTTTGGCCTCAGTTAATATCTTCGTATGATCTAATAAACTCGGCCGTTTTGCCTCGTGAGGTATATTGTCAGAAAGAACAATGTAGAGACAACATAATGAATGAAATGAGTTTGTTCCCGCGCTCAGTTTATCTAGGCTGCCATGTTTCGTTCAGTCGCTCCTTTTATTTTTGGCCTTGTTAGCGTTTTTGGTCACCGTTCATTCAGCATGTCTAAGTGATAGCGGAAATGTTTGTTGATGACTTTGATTGATTATCGATGATCATGATACGATCGACGTACGATGACGACTGATCGATAATGATTACTTAACGAATTTGGGTAAGCATTGAATTTGGAAACTGAAGGCAAAGTGAAGGTGGGTAGGTGAAGATATTGATTGACGAGAAAATATTTCCCGTTCCACGCCTCCTTCAGTTTCCTCCCCCCCCCCTCCTCCCAGCCTTCTCTCCCCTGTTCCACGCGACGGAGAACAGCGACCATGAACGGCGGCGACACCGACGAAGAAGAAACCCTCGGTTTCTTGCCCAACGCCTGCAAGGTGGTGGAGTACCTAAAGCCGGTGATGTTGCAGGACCTCCTCCACAAGTTCCTGGACAGCTCGTCCTTGGGCTTCGACTACTCGTAGAGCTTGATCTAGTATCCCCTCCTCCCTCCCTCCCACTTCCCTGTCGATTCCGGCTGCTTCGCCACTCCGAGGAAGCTTTGCTTCGGGGGTTTCGATCAAGAGAAGATGGCAACGATGAAGAAGAAGAAGATTAATCTGTCGATGTGCAACAATAAGAAAAAGAAGAAGTCCCAAGAAGATGTCCATGAAGGTCTCCGATTCGTCGCTGACTCCGATGAACGTTGGCTGTGCGCCCTTCGCCAGAATGGTACTGTGCTACTCGATTCTCTCTGTTCTCTTTAATTTGTAGAAATTGATTCCATTTCATCATTCATCCAGCTGCTGCGGATGAACTACGTCGGCATCATGGAAGGATAGCGAGTTCATCCTCCGGCACCACCGCGCCAACCGGCCGCTCGCCGAGGGCCCCCTCAGCTTGTTCCATTGGCACAACGGGACGCTCAACATTTGGACGTATGGATGAATGATGAGTTTTTGGTTCGATTTGTTTTTTCATGCAAGACCATCCCTGTTCATATTTTTCTTCTTGACTCTGTTTTCTTCGACTCTTTTTGCGATTTGTGGTTATTTCTTTGGGTTTCTGTGGTGGGGGAGAAGAACACCAGAAGTGCCAAAAGTTGTGTACGGCGCTTACTTCAGTGCCAAAAGTTTCAAAACGCTCATTTCAGTTCCACTTTTTCAAAAAATCGAAAATTTCAGTGCCAACTCCGATATACCTGCCGAAAATCTGACGTGGCCTATTGTTTATTAATTTTCAAGTCCAACGTGACTCGCCGGAGACACAGTCAGCATATAAACATCAAAACGACGTAGTATAGTCAACTTTCCCAAAGATAAGAACCCTAAATCAAAAAACCAAAAAAGAGAAGAAAAAAGAAAAAAAAGAAATGGGGACCAGGGCTCGCCGGCGGCCAACCAGGGCTCACTACCCTCTGGCCGACGAGGGCGAGCCCGAGCGAGGCCAGCCCCACTTAGATTTGGGCGGGGCTAGCCTCGCGTAGGCCTCGCCCAAGCCTCGCCGGCTGCAGGCGAGGCCTACGCGAGGCTAGCCCCACCCAGATTTGGGCGAGGCCGGCCTCGCCTGCCGGGGGCAAGGCCGACGGGGGCGGGGGAGGCCGCTGCCAACCTCGCCTGAAGCTGGCAAGGCTTGTGCGAGGCCAGCCCCGCCCAGATCTGGGCGAGGCAGCCTCGCCCAGGCTTGCCCTCACCAGCCAGAGGGTGGCGAGCCCTGATCGGCCGCCGGCGAGGGCTTCGCCGCCCTCTGGCAGTGGCCGGCGAGCTCCGCTGACTGCCAAAGCTTGCCGGCCAACTATTTTGTTTTTGAAAAAAGAAAAAAGAAAATGGAAAAAGAAAAAATATATAGTTTGGGTAAATGTGTATTTCCTACGTGGATTCTTATTTTGGCCAAATAATTACCACATCAGATAATACCAATAATTATAAAAGACACGTCAATTTTTCACCGGCATTCTTGTCGTTGGCACTTAAAAGATCATGTTTTTCCGGAATTTGCACTGAAATGAGCGTTTTGAAACTTTTGGCACTGAAGTGAGCGCCGTACACAACTTTTGGCACTTCTGGTGTTCTTCTCCCTTCTATGGGTGATGGAGAACAGGCGTTTGATTGGGTAACTGGTGTTTCTGGGTTTGACGGTGGCCATTTTTGTGCACATGCCTCTGGATGCAGATCTTCTCGGCCTATTCTCAAGGTGTGTTCTGTATTATCCAATCCAATAAGTGAGCTCTGATTTATTGATGTTAGTATTTAGCAACTCGTCCCAACTCGATGATATCAGAAGGAACACATAATTTATGTGCGAGTGGGAATCATAATATACAAATATAGCAAGAAATTTGTCTGCGGCAGCTCGATTTCTGTTGATTATCGTAGCTTGATTTCACCATCTCGGGTGTAATCTAAGATGAGGCTTGTAGGTGCAAGTTATGACTAGCTAGAGAGCTTGCTAAATTGCTCATTTGGTGAAGATGTTTGAATTACCCTGTTATGGTGAAATCCTCCATAACAACTTAAATTTGTGGAATTTCACAGTGACAAGGGCCTTAGATTGTTACTAATTGTTCATTAGCAGAATGGCCCTTGGAGTATGTAGAAGCCAATGTAGTATTATCATCTTCATGGCTTATTACCATACCGACCAACCGGCCATTTTTCATTAGCCGACTTTTCTTGTAACCAAAATTGCCATTTAAAACCTTCATTTTATTTTGGTGCTTTATTGAGATTGCAGGTGCCATAGATTGTTAATTCGAGTTTGTGAGATTAAGTGCAGGCACATAAAATTAAACTCAGCAAGTTTGTTTCATAGGATTATACAAGGGTCGTGCTCGTCATTTTCATTGCGGCTGAATTGCAGGAGTAGCCTGACAGCAAGACAGTCTTGCTCAAACAGCAAGTGGAAAAATTAAGATTAATGACAAGGGTCATCTGCGATTACTGATTAGTTACCATGATGGATCAAAGTATTAAATAATATATTTCCGTTCTCTTCAAAAAGATATTAAAGAAAAGATACTACCCATTGGAAAATCTCTCTTTTCCTGGTAATACAACATGGATTCAGTCCACCGTCAGTGGACGATCATTTTCCACGCAAGTAGCACTTGTGTGACTAGGAAAGGTTCACACATGGTGGACCTTGTAATAAACTATTGGAGAATGCTCAGAAAGTTGATTGCTGCTAAGATTTTCTGAACGAGATCAAAGTGGTAAATAGCTTTTATAGTGAAGAGTAGTACACTGGTTGTCAAATTGAATTTAAAGCATCAGCTTAAGCAAGCTAGATAGTTATTCAATTAGTTCTCTGCCCATTCACTTTCACCATTTTGACTTACTCTCTCCCTTCGGCTGACAGGATTGAACCATTTTCTATAAATTATGATCTGAAGATTGGACTCCAACTAGTATGCCATAGATTATGCAATGGCTTGATATGCAAATTTACCTGTGCAGGTCAAATTCTACTAGTGCACGAACTAGCATCTCTTACTCAACGGAATTGCTTTTGGTGAGTGGCGCACCTACGATGTTTTATTTGACTTATGAAAAGAATACTCTTCTTGAAGTCTAAAGATGCATCTAACACGATATAGTTTTCAGGGTACAAATTCTTTGGTGAACTTGAATCAGATAAAAGAAGAAGTGAAGCTCGCTTCACTCCAACCAACCACAACATGGTGGCCATTCTCCGTCTTCTTAGGCGGATCCATGTTCTGCCTCCTCTCGAGTAGCATTTGCCACCTTTTGTAATGCCACTCACACTGCTTGAACATCCAGCTTCTGCCGATGGACTATATTGGCATCACGGTCATGATCATCACCTTATTCTTCCCCCCCAATCTACTACATTTTCCAGTGTGAGCCCCATTGGCAACTAATCTACCTTGGTGGAACAACGGCGACGGGGATGTTCACTGTTGTGACACTGCTTGCCCCTTCTCTTTCATCTGGGAAATTCCGGGCATTCCAGGCAATGCTTTTCTCATTCATGGGGTTTTCCGGCATTGTACCTGCGATCCATGCATGTATTGTCAATTGGAGCAATCCCCAGCGCTCGATCACACTTGCTTATGAGTCGGCCATGGCCCTGTCTTACATTACCGGTACTCTGATTTATGTTAGTAGGATTCCTCAGAGGCTAAAACCGGGTTGGTTCGACCTTGCTGGTCACAGCCATCAGATATTTCACGTTTTCGTGATCATGGTGCGTTTGCTCATTATGGCGCTACTTTGTTGCTCTTGCAGTGGCGAGTTAGAGTTGGGTGCGATAGAACTGTGTAGCAACAAGAATTTGTCAAAAATTCGATTCATTTCGATTGAACTGAGTGTGAGCTATTTGCTGGGGTTTCGTAAATGTCATGTTGTTAGTATGTGTACGCCCCAAACGAAAAAGCCTCTAGAAAAGACGGCGCTTCATGACAGAGGAGATGCCTCCATTTATAGAGAAGTGAAATGCTCATTGTATTTGTTAGGTTTTTCTCATTTTCCATGGATGATTAAATTTACTTTATGATAATATGCGGGTAGTAATAATATCTGCTTTCATCTTATTTTGAGCTGTTTGTAAGATTGTTGCTCCGTAATGTTAGTTCTTCTACTATTACTTTTCCTTTTCCGCAAAAGAGTACTTCTACTACCGTTACCACCATGAGAATAGTTTGTTAAGCGCTATGTCGTCCTCTGTACGAAAGAACAATGCCAGAGCAGGAGGAAGAGGAACTATTTTGCACTTTGTGAGGTGAATTTTAAGAAGTTGAGTTGTGGACCAATACATATAGAACTACTGAGAGAACACCTAATAGGGTTCGGGAAAAAGCAAATGATGTAAGCAGATAGAATCTGCAGATATGGAACTTGCTTTAGCCTATTGACGATCTAATTTACACTTTCAGCGAGGCTTCATTCCAGCCGTCACGCTGCTAAATCTCAAAGAAGAATCAGCTACGTATAGGTAAGGATAATAAACAGCTGACCTGGCTTGGCAAAATCAGCCGCCTCTATGGTATGCCGGTATACCATACGACATTTCTTTGTAGTTAAGTCCAAAAGCGCATTACCAAATTGTTTCACAAGTCGTTGTAATGAAGTTCCAAGGGAGTCAGTAAGTTCTACTAGCGTACCGTAGAAATTCTCAAAGAATATCAGAGAAGCACTTGTCGATCTGTTATAACAGGTCACGACCATAGTTTTTCTTTTTTACGGTAATTGTATCTGTGACCACAATGATCCTTCCTCCAGTTCTTAACCAAAAGAAAATCTGATCGTACTCTTATCGGAATAATAAGAAAAGATGGAAAATATGACAATCCAACGGTTTAACCAGCATGGTGGAGAATCAAGATCTTTAAAATGCTTGCAAGCACGAGCTCTGCTATAGAAACGAATGGATATGCTTGTAGACAAAACAGACTGCTAAGCTGAGATGGTAGGAGTTCAAGTAGAGAAAAAAATGACAGTGGAGATAAACGACGATCCCAATGAATGCCAACACGTGCGATCCTGCGAAACTCAAGAAGGCATATTTCCAGCGCTCATCCTCTCGGCCTTTGCCAACAGTTGACAGTGTTATTGGATCGTGATTTGAGCTCTTACAACTGATTAACTGTGGTTAATTTACAAAGAGGCCTGGTGAGAATTAAACAGTAACAGGGTGATTTGATATATAATCATTCGTAACTTGCTTCCTTGAAAGTTCCAAATTGATTCTGTCTGGTGTCTTTCCTACCGGAAGTGTGTATAGGTCTGTTAGTTGCGGAGGGACTGAACCAATCAACTTGTCGTAAGAAAGATCAGATATTACTTAAATTGGAGAATATGTCTAGAATCGATCCCCTCAAAATGATTATATGACAGATTTAAAAAATAAATTTTGCTCGAACAACTGATTTTTAGAGGAAGAGAGTCAATTGAATTATAGTGTGAGAGATCCATAAGGTCAATACTGGATAAGCTTCAAAATCTGCAATAGAGTCTATTCAAGTAATTTTGCATTAAGTAACGGATGAGCTTAGTTCTCTTGCGATAAATCTTTATGAAGCAGTGAGCACAAAAGTTGGCTCGGCTGTAGAGCAATGGTCCTGCAATGCATGCTTCTATAGTCAGATTGGAGCAAATCCCCCATTCCCAATCTTTCATGTTGGTAGGATCTTGCCTTGAGACGTCAAAACTTGGTTATTTTGATGTTGCTGGTCACAATCCTCAGATATCTCGCGTCTTTGGTATCATTTAATTGTCAATGCTGGATTCGTTTAGGTTGTGCACTAAGCTATTTTCTCTCAATCCCCAACCAAATCGAGATCTTCTTAGATTTAAATCAGCAGGACAAGGAATATAACAGGAACACTCTAGGAGTCAAGGATTTAAAATCCATAATAAAGACTTAAATGCTTTCAGTCCTATCAAACAAACGTTCTCCACTATTTCATTATGTCTTTTTCCATCCCACAATGCTCAGAAGAATAATCTCTAATGGCGAAATGATGGGATAAGCTTACGAACAAGATCATACGGCAACCACTGATAATACGGATTTAGGTAGAG
This sequence comes from Melaleuca alternifolia, assembly GCA_019926035.1. Classification (NCBI taxonomy): domain Eukaryota; kingdom Viridiplantae; phylum Streptophyta; class Magnoliopsida; order Myrtales; family Myrtaceae; genus Melaleuca; species Melaleuca alternifolia. Next base: position 147,366 of record JAGKPW010000431.1, on the reverse strand, counting down.
AAAAAGAACCACCCCAAGGAATGCCACGACATATGATCCTCCAAAACTCCACAGGAAGGCTTCTCTCCACATGTCATCCTCCTGGGTATGATTGATAGATGGTGGTGTCCCCTATTTCTGATTTGAGCCGTCACAACTTGTTAATGGTGTTCCACAAAGAAGAGGGTTACCTTCATAACTTGCTTCATCAAAAGTTCCAAATTGATTTTTTCGGTCCGGTGTCCTGCCTGACAAGTTGTAATGAGCCACTCTAAAATTTGACAGGGCGTAGAGCTCTGTTAGTTGCTGAGGAATGTGACCGATTAAGCTGTTGTAGGATAGGTCCAAGCTCTCCACATTCTTTAGATTGGAAAATGTTTTCGGGATTGGTCTTGTCAAATGATTGTGCGACAGGTTCAAGGCTCGAAGTCCTCTCAAGTGGCCGACCTCTGGAGGAATGAAGCCCGTCAAATTGTTTTGCGAGAGATCCATTCCCGACATGAGTTCTAAAATTTGGCCCTTGTACGATTCCAATCTACTCTTTGTCATGAAGTGCACTTCTTCTAATTCAATCGTAGAAGATTGGGAACTTGTGTTTGACATAATCCAAATGCTTGAGGTAGAAAATAAATCTGTAGATGCCCCATCATTTCCAAATGTCAAATCTTTCAAACAAGAAGGAATTTTTCCAGAAAGATAATTATTTGAAAGATCTAATATGGCCATGTTTTTCAGTAGACATAGATTCTGAGGGATTGAACCTTCGAAATTGTTTCCTTGTTGTAGAAGAACCTTTAAGTTCTGAAGTGAAACAATCCAGCTGGGGACTTCACCTGACAATGCATTATGTCTTAGATCCAATGTGACAATCCATGAAGCTCCAAAAAGAAACTCAGGAAAATGTCCAGTGAGCTTGTCATGTGATAAATGTAAGAACCTCATAACTGTAACATCAACACATGATAGTATATTTGGCCCAAGTTCAACACTTGAAAGGTCTAAAAACTGGAGATTATGTAAGTTGCAAAAGCTCAACGGTAAAGGATCTCCAAGTAAATTGCTCGACAACATAAGCTCACTCAAATATTGGATATCTCCAATCCAATTGGGAAGAGTTCCATATAGGGAATTATTACTTACATCCAAAACTTGCAAGTAGGAGCTACTTAATATGGCAGGCGATATTTCCCCCGTGAAATTATTGCTATCTAGATATAAATACTCCAAATCTGACAAGTTAGCATTCCTCGGCAGCATTTCACCTTGCAAATTGTTGCCTGATAATATCAATATAGAAAGTATGGTACAATTTTTAGGCAATGGCTCTGGTATCTCTCCTGTGAAGCCATTATTCGACAAGTCCAATACACGTAGGTCTCTTATACTGCCCATTGAGGAAGGGATTCTACCTTCCAACAAGTTGTTTGACAAATTCAAATATGTCAAACTTGGGAGGACAGAACCAATCCAAGATGGAAGCTCTCCATCGATAGCATTAGCAGACACATCGAAGTGCAACATGCCGCCATGACTCAAATTAGTAGGCCAATGCAAAGCACCTGATAGATTGTTGCCACGGAGTACTAATTCCACTAGATTTGCATTGTTGATCAATAGCCAATATGGAAAATTTCTTGTCATTCCACTGCGGCTGAGATCAACCATTCTCAAGTCATGCTGTTCTTTAAAAAAGCTGGGAATCATGCCATCCGCATCTTTGTTGAGAAAGGAGTTTGATAAAACGAAATCCTTCAATTGAAACGAAGGAAACCAAGTGGGCTCTTCCGTATTTACTTCCAGACAATTACGGTTATCGAAGAGGAGGAATGTCTCAAGTTTAGAATTATTGGCCAAGGAAGCGAGCGAAAGTGAGCCTTCAAAAGCATTTCTAGAAAGTTCAATTTATTCAAGTGACTTGAGATTAGAGAGGAGAGATGAAGGAATGGCCCCGCTAAAGTTGTTATTAAAAACATCAAGCCATTGGAGTGAGGTCAGATTGGAGAGGAGAGATGAAGGAATGGCCCCGCTAAAGTTGTTATTGCGAACATCAAGCCATTGGAGTGAGGTCAGATTGGAGAAGCATGAAGGAAGGGGGCCCCACAATTCATTATCATTAATACGCAAGTCTTCAAGCTTCCTCAGTCCAGACAAACCTATTAACGTGGACACAGAAACTATGAGTATATCGTCATTAAATTGTACAAACGGAAAAATTGGTAAGATGGAGTTTCGGAGTGGAGCCGCGTCACGACAACGCATCATTTCCACTATTCTTGGCATAACATTAATTACTTTTGAGTTTGACAAATTGGATTGGAAATGAAATCTAAAGCTGATATTATTTCTAGATTCATGGCGTAATTGCATTGGGCAAACTCTAATCCTTTGCTAGATTTTTTTTCCCAATGTAATTCCGTAATGTAGAACGACAGTGCAAAGTGATTTTCTGTTAATAAGTGCAGTGCGAGATCACGTGCTCTTTTGGCTGACATGCCCCCCAAATCATCTAGATTTGAGCGTAACAATTGTATTTTAGGGAATGGACACCAATACTTAAAATGCGACAACATTATCAAGGTGAAATTTTTTATTATTTTTACCGGACTATTTTTACCGGTGCTCATAGTTAATATATATCTATGTGCTTATTAAAATGCGACGCCTAAACATATTGTTTGTTGGCATGCCTGAATATCTTTCTTTTGTCCATTTATTCAACCATATTATATTTAAATATGAGACATTAGGCCGATCAATAAAGCTAGTTAGGAATATGAAAGAAAGAGATTTTTCCTGTCAACACTCTGCCTTTTGATAGCATAGTCATTATTGATGAATTGCAACGTTTCCCCTTTGTCGTTAGTATCAGGCGTTACTTGAGAATCAAATTAGTAGATTTTGAAATCTTCACTCGCTTATTGTTCTTACCTTTATACATGTAATTTAATCAATAAGTATTACCATAAACAATAAATAATGTACGTCTTTTTTTTAAAAAAATTTTCTTAGTGAAATAAATTGTCTTTTACTGTACTGTCAAAATAGAAAGTATAACTTAATTTTAAATCTATACAAGAAACTACGTCTCCACAGTTGTCAACTTAATTTTAAACTAATACAATAAATTACATCTCCACAGTTCAGCATGTTGCCAGTTTTTTTAAGTTTAAAAAAAGAATGGTCAAACTGAAAGATCTTCAAGATTTAGGATAAGAAAAAAGAACAAAGTAAAAATCAATCTAAACGTGTATGTCTATCAAGGTTGCTTTGTTTGAGCTTTAGCGTCATTCAAACTCTCAGGCTTCATGGCTTCGTTGAATTTATTTACACTTGCAATCCCCGATGTTTGACACCATTGCGCTTTGATATATAAACTTTAAATATTATCTGATTTTGATTCCTGATTAACTTTTGCCTTTAATTTGGTTAAGATTCCTGAACAGTATTTGAACTCCTTTGGTATATTATTTTTTTTTTCAGACTGTTTGCATTTTTTTTCAGCAATAAGGCTCCTTGCATCTGTTATGTTATTGCACTATTCTTCAGATTGAACAGGAAAAAAGATCACACAAAAGTATCAAGGTACGGTCTTCTATGTTACTTGTACCTTCAAGATAATTGGAAGACAAATTTTTGTCCTCCACTGAAGTTTGCTTGTACAATGAGGGGACCCTTTGTAAATAATTGTAAGATAGATATAGCCTCTTCAATTTCTTCAAATGCAGAGTTCCGTTTATCCCTGGTTATAAAAAGATCCATACATGCATTATGGTTAATTAATTATCTATAGATATCAGATATCTAACTATCTTTAATATACCAAAACTATGTGCTCAGGATGAAGAGTATTGATTTATAGGCAGAAACTAGCTGGTCCAACATATCCAAACATATAAAAAAGTCTTTTTCACGTGACTATGTAAAACAATTTCATAAACAAGGAGCTTATGCCTTTAACGGTGTTTATTATATTTCGTCAACGATCAAAGCTGAGATGGATATGTTCTCCTTATGTTACATACATATATATATATATATATATATATATATATATTTTACGTGGCAATGTTCATGGCATTGTGTTGTCTGTGACTCGCATTTGACCAAGAAGCATTAATTTTGCCTTGCTCATGCAAAGTAACCGCCTCCTTGTAGAATGGTGACCCAGCCTCAAGCTACCCCGGCCCATATTTGGGGTCGAAGTTGTCCCAGGGGGAGAGAGTGAGAGAGATGGTTAGGCAACAGCAGCTTAAGCGCCACAAGATTCATATGAGTATCCATGGTGGGTGGGTTTGTGCGTTAGAGCATAAGTAAGAGAGCGATTGGAGGCTTAAGGGGGATAATTGCCAAATTAATCTCAAATCCATTATACGAATACCAATTAGTCTTGAATTCTTCAAATTTGTCAATAGTCCTAAACATTTATATGAAATATATTATATCCGGCAAATTGCTACAAAAAATTATTGATGTGATGTTCAATCATCAACAGCATCCTATGTGGCATGGCTAATGATTTGACATATTTTGCTGATTTTTTTTTGTTTTTCTGGTTTTTTTCCTTTTTATGTGCCAGTGTTTATCTTCTCCAATAGAAAGCTCATATTCATCGTTCATGGTAGCAAATTGTTTCGCCCGGGGAAAGCTTGGTTTGGGTAGCTGGATCAAAAGGCTATGAGTGTGTAGCTCTATCAAATCAGCGACATTCTTATTATTTTTGGTATTTCTTATTCTCAACTTGCGGCAAAGAGAAAAAACGTGAAAGCTAATTTTATAAATTTAATTGATGTATAATCTATTCTAATTCTATATTTATGTCTATTTATATTCGATCGCCTATTTGCACAACACTACACTTTCCCTATCTAAATAGACTAGAGGTTGACCTGGAAAGCTAATTTTCTTGCTTGTTGATATGCATGGGTAGAGTAGCTTGGGATTTTGGAACCATTTGCTTTCTTCTACTTGGCACTAATCTATGCATCCGGATAAATATAGATGTTGGAAGATGTAACCAAAATTGAAAATTAGAAATGCAAATAACTATAAGGGAGAAGAAGAAAAAGAAAATAAAGTAAATAAGTCATGATATTCGTATTTATCATTATCTTGAAGATGAGAGTCGTAATTAGTTTATGATATGTGCAATCAACTACTTTAAGAATTGCATCATTTGTGCAATCACGTATTTGTCATTAATTCACTCAATTCGCTTTTATAGTTTATAGCGCCATAGTATGATAAATTTTTCATTGTTTAAAAATTAAAAAATTACTTACAAACATAATTGAAATAAGAAAAGAGAGAGAGAGAGAGAGAGAGAGAGAGAGAGAGAGAGAGAGTCACCTGAGAGATAATTCTGACCTAAATCCAACCATTGAAGTTGCTCCAGAGGAAGAAATAAAGACGCGTCAATAACCCAAGGCGATGGCAATTCCCTGTCACGCTTATTGGATAAATCTAGTCCAGTGACCCGTAAAGGGGCGTTATCGCACTCCACATAGAACCAGCCGCAACAGTCCCTGTCACCCTTTTCCCAATACAGAAGAGAAGACCCATTGGGGTGGTTGAAGGCTGCCTTAATCTTAAGGAGTGCGTTCCTCTCTTGATCCAAGCACCCCATGCTTCTTCCCCTTCCCATCAATACCAGCAACACCCAAGTCGACATGCACAACAAAAGAAATTTCATGTTTATCTCTTATGGTGTTTTGTGGGTTTTCTATTTCTTCTGCTTCACCAAGTGCAAACTCAGGAAGGTCATCTAATTCATTTATATGTGCAGTGAGTCTTTCTCTTTTGAGTAATTATCACGGTTGGGCAACTTAGGAGGGACCAATTCCACAGGATTCGCGATTGACATAATTGACTTGACCCACAGCTTCTCCAAAAGAGAAAGATCAAGATTATAAAATCCTAAAATAAATTACTATTAGCTAATCAATAAAAAAAATGCCCGGGAATTACTCCACAAATAAAAAAGAGAAAAGTAACTAATGTTCCATATTGTTAGTTTTTAATGGAAGTGTGGTTTTGTCAAGACATATCAAATAATTTGGCATTTGTTTGGACTCATTGAAGAAAAAATAAAGCAATTTTGATCAATTTCATAAAGCGATCGAGACAACACAAGTCAACATTTTAATATATCTTATAATTAACTTGAAGTATCAATGAATGCAAAATTGATTAACAGTCTGCATAGAAAATATAGCCTCAAGTTCAGGCAACATGCAGATACCTTACTAGTATTAAACAAAACAAAAAATTAACAGTCGTGCCAAGACAGAAGCGAAACCCATGGGTTTTTTAAGGTGGATTTAACCGTGAGCGGGGCATTCCTCTCTAGTCTCTCTTTCAAACTACCCTCCAATATGGACACCACCCGAGTCCACATGCACATGTTCAATACAATGAAGGACACTTCAATCCCTATGGTGTTTTGTGGGTGATAAGTGCGAGATTATGTGGAATTATTGTCTAACGTAACTGTTTTGAAAACTTAAATTATTAAACAAATATGTTGATTATAATCTAAATACCTTAACACTCTCTATCATGCTCAAGCTAGATTTTAGCCTTAACCTAAAGCGTGAAAGTATGTGATTGAGGAAGCAAACAGGGACCTGAAAATACAAACTTATGACCTCCTACCTCTGACATCATGTAAGATTTTTTGGGGAACACTATTAACTGTTATAAAATATTAAGATATTAGATGAAAGCCTGATTTATTATCGACATATTCTAACACCCCTCTCACATGTAAATTTGACTTTGACCTTAGTACAAAACATGAAAATATATAATCGATGAGGCAACTAGGGGTATGGAAGATTCAAACTCAAGACCTCATAGCTTTGAATGTGAAAATACTGCCAACTATATTAAAAACTCGAGTTGATTAATGAATGCGTGATTTACTATCTAAATATTTTAACACTTTGCCACACGTGTAGGCTGGATTTGAACTTAGGATCTTAGTTTGCATGAGGATATTATGGTAGGTCTCAACTAGTGTCACCTCTATAATTGTCATGTATCAATGATCTGCAATTAATAGAGCAATTTCTCCAATATAATTTTGGGTTCTCATAATTTAGTAATTCGTCAAGTGTTACTACTCATTCATTAGTCACTGAATTGGAAGTTTCTTTTTATTCCAATTCATGTCTAATTTCCCTTTAAGAGTTAAATTGAGTTGAAGGACATATGATGGAAGTTCTTTTTCCTTTCACTTTTTGCAAATTCACTTCTAATTTCCTTCAAGGGCTAAATTTGTCGGTAAATACCAATCGTATTCGATCATCTCAATTAATGACTTTCCAGCGTGAAAGATCTGCAACTCTTGCGTATCTCCATATTAACTTGCTGTCGACCCCTCCTCTCCCCTCAGCTTCCTCTATGGTTTGTAATGATTTATCGAGTAGGGCGCCTCTCCTTCCAAATTCCGAGCACCCTCGTCAGTTTCCACTTACCTTTTTTGACAGGGACATCCACTACAAAAGGTAAAGTGAAAAGACCTTGACTAAATTTATGTTTATTTAATGCAAAAAGCAACATGAGGATCATGGAAAAGAAAGTCGGTCCAGTCAATTAGAGTGTGCATCTATTTCTGCTCTAAAATGAATTTTGAAAGAAAAAATTTATTTTCGGTAAAATTTTTTTTTTATTTCTGAATTAATTTTTTATTTCAGAAATGAATTTTGGCCAAATCAAATTTTTGTTGTTTCTCGTTCCGGTGGAGAAAATGAGAAATCGTTTCTCTCTTCTCTCGCCTCACGATCGTTCTTTCCCTTTGACATAATCGCCTCTCCTCTGGTCTCCTCCACGTTCTCTACTCTCCTTCATAGCTTGCCCTAATCGCCTCTGGGCAATCACCTCTCCTCTGGTCTCCTCTTCTCTGCTCTCCGTCACCACTTGCCCTAACCGCCTCTCCTCTGGTCTCCGAAGGCCTACGGATGAAGACCGAAATCATTTCCTCTCTGTTCAGGGCAAAAGAGAGCAAAAGACTCTGCTTCGTTGAGAAACGCTGGATCTTCAAACCCGATCCTCGGTGGCAGAAGCCCTACAAAACAAGTCGTCTTGCCTTAGTCTCGTTTAGGCTCTTCCCTCTACGATCTCTGCCGCCTCTCTCTGCACCTCGGCTCGCGAAAGGTAATCGCCTTTCACATCCCTCGGTAGTGTGTGGCTTCAGCTGATTCTCCGCCTTGTTATCGGAATAACCGGCTGAATTACAGTGTTTTGGACCCCTTTTTCGGTCTATTGGTGATTTGGGTGGCTGATGAATCGTTGGGTGGGTGTTTTATTTTTTCCCTCTCTTTCGAATCAGTATTACCTGCTAACGGGGAACTTCGCCAGCCTAGAATTGAGTATTATCGGAAAGAAAAGTCTTTTGTTTCCGAGTCCAGATTTAAAAGGGAACTTCGCCAGCCCTGCGCTTAGCTGTTGTTGGATTTGCCCAACAGCAAGAATTTTTGCCCTATTTTCTTCAGGTTTAGGAATTTTCGTCCATTCACACATTCTATTCCCTCTCGTGAAAAAAGCCTGGCATTGCAACGCTTTTAGGTTTTTGAATTATGCTTGTGCATTTCTCTGTGAGATTTAAGTTCATTCTCGCCCATTGATGGTCGTTGCTCCAATGGAATTTAACTTATTATGCGGCTGCTTGCATGATGCTTCTTAAATTTTGCCTGACCACAAGATTGTATTCAGACGTGATCTTTGAAATGCACTAAATTATGTCATGCATGATAATCTCTAGGTAGCACAACGACATGGATGGTCATGGTGGTCTGAACATCCTTCCCCATAAACGTTGGAATGTGTACAATTACGAGAACAGAGAGAAGATCCGGCAAGATGAAGAGGCTGCTGCAGAAGAGGAGTAGCTTAAGCAATGGCAAGCAAGGAAGCGTGATGCTGAACTGAGGCTGGAGATGACAGGGATCATTCGAGAGGAAGAGGATGAAGAAAGAAAAGGCACAAAGGTGGTAACTGCAGAGGATGAGAAATATAGATTGAGATATAGGCTTGCTGGAAAATGAGTTAAATTGTTATGGTATCTTGAGAAGCGGGGTGATCACGATGACGGTAAGAAATTTGGGGATGAAGGGTCACAAGGGGATGTGAAGGAGCAGAGAAAGAAAAGTGGGAAGAAAACATTGGAGGAGCTGAGGATGAACGGTTGAAGAGAGAGAAGCAGAGAAAGAAAGGGTAAGGACGTTGATAATAGAGAAGAATCGATAGGATGGAGCTCTGTTGAAGGATAAGTGGTTTCGGAGGAGGTGATATTGCAGATTTTGTTAAGTGTTGGAGCTTTGATTGCACTTATATGTTGTTGAGACCTTGTCTTTTAGCTGATTGGGAGAGCCTGGACTGCTATTGGTTTTGCAAAATTTGGACATTTTAATGTCCTGTTTTAAGAGGTTTGCCATTCTCCCATCTGCATTTGCCGTGCAAAATAGCTCCTTTACAGATGTGAATGCTTCAGTTTGAATCCTCTCTGAGAAAGACAATTTTGTAAGCATGCATTGGAATGGTTCACCTGTGCTTTTCAAATCCTGGAGATGATTGACGGATAATCTGCTCTCAACATCAAAGCTTGTAAATGTCGTTCCTTTCAGTTTGGCTATCTTGTTTATCATGGCATCATCATGTGGAGTGATATGACTTTGTTCCTTGTACAAGTTATTCAGTTTATGTAATTGTCCATAACTTTGTATCGACCTGTGAATTTTTTAGTCCAAGTGGTGAATAGAGTTGTTGAGATGTCACCACCCTTGAGTACTTTTTTCATGGATTAATGCTATGTAACTTTGTCGTCATCTTCCATATCTCACATTCATTTGATTTTTCCCCAATAACATCCTTTGAGATTTCGGACATTTTCGAGACCTTAACATTAGTGGCCGGACATTTTCAAGACCTTAACGTTAGTGGCCAAACGACGAAGTTCGTATCTTTTTATTGTCTGTCATTGGTATTTAGTTGTCTTATTGCGAGAACGGATTTTTTAGGCAACTAAAGTGAATTCAAAGTTACACAATAATAGAAAATGTGATGAAATTTGTCAATTTTTTACGCTAAATAATAAATATATGATCTTTATTGGAATAAACATATTGCAAACTCATAAATGAAAAATATATTTTCAAATGAAATAGAAACAGAAACATAATTTTTTTACTATATCAAACATATTTCTGTTTCTGAAATAGAAATTATTTATTCTTATCAAACGCGTTTTTTTCCTTAGAAACTCATTCTAAAATAGAAACAGAAAAATCTATTTCTGGCCAGAAATTTGGTTTATGGAACAGAAACTCAATCATGCGTGCCCTCAATTTCTCTTTCTATCTCGATCCAATCTTGCATGAGATTTTTCTTCTTTACCCCGACAAAACACTAGACTAATTACTTCTTTTTCTCATAAACCACTTGGCCAACACTCCAAAAGACGGTCAATGCAAGGTGGCTGGACCATTGTTCTTACGCGGATTTGAAAAATGGATTGGAATCTTTTTAAATGTGAAGTAACTTTATTGTTATTGTTAATAATTTATTGGGAATGATCATGACGTTCAGTAGTCAAACATCTAAAAGAACCTTTAATCATTAGTGAGATTACACTAACGGAAATGCGTGAGAATGTTAAAGGACGTGAAGTTTTAGGCCGTCATGTTATTTTTGCCTCAGATGATTAATTTCCTCAAGAGCTACATGATTTGATGACGTTCTCTCTAAAGACTTGAACATTTAAAATTGGCATTTGCCAGGATGTTCCAATTGGGTTTCAATTAGTATCACCTCGTTGTCTCAATAAAACAATTGGTGGTCTACAGAACACTTGCAAATTCTCTCAAGTAACTTCCATTTAACATTGATTTATAAGTAAAACCAAACTTCCAATTGATCACTACTTGTGTAGTTATATTGGGAGTTTGCCAATGTTGCTCAGGCCATGCTGTTTTTCAAATTATTGATTAAAGAAATTGTATAATTCTATTAATTTTTTTCAACAAGATGTAAGGAAACAAAACAGATAATTGATAAAACAAAATATCCAAACAGGTAAATCTTTAAGTTGAATTTTAAAAGTTGGATTCAATGTATCATGTTCTATTTTGTTCACTAGACCTAAACTGTGTTGAATGTTTAAATGGCTGCCTTATCGTGTAAGGAGTCATCAATAATATGAGCAAGTCATTTGGTCAATTGCCCTGCAACCTGCGAAATGCTTTACTTTTTTTTTTTATTGGGGACATGTGCACTAGAAGTCCTAAAATTTGTAGCGAAAGTGCAAGTGAGTCCTAAAACTTGCAAAAAGTGCAAATAAGTCCTAAAACTTGTCGTTTTCGTTCATTTTAGTCCTTCCGTTAACGCCGTCCACTTAGTTACATGGAAAATGCTGACGTGGCTTTTTTTATTAGTATATCTCTCCTACATGGCGACTAACGTCCATTGCACCGTCCATGTCTTCAAAACGACGTAGTTTTCGTCCCTCGCGTGCCCTAAATCAAACACAACACGACGTCGTTCCTCTCCTTCTCTTCGTCTCCCTCATCAACTGAAGCCCTAAATCCACGAAGCCCCAAATCCACGAACAAGCGAAGAACCCTAAATCGAAGAACCCCCAATTCCATGAACAAGCGAAGAAGCCCTAAATCGAAGAACCCCCAAATCCACGAAGAAGCCCTAAAATCGACGTTCCTTCTTCGTCGAAGACAACTAGCAAAGAAGGTTGCAGATACCTTCTTCGTCGATCGGCAGTCTGCTCGAGCTCGAGCCGTCTGAGGAAATTTTGATTTCTGTAAGTCATTCAGTCGAAGTAATTGCAAGCAAACATTTACTGTAAGTCATCTCCTAATAATATATACCTAACAGTTTGTCTCTTAAATCAGTTGTCTTGGGAGTTGGGATTTTGGTAACGTATATCTCGACCTTCATTTTGCGTTCCTCAATTGGAGGCAAATGTCTCATGTTAGAGTTGATCACTTTAGCCAGCCCTTTGAGTTATTCAGTATTATGATGCCATTTGTGCCAACTCATTTGTTCATATGTTTTGGCATCTCTTTATACGCACTAACTCATCATATTCTAGGAAGTTATCCAATAATCTCTTGGACAACACGTAGAGCCAATTATGTACTCATTTAGATATTGTTATTTACTCCTTAGTTGTTTAATAACCAACTAAGAATCACCAATGACTTTGATTTTTGTAAGTCATCCGTGTGTTGAATCGAAGGTTGTCTCATTCGTTGCAGGTCCAATGGCCAACAATAGAGTCCCTATTACTTGTTACTTTGGATGTAAACTTCAAATTGGACCACCCTTGAAATATATTGGTGGAAAGGTCGATGTTGTTAATAGACTTAAGGAACACTTCATTGTCTTATATAACCGGAATTATTGAGGTTTTAGGTGGGCGCAAGATAAAGAAGCTTTATTATAGAGTTCCCAAAAGTAATGATGTTGATAATTGTCTTAGAAAACTGTGGGACAACTCTGCTATGGTAGATCTCTTTTATCGGCATCTGCATTCTTACCTTATTGAAATATATATACAATATGTTGATGATGAAGAGATTATTACTAAGAAAGAGGGTGGTGGTGATGGGAATCAGGTTGAGGAGGATGAGGAGGATGAGGAGGGTGCTGGGAATTAGGTTGAGGAGGAGGAGGAGGGTGCTAGTGATGTGAATCAAGTTGAGGAGGAGGAGAGTGATTATGATGTACGTAATTTGGTATATGCGGAACACTCAAGTGATGATGATCATGTTGAACTGCTTGAAGCAAGAAACAAGTTGAAAGAATTTCCAATGGTGCATAGGCCCATAACTGAGGTTAACATTAGCACAACCGGTACTTCCCAATTGGAGGTTAACTTCCCAACAGAGTCAGCAACTTGTTCTCGGTCTGTGGATGATTTTGGGCATCATTCAGAGGAGGAAGAAAGTCTTCATTCCAGCTTAGATGATGAGGGTGAAGAGGAGGAAGACATGGTTTCGAGAAGGGAAAGTAGGCTCCCATCGTATAGTAGTGAAGGCCAAAGTAATCCAGAATTTGTTGTTGGCATGACATTTGGGAATGCAATTGAGTTTAAAGAGGCAATTTTAAGGTATTCAGTGGCTGCGCAAAGAATTATCAGGTATACTAAGAATACTACTAACATTATAAGAGCAAGGTGTGCGCAAAGAAACTGTAAGTGGATGATTTATGGTGCTCTTGACAGCAAGACCAGATCATTTCATTTGAAAAAGTACATTGATGAGCATGTGTGCAGCATTACTTTTGATAACAAGAGACTAACAAGTGCTTATTTAGTCAAACATTACATGACTCTAATTGCTACGATGCCTAATATCAAGGCACCGGAGTTGAAAAATCTAGTAAGGGAATAGCTAGGGGTGAATGTTACCGTGAGTCAATGTAGAAGAACAAAGTTAAAAGTGACGAAGGCATTGCAAGGTAATTATAAGAAGGAGTATGGTCAGATGTGGGATTACTTGGCGGAGCTTCATAGACAAGTCACACCAGCACTTTTAAAATGAAAGTTGAACGACCTCTACCAGATTCCCTTCCATTATTTGATAGGGCTTACTGTTGCTTTGATTCTTGTAGGAAATGATTTTTGGCAAGATGTAGAAAGATTGTTGGACTTGATGGATGTTTTTTGAGAGGCTTAATCAAGGGTGAGTTGTTGTGTGCTATAAGCAGAGATGCCAATAATAAAATGTTTCTAGTGGCATGGGCAGCAGTGAGAATTGAAAATAAGGATTCATTGAGCTAGTTTATCGATTTGCTGAGGTCGGACCTCCATATGGACGATGGCAATGGTTGGGCATTGATTAGTGACCAACAAAATGTATGTGCATTATTGATCATCTTGAAATTGTTTGTGACACTTTATGTATTATCAATTCTAATGTTATTCGTTTTGTTGTATCTATTTGTTAGAGTCTCATTCCTGCAGTTAGTGAACTTTTGCCAAGAGCAGAACATCGGATGTGTGCAAGGCATATATATTCCAATTGGGGAAGAAAGTATGGAGGACTACAGTTGATGAGACAATTTTGGAAATGTGCCAAGAGTACTAATATGGCAGATTTTGAGCTGCATAGGCAAAGGTTGAAGGAATTGACTCCACAAGGTCATGATGATCTATTCCACACCGAGCCAAAACACTGGTGTAAGGCCTTCTTTGACACCACTATAAAATGTGATGTCGTTATAATAATCTAAGTGAAGCTTTCAATGGTAAGTGTGTTGAAGCAAGGTGTAAAGCCATTGTGAGTATGTTAGAGGACATTAGGATCATGGTTATGAATAGAATGCATAGTCAAAGGGATGCATGTGCTAAGTGGACAAGAAATTATGGTCCAAGGATTGTGCATAAGTTAAATCAGAATACATCTGCTAGTAGGTACTGTCATTTGATATGGAATGGAGATCATGGATATGAGATTATAGAAGGTTCTGACAAATATGTGGTAGACTTAAATTTAAAGAATTGTTCTTGTAGATATTGGGATGTTAGTGGAATTCCATGTTGCCATGCCATTTGTGCAATAAATCACAAGCAAAATGATCCAAGTGAGTACTTAGCTGAGTGTTATTATAAGAATAAGTATCTGAGTGGCTATCAGTTCATGATGCCTCCTGTGAGAGGAGAAAAATTTTGGGAAAAAACCAACAAAGATGCTGTTCAACCCCCACCAGTGAAGAAGATGCCTGGAAGGCCAAAGAAAAGCAGAAGAAAGGAACCATATGAATTGGTAAGAGGTGACAGAATGACCAAAGAAGGTAGGCAAATGACTTGTTTTGCTTGCAATGTAGTTGGACATAATCGCAAAGGATGTCCATTGAAAAAGGTATTTCTTCATGTTGATAATATGTTTGCTATATTAACATGTTGTCAATATAAATGACTTGTTCTACTTAATTTATGCTTCTAGGCCAATGCTCAAACCAATGCCAATGCACCAGCTACAACTGAAGGAGGATCTACATGCCAAACTGTTGCTTCTGCTCAGGCATCAGCACAATGTGCTGAGCAGACCATCACTCTTGATTCTTTTTCTAGTATGGCCAGTGCTTTAAATGACATCAATATTGATCAAGGACATAGATGTTCTACTCAGGCCAATGTAATAGTTCAAGATAAAACTAAGAAAATCCCTGTGAGTAACACATAATCACCTAATCCCCATGCATTTATGCGTTGTCATTTGATTTTGATTCTTATATGTAATTTTTTTTTCCAGTATAAGAGACATGCAAATGAAAAGGAAATGCAAGGGCAAGCACGAGCCAAGAAAATGAAAATGGTTTGTGCAAACTATTTGACAAACCTTACAATGCATTGACACTTGATGTTTTAACACTTTGTGACAATAATATGTTGGTTTTTATGTAGTCTGAAACACATGCTGTAAGAGTATTGAACAGAAAGAGTTGTTGTTCGAGAGCTAATGATGCAAATGCGCCATTTCAGCCATCACAACCTCCATCTAGTTCTCAACCTCAAACAGTAAATGAAAAGGAAATGCAAGGGCAAGCACGAGCCAATAAAATGAAAATGGTTTGTACAAACTATTTGACAAACCTTACAATGCATTGACACTTGATGTTTTAACACTTTGTGACAATAATATGTTGGTTTTTATGTAGTCTGAAACACATGCTGCGAGAGTATTGAACATAAGGAGTTGTTGTTCGACAGCTAATGATGCAACTGCGCCATTTCAGCCATCACAACCTCAATCTAGTTCTCAACCTCAAACAGTAAGGACTTCTGTTCGAAGACATGTTGCTGGAAAGTTCAAGGTGCCATCACAGCCTCAACCAGAACCAGTAAGGACTTCCCCACGAAGGCATGTTGATGTAAAGGCAAAGGCGCAATCAAAATCTCAAGCAAGCTCTCAACCTCCACCAACTAGAGTATCTACTCGAAGTCATGTTGTTGCAAAGGTGAAGGTGCCATCACAGCCATCAAAACCACAGGCAAGCTCTCAACCTCATTCAGTAAGGACTTCAACTCGAAGTCATGTTGCTGGAAAGTTCAAGGTGCCATCATAGCCATCACAGCCTCAACCAAAACCATCACAGCCTCAACCAGAACCAGTAAGGACTTCCCTGCGAAGGCATGTTGTTGTAAAGTCAAAGATGCTATCAAAACAGCAAACAAGCTTCCAACCTCCTCGAAAAGCGGTTGCTGTGGAGGCAAAGGCGGCGGCATCCCAGTCTCAGACAAGCTTCCATCAATCAGCAAAGGCGCCGTCAACCTCCGCGAATCCAAAATATATAAGGAAAAGCTCAAGAATTCAAAATCAAGTGAAGGCCAAACTTTCAGGAAAACCAGAGTTCGTAGATTTGGGTTGATAATGTTATGTTTTCTTTTCTTGTGGATAAATGTTGTCTTGGTGTTGAAGTCATGATGTAATGTTGGATATTTGGTGTCCTTGTAAGATGGAGTCATGATCAATAAAGCAAGCCAGATTATTATATAAGCAAATCAGTTCTTGGTTCTCATTTTTTATCAATCTTATGATGGTTACATTGAAGAATATCAAGCATAGGGTGTACACTTTGCTGCATTTGCCTACTATTCTTAAAAACAGAGTAATATGGAACACATTCATCTCATTAATCAACAACCATGCTTACAAGCTTACAAATACATTACTATGGAAGCCTTAAAAGCTTTCCACCAAGTCTCATGTTACATATCATCGATACAACAATATAGCATATATATAACATAAATGCTATTTGATATAACATCTTTTCTTTCTTCACTCGTTTAAGCTCCTCCTTTAAGCATCTATGCTTTGCCTTTTGTGTTTTAACTTCAGCTAACAATGAGCTCACTTCAACCTCAGCACCCCTCGATTGGCTTGATTGGCACAATGCTCGATTCCTTTCAAGGAGGTCGACTATCATGTCCCTTGCTTGATCTGATATTTTTGGATCGACCCACATGAAGAAATTGCAACAATCTGGACTATCAAATTTAGCACATCCATGAAACCTTCTCCCTACATTTTTCCTAGTCTTTGCCATGAGAATGGCGATTTCAGCCCACAATAGCAAGTGAGATGCGACTCCACCTCTGTAGGACATGCCCCACTTGATTCAGATGTTGCCGACTTCAATCTTCTTGTTACCATTCTTTAATAAACAAAACACATTAAATGAGAAACCCATCTCTTCATTTGCTCATTCAACAAAGAGACTGGCCAAAATGAAGAAAACAAATAACATTGCAACACGAGAAGTGATTTTTGCTTGCAATCACTTCGACAAGATGACTTACAGAAATCAAGGCTCCCTCGGGATCACCTCGACGGGAAGACTTACAGAATTAAAGATATGTCGGACACCCCAAATGGACGGCTCAAGCTCGAGCAGACTGCCGATCGACGAAGAAGGTATCTGCAACCTTCTTTGCTGGCTGTCTTCGACGAAGAAGGAACGTCGATTTTAGGGCTTCTTCGTGGATTTGGGGGTTCTTCGATTTAGGGCTTCTTCGCTTGTTCATGGAATTGGGGGTTCTTCGATTTAGGGTTCTTCGCTTGTTCGTGGATTTGGGGCTTCAATTGATGAGGGAGACGAAGAGGAGGAGAGGAATGACGTCGTGTTGTGTTTGATTTAGGGCACGGGAGGGACGAAAACTACGTCGTTTTGAAGACGTGGACGGTGCAATGGATGTTAGTCGCCATGTATGAGAGATATACTAATAAAAAAAGCCACGTCAGCATTTTCTGTGTGACTAAGTGGACGGCGTTAATGGAAGGACTAAAATGAATGAAAACGACAAGTTTTAGGACTTATTTGCACTTTTTACAAGTTTTAGGACTCACTTGCACTTTCGCTACAAGTTTTAGGACTTCTAGTGCACATGTTCCTTTTTATTGGGATGTCCACTGTAGCTTGACCCAGATTTCTCCCAAGTCATTTTGATCACATGCGATGAATGTTGGGAACTACTTTATTATTATTATTATTATTATTATTATTATTATAGGGATGTCCATTATAGAAAGCAATAAGACCTTGACTAAATTGTAATATGAAACCAATACGAGAGTGATGGAAAAGAAAGCGGGCACTATGATTTAATCTTTCCATCTCGATCTAATCTTGGATGACATATTTTCCTCTTTACCCTGACAATACGCTAGACTAGTGCTTCTTTTCTCGGTCGAAAACTTGGCGAATACTCCGAAGATTGGTTAATGCAAGGAGCCCATCTCCTTACGCTGATTTGGAAAAAGGGATTGCAATTTTCTAAAGTTCGGAATAATTTTATGTGGTAATGTTAATCCCATATTCAAGATCCAAAGAGAGAGGGACGCGAACGTAGAAGCGGAAAAGAAAACCAAGAGAAGAAAAGAAAGGAGACAAAAAGGGAAAAAGGAGAACAAATCTTGATTTTCTAGTGACATATGTGGTGAGGCATCAACTTCTTAAATGAGAAAATTTAGATATAAGTTTATCTCCTAATAATATGAGAGAATCTCAAGCCTAAAATAGTGGTTTTTTTGCAACCCACCTGAGATGAACTTCAAGTGAGGAATAGTCGAGGTGCGCGCAAGCATACAAAGACACATCGTTTAAAAAAAAAGAAAAATTCAAGTGTGGTTCAATAGATTGCTAAGCAAACACATGTAACCCTCTTCCGCGATAGCATTATTGCTCTGCTTGAACTTTTCTAAACCTTAGTAATAGTAACTTGGTTACTCATTTATTATCAATAAGAGAAATTAGAATTTAATTCATTAACCTACTTTAGGTCGGTTAGGAGCCAAATAAGGCATGAGAGGCAGCCTTAGTCTACGAAACAGAGAGTTCAGATTTCTTGACCTGGTTATGCTTATTTTGTTGATCAGTGTTTTGATGTGTGAACTTTGGTTAAAAGATTATGGCTGTTTAATCTCCGTGGATACTCGTTTTTATGTTTTGGTATGATGACATATATCGCTTGCTTTGACTTCAAATGCACAATCGAATTTAGTCTTACTCTGTGGTGACTTGGCTTAAAAAAATAGATATTATTAAGATTAGAAGAAATGGATATTCACGTTTAGGGACTTTAATCATGTATGCCTTCTATTTGTCGTTTTAGAGTTTCACTTAGTGATTATCTTTCGGTTGGTAGTTTTGTTTAGCTAAAATTATATTTTGACTGAGTCTTGGAAACTAGCTCACATGGATCATACCCTGTAGCTCAAATGATAAGGTTATGTATATTCTTTGATTGACTCGTATCGGGTTAATGTTGTCGTTCATATGTTGTCATTCTTTATCATGTTTGACTAGTTTAGCTCACGGGAGTGTCCATCCCAGGCTCAAGAATAAGCCCGTGTATGTTCTTTGTCCGATTCGTATTGGGTTCATTTTTTCGCATTTTGCTTTCGTCACCTGTAATTTTGTGCTATATGTCGTTTGATGTCGGGTTTTTATTATGTTTATTTGATAGGATTTTTGACTCGTATGATTAATTGAAAAATACTTTCGCCAATAACCATCATGTGACATTTAACAGAAAATACTTAGCAACGTAAAAAGAGCAAGACCGTATGTATCATGTTTAAGCAAGAAAAATGAGATTAGGTGTCGAAAGAGCACTAAATAGATGTTAATGTAGCCAAGGTTTCGAAGTGAGATTTCTAGCTTCACTCTTAATTAGCCCAAATAGGCTAGTGAGGATTTTTAATTAGATAAGATGTCATCATTTAATCAAACCGAAACATCCAATGTCGTGTGGGGTAGGATTTGCCGCGTTGAATGAGAGCAAGCACATCGAATAGAGGGATTGCCCATGCCATTTTGACATACCGCTAATCTCGCTGCCCTTAAAGAGAGCGGCGAGGGAGGGTCGCTACAAGTTCTTCTCCAAGTAAATCACAAGGGTAGGGGTAGTGATCCTGCAATTGGGATAATTCTTGAATGCCGAATTCCTTTTTGTAGTGAATAAACTATTCCCTCTCAATTTTTAGCCAAATCAAATATTCTAAATTATACTTACCAAAAAAATAAAATCTTCTAAATTTTCAATTTAGCAGGAGAAGGAATATAATACGAACATTCTAGGAGTCAAGCATTCAAAATGCAAAATCAAGACTCAAATGCTTACAATCGTATTAAACAAAGCTTCTCCTCTGTTTCATCATATTTTTTTTTATCATGGAAAGCACAGAAGAACAATATAGTGAGACACAACCTATGGCCTATTGTTCTGGTATATCCCCGGTGCAGCCATTATTGACAAATTTAAGGTCGTCTCGTCAACAACTTCGTGTCACCTATAGATGGAGGGATTCTACCACCCATCGAGTTCCTATAAACATTCAAGTACAACAAATTGAGAAGGATGGAATCGATATGAGATGGAAGAGCTCCTTTAATCCTATAGGCAGATGCATCGGACCAACATATGGCCAAGATTCGACTTGGATGGAAAATGAAAAGCATCAATAGGTTGTTGCCAGCGAGTTTTAACTCAACGAGATTCGCATTTTTTTGCAATAGCCAATATCAACACCATTGAATACTACATCCTCAGGTCTAGTGAATAACCCTCCATGTCTTTATGTTGAACCATTGCATTGCGTCATTACCCCATCCAGTATCCGTAATATATGTAGCTCAGCATTATGTGCTCCGGTTTTTTTTTCAGATGCCTATCAATTTACCTCGTTCTAGATTTCTTTTGGACAAAAGGAGCGACTGGGTTGATCCTTGACAAATATTCTAAGTTGGTTTAGCTTGAAACGACATTAAGGTGATGGGAAAAGAAACTCAGGCACAATCATTGATCCCCATACAAATGCAGAAGACGGTAACTCTTAAAATTCTGCCAATAAAGTCGAACTTGTTCTCCAAGCAATTTAGCAATAGGTATTAGATAAGCTTAGTTCTCTTTCTATGAATCTTCACTAAGAAGCGAGCACAAAAGTTGGTTCGGCTGTGGAGCAATGCATACTTCTATCGTCAAATTGGAGCAGTCCCCCCATGCCCAATCTTTTACGTTAGTAGGATCTTACCTTAACACGCTAAAACCCGATCATTTTGATGCAGTTGGTCGCAATCATTAGATATTTCACTTCTTTGTTAACATGTATTCGTACATAGGTTGTGAACTAAACTATTTTCTCTCAGTTCACAACCAAATCAGGATCTTGGTAGATTTAAGTTAGCAAGACATGCAATACAGTAGGAACACTCTAGGAGTCAAGGAATTAAAATCCATAGTAAAGACTTAAATGCTTACACTCCTATTAAACAAAGGTTGACCAATGTTTCATTATTTCTTTTTCCATCACAAAATACTTAGAAGAATAATCTCTGATGGGGGAATGATGGGATAAGCTTACGAAAAAGATCGAACAACAACCATTGACAATACGGACTTAGGTAGAGAAAAAGAATCACTCCAAGGAATGCCACGAAATATGATCCCGCAAAGCTCCATAGAAAGGCTTCTCTCCACGCGTCATCCACCTGGGTATGATTAACAGACGATGGTGTCCCCTGTTTCTTATTTGAGCCATCACAACTTGCTAATGGTGTTCCACAAAGAAGAGGGTTACCTTCATAACTTGCTTCATCAAAAGTTCCAAATTGATTTTTCCGGTCCGGTGTCCTTCCTGACAAGTTATGAGCCACTATAAAACTTGACAGGGCGTAGAGCTCTATTAGTTGTGGAGGGATGGGACCGGTTAAGCTGTTATAGGATATGTCTAAGCTCTCTATAAGCTTCAGATTGGAAAACGTTTTCGGGATTGGTCCTATCAAATGATTGTGCGACAAGTTCAAGGCTCGAAGTCGTCTCAAGTGGCCAACCTCTGGAGGAATAAGGCCCGTCAAATTGTTCTGTGAGAGATCCATTCCCGACATGAGTCCTAAAATGTGGCCCTTGTACAATTCTAATCTACTCTTTGTCATGAAGTTCACTTTTTCTGATTCAATCATATAAGGAATTTGGGAATATTCGGTTGGAATAAACTGATATATGAAGGTAGCAAATAAATCTGTAGATGCCCCATCATTTCCAAATGTCGAATCTTTCAAACAAGGAGGAATTTTTCCAAAAAGATAATTATTTGGAAGATCTAGTATGGTCATGTTTTTCAATAGACATAGATCCTGAGGGATTGGACCTTCGAAATTGTTTCCTTGCAGAAGAAGAACCTTCAAGTTCCTAAGTGAAGCAATCCAGTTGGGAACTTCACCAGACAATGCATTATGTCTCAGATCCAATGTGATAATCGATGAAGCTCCAGAAAGAAACTCGGGAAAATGCCCAGTAAGCTTGTCATGTGATAAATGCATGAACCTCGTTACTGTAACATTGACACAAGGTAATATATTTAGCCCAAGGTTGATATTTGAAAGGTCTAACATCTTGAGATTATGTAAGTTGCATAAGCTCAACGGTAAAGGACCTCCAAATAAATTGCTTGACAACATAAGCCCACTCAGGAATTGGAATTCTCCAATCCAATTGGGAAGAGTTCCAGATGGAGAATTACAACTTACCTCCAAAACTTGCAAGTAGGAGCTATTTGATATGCCAAGCGATATTTCCCCAGTGAAACGATTGCTATCTAGATACAAATATGACAAACTTGACAGGTTAGAATTCCTCGGCAGCATTTCACCTTGCAAGTTGTTGCCTAACAATATCAATGTAGAAAGTATGGAACAATTTTTAGCCAATGGCTCTGGCATGTCTCCCGTGAAGTCATTATCCGACAAGTCCAATGTTTGTAGGCCTTTCATATTGCCCATTGAGGAAGGGATTCTACCTTCCAATAAGTTGTTCGACAAATTCAAATAATGCAAATTCGGGAGGACAGAACCAATCCAAGATGGAAGCTCTCCGTCGATAACATTAGCGGACACATCAAAGTTATACATGCCGCCAAGACTCAAATTAGCAGGCCAATGCAAAGCACCCAATAGATTGTTGTCACCGAGTGTTAAATATTGAAGATTTGCATTGTTCACCAATAGCCAATTTGGAAAATTTCCTGCCATTCCACTATGGCTGAGATCAACCTTTCTCAAGTCATGACATTCTTTCAAAAAGCAGGGAATCATGCCATCCGCATCTTTGTTGAGAAAGCAGTTAGATAAAATCAAAACCTTCAATTGAAATGAAGGAAACCAAGTGGGCTCTTCCGTATTTACTTCCAGATGATTACGGTTATCGAAGAGGAGGAATGTCTCAAGTTTAGAATTATTGGCCAAGGAAGCGAGCGAAAAGTGACTTGAGATTAGAGAGAAGAGATGAAGGAATGGCCCTGCTAAAGTTGTTATTGGAAACATCAAGCTCTTGGAGTGAGGTCAGATTGAAGAGGAGAGATGAAGGAATGGCTCCACTAAAGTTGTTATAGGAAACATCAAGCCGTTGGAGTGAGGTCAGATTGGAGAGGAGAGATGAAGGATGGCCCCACTAAAGCTGTTATAGGACACATCAAGCCGTTGGAGTGAGGTCAAATTGGAGAAGCACGAAGGAAGAGGGCCCCACAATTCATTAAAACTAATATCCAACACTTCAAGCTTCCTCAGTCCGCACAAACCTATTGACGTGGACACGGCAACTATGAGTATATCGTCATTAAATTGTACTTTGTGTTGAAAATGGAGGATAGAAAGAGTTTGAATCTAATTTCCGAAAATACAAATGGAAAAATTGGTAAGATGGGCTTCGGAGTGGAGCCGTGTCACGACAACGCTTCATTTCCACTATTCTTGGCATAACATTAATTACTTCCGAGTTTGACAATTTGGATTGGAAATGAAATCTAAAATTTATATTATTTCAAGATTCATGGCATAATTGCATTGGGCAAACTCTAATCCTTTGCTCGATTTTTTTCCCAATATAATTCTGTAATCTTGAACGACAGTTCAAAGTGATCTTCTGTTAAGTGCAGTGCGAGATCACGTGCTCTTTTGGCTGACATGCCCTCCAAATCATCTAGATTTGAGCGTGACAATGGTATTTTAGGGAATGAACACCAATACTTAAAATGCGACAACATCATAAAGGTGATTTTTTTTTCATTACCGGTGCTCATAGTTAATATGTATCTATGTGCTTATTAGAATGGCGACCCAACCTCAAGCTACCCCTGCACATATTTGGCTGATGATCTGACATGTACAGTTCTTAATGAATTAATGTTGTTTTGCATGTTGTTTTGCATATTTTGCTGATTTTTCTGGTTTAGTTTTTCCTTTTTTTCCTTTTGTGTGCCAGTGTTTATCTTCTTCAATAGAAAGCTCCTATTCATCGTTCATGGTGGCAAATTGTTTCCGCCGGGGGAAAAAGGGCTTGGTTGGGGTCGCTGGGATCCAAAGGCTATGAGCTTGGAGCTTTATAAAATCAGCGACATTCTTATCATTTTTGGCATTTCTTATTCTCGATTTATGGCAAAGAGTAAAAACGTGAAAACAATTAAAGATCCATCTAAAATTTAGAACAAGCAAAAGAAAAATAAGAAAATCAAAGCTCTCGCAAGGTTTATTTGTTAGTCAAGAAGGATTCCCATTTTCTGTCAGTCATTCGGACCTACGTATTTGCGGGTCAATATCTCGAGAGAGAATGGACCCAACAACCTACTGCTAGGGTCCTCCACTTACATCATGGATCCTTTCATATGAGTCAAACCCTGAACCTAATTGTGGGAAAGGAACATCTCCACCAGTCAGCCATGCATGAAAAATGAACATCTCAACCAAAAAAACGAAAGAATTCAACAAAAGAAGAAGAGATAATGAACAATAATGTTGAAGGACAACAAGGCGCTTGCATTAGCCAAAGGGGGGAAAGGAAAAGACAAACATTTCAGGCACTAATAAAGTCGGAGCTAAAAATAGCAAGATTCTTCAGATTAGAGAGTGAGAAGTTTTGAGACAATCATTTCACCTTCTCAAGCTGAGTGTCAAACACAAAATTTGGCAGTACTTCATCCCCTATGCTTAGCTTCTATTTTTGGTTTTCTCAAATTTGGATACATTCAAGAGAAGAGCAAAGAGACAAAGAGAGCATAAGAAAATTGAGCTCCACTTTAATCTGAGTGTGGATATTATCTAAAAGCAAGTGAAGCCTACTATAATTAATATGATCTGAACATTATAATAGGGGGTGTGTAAACAAAAGAGGAGTGGCATTAATCTCATCTCTCTTATATTGCTTTAATTGTAATATAATGCCTTGTTGCCCTTTCTAAATATACGTAGATTAAATCGATTAAATTCTATAAATTTAATTGATGTATAATCTATTCTAATTCTATATTTATGTCTATTTATTTCCGATCGCCTTATTTGCCCAACACTAAACTTTCCCTATCTAAATATACTAGAGGTTGGTCTGGAAAGCTAATTTTCTTACATGTCGATATGCATGGGTAGAGTAGCTTGGGATTCCGGAACCATTTGCTTTCACCTACTTGGCACGAGTCTATGCATCTAGATAAATATAGATGTTGGAAGATGTAATCAAAATAGAAAATAAGAAGTGCAAATAATTATAAGAGAAAAGAAGAAAAAAGGAAATAAAGTAAATAAGTCATAATATCCGTATTTATCATTGTCTTGGAAATGAGTCTTGTAATT
This sequence comes from Melaleuca alternifolia, assembly GCA_019926035.1. NCBI lineage: Eukaryota > Viridiplantae > Streptophyta > Magnoliopsida > Myrtales > Myrtaceae > Melaleuca > Melaleuca alternifolia. The sequence continues at coordinate 121,752 of JAGKPW010000431.1, read as the reverse complement.
AAGTTATGATATGTACAATCAACTACTTTAAGAATTGCATCATTTGTGCAATCATGTGTTTGTCATTAAGTCACTCAATTCACTTTTGTAGTTTATAGCACCATAGTATGATAATTTTTTCATTGCTTAAAAAGCAACAATTACTTAGAAACATAATTGAAATAAGAAAATAGAGGGAGAGAGAGAGAGAGAGAGAGAGAGAGAGAGAGAGAGAGAGATTGACCTGAGAGATAATTCCAAGCTAAATGCAACGTTTGAAGTTCCTCCAGCGGAAGGAATAAAGACGCGTCAATAATCCGAGGCTGTGGCAAATTCCAGTGGCGTATACTGTTCAAATCTAGTTGAGTGACGTGTAAAGTGGAGTTATCACACTCCACTCTTTCCCAGCCGCAACAGTCCATGTCACCCTCTTCCCAAGATGGAAGAAAAGACCCATTCGGGTGGTTGAAGGCGGCCTTAATGTTGAGGAGTGCGTTCCTCTCTTCATCCAAGCACCCCATGCTTCTTCCCCTTCCCATCAATACCAGCAACACCCAAGTCCACATGCACAACAAAAGAAACTTCATGTTTATCAATTATGGTGTTTTGCGGGTTTCTGTTTCTTTATGCTTCACCAAGGTGCAAACTCAGGAGGGTCATCTATTCCATTTATATGTGCAGAGTCTTTCTCTTTTGTGTGATTATCACGGTTGGGAAAGTCAGGAGGGACCAATTCCACAAGATTCACGATTGACATAATTGACTTAATCCACACAGCTTCTCCAAAGAGAGATCAAGATTATAAAATCCTAAAGTAAATTACTAATAGCAAATCAACAAAAAAAGTGTCGGGTAACTAAATTTTGATATTGTTAGTTTTTAATGCAAGTGTTGTTTTTCCATGAAATATCAAATAATTTGGCATTTGTTTGGACTCATTAAAGGAAAATCAAGGCAACTTTGAGTAATTTGATAAACTGTGAGCGGGGGCATTCCTCTTTAGTCTCTCTTTCGAATTACCCTCGAATATTGACACCACCAAGTGCACATGCACGTGTGTAAAACAATGAAGACACTTCAATTTCTATGGTGTTTTGTGGGTCATAAATTTGAGATTATATAATATTACTGTCAACTGTTTTAAAAGTTCAAATTATTAGATGAATGCGTGGACTATAATCTAAATATTTTAACACTCCCCATCATGCTTAAGCTGGATTTTAGCCTTAACCTAAAGCGTGAAAATATGTGATTGAGGAAGCAAACATAGGGCTGAGAAATACAACCTTATGACCTCCTGCCTTTGACATCTTGTAAGATTTTCGTGAGAACATTGTCAACTATTATAGAACAATAAGCTATTAGATGAAAGTAGGATTTACTATTTAAGTATTGTAACACTTCTCTCACATGTAAGTTGGACTTTGGCCTTAGTCTAAAGTATGAAAATATGTAATCAATGAGGCAAATAGGGGTATGGAAGATTCAAACTCAAGACCTCATAATTTTGAATTATATTAGATTTTGTAAAACTACTGTCAATTGTATTAAAAACTCAAGCTGATTAATGAATGCGTGATTTACTATCTAAATATTTTAACATTTCCTCACATGTGTAGGCTAGATTGGAACCTAGGATCTTAGTTTGCTTGAGGATATTCATGGTAGGTCTCAACTAGTGTCACCTCTATAATTGTCATGTATGAATGTCTGCAATTATTATTGGAGCAATTTCTCCAATATAATGTTGGGTTCTCGTAATTTAGTAATTCATCAAGTGTTACTACTCATTCAATAGTCACCGAATTGGAAGTTTCTTTCCTTCCAATTCATGCCTAATTTCCCTTTAAGAGTTAAATTGAGTTCAAGGAGGACATATGATGGAAGTTCTTTTTCCTTTCACTTTTTGCAAATTCACTTCTAACGTCCTTCAAGGGCTAAATTTGTCGGTAAATACCAATCGTATTCGATCATCTCAATTAATGACTTTCTAGTGCGAAAGATCTGCCACTCCTGCGTATCTCCATATTAACTTGCTATCGACCCCTACTCTACCCTCAGCTTCCTCTATGGTCTGTAATGATTTATCGAGTAGGGCGTCTCTCCTTCCAAGTTCCAGGACGTCCACTACAAAAGGTAAAGTGAAAAGACCTTGACTAAATTTATGTTTATTTAATGCAAAAAGCAACATGAGGTTGATGGAAAAGAAAGTCGGTCCAGTCACTCAATTTCTCTTTCTATCTCGATCCAATCTTGAATGAGATCATGCTTCTTTACCCCAACAAAACGCTAGACTAATTACTTCTTTTTCTCATAAACCACTTGGCCAACACTCCAAAAGACGGTCAATGCAAGGTGGCTGGACCCTTGTTCTTACGAGGATTTGAAAAATGGATTGGAATTTTGTTTAATGTAAAGTAACTTTAATGGTATTGTTAACAATTTATTGGGAATGATCGTGATGTTCAGTAGTCAAATATCTAAAAGAACCTTTAATCATTAGTGAGTATTACATTAACGGAAACGCGTGAGAATGTTAAAGGATGTGAAATTCTAGGCCATCAGTTATTTTTGCCTAAGATGATTAATTTCCTCAAGAGCTACATGATTTGATGACATTCTCTCTAAAGACTTGAACATTTTAAATTGGTATTTCCCAGGATGTTCCAATTGGGTTTCAATCAGTATCACCTCTTTGTCTCTATGGAACAATTGGTGGTCTGCAGAACACTTGCAAATTCTCTCAAGCGGCTTCCATTTAACAATGATTTATAAGTAAAACCAAACTTCCAATTGATTACTACTTGTGTAGTTATATTGGGAGTTTAACAATGTTGCTCAAGCCATGCCGTTATTAAAATTACTGATTAAAGAAATTGTATAATTCTATTAATTTTTTTCAACCAAATGTAACAAAACAAAACAGATAAATTGATAAAACAAAATATCCAAACATGTAAATCTTTATGTTAAATTTTAAAAGTTGGATTCAATGTATCGTGTTCTATTTTGTTCACCAAACCTAAACTGTGTTGAATGTTTAAATGGCTGCCTTATCGTGTGGGGAGTAATCAATAATATGAGCAAGTCATTTGGGATGTCCACTGTAGCTTGACCTAGATTTCTCCCAAGTCGTTTTGATCACTTGCGATGAATGTTGGGAACTACTTTACTTTTTTTTATAGGGATGTCCATTATAGAAAGAAATAAGACATTGACTAAATTGTAATATGAAACCAATAAGAGGACGATGGAAAAGAAAGCAGGCACTATGACTCAATTTCTCTTTCCATCTCGATCTAATCTTGGATGACAGTTTTCCTCTTTACCTCGGCAATACGCTAGATTAAGTGCTTCTTTTCTCGGTCGAGCACTTGGCAAATACGCCGAAGATTGGTCAATGCAAGGGCCCATCTTCTTATGCGGGTTTGGAAAAAGGGATTGCAATTTTCTAAAGTTTGGAATAACTTTATGTGGTAATGTCAACCCCGTATTCAAGATCCAAAGAGAGAGAGAGAGACATGGAGGCACAAGTGGAAAGGGAAAAAGAAAACTAAGAGAATAAAAGAAAGGGGACAAAAAGAAAGGAGAACAAATCTTGATTGTCTAGCGACATATTAGGCGAGGCATTAACTTGTTAAATGAGAAAATTTAAGTAATATGAGAGAATCTCAATTCTCAAATAGTGGTTTAGCGACCAACCCGAGATGAACTTCAAGTGGGGTTCAATAGATTGCTAAGCGGATGCATGTAACCCTCTTCCGCGGTAGCATTTATGCTTTGCTTGAATTTTTCCAAACCTTAGTAATAGTAACTTGGTTTCTCGTTTATTATCAATAAAAGAAATTAGAATTATTTCACTAACCTACTCTAGGTCGGTTAGGTGCCAAATAAGGCATGAGAGGCAGCCTTAAGTCTACGAAACAGAGAGGGCTTCATGGCTTGGTTATGCTTATTTTGCCTAATGCTTGTTAGCTGTACCTTTTATTTTTTTAAGGAAATTAAAAGATGTTTTATGCAATCTTCTTCTACATTAGTTGGATAGAGGAGTTCAATTACTTATAACATTGAAGTTGCAAAAAAATTGATTCATGATGAGACATATAAAGATGCCGTTGTTAAATTGTTGTAAGTGTACAATCATACCTAAAAGGAAGGTTTGAGCTATTCAATCATATATACATATATATTTATACATATCTAAATTGTGCCTACGAAAAGTGGAGCTCAGTTCTGTTGGGCCGATTTAAGTCTTCAAGTTATTGATGGCCCCTGAATTTTATTTATTTTTATTTTCATCTCTTTCATCCCTAGTTCTAGAGAGGTGGATTTAAATGAAAACTAAAAAAAAGGATAATCACACTAGAAGCCTTAAAATTTGTCATGAAAATGTGATTAATTCCTAAAATCTATAAAAATATAACTAATTCCTAAAACTTATTAAGTTGGTTCAATCAAATTCTTCTATTAACTTTGTCAAACTTGACTACTAGAAAGAAAAAAAATACTGATGTGACTTTTTTAATTATTTTTTGTACTATCTGGCTTTTAGTATTATTTCATTTAGATGAAAAAACTAAATTGAAAAGGGGAGGGGGGGGGGAGAGAGAGAGAGAGCTGGGCTATGGGAGGAGAGGTGCTCTCGTTGATAAGTTTTATAACTTGATTGTACTTTTTGTTAGTCTTCATAATCAATTGCACTTCCGTGATGCATTATAGAACCTCAAGTGTATTTATTCCCAAAACAAATAATAAAAAATACTGAAAGTCAATCATAATTGAAAAGGTCCTTGTCCAATTCACACAGCCTAGACCTGAACCACAAGAGCAGGCCAAGCCATGCCATGCCCACGAGAGAAAGCACCAGCCCAGAGATCAAACCACGGGCTCATTAAGCCAGTCCAATTCTCTCCCCGTTCAGCAGCTTCTCTTCCCATGGTGATTCCCTCCCCATCGCCCTCCGGCCACCGGTGGCCGCAGAAATAACAGAGAGAACATCCACAAAGAACGGAGCAAACGCACTTGGGGGAGCTCGGGGTAGAGGCTCACTTACAACCACCGGTAGCCGCACGATCGCCACAAGTTCCTCCGCCGTAAAGAGGCTCCGTTTGCCCCTATTTAAGAGCCATTGCTGCCGAAGTACACAATCTTGGTCTATTCCTCCCTTTGACGGTTCTAGATCCCGGTTTTACCATCCATTACGATCTCTCTTCTTCCAGCGATCATCAGTCTCGACCGATAATGGCTCTGGCAACGTATCGCTCTTCTATGTTCTGTTTTGGCTTCAGCCGAGCATGTTTCAGTGCTTGTGTCCTCCAATTTGTCGATTTGTCTTTGATTATGTTTAAATGAACACCTCTCTTTACAAACCTCACCGATTTGTGGAATTTTCTGTCCAAGGGACGTCGATTTCATGTTCATCAGGCGTTCGATGTTTTGATCAAGTGAGTTCAATATTGATATGCTTCTGTCATTTGTCAATCTGGAGGTATTCTAGTACGATTTGTATGGTTATTATTTGATGTGATGACCCTAAGATATGATGACTGAAACATTACTCGCCGGTCGAGAACCATCATGCATGAGGTCGGTCCAATCTCGGTCATTCTCTGATTAGCATTACGCTTTGCTTGTCTGCTTGCTCCTGTAGATATTGAGATATTGCCTCTCGCATTGGGTTTATGTACACTAGATTTGTTTCGCACGAGAAAGAAGGCGAGTGCAAATCAGGGTATTCTCGAGAGTTCGGATTCTGCTTTCCTGGTATCGTTGTTCTGAAAGAGCATATATCGTTAATTAACCCGCATTGTTCGAGTTCTCTTCTGTTTCCGTGGTGGTGGATGTTTTGGGTTTCTAGTGTGTCTGAAAGAGGAAGGATCCATCCCAATAGTTGTTATTGATTTGGGTTTGAGGGATTTGTTGTCTTCTTTTGATTGGTGATGGAATTAAATGATAAGGGAACTCGAATGTTTGGATATTATGTAGGAGTCTCTTCCGTGGCATCTCTTCCTCATGGCTGTATGCATGGACAGATCTGCTTGTTCAGTGTTTTGATCTGCGAACTTTGGTTAAAAGATTATGGCTGTTTAATCTCCGTGGATACTCGTTTCAATGTTTCGGTATGATGACATATATCGCTTGCTTTGACTTCAAATGCACAATCGAATTTAGTCTTACTCTGTGGTGACTTGGCTTAAAAAACATAAATATTAATAAGATTAGAAAAAATGGGTATTCACGGAAAACGAATAAACACTCCATGTCTTTATGTTGAACCATTGCATTGCGTCATTGCCCGATCCAATATCCGAAATATATGTAGCTCAGCATTATTGGCGCATGTTTCTTTTTTTCTGTATCAGTTTAAGCGTAGAAAAAAGACAGTGGAGAAAAACGACGATCCCAATGAATGCCACTGCGTGCGATCTTGCAAAACTCAAGAAGTCATCTTTCCAGCGCTCATCCTCTCGGCCTTTGCCAACAGTTAGACAGTGTTATTGGACCGTTACAACTGATTAACTGTGGTTTACAGAGAAGAAGGTTCCATTCGCAACTTGCTTCCTTGAAGTTCCAAATTGATTCTTTGTCTGGTGTCTTTCCTACTGGACGTGTGTATAGCTCTATTAGTTGCGGAGGAACCGGACCAATCAACTTGTATTAAGAAAGGTCAGAGTTCCCAATATTAGTTAAATTGGAGAATATTTCTAGAATCGATCCCTGCAAATTATTATGTGACATATTTAAGACATACATTTCAGTCAATCAACCGATTTCTAAAGGAGGAGAGTCCATTGAAATATAGTATAAGAGATCCATAAGCTTAGTACTGCATAAGCTTAAAATTCTGCCAATAGAGTCCAACTTCTCCTCCAAGCAATTTTACATTAAGTATATTGGATAAGCTTACTTCTCTTGCTATGAATCTCCACCAAGCAGCGAGGACAAAAGTTGGCTCGACTGTAGAGCAGTGGTCCTGCAATGCGTGCTTATATCATCAAATTGGAGCAATTCCTCCATGCCTAATCTTTGATGTTAATAGGATCTTGCCTTGAGACGTCAAAACTTGGTTATTTCGATGTTGATGATCGCAATCCTCAGATATTTCACGTCTTTGGCATTGCAATGCTGGATTCGTTTAAGTTGTGAACTAAACTATTTTCTCTCAATACACCAACCAAATCAAGATCTTCTTAGATTCAAATTAGCAGGACAAGGAATACAATAGGAACACTCTAGGAGTCAAGGATTTAAAATCCATAATAAAGACTTATATGCTTACAGTCCTATTAAACAAAGGTTCTCCACCGTTTCATTATTTCTTTTTCCATCACATAATGCTTAGGAGAATAATATATGAATGGGGAAAGATGGGATAAGCTTACGAACAAGATCGAACAGCAACCACTGATAATACGGATTTAGGTAGAGAAAAAGAACCGCCCCAAGGAATGCCACGACATATGATCCTGCAAAACTCTAGAGGAAGGCTTTTCTCCACTCGTCATTCTCCCGAGTATGATTGACAGATGGATGTGGCCCCTGTTTCTGATTTGAGCCATCACAACTTGCTAATGGTGTTCCACAAAGAAGAGGGTTACCTTCATAACTTGCTTCATCAAAAGTTCCAAATTGATTTTTTCGATCCGGTGTCCTGCCTGACAAGTTGTTATGAGCTACTCTAAAATTTGACAGGGTGTAGAGCTCTGTTAGTTGCGGAGGGATGTGACCAGTTAAGCTGTTGTAGGATAGGTCCAAGCTCTCCACATTTTCCAGATTGGAAAAGGTTTCCGGAATTGGTCCTGTCAAATGATTGTGCGACATGTTCAAGGCTCGAAGTCCACTCAGGTGGCCCACCTCTGGAGGAATAAAGCCTGTCAAATTGTTCTGCGAGAGATCCATTCCCGAAATGAGTTCTAAAATTCGACCCTTGTACGATTCCAATCTACTCTTTGTCATGAAGTTCACTTCTTCTAATTTAGTCGTAGAAGATTCGGAACCTTTGTACCCCACCATCCAAATGCTTGAAGTAGGAAATAAATCTGTAGATGCCCCACCATTTCCAAATGTCAAATCTTTCAAACAAGGAGGAATTTTTCTAGAAAGATAATTATTTGAAAGATCTAGTATGGTCATGTTTTTCAATAGGCATAGATCCTGAGGGATTGAACTTTCAAAATTGTTTCCTTGTAGTAGAAGAACCTTCAAGTTCCTAAGTGAAGCAATCCAACTGGGAACTTCACCAGACAATGCATTATGTCTCATATCCAAAGTGATCATCGATGAAGCTCCAGAAAGAAACTTCGGAAAATTTCCAGTGAGCTTGTCATGTGATAAATGTAAGAACCTCATAACTGTGACATCAAAACATGATAGTATGTTTGGCCCAAGGTCGATACTTGAAAGGTCTAACAACCAGAGATTATGTAAGTTGCAAAAGCTCAACGGTAAAGGACCTCCAAATAAATTGCTTGACAACATAAGCTCACCCAAACTTTTGCAATCCAATCCAATTGGGAAGAGTTCCAGATAGGGAATTATTACTTACATCCAAAACTTTCAAGTAGGAGCTATTTAATATGGCAGGCAATATTTCCCCTGTGAAATTATTGCTATCTAGATATAAATACTCCAAAGCTGACAAGTTAGCATTCCTCGGCAGCATTTCAACTTGCAAATTGTTGCCCGATAATATCAATGCATAAAGTACGGAACAATTTTTAGTCAATGGCTCTGGTATCTCTCCCATGAAGCCATTATACGACAAGTCCAATACACCTAGGTGTCTTATACTGCCCATTGAGGAAGGGATTCTGCCTTCCAATAAGTTGTTCGACAAATTCAAATAATCCAAATTCGGGAGGACAGAACCAATCCAAGATGGAAGCTCTCCATGATAGCATTAGCAGACACATCGAAGTGCCGCATGCCGCCATGACTCAAATTAGTAGGCCAATGCAAAGCACCCGATAGATTGTTGTCATGGAGTGCAAAATATTCTGGATTTGCATTGTTGACCAATAGCCAATTTGGGAAATTTCCTTTCATTCCACTGTGGCTGAGATCAATTATTCCCAAGTCATGTTGTTCTTTCAAAAAGCTGGGAATCACGCCATCTACGTCTTTGTTGAGAACGCAGTTTGATAAAATCAAACGCTCCAATTGAAATGAAGGAAACCAAGTGGGCTCTTCTGTATTTACTTCCAAACGATTACGGTTATCAAAGAGGAGAAATGTCTCAAGTTTAGAATTATTGGCCAAGGAAGCAAGCGAAAGTGAGCCTTCAAATGCATTTTTAGCAAAGTCAATAAATTCAAGTGACTTGAGATTAGAGAGGAGAGATGAAGGAATGGCCCCGCTAATGTTGTTGCCGGAAGCATGAAGCTGTTGGAGTGAGGTCAGATTGGAGAAGCACGAAGGAAGAGGACCTCGGAATTCATTATAACTAATATCCAGCACTTCAAGCTTCCTCAGTCCGCACAAACCTATTGACGTGGACATGGCAACTATGAGTATATTATCATTAAATTGTACTTTGTATAATAAAAACACTCATGTTCATGGTTGAGGATAGAAAGAGTGTGCAATCTAATTTCTGAAAATACAAACGGAAAGTTGGTAAGATTGAGCTTTGGAGTGGAGTCGCGTCACGACAATGCTTCATTTTCACTGTTCTTGGCATAACATTAATTACTTCCGAGTTTGACAAGTTGGATTGGAAATGAAATCTAAAGATTATATGATTTCTAGATTCACAGCGTAGTTGCATTGGGCAAACTCTAATCCTTTGCTCGATTTTTTTCCCAATATAATTCCGTAATTTAGAACGACAATGCAAAGTGATCCTCTATTAAGTGCAGTGCGAGATCACGTGCTCTTTTGGCTGACATGCCCCAAGTCATCTAGATTTGAGTGTACAATATTATTTTTGGGAATGAACATCAATATTTAAAATGCGACCACATCACAAACGTGAAATGTTTTTGTTAACAAATTACGTGTGTCTTTTTTTCTTTTCTTTTTTGCTTTATGAAATAATTTGTCTTTTACTGTATTGTCAAAATCTATGGCATCTTAATTTTAGAAAAGTACAAGAAACTACGTCTCCACAGTTCTGCATGTTGCCAGTGTTTTAGATTTGGAAAAAAGATGGGCCAAAGTGAAAGATCTAAAAGATTTAGGATAAGAAAAAAGTAAAAAGTAAAAATCAATCTAAACGTGTATGTCTATCAAGGTTGCCTTGTTTGAGCTTTAGTGTCATTTAATCTCTTAGGCTTCATGGCTTCGTTGAATTTATTTTGCACTTGAAATCCCTGAAGTTTGACCACCATTGTGGTTTGATATGTAAACTTTAAATATTGTTTGATTTTGGTTAAGATTCCAGGACACCATCTGAACTCCTTTTGTATATTACTATTCCAGACTGTTTGTATTTTTTTTTATAGCAACAAGGTTCCTTGCATCTGTTATGTTATCGCACTATACTTCATATTGGCCAGGGAAAAAATCGCACAAAAGTAAAAGCACTGGCCTAAACTTCAATCTTCAAAGATCAACGATCAAAAGATCAAACTTTTAAGGATCACCGACATCATGATCTCACAATTAAGACATTGAGCATGACGTATGTTTACTTATGGCTTTCATAGACATTTAGCTAAATCCTTCCAACTTCAAGCATAAGTATAAATAAAAACTATATGGTATCATTAATCTATGGAAAAATTGTCAACGCTAAGTTATTTGAAGAAAATGTGCCGTCAAACTTGATTTATGGAAGACATAGAATATCATGTAGTCATGCCTTCTATTCAAAACAACATTACCTTATCTTAATTTTGAAAAGGTGATAAATGATAGCATTTTTACAGAAGTACCTTCCAGTAACTTCGAAGCATTCAATTCACATGAATTGATGTTTAAGGCCTTAAGAGATGTTATCTCGAAAATGTCCGCGAGGGCATCATCCACCAAGTTGTTCCCCGAAAGATCCAGCACCTCTAAACTCGATCCTGTGATTGAAAAAAGGTTCTAAAAAATTCAACATGATGTATCAAGGTACGGTCTTCTATGTTACTCGTACCTTCAAGCTGACTGGAAGACAAATTTTGGTCCTCCACTGAAGTTTGCTTGTACAATGAGGGGACTCTTCTTAGATAACTGTAAGATAGTTCTAGCATCTTCAATTTCTTCAAATGTAGCGTTCCGTTTATATCTGATTATAGAAAGATCATGCATTTAGTTAATTAATTAGCTATAGGTATAAGACTTCTATCTGTAACATACCAAGAATAACTATGTGCTCAGGAAGAAGATAAATTGATTTATAGGCAGAAACTAGCTGGTCCAACAAATCCAAACATAAAAAAAAGTCTTTATCACGTGACTTTGTAAAACAACTTCATAAAAACAAGTAGCTTATGCCTTTAACGGTGTTTATTATATTTCGCCAACTAGCAAACCTAAGATGGATATGTGCTTCTCACGTTACAATTTTTTTACGTGGCAATGTTCATGGCGTTGTATTGTTTGTGACTCACATTTGACCAAGAAGCATTAATTTCGCCTTGCTCATGCAAAGTAACGCCTCCTTGTAAAATAGTGATCCAATTGCCCCCAGCTTAAGCGCCGCAAGGTTCATATGAGTATCCATGGTGGGTTTGTGCGCGAGAGCAGAAGTGAGAGAGCGAATGGAGGCTTAAGGGAGATAATTACCAAATTATTCTCAAACCTATAGTACGGATACCAATTAGTCTTGAATTCTTCAAATTTGTCAATAGTCCTAAACATTTATATGAAACTCCAACAGAATATATCTAGCAAATTGCTACCAAAAATTAGTAATGTGATGTTCAATCATCAACGACATCCTTTGTGGCATGGCCGGCGATCTGACATGTACAATTTTTGATGAATCGATGTTGTTTTGCATATTTATCTGGTTTTGTTAATTTTTTCCCTTTTCTTTCCTTTTATGCGCCAGTGTTCATCTTCTTCAATAAAGAGCTTCTATTCATCGTTCATGGTAGCAAATTGTTTTGGCCGGAGTTGCTGGAATCCAAAGGCTATGAGCCTATTCTTATCATTTTTGGCATTTCTTATTCTCAACTTGTGGCAAAGAGAAAAACGTGAAAACAATTAAAGATCCATCTAAAATTTAGAAGAAGCAAAATAAAAAATAAGAAAACCAAAGCTCCCTGAAGGATTATTTGTAAGTCAAAGAAAGGCACGTAACGAACTTTCACTACTTGCTAAAGGAAAGATTTCAACAAAAGAAGAAGAATAATGAACAATAATATCGAACGACGACAAGATTCTTGACGTTAACCAAAGGGGTAAGGAAAAGACGAAATTTTCAGGCACTGAAAAAGTCGGAGCTAAAAATAGCAAGATTGTTCATATTAGAAAGTGAGGAGTTTTGAAGCAATTGTTCACCTTCTCAAGCTAAGGTGTCGAAGAAAACATAAAATTTGGCAGTACTTCATCCCTCACGCTTAGCTTCTACTTTTGGCTTTCGAAAATTTGGATACATTCAAGAGAAGAGCAACGAATTAGCAAAGAGACAAAGAGAGCATACACAAATTGAGCTCCACTTTAATCATTTGAGCGTGGATATAATCTAAAAGCAAGTGAAGCCTAACAAAGTTAATACGATTCGAACATTATTATAGGGGGTGTAAACAAAAGAGGGAGTGAAAAAAAAGCGTTATTGCTTTAATTGTAATATAATCCCTTGCTGCCGTTTCTAAATGGATGTAGATTAAATCGATTAAATTATGTAAATTTAATTGATGTGTAATCAATTCTATTTTTATGTTTATGTGTATATATGTTTGATCGCCTTATTTGCACAACACTAAACTTTCCCTATCTAAATATACTTGAGATTGACTTGAAAAGCTAATTTTCTTGCATGTCGTTATGCTTGGATATAGTAGCTTGGGATTCCGGAGCCATTTGCTTTCACATACTTTTCAACTACTTGGCACAAGTCTATGCATCCAGATAACTATAGATGTTGGAAGATGTAACCAAAATAGAAAATGAGAAATGCAAACAATTATAAGAGAAATGAAGAAAAAGGAAATAAAGTAATTATTTCATGATATTTGTGTTTATCATTGTTTTAGAGATGAGTGTCATAATTAATTTATGATATGTGCAATCAACTACTTCAAGAATTGCATCATTTGTGCAATCACGTGTTTGTCATTAATTCACTCAATTCACTTTTATAGTTTATAGCACCATGGTGTGATAATATTTTCATTGTTTAAAAAGTAATAAAATTACTTAGAAACATAATTGAAATAAGAAAAATGAGAGAGAGAGAGAGAGATTCACCTGAGAGGAAATTCCAACCTAAATCCAACGCTCGAAGTTCCTCCAGAGGAAGAAATAGGCGTCAATAGCCCAAGGCCGTGGCAATTCCGGGTCGCGTATTGCGAATAAATCTAGTTGAGCGACCGGTAAGGTGACGTTATCGCACTCCACGTGTCACGCCCCGATTCCTCGGGGTCGTAGCAATATTTCCAGGATCCTACCTTACTCTAAGATTTGCAAACAAATCTAGTTCTTAGTTAATTTGTTCCCAAGGTAGAACACTACAATCCATTTTGATCAAGAAACTTACTTCCCATAGATACAAGGATAAGTCAGGTCAAAATACAAAAGGGGAAGAGAACAGGAGGAGACATAACAAAAGCCTAGAGTCACGGTCGCCGCACAGCTATACAATCAAAAGTCGCGGGGAAAAGAGAAGGGAGAGTACTAGTCCTAAGTTGCCTCCATCGGCTTGGGCCAATCTCGCACGCACGAAGGCTTCGGGTTATCCACGGTGCCATCCTCTGAGTCATCTGCCCCATCAGGGTCTTCGAAGCCGGACTCGTAGCCTCCCTGAGGTACCTTGCACTCCTCGACCAATAACTCTAGTTCGGCCTCATGGAAACCCGTATACACGCAAATGTGCTGATGTGGGTACCAGATGTGCTTCGTGGTGCTCCAAATCCAACCTGTCGTGCTGTGGGATTCTTGGATTAATCCATCTTCCTTTACTTCTATGTCTATGACATCTCCCATGTCTCTAGGGGGAGCGGGGGCTACTGCCATACCGTTCCCTTCGTCTTCCTCTTCTTCCTCATCCCAGTTGAAAGGGATATCCGGCTCCAGATCCCCCTCCTCCTGATCCTCCTCCTCCTGAGGGTCCCACTCCAGCTCCAGCTCCAGTTGCTGCTCCCAGTCCTCCGGATCCAGAGGTTCCAGCTCCAGTAGATCCCAAGCTTCCTCCTCGTGAGGGTCCTCCTCCATAAGCTCCTCCTCCTCTGGCTGGTCCTCCAAGTCTGATAGGTCCTGAACCGGGTCCATACGGGGGTCCTGAGATGGTGGGGTGGTGGAATGAGATACTTGGTATCCCAGTGAACGAACCCTAATCCTAAATTAGGAACACCCCTGCCCTAGGGTCCCTAAATCGACCCTCCCAACTCTCGGCTTCCGTTGGCCTGTCAGTCGACTCTAGGCAAGCCTAGCTGTAAGTCTCTCATCCCAAGGTCCCCAAGCTTCGCGCAGAAACACTCATTACTAACCCAAATCGAAGAACTCCCCACCTCTAGATCTCTAAGCTAAAGGTAGACTAACGAACGTCATGGGGGTCTAAACAATTTACAGGGTAGGGCAGGTCTACTAACGAGAACCTAATTGCGGTTATAAGGAATTTATCTAGGCATAACTGATTAAATTAAAGCGGCGCAAAATTTAAATACACAATGTAGTACTCGAATCGACTAATATAATAATAATTTAATGAAATTGAAAAGCAAATAGGGCTCTTAACTAAATTAATCAATGCTATGCGGACGGACATTTAATGATAAATGACTAATTAAATTAAATTGTAGAAATAGATGAAATAAACAACTCTAAGATTTTAACAGAGGTGTCAATCCAACCCTTCTTTCTCCTCGAGGGGTCCCAACTCTGACCACGCTCGAGCACAAGTAAACGTACGAGGGCATTTCTCGTAAAACGTGGGATGCCAGTCCCTAGGTCGACACAAGTCGAACTATACCACCTAAGTGGTCAACAGTTTACCATTGTCCAATACTGCTAACCAATCTAACTAATCAATGAAATTTACGAGTAAACAAGGAGTCCTAGCCGTTCTACTCGCCCTAGCCATTTCTAGCCATTTCTACCCGTTTCCTACTAAAACAGCAAATGCGCCTAATAAAGGTTTAGAATCCACTCACTTGTGAGTTTTCTTGGCTAAATCCCCCTTGCTGCACTCCTGGTTGAACCCAAGAAAAATTTAAAATTTTCCTTTTTTACTCTTTTTTTTTCCTTTTGGGCCGCGCGAGATGGACCTGGGCCGGGCCGGTTGACTGGGCCTGGGTCGGTCGGCTGATTGGCTGGCTGGCTGGGCCGGGTCGGCTAGGCCGTTGACTGGGCCGGCTGACTGGGCTGGGCTATTGGGCTGGCAGCCTAGCTCGTCGGCTGTCTTCTGTCTCCAGCGACGGCAACGGTTTCGGCAACGGTCGTCTTCTCCGGCGAACCCCAACTCCGGGTCGTGAGTCGGGTCGTGTGTCGGGTCAGGAGGTTTTCTCGGGTTTGGCCGCCGTTCACCGTTCTCCGGCCAAATCGAAGCTCGAGACCGGCTGGGAGAGGAAGCTGAGCCTCCGGCGCGTCAATCGGTGGTCACGGCTTGGCCCGAGGTGGTCGGAGCTGGCGGGGAGACGGTCACGAAGTCGGCGGTTCACCTAGGGTTTCCCGAGAAAAGAGGTCCGAGCTTCAAGCTCGAATCCAACGAGTCTAGGCCAAAAACAGACAAATTTACACCACATCTAAGGACTAGGAAAGCCAAGGAAGCGATTGGTATCAACCAATCGAGCCAAGATGGTCGGAGGAGGGGTGAACTCACCTCTTGAAGCCACGGCTTTTCTGGAAAATTTCCAGAAACGGCTGGCCGCGAGGCTCTCTATCGGGGGCCGTCGGCGGCAGAGCACGGCGAGTCAGAGCCCACAACTGGCGGCATTGAGGAGAGGGCACTGCAGGCTTCACGGGGACACCAAGAACGAGCCGAAAGGTGGACTAAGCTCGGAGAAATCCGAGCTCGAAGTGGCTTGCCCACTCGGTTTATACCGAGTGGGAGCAGGTGGGTGGCAGCCGGAAAAACCGCTTGCCGGCGCCACGTGCTGCTCCTCCAAGGGCTGTCGTCCCCTCCGGCTGTCCCCTCGGACCAGAGGGTGGGTGGCTGCAGCGCCACAGCGGCCATTGAGGCGACGGGTTGAACAGTTGATGGATGCCCATCAACTGTTCGACCGAATGCCAGAGAGAAGAGGAGAGAGAGGAAGAGAGGGAGAGGGGGAGAGCTCGTGCGCGTGCTGCGCACGTGCCGTGCACGTGCCGCCCGGTCGGACCGGCGGTTCGTACGGTCTGGCCGGCCGGTTCGCTGGCCGGTCTGGGGCTTTTAATAAAATAATGTATTTTAATTTCCGAAAATCGGAAAAATGCTTTAAAATTTCCTAAGAATTCAGGAAAAATCCTGAAAAATCAAATATCGAATTTCATGACATTTTGGGCCCAAAATAAATTTAAACTTAAATTTTCTTTAATTTCAAAGCCTTTCCAAATTTTCGCGAAATAAAAAGGGAAATTGCCAATTTTCCCTAAAGTCCTAGTAGGCTAAAATCGCGGACCGACTCGGCCGTTACACCACGTGTTCCCAGTTGCAACAGTCACCATCATCATCTCCCCAAAACAGAAGAGAATAAGACCCATTCGGGGGGTTGAACGCGACCTTACTTTTGAGGAGTGCGTTCCTTTCTTCTACCAGGCACCCCATGCTTCTTCCCCTTCCCATCAATACCAACAACAACCAAGTCCACATGCACAACGAAAGAAACTTCATGCTTATCTATATAGTGGTGTTTTGTGGGTTAATTATTTCTTCTGCTTCACCAAGTGAAAACTCAGGAGGGTCATCTACTTCATTTATATGTGCAGAGGGTCTTTCTCTTTAGAGTGATTATCACGGTTGGGCAACTCCACAAAACAGACCATGGGCGAACTCAACTTCTATTGGGGCCAATCCCACAGAACTCGCGATTGACATAATTGACTTGCCCCACAACTTCTCCAAAAGAGAAAGATCAAGATTATAAAATTATAAAATAAATTACTATTAGCAAGTCAAGAAAAAACGTGGCCCGGAATTACTCTACAAATGAAAAAGAGATAAGTAACTAAGGTTTGACATTATTAGTTTTTAATGCAAGTATTATTTTGCCAAGAAATATCAAATAATTGTGCATTTGTTTGGACTCATTGAAGGAAAAATAAGGTAATTTTGAGCGATTTGATAAAGCGATCAAGACAACACATGTCAGCATTTTGGTATATCCTATAATTAACTTGAAGTGTCAATGAATGCCATTTGATTAACAGTCTGCAAAGAAAATATAGACTCAAGTTCAAGCAACACGTGTGAGCTTGAAAAATCAAACTTATAATCTCCTACCTTTAACATCATGTAAGGTTTTTGTGGGAACACTGTCGGCTATTATAAAACATTAAGCTATTAGATGAAAGCGGGCTTTATTATTTAAATATTATAACACCCCTCTCACATGTAAGTTGGACTTTGGCCTTAGTCTATAACATGAAAATATGTAATTGATGAGGCAAATAGGGGTATGGAAAGTTCAAGCTCAGTACTTCATATCCTTGAATTGTATTAGATTTTGTGAAACTACTGTCGATTGAATTAAAAGCTCAATCTCATTAATGAATGTGTGATTTACTATCTAAATATTTTAACATTTCGCCACACGTGTCGGCTAGATTGGAATTCAAGATCTTGGTTTGCTTGAGGATATTCATGGTAGGTCTCAACTAGTGTCACCTTTATAATTGTCATGTATTAATGATCTGCAATTAGTATTAGAACAATTTCTCTAATGTGATGTTGGGTTCTCATAATTTAGTAATTCATCAAGTTTTACTACTCATTCAATGGTCTCTGAAGTAAATTCATGTCTAATGTCCTTTAAGAGTTAAATTGAGTTGACGAACTTATGATGAAAAGTTACTTTTTCCTTCCACTTTTTGCAAATTCACGTCTAATGTCCTTCAAGGGCCAAATTTGTCGGTAAATACCATTCGATAAATCGTATTCAATCATCTCAATTAATGACTTTCTAGCGTGAAAGATCTGCAACTCCTGCGTATCTCCATGTTAACTTGCTATCGACCCCTCCTCTCCCCTCAGCTTCCTCTGTGGTTTGTAATGATTTATAGAGTAGGGCGTCTGTCCTTCCAAGTTCCAAGCACCCCCCCCCCATCAGTTTCCACTTAGCTTTTTGACAGGGGCGTTCACTACAAAAGGTAAAGTGAAAAGACCTTGACTAAATTTATGTTTATTTAATGCAAAAACAACGTGAGGATGATGGAAAATAAAGTCGGTCCAGTCACTTGATTTCTCTTTTTATCTCAATCCAATCTTTGGATGAGATTTTGCTTCTTTACCCCAACAAAACGCTAGACTAATTACTTCTTTTTGTCATAAACCACTTGGCCGACACTCCGAAAGACGGTTAATGCAAGGTGGCTGGACCCTTGTTCTTATGGGGATTTGAAAACGGGTTGGAATTTTTTCAATGTAGGGTGACTTCATTGGTGATGTTAACAATTTATTGGACATGATCATGACGTTCATTAGTCAAATATCTAAAAGAACCTTTAATCATTAGTGAGTAATAAGTTAATGGAAAGGTGTGAGAATGTTAAAGGACGTGAAATTCGAGGCCGTCGTGTTATTTTTGCCTAAGATGATTAATTTCCTCAAGAGCTAAATGATTTGATGACGTTCTCTCTAAAGACTTGAACATTTTAAATTAGCATTTCCCAGGATGTTCCGACTGGATTTCCAATTAGTATCACCTCTTTGTCTCAATCAAACAATTGGTGGTCTGCAGAACACTAGTGAATTTTCTCAGGTGACTTCCATTTAACAATGGTTTACAAATAAAACCCAACTTCCAATTGATTACTACTTGTGTAGTTATATTGTGAGTTTGCCAATGTTGCTCAGGCCATGCCATTATGGTGTAACCCATTATTTGGTAGTATAATCATTGGATCTATTAAAATTACCGGTTAAGGAAACCGTATAATTCTATTAATTTTTTTCAATCAAATGTAACGAAACAAAAAGGATAAATCGATAAAACAAAATATCCAAATATGTAAATCTTTATGTTAAATTTAACAGTTAGATTCAATGTATCGTGTTCACCAAACCTAAATTACGTTGAATGTTTAAATGGCTACCTCATTGTGTGGGGAGTCATCAATAATATGAGCAAGTCATTTGGTCATTTGCCGTGCAACCTACGAAATGCTTTACTTTTTTTTATTGGGATGTCCACTGTAGCTTGACCCGAATTTCTCCCAAGTCGTTTTATAGTCACTTGCAATGAATGCTAGGAACTGCTTTGTTTGTTTTTTTTTAATAGGAATGTTCCTTATAGAAAGCAATAAGACCTTGACTAAATTGTAATATGAAAACAATACGAGGAAGATGGAAAAGAAAGCGGGCACTAGAATTCAACGTCTCTTTCCATCTCCATTTAATCTTGGATGACATTTTTCCTCTTTACCCCGATAATACGCTAGGCTAAGTGCTTCTTTTCTCGGTCAAGCACTTGGTCGATACTCCAAAGATTGGTCAATGCAAGGGGCCATCTCCTTACGTGGATTTGGAAAAAGGGATTGCGATTTTCTAAAGTTTGAAATAACTTTATGTGGTAACGTTGACCCCATATTCAAGATCCAAAGAGAGAGGGACAGAGAGACAGAAGTGGAAAGCAAAAAAGAAAACCAAGAGTAGAAAAAGAAAGGGGGCAAAAAGGGAAAATGGAGAACAAATCTAGATTGTCTAGTGACATATGTGGCGAGGCATCAACTTCTTAAATGAGAAAATTTAAGATGTAAGTTTATCTCCTAATAATATGAGAGAATCTCAATTCTTAAATAGTGGTTTTGCAACTCACCTGAGATGAACTTAAAGTGGAGTTCAATAGATTTCTAAGCGAACGCAAGTAACCCTCTTCCGAGGTAGCATTAATGCTTTGCTTGAACTTTTCCAAATCTTACTAATAGTAACTTGGTTTCTCGTTTATTATCAATTAAAAGAAATTAGAATTTCACTAACCTACTTTAGGTCGGTTAGGAGCCAAATAAGGCAAGAGAGGCAGCCTTAGTCACTAACCTACTTGGTTATGCTAATTTTTCCTAATGCATGTTAGCTGCGCCTTTTATTTTTTAGGGGGAAAATGTTGTTTTATGCAATATTCTTCTACATTATTTGGATAAAGGAGTTCAATTACTTACAACATTGAAGTTGCTAAAAAATATCTTAAAATTGATTCATGAGACATATAAAGAAGCCGTTGCTAAATTGCTCCAAGTGTACAATCATGCCTAAAAAAGGTTCGACCTATTCAACTGGAAAATTGTGGTTTCGTAATTATTTTTTTGGATTTGATCAGCCTCTTCTCTCAACTCACTCTCTCTCATCCACGCAACCGTGATACTATCATGCATGTCTCTTGTACGAAGCATCAAAACTTGACATCTTTCAAGGAATTATTTCTGTTCTTTCTTCTCATTTCTCATTTGTGCACTGCAGGACCTATATATACAGGTTGATCATACTATTGCCTTCACTGGAGTTGTTAATGTTGGATATATCAACGTGCATTATCTTGATATATAGAATGCTTCTCAATCACCAATTCGAAATATCATTATAAAAACAATCTCTCATATCACTTTTAAAATAAACTAATCAAAATCAGTTTTATGATAACGAAAATGATTAACAATGATTATTGTCGATGATGAAGATGTTCTGTTGAATAATGTTTTAGCCAGTACAAGGAATTATTTTTAGATGACTATTTACAAGTCATTGATTTCAGTAAACAAACACACCAGTAAGTTTTAAAACTCAACATCTTTCCTTCGTATAATTCCAATCCCTATTAGTCTACAAGGTCTCTAACTTGGTAATAAAGTTAGGTTCTGGTCCAATTTATGAGTACAGAAATAAAATTAGAAAAATCCACCCCAAGGACCAAGCCTTCTAAATTGTGCCAAAGAAATGCGAAGGTCAGTTCGGCTGGGCCAATTCGGGTTTTCAAGCTCTGGATGGCCCTTGAATTTTATTAATTTTCAATTTTCATCTCTTTCATTCCTTGTTCTGGAGAGGTGGATTTAACAAAAATAAAAAATAACTGGATGATTACACTACAAGTCTTAAAATTCGTCATGAAAATGTGATTAAGTTCTAGAACCCATAAAAATGCAATTAAGTCTTAAAACTTATTAAGTCGGTGTAATCAATTTTCTCTGTCAACTTTGTCTAACTTGATTAATAGCAAAAAAAAAATACTAATGTGACTTTTTGTAATTTTTTTTGTCCTACGTGGCTTTTTTAATATTATTTTATTTAGATTAAAAAACTAAATGTAAGAGAGAGAGAGAGAGAGAGAGAGAGAGAGAGAGAGGCTATGCGAGGAGTGAGTGAGTGAACAGAATGCTCGACGACTTTGAACGCTTACATGGGTTAACTTTGAAAATGGTTTTGCGTACTTTTTGCTGCTATGCTGTCACTCTCTCTGTGTGTGTAAGTTTTGATCGCTTGGACGTCCTGTGTCTTTCAGGTTACCGCTGTCGGAGTGATTTCAATGAACTCTGCTTCTGCTTTGATAAAGGGGACAACCACTCTCTTTCGCTTGCGTTCGTGCCTTTGAACATATAAGTGAAACTCTCTCCCTCTCTCTCTCTTCCTGAAACCTCTTCTCATACATCGGTAAATTCACTCATGGTCACTCCATTTCGGTCGAATGTCATTCATAACATGTTAAATGCTTAGAACTTCTAGTGGAATCTTTAGTATAGGAGTGGTTTGTCGGTTTTGTTCATGCATCCCGCCATAAGATCTAAATCCAAAGAAAAAGAATCTAGATTGTGTGATGCACCACATTATTAATTAATCAAAAGATCAACTCATCTATACATACATAAATATTCTGCATTTGCGGGGCAGAATCATTAGTCACGCAATGTGACTCCAACCCAATCCTAAGTACCAAAAGAATAAACGAATAAATCAACCATAATAAAAATCTCGGGGAACTGCATCCTAGGGTCACAGGATCAACATCCCCAATCCAACGACCACGATCGTCCCTCCCGCCCATTGCGACCCCCAGGCGCGGGACTTGTCGTGATCGCCAGTTCCTCTCTCCTGCGAAGTGGACGTTGTCGACGATGCTGCTAAATCTCAAAGAAGAATCAGCCATGTAGGGGCAAAGACAGTAAACAGCTGACCTGGCTTCGCAAAATCAGCCACTTCTATGGTACGCGGGTGTACCGTATGACATGTCATCGAAGTTAGGTCGAAAAGCACATTATTAAATTGTTTAGGGACTATAATCATGCAGGCCTTCTATTTGTCCTTTTTGAGTTTCACTTAGTGATTATCTTTCGGTTGGTAATTTTCTTTAGCTAAAATTAGATTTTCACTCAGACTTGGAAACTAGCTCACGGGATCATATCCCGGAGCTCAAATGATAAGGTTATGTATATTCTTTGCTTTATTCGTATCGGGTTACTTTACTGAGCAATTCATATTTTGTCGTTCTTTATCATGTTTGACTAATGGGAGGATTTTAAGTTTAGCTCACGGGAGTGTCCATCCGAAGCTCAATAATAAGCCGTGTATGTTCTTTGTCCAACTTGTATTGGGTTTATTTTTTCCCATTTTGCTTTGGTCACCTATAATTTTGAGCTTTATATCGTTTGATGTCTGGTTTGTATTCTGTTCATTTGATATGATTTTTGATTCATATGATTAATTGAATAATGCTTTCGCCAATAACCATCATTAGACATTTAATAGAAAATACATAGCAACGTAAAAAGAGTAAGATAGTGTGTATCACGTTTTCGCAATAAAATGAGGTTATGTATTGAAAGAGCGTTAATTAAATGTTAACATAACCAAGTTTTCAAACTTAGATTTCTAGCTTCGCTCTTAATTGCCCAAATAGGCTAGTGAGGATTTTAAATTAGATAAGATCTCATCAATTAATCAAACCGAAACATCCGATGTCGTGTGGGGTAGGATTTGAGACTTGCGAGAACTCGCATGGAATGAGAGCAAGCACGTCGAATAGAGGGATTGCCAATGCCGTTTTGGCAAACCGCTAAACCCGCTGCCCTTCAATAGAGCCGCGAGGGAGGGTCGCTACAAGTTCTTCTTATCACAAGGGTAGGGGTAGTGGTCCTGCAATTGGGATTCCGCTGTCATCCTAGCTACGAACCCTTGCCTTGTCGTCAATTTCCCACTGGCCAATCCTTTATGCCGGTAGGACTCTTGAAACGGTGAAACCCGGTTGGTTTGACATTGCCGGTTGCAGCCATCAGATAACTCACGTTTGGTGCAGCATTTGCAAACATTCGTGAATGCCGAATTCCTTTTGGTAGTGAATGAACTATTCTCTCTCAATTTTCAGCCAAATCAAATCTTGTAATTATGAATTTAGCAGGACAAGGAATATAATACGGACATTCTAGGAGTCAAGCATTAGAAATGCAAAATCAAGACTCAAATGCTTACAATCCTATAAAACAAAGCTTCTCCACTGTTTCATCATATCTTTTCCATCACGGAAAGCACAAAAAACCAATATAGTGAGACACAACCTATGGCCTATTGCTCTGGTATCTCCCCTGTGAAACCATTATTGGACAAATTTAAGGTCCGTCAACAATTTCATGTCACCTATGGATGGAGGGATTCTACCTCCGATCTGAGTTCCTTGAAACGTTCAAGTACAACAAATTCCGAAGGATGGAATCAATACGAGATGGAAGTGCTCCCTTTAATCGTATAGGCAGATGCATCGGACCAACATATGGACAAGATTCGACTTGGATGGCAAATGAAAAGCACCAACATGTTGTTGCCAGCGAGTTCTAACTCGACGAGATTCCCATTTTTTTGCAATAGCCAATAACAACACCACTGAACGCCACATCCTCAGGACTAGCGAATAACACTGCATGTCTTTATGTTGAACCGTTGCATTGCGTCATTCCCCGATCCAGTACCCGTAATATATGTAGCTCAGCATCATGTGCTCTGATTTCTTTTGGACAAAAGGAGCGACTGGGTTGATCCTTGACAAATATTCTATGTTGGTTTAGTTTGAAACGACATTAAGGGGATGGGAAAAGAAACGCTGGCACAATCATTGATCCCGATACATATGCAGAAGACGGTAACTCTTAAGTTTCTGCCAATAAAGTCAAACTTGTCCCCCAAGCAATTTAGCAATAGGTATTGGATAAGTTTCGTTCTCTTTCCATGAATCTTCACTAAGCAGCGAGCACAAAAGTTGGCTCGACTGTAGAGAAGTGGTCCTGCAATTCATGCTTCTATCGTCAAATTGGAGCAATCCCCCCATGCCCAATCTTTGACGTTAGTAGGATCTTGCCTTAATACGCTAAAATCCGATTATTTTGATGCAGCTGGTCGCAGTCATGAGATACTTCACTTCTTTGGTAACATGTATTTGTACATAGGTTGTGAACTAAACTATTTCTCTCAATTCCCAACCAAATCAAGATTTTCTTCGAATTAAATTAGAGGACAAGGAATACAGTAGGAACACTCTATGAGTCAAGTATTTAAAATCCATAATAAAGACTTAAATGCTTACAATCCTATTAAACAAAGGTTCTCCAGTCTTTCATTATTTCCTTTTCCATCACAAAATGCTTAGAAGAATAATCTCTAATGGCGGAATGATGGGATAAGCTTACGAACAAAATCAAACAGCAACCACTGATAATACGGATTTAAGTAGAGAAAAAGAACCACCCCAAGGAATGCCACGACATATGATCCTGCAAAACTCCACAGGAAGGCTTCTCTCCACGTGTCATCCTCCTGGGTATGATTAATTGATGGACGTGTCCCATGTTTCTGATTTGAGCCATCACAACTTGTTAATGGTGTTCCGCAAAGTAAAGGGTTACCTTCATAACTTGCTTCATCAAAAGTTCCAAATTGATTTTTTCGGTCTGGTGTCCTGCCTGACAAGTTGTTATGAGCCACTCTAAAATTTGACAGGGCGTAGAGCTCTATCAGTTGCAGAGGGATGGGACCCGTTAAGCCGTTGTAGGATAGGTCCAAGCTCTCTACATTCTTCAGATTGGAAAACGTCTCCGGGATTGGTCCTGTCAAATGATTATGTGACAGGTTCAAGGCTCGAAGGCCTTTCAAGTGGCCGACCTCTGGAGGAATAAAGTCTGTCAAATTGTTTTGCGAGAGATCCATTCCTGACATGAGTCCTAAAATGTGGCCCTTGTATGATTCCAATCTACTCTTTGTCATGAATTTCACTTCTTCTGATTTAATCATAGAAGCATATTGGGAACCTCTGGTCCAATCAGTTGGAAAGTCGAAGGTAGCAAATAAATCTGTAGATGCCCCATCATTTCCAAACGTCAAATCTTTCAAACAAGGAGGAATTTTTCCAGAGAGATAATTATTTGAAAGATCTAGTATAGTCATGTTTGTCAATAGACATAGATCCAGAGGGATTGAACCTTCGAAATTGTTTCCTTGTAATAGAAGAACCTTTAAGTTATGAAGTGAAGCAATCCAATTGGGGATTTCACTAGACAATGCATTATGTCGCAGATCCAATGTGACAATCGATGAAGCTCTAGAAAGAAACTCAGGAAAATGCCCAGTGAGCTTGTTATGTGATAAATGCAAGAACCTTATAATTGTAGCATTGACACAGGATAGTATATTTGGCCCAAGGTTGATACTTGAAAGGTCTAAAATCTGGAGATGGTGTAAGTTGCAGAAGCTCAACGGTAAGGGACCTCCCAATGAATTGCTTGACAACATAAGCACAGTCAAGTATTGGAGATCTCCAATCCAATTGGGAAGAGTTCCAGATAGGGAATTATTACTTACATCCAAAACATGCAAGTTGAAACTACTTAATATGGCAGACGATATTTCCCCCGTGAAATTATTGCTATTTAGATACAAATACGTCAAACCTGACAAGTTAGCATTCCTCGGCAGCATTTCACCTTGCAAATTGTTGCCTGATAATATCAATGCAGAAAGTAGGGAACAATTTTTAGCCAATGGCTCTGGTATGTTTCCCGTGAAGTCATTATATGACAAGTCTAATGTCCATAGGCCTTGCATATTGCCCATTGAGGAAGGGATTGTACCTTCCAATAAGTTGTTCGACAAATTCAAATATGTCAAATTCGGGAGGCCATAACCAATCCAAGACGGAAGCTCTCCGTTAAAAACATTAGTGGACACATCAAAGTAGTACATGCTGCGATGACTCAAATTAGCAGGCCAATGCAAAGCACCTGATAGATTGTTGCCATGGAGTTCTAAATCTTCTAGATTTGCATTGTTGATCAATAGCCAATTTGGAAAATTTCCTTTCATTCCACTGTGGCTCAATTCAACCATTCTCAAGTCATGCTGTTCTTTCAAAAAGCTTGGAATCACGCCATCTGCGTCTTTGTTGAGAACACAATTAGATAAAACCAAATCCTTCAATTGAAATGAAGGAAACCAAGTGGGCTCTTCCGTATTTACTTCCAGATGATTACGGTTGTTGAGGAGGTAAAATACCTTGAGATTAGAGTTATTGGCCAAGGAAGCAAGCGAAAGTGAGCCTTCAAAAGCATTTCCAGAAAAGTCAATATATTCAAGTGACTTGAGATTAGAAAGGAGAGATGAAGGAATGGCCCCGCCAAAGTTGTTATTGGAAACATCAAGCTGTTGGAGTGAGGTCAGATTGGAGAAGCATGAAGGAAGAGGGCCCCACAATTCATTATGACTAACATCCAGCACTTCAAGCTTCCTCAATCCACACAAACCTATTGACATGGACACAGAAACCATGAGTATATCGTCATTAAATTGTACTTTGTATGATAAAAACGGTCATGTTCATGGTTTTGTGTTGAGAAAGAAAAATAGAAAGAGTGTGCAATCTTATATCTAAAAATACAAACGGAAAATTTGGTAAGATGGAGCTTTGGAGTGGAGTCGCATCACCACAATGCTCCATTTCCAATGTTCTTTGCATAACATTAATTACTTCCGAGTTTGACAAATTGGATTGGAAATGAAATCTAAAGTAGATGTTATTTCTAGATTCATGGCGTAATTGCATTGGGCAAACTCTAAACCTTCGCTCGCTTTTTTTCCCCAATATAATTCGGTAATTTTCAACGACAATGCAATGTGATCACGTGCTCTTCTGGTTGACATGGCCCCCAAGTCATTTAGATTTGAGTGTACGATAGTATTTTAGGGAATGGACAATAATATTTAAAAAGTGACGATATCATAAAGGTGAAATGTTTATTACTATTTTTTACCGGTGCTCATAGTTAATATATATCCATGTGCTTATTAAAATGCGACACCTCAACATATTGTTTGTTGACATGCCCAAATATCTTTTTTTTTCCCTCCATTTATTAAAAAACGACAGGATTTTAGCATTAGGATTATGAAGGAAAGAGATTTTTTCTGTCAATGTACTCTGCCTGTTGACAGCATAGTCATTATTGATCAATTGCAACCTTTCCCCTTTGTCATTGGTATCAAGCGTTACTTGAGAATCAAATTAATAGATTTTGAAAACTTCACTCGCTTATTGTTCTTACCTTTATACATGTAATTTAATCAAGAAGTATTACCATAAACAACAAATGATGTGTGTCTTTTTTTTTTTTTTTGCTTAGTGAAATAATTTGTCTTTTACTGTACTATCAAAATCTAAAGTATGTAACTTAATTGTAAATTAATACAAGAAACTACGTCTCCACAGTTGTTAACTTAATTTTAAATTAATGCTAGAAATTACGTCTCCACAATCGCATGTTGCCAGTGTTTTTTTCAAGATTTAGGATAAGAAAAAAGTAAAAAGTAAAAATCAATCTAAACGTGTATGTCTATCAAGGTTGCTTTCTTTGAGCTTTAGTGTCATTTAGTCTCTTAGGTTTCATGGCTTCGTTGAATTTATTTACACTTGCAATCCCTAAAGCTTAACCGCCATTGTGGTTTGATATGTAAACTTTAAATATTGCTTGATTTTGACTCCTGATTAACTTTTGCCTTTAATTTGGTTAAGATTCCTGGACAACGTTTGAACTCCATTGGTATATTACTATTCCAAATTTTTTGTATTTTTTTATAGCAATAAGGCTCCTTGCATCTGTTATGATATCGCACTATTCTTCATATTGGCCAGGGAAAAAAATCGCACAAAAGTTAAAGCACGGGCCTAAACTTCAATCTTCAAAGATCAACGATCAAATTAAAAAGATCAAACTTTTAAGGATCACCGACACCATGATCCCACAATTAAGACATTTAGCATGACGTACGTTTACTTATGGCTTTCATACACATTTGCTAAATCCTTCCAATATCAAGCATAAGTCAAAAAACTATATGATATCACTTATCTAGGGAAAAGTTGTTGACGCTAAGTTATTTGAAGAAAATGTGCCGTCAAACTTGATTTATGGAAGACATAGAACATCATGCCGTCAAACTTCTATTCAAAACAACCTTACGTTATCTTAATTTTGAAAAGGAGATAAACGATAGCATTTTCACAGAAGTACCTTCCAGTAACTTCGAAGCATTCAATGCACATGAATTGATGTGTAAGGCCTTAAGAGATGTTATCCTGGTAATGTCCGCGAGGGCATCATTCACTAAGTTGTTTCCTGAAAGATCCAGCACCTCCAAATTCACTCCTGTGATTGAAAAAAAGGTTCTAAAAAATCGAACATGATGTCAAGGTACGATCTTCTATATTACTCGTACCTTCAAGATGACTGGAAGACAAATTTTGGTCCTCCACTGAAGTTTGCTTGTACAATGAGGGGACCCTTTGTAGATGATTGTAAGATATATCTATCATCTTCAATTTCTTCAAATGTTGCGTTCCAATTATATCTGATTATAGAAAGATCCATGTATGCATTATAGTTAGTTAATTATCTATAGGTATCATACATCTAACTACTTTAATAGACCAAGAATAACTATGTGCTCAGGATGAAGATAATTGATCTATAGGCAGAAACCAGTTGGTCCAACAAATCCAAATATAAAAAAAGTCTTTATCACGTGACTTTGTAAAATATTTTCATAAATAAGTAGCTTATGCCTTGAACAGTGTTTGTTATTTTTCTTTAACTAGCAAAGCTAAGATGGATATGCACTCCTCACATTACCTTTTTGTACGTGGCAATGTTCATGGCATTGTGTTGTCTATGACTCACATTTGACCAAGAAGCATTAATTTTGCCTTGCTCATGCAAAGTAGTGCCTCCTTGTAAAATGGTAACCCAACCTCAAGCTACTCTATATATAGGATCGAAGCCTCCTTCATGGCCCAATTGCCCCCAGGGAGAGAGGGGTGGGGGGAGGGTTGATAAAGAGTGAGAGAGATGGTAAGGTAACGGCAGCTTAAGCGCCGCAAGGTTCATATGAGTATCCATGGTGGATTTGTGCGTGAGAGCAGAAGTGAGAGAGCCAATGGAGGCTTAAGGGGGATTATTACCAAATTAATCTCAAACTTATCATACGGGTATCAATTAGTCTTGAATTCTTCAAATTTGTCAATAGTCCTAAACATTTATATGAAATTTTAACATAATATATCTGGCAAATTGCTACCAAAAAAAAAATACTAATGTGATGTTTAATCATCAACGACATCCTATGTGGTATGTCCGGCGATCCGACACGTACAAATTCTTAATGAAACAACGTCGTTTTGCTGATTTTTCTGTTTTTTGTTTTCCTTTTTTTCCCTATTCTTTCCTTTTATGTGCCAGTGTTCATCTTCTTTAATAGAGAGCTCCTATTCATCGTTCATGGTGGCAAATTGTTTCGGCCGGGGAAGATATGGGCTTGGCTGGGGTTGCTGGGATCCAAATGCTATGAGCTAGGAGCTCTATAAAAGCGACATTCTTATCATTTTTTTCATTTCTTATTCTCTACTTGTGGCAAAGAGAAAAACGTGAATACGATTAAAGATTCATCTGAAATTTAGAACAAGCAAAAGAAAAATGAGAAAACCAAAGCTCTCTCAAGGTTTATTTGTTAGTCAAGAAAAGGCATTTACCAAACTTTCACTGGTCGCTTAGCAAAAGAATTCAACAAAAGAAGAAAATATAATGAACAATAATGTTGAAGGACGACAAAGCACTTGCATTAGCTAAAGGGGGAAAGGAAAAGATAAACTTTTCGGGCACTAAAAAAGTCAGAGCTAAAAATAGCAAGATTCTTCAGAGTAGAAAGTGAGGAGTTTTGAAATAATTGTTTTCCACTCTCAAGCCAAGGTGTCGAAGAAAACACAAAATTTGGGAGTACTTCATCCCCTATGCTTCACTTCTATTTTTGTCTTTCTCAAATTTGGATACATACAAGCGAAGGGTGACGAAGCAAAGAGACAGAGTGTAGAAAAATTGAGCCCCACTATAATCATTTGAGCGTGCATATAATCTAAAAGCAAGTGAGGCCTATTACAGTTAAGATGATCCGAACATTATTATAAGGAATGCATAAATAAAAGAGGAGTGGAAAAAGTGTTAATCTCATCTATTTTATATTGCTTTAGTTAAAATATAATCTTTTGCCACCTTTTTTCAACGTACATAGATCAGATCGATCGAATTATGTAAATTTAATTGATGTGTAATCTATTATATTTTTCTATTTATGTCTATTTGTGTTCAACCGCCTTTTTTTTCCATAGTACTAAACTTTCCTCATCTAAATAGACTAGAGGTTGACTTGGAAGCTAATTTTCTTGCATGTCGATATGCATGGGTAGAGTAGCTTGGGATTCCAGAAACATTTCCGTTCTCCTACTAGGCATGAGTCCATGCATCCACATAAATATAGATGTTGGAAGACGTAACCAAAATAAAAAATAAGAACTGCAAATAATTATAAGAGAGAAGAAGAAAAACAAAATAAAGTAAATAAGTCATAATATTGGTATTCATCAGTTTCTTGGAGACGAGTCTCATAATGTATTTATGATATGTACAATAAGATAATTTTAAGAATTGCATCATTTGTACCGTCATGTGTTAATTTGTCATTAATTTACTCATTTCCTTTTATGGTTGACAGCACCATAGGACGACCTTTTTCATTGTTCAAAAGTAGACTGTTACTTAGAAACATAAATGAAATAAGAAAAATGAAACAAATGACTGAGAGAGAGAGAGATTGACCTGAGAGAGCGTTAGTGCCTAGATCCAACACTTGAAGTTCCTCCAGAGGAAGAAATAAAGACGCGTCAATAACCCAAAGGCCGTGGCAATTTCGGGTCGCGTATTGTGTTCAAATCTAGTTGAGTGACCCGTAAAGTGGCGTTATCGCACTCCACATTTGCCCAGCCGTAACAGTCCCCGTCGCCCTCTCCCCAAGACGGAAGAGAAGACCCATTTGGGTGGTTGAAAGCGGCCTTAATGTTGAGGAGTGCCTTCCTCTCTTCGTCCAAGCACCCCATGCTGCTTCCACTTCCCATCAATGCCAACAACACCCAAGCCCACAAACATAATAAAAGAAACTTCATGCTTCTCTGCTGTGGTGTTTTCTGTGTTTTCTGTTTCTTCTGCTTCACCATCACGAGGGTCCTATACTCCATTTTATATGTGCAGAGAGTCTTTCCCTTTTGTGTGATTATCATGGTTGGGCCAATTCCACGAAACCTATCATGGCAAACCCAAATTCTACCGGAGCCAATTTCACACGACTCGCGATTGACATAATTGATTTGACCCACAACTTCTCCAAAAGAGAAAGATCAAGATTATAAAATCCTAAGAAAATTATTATTAGCAAATAAAAAAATATGCCTAGGAATAACTCCGCAAATAACAAAGGGATAAGTGACTAAGGTTTTATATTGTTAATTTTTAATGCAAGTGTTGTTTTGCCAAGAAATATCAAATGGATTAGCATTTGTTTGGACTCATTGAAGGAAAAATAAGGTAATTTCAAGCAATTTGATAAAGCGATCAAGATAACATAGGTCAGCATTTAGTATATCTTATTTTGAAGTATCAATGAATACAAAACTGATAAGCAATCTACACAATATATATATATACACATAAATATATATATAGCCTCAAGTTCATGTAACACGGAGATAGAGTTAGGTTCTGGCCCAATTTATTTCCCATAGATAGTTTCACACTATTCAAATTCCATGAGCATCGGTTGGGAGAGATCTTATTAAGTAATTTATAAATGAACAGCCGCCCCTGAGTGGTCACTATCTTTTGTGATTACTCATAATTTTATTATTTTTGGAACTTGTCAATTATTCTAAATCTATAAACTGTTCCATAACAATATTATTTGTTGTTTATCTACATTAGATTAGTTGAGGTTATCTCAACTCAAGAGGACACCGTGATCAATTTTAAGATGAGATAGACTATATGGGTAAATAAATGGATATCCAATTGTGTCAATGTGCTTGATCAATATTTTTCATTCATGGACAACACGAGTCATATGTTAACTTTCATAGCATATAAATGTATATATAAGTGTCATGTACTTCATTTATATGAGCACTCTTTCCCTTTCAAGGGATTATCGCGGTTAGTCCAACTCCAGCACACGACCATCAACGTGATTAACACCGTAGACTTGACTTAGAACTTCTAGAAAAGAAGAGAGATGCAAAAACAAATAACGTAAATATTATAAAATGATAAAGAGTTAGTATTTGCATCTCAACAACAAAAAGTTACCATTGATTTCAACAAGATTATAAAAGAAAAAAATGTTTTTAGGTACCATCAACGTGATTAATGCCGTAGACTTGACTTAAACTTCTCCAAAAGAAGAGAGATTAAAAAAATAAAGTAAATATTATAAATTGATAAAGAGTGAGTATTTGCATTTCAACAACAAAAAGTTATCATTGATTTCAACAAGATTATAAAAGAAAAATATGTTTTTAGGAATTGCTTCTTGAAAAAAGATAATATAAATAGCTTATAGAAAGAAAAGTAAGGCAATTTTCAATAGACTTGATAAACCAGTCAAGCCAATATCGATCAATTTTCAATATGTCCGATAATAAACTTGAAGTATCAATGATTGTAAAATCGATCAACTATCAAAGTCTAGAATTATATGAAATATAGTCTTGAACTCATGCAAAGTATGAATATCTTACTGATATTAGATAAAAATATTTTTAATCGCCGTGCCCCCCCATAGAAGAAAACCCATTCGGATTGTCTAAAGCGGATTTATTCTTGAGCAGGGTATTCCTCGTCAGTCTCTCCTTCAAGCAAGCTATCATCTTCCACTTCCCTCCAATATTTGACAACACCCAAGTCCACACGCACAAGGACAGTTAAAACGAAGTATTTTTTTTTTTAATGAGAAACTATTATATGAGTATAGTTGCTTGGACTATTCATTTATAAATAATAAGAAAGTTCGGTAGAATAAAAACGAGAAATATCTTAATGTTGAATACTACATAATGACCTAATTATATACGTTGACTCGTAAAAGAAAAACGCAAAATATCTTAATGTTGACCATTAAAAAATATGTATTATATTGGTTAAAGATTTTGCATATATATGTGTGTTATACATACATTCTCTTATTTATCTAGAAAGTTTGCAATATATAAAGCTCGCACTATCCAATAACTTTCATCTTATTTATCCTCATTAAATTGTGTTTATCCTCATGAAAATTGTGTCTGTCATATCATGTGGGAGGTTTTGCAATTAGTATCTGTCACTAAATTACCTTTTGTCACCACTGTCATCGCTGTAGGTATTATTGTCGTTTGTTGTGGTCATCATCATTATTTTCATGATTATTGCTGCTACTGCTGTTGTTGTGATGATGAAAATGTGACTTTCTAAATTAAAGTAGGTTATTGAGTCTGATCATTTATCACATTTTCAGTTGCACCTTGCATGCTAATTGCAATTCCTACATCCAGGTCATGACTATGACATTCAGTAGTCAAATATCTAAAGAATCTTTAATCATTAGTAAGCGTTAGGTTAACGAAAGGGCATGAAATTGTTAAGGGACGTTAAATTCCAGGCTGTCATGTTATTTTGGCCTAAGACAATAAATTTCCATAGGAGCTACACGATGTGATGGCTTTCTCTCTAAGGACTTGAACATTTTAAATGGGCATTTCCTAGGATGTTCCAATTGGGTTTCAATTAGTATCACCCCTTTGTCTCGATGAGACAATTGATGGTCTGCAAAGCACAAGCGGATTCTCTGAGGTGACTTCCATTTAACAATGGTTTATAAGTAAAACCAATCTTCCCATTGATTACTACTTATTTAGTTTTTATAGGGAGTTTGCCAATGTTGCTCAGGCCATGCCATTATGGTGTAACCCATTATTTGTTGGTATTATCATTGGATCTATTAAATTTACCGATTCAAGATATTGTATAATACTACTATTTTTTTCAACCAAATGCAACGAATTGAATTGGATAAATTGTCAAAACAAAATATCCAAACATTTGAATCTTTATGTTGAATTTAACAGTTGGATTCAATATATCATGTTCTATTTTGTTCACCAAACCTAAATTGTATTGACTGTTTAAATGGCTGCCTCATAAGGTGGGGGAGTCAAGAATAATTTGAGCAAGTCATTCGGTCACTTGCCATATAATCCGTGAAATGCTTTACTTTTTTTTATTATAATTTGAGATGTCCGTTGTAGCTTGACCCAGGTTTCTCCCAAGTCGTTTCTGTCACCTGCGATAAATGCGGGGAACCGTTTTACCTTTTTGATAGGGATGTCCATTATAGAAAGCAATAAGACCTTGACTAAATTGTAATAAGAAAGCAATACAGGGACGATGGAAAAGAAAGCGGGCACTATAACTCAATTTCTCTTTCCATCTCAATTTAATGTTTGGATGGTATTTCGCCTCTTTTCTCGGTCAAGCACTTGGCCAATATGCCAAAGATTAATCAATGCGAGGGCCCATCTCCTCACGCGGATTTGAAAAAAGGGATTGCAATTTTCTAAATTTTGGAATAACTTCATGTAATTACGTTAACCCCATATTCAAGATCCAAGGAGAGAGGCACACAGAGGCAAAAGTGAAAAGGGACAAAGAAAACCAAGAGAAGAAAGAAAGGGGCAAAAAGGGAAAGAAGAGAACAAATCTAGATTGTCCAGTGACATATGTGGTGAGGCGACAACGTCTTAAGTGAGAAAACTTTAAGATATAAATTTATCTCCTAATTATATTAGAAAATCTCAATTCTCAAATAGTGGTTTTGCGACCCACCTGAGATGAACTTCAAGTGGGGTTCAATAGATTGCTAGGCGAACGAGTGTAAACCTATTGCAATGTAGCATTACTGCTTTGCTCGAACTTTTCCAAACCTTATTAATAGTAACTTTGTTTCTCATTTATTAACAATTAAAAGAAATTAGAATTTTACTAACCTACTCTAGATCGGTTAGTCTGCAAAACAGAGAGTTCGGGTTTCGTGATTTGGTTATACTAATTTTGCCTGATGCTTGTTAGCTATACCTTTTATTTTTTTAGGGAAAAAAGACGTTTTATGCAATCTTCTTCTACTTTAATTGGATAAAAGAGTTCAATTACTTATAACGTTGAAGTTGCTAAAAAATATCTTTAAATTGATACATTAAGCGGACGAGACAATCTCTTGCCATCGTAGAAGAAGTAGCATATATGGTGGTAAACTTGAAAAATCAACTTAGCGGCTCTACCTTGCCTTTTGAGTGTGGTTCTAGCAGTCGTGCTTAAGCTCGCAGTGGCGACAGTAGCAATGGCGATGGTGGTGGTTGTGGGCTCAACCGTGCGTGAATCCAAATGCAAGTACTAGTCCTGATTGAATTTTAACTTGAACCGAACCTTTTTCTCAAGGTTTTGGTACAGCTCCAGCCCACTTCGAAGCGACCAACACCATTTCTTTGTCATAGACACGAGAGACGTACCACTCTTAATGTTAACATAGCCACTAACTAGCCTTAAATTGGCTCACCTTCATAGCCCTAACTCCTCCAAATATTCCCCTTTTCCATCACACAGATTGGCAGGTGGCGGTCTTACGTTCATCAAAGCTCGATGGTGTTGGAAGAAAATAAAAAGAAGTTCTGGGTTAATTTTTTGAGACGTAAAAAGAAATTCGAAGTACTTGTGTCTCAGTAGAAAAATATATAGCCAAAACTTTCAAAGTGAGCCGTGTACAATTACGCATGTGACATTTTAACAGGTTGATGAAATGCGAGAAGCTAAAGTTGTCCAAATTCTCAATAGTTGGAAATGTTCAGTTATAAACTTTTAATTATAAACCTTTTAACAATTTGTGAATTGAGGATATCACGCAGCACACCAACAGGGTCACCTTTTGATGATGAACAGAGCGACAGAGAATTTGTAAGAAGAGTAGCACAATACTGCTCAAGCTGCACATTTGATAGCCCGTCTTAAGCTCAAGTAACCACGTTATTAGTCACGATAATGTCGACATATATGTAGATTTTGTCATGGACCAACAAGCGCACACATGTAATTTTTGTATGGTTCCCGGTGAAAAGATAACTGCCCCGCTCACCAGTAACGTATAAAGGGCTGTTGCTAAATTGCTGTAAGTGTACAAAAATGCCTAAAAGGAAGGTTTGAGCTATTCGTGTTTCGTGGTGATCTTTCTCCACTGGGAAGAGCCTCTCTCTCGCATATGGTGAGCTCTTCCTCTATCCCACTTGGTGATAGTTTTCTTCACTCTTCCTCCCCGTCGATCTGAAGGAGATGCTCCACGTTGCTTCTTTTGCCTGGTTTTGGAATTTCTCCTTTTATTTGAGCCCTATATTGGACACGATCTCTGAGTTAGGGTGTGTATGGCGGCGCCTTAAAAACCCTAAATGCAGAGCAACCATGGAGTGTATTTGGATTCTTAGAGCTCCCCTCAATCCTTTCCATACATCTATTAGAACAAAACCCAAATTCCTTCCTACTAAATAAACCCTAAATACTAGCAAACCCAATCAAAGTTCACTGAGTTACCCCTTTTCTTTTTAAACAGTTTCAAACATCGAGTACCCAAAATCATCTTTCCTAGATAAACCCTAAAGAAAACCCTTCATAGTTTCCCTCTGTTGTTAAATATTCCTGCACCGATTCCCATGGAAGGAAGTCGTGAAAACCATCTTCAAATGCTGGCGCTATGCAAACATATGGGGGACTTGTGGGCAGTTGATGATGTCACGGAGCTAAATGCTAACATTCCTGCAAAAAAACTACAGGGTGAGGAATTTTTATTGTATGGAAAGCTCTTTTCCAAACCCAATGTGAACTTTCAAGCCTTCTGGTCCACTATGAAGAAGGCCTGGAAATTGGAAGAAGTGAGATGTGAAGTCATTGAGTAGGGTTCATTCGTTTTTATTTTCAAATTAGAGGAGGAGCAGAAAAGGGTTTTACAGACTGGGCCTTGGTCCTTTGCGAGTAACCTGCTGATCTTATAGGAGGGTGACCCTGCGATACCTGAGCATTGTTATGAGTTTACTTACTGTTCTTTCTGGGTTCATCTAGTGGGTCTCCCTCGTGTTGCAATGACAGAGGACTGCATTAGAATGGTTGCTGCAAAATTGGGAGAAGTAGAGGAGATTAGAACAGAAGCTAAAAGTAATAGTACTCGGAAAGTGGGGAAAGCAAAGGTGCGACTAAATTTACTCAAGCCCCTCAAAACTGGTACCATGATTATTGTGGGGGATCGAAACTGGTGGATTGATATTAAATATGAACGATTACCTCATTTCTGCTATTCTTGTGGTTTGATAGGCCATTATGCTAATTTCTGTCCAACTTTCCATATGAGGAATCAGGAATTATGTAGGACAAACTAGACCGCTATGGTTCCCGGCTAAAAGCCGAAGTTAGAGATCTGAACCCTTGCTGGAATGTTTTCTATGGGAAGATTGATTTCGACTTAGATATGGATGACATGGTACCGAAATCTCCTATGACCCCAGGTGAAAACGAATTGAATAATATGTTTGTCTCTGATGGTAGTCAAGCCTTAGTGCTCTATGACACGAGTACACAGGAAATCACAGAACCCACTCTTCAACCTATGCTGGTGGAACAAAAGAAGGGGAAAAGAGTTCTCCAGCATCAGGAATTACAAGGTGATCCTGTTCTGGGTCAGACTGGGATTGTGTTTAAAGAGTGTACTAAATCTACCTCCAAGAAGACTAGGATTAACAAGCAAAAACATTTTGCTCCCTATGAGAAAAGGAAGGCTAATTTAACTCTGGCTGATATGGAGAATTTTTTGGATACACCCATCCAAGTGTGGGAAGGTGACATGACAAGGGCTTTGGTGGCTGGCCCGAATAAGCCACCTAGGAAATCATGAAAATACTGAGCTAGAACTATCAAGGTCTTGGCTCTCCCTTGACAGTCCAGCCGGGAGAGACCTAATATGGTATTTTTAATGGAAACAAAAAATCAACGCATGGTGGTGGAAAATGTAAAAAGGATTCTAAAGCTTTCCTCTATGGCGGTTATTGACCCGATTGGGATTGCAGGAGGTCTAGCATTATTTTGGAATGACTCTTTGCAAATCACTATAGATTACAGCAACAAAGAGTTGACTAACCTTTCTTGCAAAGATCTTGACAATTGACTTTTTATGAAATTTCCTTATTGCATGCCTCTGCGAACTTTCAGGAAAGAATTTCTCTCTAGAATCTACTTCGCACTAGAAATGGAACTTCCACTATCCCATGGATATGTGTTGGAGATTTTAATGAGGTTCTATATAGTTGGGAGAAGGTGGGACGACGAGATGTGGAAAGGTTCAGAATTGTGGCTTTCAGGGATTTTGTTGACGGTTCCTCTCTTATTGACATTGAGAGTAAGGGTTGTGCATTCACATGGACTAATAATAGGGAGGGGGATGAGTTAGTTAAAAAACGTATGGATAGAGCTTTCTGCAATCTGGAATGGAGGGTTCTCTTCCCTAATGCCGAAACTTTTGTTTTCCCAGCTATTGGTTCAGACCATGGCCCTCTGCTTTTATGTTCCAACCCGACTATAAACAAGACACATAAACTCTTCAGATTCGAGGCTTTCTGGTTGGATCATCTAGAGTTTAAGAATATAGTTGAAAAGGCTTGGAAGATAGAGAGAAGACAGCCTAGGAGCATGGTTGGTAAAACTAAATTAGTTGCATGTGAGCTGCAAAAGTGGAGTCGAAAGAATTTCCAGAATGCTTCAAAACAGATTAACCAACTTAGTGAGCAGCTTACTATACTGATGAACCGAGGGATTTCTGAAGATATGGGGGCAGAATACAAGGCTAAGGTTGAAAGAATGGGTAATCTTTGGCGTCAAGAAGAACTGTTCTGGAAGATTAGATCCAGAATTGATTGGCTTAAGGGGGGTGACAGAAATTCTAAATCTTTTCATGCCACTACAATTCAAAGGAGGCAGAGAAACAAGATATCTATGCTAAAGATTGAGGAAAATGTATGGTGCCGAGACCCCCACATCATTAAACAGCATATTGCAGACTATTATAAGGATCTATATTCTTCCGTTGGCTCCAGACATTACCAACCAATCCTAGATCAATGCCCTGTGATCATTTCTGAGGAGATGAATGAAGATTTAATGAGGGAAATCATAAGGGAGGAGGTACAGAGGACAGTCTTTCAAATGGGTGCATCTAAGGTCCCTAGCCCAAATGGCTTAAATGGCTTGTTTTACCAAAGTCAGTGGCCAATTCTTGAGGAGGATGTGTTTAGAATGGTGGAGTCCTTCTTTGCTGAGGGAAATTTCGAGCCTGATCTAAACAATACTTTTATTACACTCATTCCTAAGGTGGCAAACCCAGAAAGAGTTGTTGAGTTTAGAACCATTAGTCTGTGTAATTTTAATTACAAAATTATTACAAAACTCATGGCAAACAAACTGAAACCTTGGCTGCCTAACATTATATCACTTGAACAAAGCGCATTTGTAGGAGGGCGACAAATACAAGACAATATATTTATTGTTCAGGAGGTCCTTCATCAGCTTAGGGTCAGGAAAACTCGAAGGAAGTTTCAAGCAGTTCTAAAGCTGGATATGCAGAAAGCTTATGATAGAGTAGAGTGGGATTTCTTTTGTGACTACATGAGGAGAATGGGATTTTGTGAGAAATGAGTGAATTTGATGAAGTTCTATATTTCCTCTGTTAAATTCCAAATCCTAGTTAATGGGGAACTGAGTGAAACCTTTACTCCTACGAGATGCATCAGACAAGGTGACCCTCTATCGCCCTACCTGTTCATTATTATGGCTAATGTATTATCTTATATGGTGAGCAAGGCTGTACAGGATGGTAGTTTAAGGGCGTCAAGATGAATTCACACTGTCCCACTCTATCTCATCTATTTTTTGCGGATGATGCTATCTTTTTCTTAGATGGTACTGTTCGAGAAGCTCAGAATCTAGCTAATCTCTTAAACTGTTATTGTTATGCCTCGGATCAATCAATAAACCTCAACAAATCTGGAGTTTTCTTTGGAAAGTGTTGCCCACAGGATTTGAAAAACAATATTGCTGCTGAACTAAGGGTGCCTATCTTCGAAAAAACAGGTCGATATTTAGGGTTACCATCAGATTGGGGCCAAACAAAGTAAAAAATGTTTTCTTGGATTCTTGTAAGAGTTGACAGGAAGCTAGAGGGCTGGAAGGAACAACCGATTTCTAAAGTTGGGAAAGAGGTATTAATTAAAGCTGTAATCCAAGCATTGCCTCAATATGCTATGAGTACATTTAAGATTCCTCTATCTATTTGCCGTGCCATTGAAAAGAAGATCTCAGCTTTCTGGTGGAAACAAAATGTAAGACAAAGAGGAATCTACTGGAAGAGCTGGGAGTATTTAAAGAAGAGGAAGAAAAATGGAGGGATGGGCTTTAAAGACTTAGTTGATGTAAACATGGCTTTATTGGGTAAACAAGCTTGGAGATTAAATCAAAACCCAGAAGCTTTGTGGAGTAGAATGTTCAAAGGGCTCTACTTTCCCCATGGTTCATTCTGGAGTGCAAGTAAGGGGGCTAGAGCATCATGGGGTTGGCAGTGTATCCTACTGGGCCGAGACACCCTTGAATCTGAGTTGAAATGGGAAGTTGGTGATGGGAAATCTATTAATCTTAAAGAGGATAGATGGCTGTTGGCAGGGAAAATTGGAGGGCCTGGAAATCGAGAGGATCCTATGATGGTAGCTGATTTAACTAATCCAGACACTAGAACCTGGAACCAAGTACTTATTCAGAATCTGTTCAACTCAGAAATTGTAAAGGAGATACAGGCTACTCCCCCGGGAGTCATTCCTAGACCTGACAGATTAATCTGGATTGGAAATAAGTCGGGGAACTATAGCATTAAAAGTGCACACTACAAGCTAAGAGAGA
Organism: Melaleuca alternifolia; assembly: GCA_019926035.1. NCBI lineage: Eukaryota > Viridiplantae > Streptophyta > Magnoliopsida > Myrtales > Myrtaceae > Melaleuca > Melaleuca alternifolia. The sequence continues at coordinate 80,148 of JAGKPW010000431.1, read as the reverse complement.
GAAGCAACCTAAATACAAAATATCCAGCATCATCCTCCTACTTGATTCCTAAAAGACTCTGGATTGAGATTTGGAACCTGCAGACTTATCCTAAAATTAGCAATTCATGTGGAGTTTATGCAATGAAGGGCTATCCACTAAATGCAATCTATTCAAGAGAAAAATTGTACCTGACCCTTTGTGTCCCCTCTGCCATCAACTTCCAGAATCAACCAAGCACCTATTTGTCTACACATTTCAAGGTCGAATCACCCAACCAAACCAGTTAATCAATAATGTGGTCTTCTCCCAGCAACTATTCGAAAGATGGTACACTACCGACAAACAGAAAGCGAAGAATCATACATCAGATGTGCTGGGTTGGAAGCCGCCGGCCCCGGGTACTCTGAAACTAAATGTCGACTGTTCGTGGATTGAAGGAAGAGAAAAGAAATCGATCACCGGGATCTGTAGAGGTGCGGACGGGGTATGTATTTCTAGATTCGCAGAGTATATCTCTGCTCAATCGGTCTATATGGGAGAAACCCTAGCCATCCGGCAAGGGCTGCTCTGGCTGGAAAACTCGCAAACTGATATGCTGGGTAGGTTTAACGCATGAAGTGAAGCCGATATGTCTGTCTGCTTATCAAGTGATAGCTTATATTCAGTGGAGTTCATTATGGGCCAGGGCGACGTCCCTTGGGCCCTTGCTCCTTTGGTTATGGACTATCGACAAATCTTGGGCCGAATGAAGAAGGTCCACGTTACTTTTGAACCTCGCCAGACCAACAAGGCTACTGATTGGTTAGTCAAGGCTCTTAGTGTTGGCAACCTTCATTCTAATTGGGTCTCTAATATCCCGCGAGAGTTATTCCTTATTTTATGTTTGGACTTTGGGACTACATGTTTTTCACCACCTTAGTTTTATGAAAGATGTTTCTTTGACCAAAAAAAAAAAGCTATTCAACAGGAAATTTTTGTTTGTTTGAGCATTCTCTAATTACTTAGTTGTATGTGTTGACTATTGAACAATAAATAAAATGAAATCTTCAAATATCGAAGTAAAGAAACATGATTTTATTATATTGGTTAAAGGGGGCACTAGTAAAAAAAGTCCTAAACATTTTGCAACTTTGACGATTCAGTCCTAAACTTGTTTTTTTTACCAATTCAATCTTAAACCTTTTGCAACTTTGCTGATTCAGTCCTAAATCTTTCTTTTTTTTTTGCCAATTTGAACTAAACTTTTTGAAATCTTGCCAATTCAACCTTAGAAGTTTCAAGGTTTAGGATTGAATCGGCAAGATTTCAATAGTTTAGGACTGAATCGGCAAGATTTCAATAGGTTTAGGACTGAATCGGCAAAGTTACAAAATGTTTAGGACCTTTTCGACAATTGTCCCGTTGGTTAAAGCCGTAGCAATATATGTAAATTACCTTATATACTTGAAAAAGGTTTGCCGAATATATTAAGCTTTCAATATCTAGTAGTTGTTATTATACACAAGAGATCTGTTTATATCACTATGCCAATGGTAAGTTTTTTTTAAAGAATAATCTGCATATTGATAGATGCGAATATAGAAAGTTTTTTGGTATTAGCAATAATTAGTCTTCGAGCAATTTCTGTAAAATAAAATTGGAATCTCGTAATTTAGTAATTCGTCCATTAAATTAATTGAGTTTTACTATTCACATCTACGCATGCCCGAAATCATCCCAAAATGATCGCAGCTTCTTCCCACAAGACATCATATGAGATACGCAAAAATCGTTGTTGCCATTTAAAACTTGACATTTTTCATTGTTTAATCTTAATTTTGTTTCTCGCTTCCCTAATTCCATATGGCAGTTTCTAGACCAAGGATGAGTAGATTGGACTTATGTGGAAATTTGCTTTGTAGGGATTTCATAGCCTATCAACTTCCATTTTCTAATGGAAGTATATAGCAAGATAGAGGATGTATAAACAATGTTTTATACGTATAACCATTGCAAAGTCGTATTAATAGAATGAATGCAGTTGCTAAATCTGGAATATATTTCACACTATGCTTTCATTGGTTCTCATTGGCCTCTATTTTCTCATATGCATTATCTTTGTATCTCCTTTATCATTCGCTTCATTCAATTATGATTGATACTCACTTGTCTTCACTAATGCCATCTTGACTTACCTAGGCAAGCCCAAAAATTAGTAGAAAAATCCACCCAAGGACCAAGCCTTCTAAATTGTGCCTAAGAAATGCGAAGGTCAGTTCGGCTGGGCCAATTCGAGTTTTCAAGCTCTTGATGGCTCCTGAATTTTATTAATTTTTAATTTTCATCTCTTTCATTCCTTATTCTGGAGAGGTGGATTTAACAAAAATAAAAAATAAATGGATAATGGCACTAGAAGTCTTAAAGTTTGTCATCAAAATGTGATTAAGTTCTAGAACCTATAAAAGCGTAATTAAGTCTTAAAACTTATTAAGTTGGTGTAATCAAATTTCTCAATCAACTTTGTCTAACTTGATTAATAGAAAAAATACTAATGTGACTTTTTTAGTTATTTTTTGTCCTATGTGACTTTTTAATATTAATAACTAAATTTAAGAGAGAGAGAGAGAGAGAGAGAGAGAGAGAGAGATAGCGGCTATGCGAGGAGGGGTACAAGCTCTCATTGATAAGTTGATAAGTTTTATGACTTGATTGAACTTACGCTGGTCTTAAGAATTAATTGCACTTCCGTGATAAGTTTTAGGATCTCAAGTGTAAAAACAAAACAAATATGAAATAGTAAAAAAAGAGAAATAAAAACAATAAAAATAGACTCAAAGTCAATCATAATTGAAAGGGCCTTGTCCAATTCACGCAGTCCAGACATGATCCACAAGAAAAGGCCAGGCCATACCATGCCCACGAGAGGAAACACCAGCCCAGAGATCAAACCTTTTAAACCCACATGCTCATTAAGCCCATTCAATTATCTCCGGTTCAGCAGCTTTTCATCCCATGGTGATTCCCTCCCCATCGCCCTTAAGCCACCGGTGTTGTAACGGCCGAGTCGGTCCGCGATTTTAGCCTACTGGGACTTTAGGGAAAATTGGCAATTTCCCTTTTTATTTCGCGAAAATTTGGAAAGGCTTGGAAATTAAAGAAAATTTAAGTTTAAATTTATTTTGGGCCCAAAATGTCATGAAATTCGATATTTGATTTTTCGGGATTTTTCCTGAATCCTTAGGAAATTTAAAAGCATTTTTCCGATTTTCGGAAATTAAAATACATTATTTTATTAAAAGCCCCAGACCGGCCAGCGAACCGGCCAGTCCGACCGTGCGAACCGCCGGTCCGACCAGGTCGGACCGGGCGGCACATGCGCAGCACGCGCACGAGCTCTCCCCCTCTCCCTCTCTTCCTCTCTCTCCTCTTCTCTCTGGCATTCGGTCGAACAGTTGATGGGCATCCATCAACTGTTCAACCCGTCGCCTCAATGGCCGCTGTGGCGTTGCAGCCACCCACCCTCTGGTCCGAGGGGACAGCCGGAGGGGACGACAGCCCTTGGCGGAGCAGCACGTGGCGCCGGCAAGCGGTTTTTCCGGCTGCCACCCACCTGCTCCCACTCGGTATAAACCGAGTGGGCAAGCCACTTCGAGCTCGGATTTCTCCGAGCTCAGTCCACCTCTCAGCTCGTTCTTGGTGTCCCCGTGAAGCCTGCAGTGCCCTCTCCTCAATGCCGCCAGTTGTGGGCTCTGACTCGCCGTGCTCCGCCGCCGATGGCCCCCAATAGAGAGCCTCGCGGCCAACCGTTTCTGGAAATTTTCCAGAAAATCCGTGGCTTCAAGAGATGAGTTAACCCCTCCTCTGACCATCTTGGCTCGATTGGTTGATACCAATCGCTTCCTTCGCTTTCCTAGTCCTTAGATGTGGTGTAAATTTGTCTGTTTTTGGCCTAGAATCGTTGGATTCGAGCTTGAAGCTCGGACCTCTTTTCTCGGGAAACCCTAGGTGAACCGCCGACTTCGTGACCGTCTCCCCGCCAGCTCCGACCACCTCGGGCCAAGCCGTGACCACCGATCGACGCGCCGGAGGCTCAGCTTCCTCTCCCAGCCGGTCTCGAGCTTCGATTTGGCCGGAGAACGGTGAACGGCGGCCAAACCCGAGAAAACCTCCTGACCCGACACACGACCCGACTCACGACCCGGAGTTGGGGTTCGCCGGAGAAGACGACCGTCGCCGAAACCGTTGCCGTCGCCGTCGCCGTCGCCGGAGACAGAAGACAGCCGATGGGCTAGGCTGCCAGCCCAATAGCCCAGCCCAGTCAGCCGGCCCAACCGACCCGGCCCAGCCAGCCAGCCAATCAGCCGACCGACCCAGGCCCAGTCAGCCGGCCCGGCCCAGGTCCATCTCACGCGGCCTAGAAGGAAAAAAAAAAGAGTAAAAGAGGAAAATTTTAAATTTTTCTTGGGTTCAACCAGGAGTGCAACAAGGGGGATTTAGCCAAGAAAACTCACAAGTGAGTGGATTCTAAACCTTTATTAGGCGCATTTGCTGTTTTAGTAGGAAACGGGTAGAAATGGCTAGAAATGGCTAGGGCGAGTAGAACGGCTAGGACTCCTTGTTTACTCGTAAATTTCATTGATTAGTTAGATTGGTTAGCAGTATTGGACAATGGTAAACTGTTGACCACTTAGGTGGTATAGTTCGACTTGTGTCGACCGAGGGACTGGCATCCCACATTTTACGAGAAATGCCCTTGTACGTTTACTTGTGCTCGAGCGTGGTCAGAGTTGGGACCCCTCCAGGAGAAAGAAGGGTTGGATTGACACCTCTATTAAAATCTTAGAGTTGTTTATTTCATCTATTTCTACAATTTAATTTAATTAGTCATTTATCATTAAATGTCCGTCTGCATAGCATTGATTAATTTAGTTAAGTGCCCTATTTGCTTTTCAATTTCATTAAATTATTATTATAATTAGTCGATTCGAGTACTACATTGTGTATTTAAATATTGCGCCGCTTTAATTTAATCAGTTACGCCTAGATAAATTCCTTATAACCGGAATTAGGTTCTCGTTAGTAGACCTGCCCTACCCTGTAAATTGTTTAGACCCCCATGACGTTCGTTAGTCTACCTTTAGCTTAGAGATCTAGAGGTGGGGAGTTCTTCAATTTGGGTTAGTAATGAGTGTTTCTGCGCGAAGCTTGGGGACCTTGGGATGAGAGACTTACAGCTAGGCTTGCCTAGAGTCGACTGACAGACCAACGGAAGCCGAGAGTTGGGAGGGTCGATTTAGGGACCCTAGGGCAGGGGTGTTCCTAATTTAGGATTAGGGTACGTTCACTGGGATACAAGTATCTCATTCCACCACCCCACCATCTCAGGACCCCCGTATGGACCCGGTTCAGGACCTATCAGACTTGGAGGACCAGCCAGAGGAGGAGGAGCTTATGGAGGAGGACCCTCACGAGGAGGAAGCTTGGGATCTACTGGAGCTGGAACCTCTGGATCCGGAGGACTGGGAGCAGCAGCTGGAGCTGGAGCTGGAGTGGGACCCTCAGGAGGAGGAGGGGGATCTGAAGCCGGATATCCCTTTCAACTTGGATGAGGAAGAAGAGGAAGACAAAGGGAACGGTATGGCAGCAGCCCCTGCTCCCCCTAGAGACATGGGAGATGTCATAGACATAGAAGTAAAGGAAGATGGATTAATCCAAGAATCCCACAGCACGACAGGTTGGATTTGGAGCGCCACGAAGCACATCTGGTACCCACATCAGCACATTTGCGTGTATACGGGTTTCCATGAGGCCGAACTAGAGTTATTGGTCGAGGAGTGCAAGGTACCTCAGGGAGGCTACGAGTCCGGCTTCGAAGACCCTGATGGGGCAGATGACTCAGAGGATGGCACCGTGGATAACCCAAAGCCTTCGTGCGTGCGAGATTGGCCCAAGCCGATGGAGGCAACTTAGGACTAGTACTCTCCCTTCTCTTTTCCCCGCGACTTTTGATTGTATAGCTGTACGGCGACCATGACTCTAGGCTTTTGTTATGTCTCCTCCTGTTCTCTTCCCCTTTTGTATTCTGACCTGACTTATCCTTGTATCTATGGGAAGTAAGTTTCTTGATCAAAATGGATTGTAGTGTTCTACCTTGGGAACAAATTAACTAAGAACTAGATTCGTTTGCAAATCTTAGAGTAAGGTAGGATCCTGGAAATATTGCTACGACCCCGAGGAATCGGGGTTGTAACCTAGGGAAGGTTACCGGTAGGAGTGATAAGGAGTGATAAGGAGTGATATTCGGGCGTGTTGGAGTAAGACGTCAAGGCACTGGACCCTAGTTAAGCCTAATGGTAACTTAGAGACCAGACTGAGACTAGCTCAAGACCCCCACGTGACCTTAGGGTTGGTGTCACCTATTAGGGTCTGTCGGTACGGTATGGGACGTGTTTAGCAGAACCAAACATCTGACTAGAGACCATAGGATTTGGTCTACGTCCGACTCAATCTGCATGGTATGGGACGTGCGGGATGAGGTCGGATGTATGACGGGTGACTTAACGGTCTGGTTTAGCTGAGTTGGCACGGTCTAGAACGTGTGCAGCAAAGCCGAACCTGGACTTGTGGTGCCGGAGGGCATGTGGCTGTTGATCGGCGTTGCGAGGCTGAGCCTCTGCTGTCGTGACACTGACCGCCCTATGGGAGGGTGTGAGTCCTATCACCGCCTGCGTGGCGAGAGTGCGTGGTACCGAGTGAGGGTAACCACTGATGCATTGTAGTCGAGTTCCTGACGAGGTTTCGACTGAGGACCCGCGGGGTCGAGTTGTCCTACGATGTTAGGGCAAGTGTTGATGATGGGTTCCAACACCGTGATAGTATGCGATATACTATGTCTCCTTTGAAGGTCAATAGGGTGTTTTAAAATGATCTTACCTCTTGGGATCTGGTGATATTGCTTACCCCTATCCGAATTCCTAAAGGCGTGACAAAAGCATTGTGATGCTGTGACAGGAAGACCAGATGGTCAGGCTGGGGAGACCTCCGCGAAGGAGGGCGACGATTGGTCGCTTTGAGGTAGGGGAGGCTGACCCCTAGGAAGATCCCCGTGTAGAAAGACTTGTGAGGACAGTGGAAGACCTACGAGAAGAGGTCCGCCAGCAAGCGAGAAACCAAGAAGCCGCTATCACAGCTGCGGTAAATGCCACCATAGCTGCCATGCGGAACGAGAACGCTGCTGAGGCTCAGGAACCTGCTATAAGAGCCGACGAACGGGAGGTGGAAGTCCCGGCTCCTGTTTCCGTAGCTAGTAGTGCTAATGGGGAGAGGAGAAAGCAGAGGCAGGTCGGGCAATTCCTGAAGATGAAACCCCTGGTCTTTACAGGGATGGGAGACCCTGAGACAACGGCCGAGTAGCTGCTAGAGCTTGAAAAGATCTTCGAAGTCATGGAATGTTCTGACGAAGATCGAGTGACTCTCGCGGTGTACCAGCTGCAGGGGAATGCCAATCATTAGTGGAGAGCCACTAGAGGTATCGTCTTTCCTGGAGGCGTAGTACCTACTTGGGGGACTTTTGTTGAGGCTTTCAACGAGCAGTACTTCCCCGAGTCAGCACGAGATGTGAAGCTAGCCAAATTTCAGAGACTACGTCAGAACAACATGACGGTATTGGATTATGAGGCAAAGTATGCCGCCCTGGCCAAGTACGGCAAAAGGCTGATCGAGGATCCAATGGACAGGGCAAAGAGATTTCGGGAAGGGCTGAAACCTGAAATCAAATCCCAGCTCGCCCCCTTTAATCTGTGAGATTACAAGGAGGTGTTCACGAAAGCTCAAATGGTCGAAAAGGACCTCAATGAAAGAGCAGCTGCGTTTGGGTCGCGATCACTCGCGGGTAGAAATACCAGCAGCGTTCGGCAGGGGAAGAAGCCGATGTCAGGGTCGAGGAAGCCCTTTTCAGCAGTACAGAATGGAGGAGTCAGGAAACCCCCTTTTCGTCAAAAGAGCTGGTGCCGACAGTGTGGGAAAACCCACCAGCCGGGACCCTGTCCCCCAAGGAGCGAAGGATGCTTCGGATGTGGCCAGCTGGGCCATATGGTCCGTGATTGCCCTCAGCGCGCAATAAGGGCGCAGCCTCAACAACAAGTAGGGCAGCTGGCAGGTCTAGCACCACCTCTTCTGATGGACCGACCCTCGGCGCAGGGAAGAGTCTATGCGGTAACTAGACACGAAGCACAGAACTCAGGAGGAGTTATAACAGGTACCGTCTCCTTACACCGCAGTCCCGCTTATGCCTTATTCGATACGGGAGCTACCCATTCGTTTGTTGCTGAGCGCTTTGTGGAGTTAGTAGGGTTGCGTGTGGAACCCTTAGCCGTTATTTTGAATGTCTCGACGCCGCTGCATGTTCATATGATGTCCGTTAATGGATGTAAGGGCTGTGAGATAGAGTTTAGCGGAGTTAGAGGTTCGATCGATCTGGCAGTCCTAGATTTGCGTGATTATGATGTTATTATTGGCATGGATTGGTTGACTAGACAGAAAGCTACGGTGGACTATTCTAGAAAAGTAATAAGGTTCTGCCGATCGAAGGACTCGAGTTACGAGTTCCTCGGAAGTCACAGCGGACCTTCAACCGCAGTCATCTCTTCCTTGGAAGCGACACGGTTGTTAGAAGATGGCTATCAAGACTATCTAGCTAGCGTTGTTGACACGACGGTCGAAGGACCAGTGTTGGAGGAGATCGCCGTAGTTCGGGAGTTTTCGGACGTTTTTCTAGAAGAATTGCCCGAGTTACCTCCGGAGAGAGAAGTGGAGTTTGCTATTGAAGTACCTTCTGGGACGGAGCCGATCTCCAAGGCTCCTTATCGGATGTCACTCTCAGAACTGAAAGAATTAAAGGTACAGATGCAAGAACTGTTGGATAAAGGATTCATCCGTCCAAGTGCGTCACCATGGGGTGCGCCGGTTCTCTTTGTGAAGAAAAAAGACGGATCCCTAAGACTTTGCATTGACTACAGACAACTGAATAAGGTGACAGTCAAGAACAGATATCCGTTGCCCAGGATTGATGATCTGTTCGATCAATTGCAAGGGGCTAAGGTCTTCTCAAAAATTGACCTGAGGACGGGGTATCACCAGTTAAGAATTAAAGAGGAGGATATTCCGAAGAGCGCCTTTCGGACTCGCTATGGACATTACGAATTCACAGTAATGCCGTTCGGGTTGACCAATGCCCCAGCTGCTTTCATGGATCTAATGAATAGGGTGTTCAGAGAGTACTTGGACAGGTTCGTCATAGTTTTTATCGACGACATCTTGATCTATTCAAGGAGTCCGATAGAACATGAGCAGCACCTAAGGATAGTGCTGGCAGTGTTACGAGAACATGCGCTCTACGCAAAGTTTAGTAAGTGTGAGTTTTGGCTAGACCGAGTAGCCTTTTTGGGACATGTGATCTCCGGGGACGGAATCTCCGTGGATCCTGCGAAGATCGAGGCGGTAATGGATTGGCCAAGGCCTACAACAGTGACGGAAGTTCGTAGCTTCCTAGGTCTGGCAGGATACTACCGAAGGTTTGTAGAAAAATTTTTGAGTCTATCCCTACCCTTGACGAGCTTGCTGAAAAAGGACAAGAAGTTTGAATGGACCGAGAAGTGCGAGAGGAGCTTCCAAACACTGAAAGAAAGGCTGACCACTGCACCAGTCTTAACCATCCCTTCAGGACCAGGTGGTTATGAGGTTTATAGTGACGCCTCGTATCAAGGTCTTGGATGCGTTTTGATGCAGCACGGACGAGTTGTGGCTTACGCATCGAGACAGTTGAAGCCACATGAGCAAAACTATCCGACCCATGACCTGGAGTTGGCAGCGGTAATTTTTGCGCTCAAAATTTGGAGGCACTATCTGTGCAGAGAAAAGTTTCCAATTTTTACGGATCATTAGAGCCTCAAGTACCTGTTTTCACATAAGGAATTGAACATGAGACAGCGGAGATGGATGGAACTCCTAAAGGATTACGACTGTGAGATTCTATACCACCCAGGGAAAGCGAATCGCGTGGCAGACGCGCTTAGTCGCAAGTCCTCATTGACTTCATTATTGGCCAAGGAATGGCAGTTGTTTGAGAAAGTACAGAACTCAGAGTTCAAGTTTGAGGTTGGACACCTGACTTGCTTAATGGCCACCTTAAGGATAGAACCTCAGATCAGGGCCAGAATTAGAGATCTACAATCTTCGGATCCCTTTCTAGTGGGCATCTTACAAACCGAAGAAGGACTGATGAAACCTGGTTTCCAAATCTCCGAGGACGGAGTCCTGAACTTTCATGGGAGGCTATGTGTGCCCGACAGTCCTGAGTTAAGGGATGAAATTTTGTCAAAGGCACACCGCAGTAAATACAGTGTTCATCCGAGTAACACCAAGATGTATCAGAACCTGAGGCCCCACTACTGATGGAAAGGAATGAAAACGAACGTGGCGAGATTCGTGGCCAAGTGCCTGACGTGCCAACGGGTGAAGGCACAACACTATAAACTTGGAGACCTCTTGAACCCTTTGGAAATTCCAGAATGGAAATGGGAGCATATCACGATGGATTTCGTGACCGGGTTACCGAGGAGCCAAAAAGGTCACGACATGATTTGGGTCATAGTGGACAGACTAACCAAATCTGCTCACTTCCTAGCCGTGCGAAAGAATCTTCCCTTAGACCGGCTAGCAGACTTATATGTAGCTCAGATAGTCAGACTACATGGAGTGCCGGTAACCATTACCTCTGACCGTGATCCAAGATTCACCGCTCATTTTTGGAAAAGTCTACAAGGAGCCTTGGGTACAAGATTACAGTACAGTACGGCTTTCCATCCCCAGACTGACGGACAGTCTGAACGGACCATTCAGACTCTAGAGGACATGCTGAGAGCATGCGTCTTAGATTTTAAGGGAGGATGGGAAGACCGGTTACCCCTGGTAGAGTTCGCCTATAACAACAGCTTCCAACAAAGCATAGGGATGACTCCCTTTGAGGCTTTGTACGGACGAACCTGCCGGACTCCCGTGTGCTGGGACGAAGTCGGAGAACGGAAAATTCTAGGCCCCGAGCTAGTACAACAGTCACAAGATGCAGTTAAGGTAATCAGGCAAAGGCTGAAGACAGCCCAGAGTCGACAAAAGAGCTATGCGGACCGAAGGCGCAGACCTTTAGAATTCCAAGAAGGGGACCATGTCTTCCTGAAAGTGTCACCTAAGAAGGGAATGTCCCGCTTTGGAGAAAAAGGGAAGTTAAGTCCCAGGTTTGTAGGACCCTTTGAGATTTTGGAAAGGATAGGAGCAGCCGCTTATCGACTAGCCTTACCGCCAAACTTGGAACAGATCCACAATGTCTTCCATGTCTCGATGCTAAGGAAGTACGAGCCTGATCCTTCACATGTATTAAGTCATGAGGACCTTGAGTTGGACGAACAGGTTTCGTTCGTAGAAAGACCAGTCAGGATAGAAGACCGGAAGGAGCGAAGACTTCGGAACAAGGTCACGCCACTGGTCAAGGTCGTTTGGCAACATCATAACTCCGAGAGCGCTACTTGGGAAAGCGAGGAGCTCATGAGGCAACAGCACCCGCAACTGTTTGAAGTTTAGTAACTGCAAATTTCGAAGACGAAATTTTCTTAAGGGGGGTAGATTGTAACGGCTGAGTCGGTCCGCGATTTTAGCCTACTGGAACTTTAGGGAAAATTGGCAATTTCCCTTTTTATTTGGCGAAAATTTGGAAAGGCTTCGAAATTAAAGAAAATTTAAGTTTAAATTTATTTTGGGCCCAAAATGTCATGAAATTCGATATTTGATTTTTCGGGATTTTTCCTGAATTCTTACGAAATTTTAAAGCATTTTTCCGATTTTCGGAAATTAAAATACATTATTTTATTAAAAGCCCCAGACCGGCCAGCGAACCGGCCGGCCCGACCGTGCGAACCGCCGGTCCGACCAGGTCGGACCGGGCGGCACGTGCACAGCACACGCACGAGCTCTCCCCCTCTCCCTCTCTTCCTCTCTCTCCTCTTCTCTCTGGCATTCTCGAACAGTTGATGGGCATCCATCAACTGTTCAACCCGTCGCCTCAATGGCCGCTGTGGCGCTGCAGCCACCCACCCTCTGGTCCGAAGGGGACAGCCGGAGGGGACGACAGCCCTTGGCGGAGCAGCACGTGGCGCCGGCAAGCGGTTTTTCCAGCTGCCACCCACCTGCTCCCACTCGGTATAAACCGAGTAGGCAAGCCACTTCGAGCTCGGATTTCTCCAAGCTCAGTCCACCTCTCGGCTCGTTCTTGGTGTCCCCGTGAAGCCTGCAGTGCCCTCTCCTCAATGCCGCCAGTTGTGGGCTCCGACTCGCCGTGCTCCGCCGCCGACGGCCCCCGATAGAGAGCCTCGCGGCCAGTCGTTTCTGGAAATTTTCTAGAAAAGCCGTGGCTTCAAGAGGTGAGTTCACCCCTCCTCCGACCATCTTGGCTCGATTGGTTGATACCAATCGCTTCCTTGGCTTTCCTAGTCCTTAGATGTGGTGTAAATTTGTCTGTTTTTGGCCTAGACTCGTTGGATTCGAGCTTGAAGCTCGGACCTCTTTTCTCGGGAAACCCTAGGTGAACCGCCGACTTCGTGACCGTCTCCCCGCCAGCTCCGACCACCTCGGGCCAAGCCGTGACCACCGATCGACGCGCCGGAGGCTCAGCTTCCTCTCCCAGCCGGTCTCGAGCTTCGATTTGGCCGGAGAACGGTGAACGGCGGCCAAACCCGAGAAAACCTCCTAACCTGACACACGACCCAACTCACGACCCGGAGTTGGCGTTCGCCGGAGAAGACGACCGTCGCCGGAACCGTTGCCGGAGCCGTCACCGTCGCCGGAGACAGAAGACAGCCGACGGGCTAGGCTGCCAGCCCAATAGCCCAGCCCAGTCAGCCGGCCCAGTCAACGGCCCAGCCGACCCGGCCCAGCCAGCCAGCCAATCAGCCGACCGACCCAGGCCCAGTCAGCCGACCCAGCCCAAGTCCAGCTCGCGCGGCCCAGAAGGAAAAAAAAAAGAGTAAAAGAGGAAAATTTTAAATTTTTCTTGGGTTCAACCAGGAGCGCAGCAAGGGGGATTTAGCCAAGAAAACTCACAAATGAGTGGATTCTAAACCTTTATTAGGCGCATTTGTTGTGTTAGTAGGAAACGGGTAGAAATGGCTAGAAATGGCTAGGGCGAGTAGAACGGCTAGGACTCCTTGTTTACTCGTAAATTTCATTGATTAGTTAGATTGGTTAGCAGTATTGGACAATGGTAAACTGTTGACCACTTAGGTGGTATAGTTCGACTTGTGTCGACCTAGGGACTGGCATCCCACGTTTTACGAGAAATGCCCTCGTACGTTTACTTGTGCTCGAGCGTGGTCAGAGTTAGGACCCCTCCAGGAGAAAGAAAGGTTGGATTGACACCTCTGTTAAAATCTTAGAGTTGTTTATTTCATCTATTTCTACAATTTAATTTAATTAGTCATTTATCATTAAATGTCCGTCCGCATAGCATTGATTAATTTAGTTAAGAGCCCTATTTGCTTTTCAATTTCATTAAATTATTATTATAATTAGTCGATTCGAGTATTACATTGTGTATTTAAATTTTGCGCCGCTTTAATTTAATCAGTTATGCCTAGATAAATTCTTTATAACCGCAATTAGGTTCTCGTTAGTAAACCTGCCCTTCCCTGTAAATTGTTTAGACCCCCATGATGTTCGTTAGTCTACCTTTAGCTTAGAGATCTAGAGGTGGGGAGTTCTTCGATTTGGGTTAGTAATGAGTGTTTCTGCGCGAAGCTTGGGGACCTTGGGATGAGAGACTTACAGTTAGGCTTGCCTAGAGTCGACTGACAGGCCAACGGAAGCCGAGAGTTGGGAGGGTCGATTTAGGGACCCTAGGGCAGGGGTGTTCCTAATTTAGGATTAGGGTACGTTCACTGGGATACCAAGTATCTCATTCCACCACCCCACCATCTCAGGACCCCCGTATGGACCCGGTTCAGGACCTATCAGACTTGGAGGACCAGCCAGAGGAGGAGGAGCTTATGGAGGAGGACCCTCACGAGGAGGAAGCTTGGGATCTACTGGAGCTGGAACCTCTGGATCCGGAGGACTGGGAGCAGCAGCTGGAGCTGGAGCTGGAGTGGGACCCTCAGGAGGAGGGGGATCAGGAGGAGGGGGATCTGGAGCCGGATATCCCTTTCAACTTGGATGAGGAAGAAGAGGAAGACGAAGGGAACGGTATGGCAGCAGCCCCCGCTCCCCCTAGAGACATGGGAGAGGTCATAGACATAGAAGTAAAGGAAGATGGATTAATCCAAGAATCCCACAGCACGACAGGTTGGATTTGGAGCGCCACGAAGCACATCTGGTACCCACATCAGCACATTTGCGTGTATACGGGTTTCCATGAGGCCGAACTAGAGTTATTGGTCGAGGAGTGCAAGGTACCTCAGGGAGGCTACGAGTCCGGCTTCGAAGACCCTGATGGGGCAGATGACTCAGAGGATGGCACCGTGGATAACCCGAAGCCTTCGTGCGTGCGAGATTGGCCCAAGCCGATGGAGGCAACTTAGGACTAGTACTCTCCCTTCTCTTTTCCCCGCAACTTTTGATTGTATAGCTGTGCGGCGACCGTGACTCTAGGCTTTTGTTATGTCTCCTCCTGTTCTCTTCCCTTTTGTATTTTGACCTGACTTATCCTTGTATCTATGGGAAGTAAGTTTCTTGATCAAAATGGATTGTAGTGTTCTACCTTGGGAACAAATTAACTAAGAACTAGATTCGTTTGCAAATCTTAGAGTAAGGTAGGATCCTGGAAATATTGCTACGACCCCGAGGAATCGGGGCGTGACAGGTGTTATCAGAAATTACAAAGAGAACATCCACAAAGAACAGAGCACGGGCACTCGGGGGAGCTCGAGGTAGAGCCATCGCTGCCGAAGTACACAATCTAGGTCTATTCCTCCCTTTGATGGTTCTAGATCCCAGCGTCACCGTCCATTACGATCTCTCTTCTTCAAGCAATTATTAATCTTGACCGGTGATAGCTCTGGCAACGTATCCCTCTTCTATGCTCTGTTTTAGCTTCAGCCGGGCATGTTTCAGTGCATGTGTCCTCCAATTTGTCGATTTGTCTTTGATCATGTTTAAATGAACACCTCCCTTGACATACCTCATCGATTTGTGGATTATTCTGTCCCTGGCACATCAAATTTAATGTTCATCAGGCGTTCGATGTTTTGCTCAAGCAAATTCAATACTGATTTTCTTCGGTCATTAGTCAATTTGGGGGTATTCTAGTGCGATTTGCATGGTTATCATTTGACGTGTCGACCCTAAGATATGATCACTGAGATGTTGACCATCATACATGAGGGCAGTCCAATCTCGGTCAATCTCTGATTACCGTTAAGCTTTGCTTGTCTACTTGCTCTTGTAGATGTTGAGATCTTGCCTCTCGCCTTGAGTTTATGTACACTAGATTGGTTTCGAGCGAGAGAGAAGGTGAATGTGAATAAGAGTATTCTCGAGAGTCCAGATTTGTCTCTTCCGTTGTATCTCTTCCTCATGGCTGTATACGTGGACGGATCTGCTTGATCAGTGTTCTGATGTGCGAACTTTGGTTAAAAGATTGTGGCTGTTTAATGTCCGTGGATACTCGTTGTGATGTTTCGGTCCGATGACAATGCTTGCTTTGACTTGAAATGCACAATCGAATTTGGTCTTACTCTATCATGGCTTGGCTTAAAAAAATAAATATTAATAAGATTAGAAAAAATGGGTATTCATGTTTAGGGACTATAATAATGCATGCCTTCTATTTGTTAGTGATTATCTTTCGGTTGGTAGTTTTGTTTAGCTAAAATTAGATTTTGACTCAGTCTTGGCAACTAGCTCACGAGGGTCATATCCTGGAGCTCAAATGATAAGGTTACGTATATTCTTTGCTTGACTCGTGTCGGGTTACTTTACTGGGCAGTTCATATTTTGTCGTTCATTATCATGTTTGACTAATGGGAGGATTTTTAAGTTTAGCTCATGAGAGTGTCTATCCCAGGCTCAAGAAGAAGCCCGTGTATGTTCTTTGTCCGACTCGTATTGGGTTTATTTTTTCACATTTTGCTTTCGTCACCTATAATTTTGTGTTTTATATCGTTTGATGTCCGGTTTTTATTATGTTTATTTGAAATGATTTTTTAACTCATGTGATTAATTGAAGAATGCTTTCACCAATAACGATCATTAGACATTTAATAAAAAAATACTTAGCAACGTAAAAAGAGTAAGACTGTGTGTATCACATTTTCGCAATAAAATTAGGTTATATATTGCACGAGCGCTAATTAGATGTTAACGTAACCAAGTTTTCGAATTTAGATTTCTTGCTTCGCTCTTAATTAGCCCAAATAGGCAAATGAGAATTTTAAATTAGATAAGATCTCATCATTTAATCAAACCAAAACATCTGACACCGTTTGACAACTGTAACTCTTAAGTTTCTGCCAATAAAGTGGAACTTGGCCTTTTAAGCAATTTAGCAATAGGTATTGGATAAGCTTAGTCCTCTTTCTATAAATCTTCACTAGACAACGAGCACAAAAGTTGGCTCGGCTGTAGAGCAGTGGTCCTGCAATGCATGCTTCTATCGTCAAATTGGAGCAATCTCCCCATGCCCAATCTTTTACGTTAGTAGGATCTTGCCTTAATACGATAAACCTGGTTATTACGATGCCGTTGGTCGCAATCATCATATATATCACTTCTTTGGTAACATGCATTTGTACATAGGTTGTGAACTAAACTATTTTCTCTCAATTCCCCACCAAATCAAGATCTTCTTAGATTTAAATTAGCAGGACAAGGAATACAATAGGAACATTGGAGGAGTCAAGGTTTAGAATCCATAATAAAGACTTAAATGTTTACAGTCCTATTAAACAAAAATTCTCCACTGTTTCATTACTTATTTTTCCATCCCACAATGCTTAGAAGAATAATCTCTAACGGTGGAATGATGGGACAAGCTTATGAACCAGATCAAACAGCAACCACTGATACTATGGATTTAGGTAGAGAAAAAGAACTACCCCAAGGAATGCCACAACATATGATCCTGCAAAACTCCACAAGAAGGCTTCTCTCCACGTGTCATCCTCTCGGGTATGATTGATAGATGGAGGTGTCCCTTGTTTCTGATTTGAGCTATCACAACTTGTTAATGGTGTTCCACAGAGAAGAGGGTTACCTTCATAACTTGCTTCATCAAAAGTTACAAATTGATTTTTTCGGTCCGGTGTCCTGCTTGACAAGTTGTTATGAGCCACTCTAAAATTTGACAGGGCATAGAGCTCTATTAGTTGCGGAGGGATGGGACCGGTTAAACTATTGTAGGATAGGTCCAAGTTCTCTGCATTCTTTAGATTGAAAAACGTTTGCAGGATTGGTCTTGTCAAATGATTATGTGATAGGTTCAAGGCTCAACGTCCTCTCAAGTGGCCGAGCTCTGGAGGAATGATGCCCGTCAAATTGTTTTACGAGAGATCCATTCCCGACATGAGTCCTAAAATGTGGCCCTTGTACGATTCCAATCTACCCTTTGTCATGAAGTTCACTTCTTCTAATTCAATCGTAAAAGCATATTGGGAACCTCTGGTCCATTGAATTGGAAAGTCGAAGGTGGCAAGTAAATCTGTAGATGTCCCATCATTTCCAAATGTCAAGTCTTTCAAACAAGGAGGAATTTTTCCGGAAAGATAATTATTTGAAAGATCTAGTATGGTCATGTCTTTTAATAGACATAGATCCCGAGGGATTGAACCTTCGAAATTGTTTCCTTGTAGTAGAAGAACCTTGAAGTTCTGAAGTGAAGCAATCCAGTTGGGGACTTCACTAGACAGTGCAATATGTCTCAGATCCAATGTGACAATCGATGAAGCTCCAGAAGGAAACTCAGGAAAATGCCTAGTGAGCTTGTCATGTGATAAATGCA
This sequence comes from Melaleuca alternifolia, assembly GCA_019926035.1. NCBI lineage: Eukaryota > Viridiplantae > Streptophyta > Magnoliopsida > Myrtales > Myrtaceae > Melaleuca > Melaleuca alternifolia. The sequence continues at coordinate 62,150 of JAGKPW010000431.1, read as the reverse complement.
AGAACCTCATGACTGTAACGTTGACACAAGATAGTATATTTGGCCCAAGGTTGATACTTGAAAGGTCTAAAATCTGGAGATGATGTAAGTTGCAGAAGCTCAACAGTAAAGGACCTCCAAATAAATTGCTCGACAACATAAGCCCACTCGGGCATTGGATATCTCCAATCCAATTGGGAAGAGTTCCAAATAGGGAATTATTACTTACATCCAAAACTCGCAAGTCGGAGCTATTTAATATGCCAGGTGATATTTCCCCCGTGAAAAGATTGCTATCTAGATACAAATATGCCAAACTCGACAAGTTAGAATTCCTCGGCAGCATTTCACCTTGCAAGTTGTTGTCTGACAATATCAATGCAGAAAGTAGGGAACAATTTTTAGCCAATGGCTCTGGTATGTCTCCTGTGAAGTCATTATATGACAAGTCCAATGTCAATAGGTCTTTCATATTGACCATCGAGGAAGGGATTCTACCTTTCAATAAGTTGTTCGACAAATTCAAATAAAAAGAATTCGGGAGGAACCAATCCAAGATGGAAGCTCTCCATCGATAGCATTAGCGGACACATCAAAGTACCACATGATGCCATGACTCAAATTGGCAAGCCAATGCAAAGCACCGGATAGATTGTTGCCATGGAGTGCTAAATCTTCTGGATTTGCATTGTTGATCAATAGCCAATCTGGAAAGTTTCCTGTCATTCCACTGTGACTTAGTTCAAATGATCTCAAGTCATGTTGTTCACTCAGAAAGCTAGGAATCTCGCCATCCTCATCTTTGTTGAGCACGCAGTTTGATAAACCAAAATCCGTCAGTTGAAATGAAGGAAACCAAGTGGGCTCTTTCGTATTTACTTCCAGACGATTACGGTTGTTGAGGAGGCAGAATGTCTCAAGTTTAGAATTATTGGCCAAGGAAGCAAGCGAAAGTGAGCCTTCAAAAGCATTTCAAGAAAAGTCAAAATATTCAAGTGACTTGAGATTAGAGAAGAGAGATGAAGGAATGGCCCCGCTAAAGTTGTTACTGGAAACATCAAGCTATTGGAGTGAGGTCAGATTGAAGAAGCATGAAGGAAGAGGGCCCCCGAATTCATTATAACTAATATCCAGCACTTCAAGCTTCCTCAGTCCGCACAAACCTTTTGACGTGGACATGGCAACTATGAGTATGTCGTCATGAAATTGTACTTTGTATGATGAAAACGCTCATGTTCGTGGTTTTGTGTTGAGAAGGGAGGATAGAAAGAATGTACGAACTAATTTCTGAAAATACAAACGGAAAATTTGGTAAGATGGACTTTGGAGTGGTGTCGCATCACCACAACGCTTCATTTCTACTGTTCTTTGCATAACATTAATTACTTCCGAGTTTGACAAATTGGATTGGAAATGAAATCTAAAGTTGATAGTATTTCTAGATTCATGGCGTAATTGCATTGGGCAAACTCTAAAACCTTTGCTCGATTTTTTTTCCAATACAATTCCGTTATTTTGAACGACAATGCAATGTGATCCTCTGGTAAGTGCAATTCGAGATCACGTGCTCTTTTGGCTTACATGCCCCCCAAGTCATTTAGATTTGAGTGTACGATAGTATTTTAGGGAATGGACAATAATACTTAAAATGCGATAACATCATAAAGGTGAAATGTTTATTTTGTTTTTACCAGTGCTCGTTAATATATATCTATGTGCTTATTAAAATGCAACGCCTCAACATATTGTTTGTTGACATGCCTGAATATCTTTTTTTTCCTTCATTTATTTAACCATATCATATTCAAATATGAGACAGATTATTAAAAAACGACAGGATATTAGCATTAGGCCAATCAATAAAGGTGGTTAGGATTATGAAAGAAAGAGATTTTTCCTGTCAACTTGCTCTGCCTGTTGATAGCATAGTCATTATTGATCAATTGCAACCTTTCCCCTCTGTCATTAGTATCAAGCGTTACTTGAGAATCACATTAGGGGATTTTGAAAACTTCACTCGCTTATAGTTTTTGCCTTTGTACATGTTATTTAATCAAGAAGTATGACCACAAACAGCAAATGATTTGCACCTTTTTTTGCTTTGTGAAATAATTTGTCTTTTAATGTACTGTCAAAATCTAAAGTATAATTTAATTTCAAATTAATACAAGAAACTATGTCTCAACAGTTGTTAACTTAATTTTAAATTAATACACCAAATTACGTCTACACAATTCTACATGTTGCTAGTGTTTTAGATTTGAAAAAAGAAAGGTCAAAGTGAAAGATCTTCACGATTTAGGATAAGAAAAAAGAACAAAGTAAAAAATCAATCTAAACGCGTAAGTCTATCAAGGTTGCTTTGTTGGAGCTTTAGTGTCATTTAATCTCTTAAGCTTCATGGCTTCGTTAAATTTATTTACACTTGCAATCCCTGAAGTTTGACCACCATTGTGGTTTGAAATGTAAACTTCAAATATTGTTTGAATTTGATTCCTAATTAACATTTGCATTTAATTTGGTTAAGATTCCTGGACAGTATTTGAACTCCTTTGGTATATTATTATTTCAGACTATTTGCATTTTTTAGCAATAAGGCTCCTTGCATCTATTATGTTATTGCACTATTCTTCAGATTGGCCATGGAAAAAATCGTACAAAAGTACAAGCACGGGGCCTAAACTTCAATCTTCAAATATCAACGGTCAAATTGAAAAGATCAAATTTTTAAGGATCACTGACCTCATGATCCCACAATTATGACATTGAGCATGTCATACGTTTACTTATGGCTTCCATAGACGTTAAATTATATCCTTCCAACTTCAAGCATAAGTCAAACAACTATATGGTCTCACTTATCTAGATAAAAGTTGTTGGAGCTAAGTTATTTGAAGAAAATGTATGGCCAAACTTGATTTATGGAAGGCATAGAATATCATGCAGTCATGCCTTCTATTCAAAACAATCTTACCTTATTTTAATTTGAAAAGGTGATAAATGAAAGCAGTTTCATAGGCGTACCTTCCAGTAACTTTGAAACATTCAATTCACATGAATCGAGGTCTAAGGCCTTAAGAGATGTTATCTTGGTAATGTCCATGAGGGCATCATTCACCAAGTTGTTCCCCTGAAGATCCACCTCCTCCAAATTCACTCCTGTGATTGAAAAAAGGTTCTAAAAAATCGAACATGATGTATCAAGGTACGGTCTTCTATTTTACTCGTACCTTCAAGCTGATTGGAAGACAATTGTTGGTCCTCCACTGAAGTTTGCTTGTACAATAAGGGGACCCTTTGTAGATAATTGTAAGATAGATCTAGCCTCTTCAATTTCTTCAAATGCGTTCCTTTTATATCTGGTTATAGAAAGATCCTTACATGCATTATGGTTAATTAATTATCTATAGAAAACAGGTATCTAACTATCTTTTGTATACCAAGAATAACTATGTGTTCGGGATGAAGATAATTAATTTATAGGTAGAAACCAGCTGGTCCAACATACCCAAACATAAAAAAAGTCTTTGTCATGTGACTTTGTAAAACAATTTCATGAACAAGTAGCTTATGCCTTTAACGATGTTTATTATATTTCGTTAACTAGCAAAGCTAAGATGGATATGTGCTCCTCACGTTACATTTTTTTTACGTGACAATGTTCATGGCATTGTATTGTCTGTGACTCACATTGGACCAAGAAGCATTAATTTTGCCTTGCTCACGCAAAGTAACCACCTCCTTGTAAAATGGTGACCCAGCCTCAAGCTATCGAAGCCTCCTTCATGGCCTAATTATCCCCAGGAGAGAAAGGGGGGATGAGAGTGAGAGATGGTCAAGCAACAGCAGCTTAAGTGCCACAAGGTTCATATGAGTATCCATGGTGGGTTTGTGTGTGAGAGCAGAAGTGGGAGAGCAAATGGAGGCTTAAGGGGATAATTACCAAATAAATCTCAAACCTATCGTAAATATACCAATTAGTCTTGAATTCTTCAAATTTGTCAATAGTCCTAAACAGTTATATGAAATTCCAACATAATATATCGAGCAAATTTCTACCAAAAATTACTAATATGATGTTCAATCATCAACGACATCCTATGTGGTATGCCCAGCAATCCGACATGTACAATTCTTAACGGAACAATGTTGTTTTGTCTATTTTGCATATTTTTCTAGTTTTTTTCCTGTTTTAACTTTTCTTTCCTTTTATGTGCTAGTGTTCATCTTCTTCAATAGAGAGCTCCTATTCATCATTCATGGTGGCAAATTGTTTCGGCCGGGGGAAAAATGGGCTTAGCTGGGGTTGCTGGATTCCAAAGGCTGTAAGCTCGGAGCTCTGTAAAATCAGCCACATTCTTGTCATTTTTGGCATTTCTTATTCTCAACTTGTGCCAGAGAGAAAAACGCGAAAACAATTAAAGATCCATCTAAGGTTTAGAACAAGCAAAAGAAAAATAAGAAAATCAAAGCTCTCTCAAGGATTATTTGTAAGTTAAGAAAAGGCACATGCCAAACTTTCACTACTTGCTAAACGAAAGAATTCAACAAAAGAAGAAGAAATAATGAACAATTATGTTGAAGGACAACAAGGTGCTTGCATTAGCCAAAGGGGGAAAGGATAACACAAACTTTTCATGCACTGAATAAGTCGAAGCTAAAAATAGCAAGACTCTTCGTATTGGAGAGTGAGGAGTTTTGAAACAATCGTTTCACCTTCTCAAGCCAAGGTGTCGAATAAAACGCAAAATTTGGCAGTACTTCATCCCCTATGCTTAGCTTCTATTTTTGGCTTTCATGAATTTGGATACATTCAAGAGAAGAGCAACGAAGCATAGAGACAAATAGAGCATAGACAAATTGAGCTCCACTTTGATCATTTGAGTGTGGATATAATCTAAAAGCAAGTGAAGCCTACTACAGTTAATATGATCCGAACATTATTATAAGGGATGTGTAAAAGAGTGAAAAAAGCGTTGATCTCATCTCTCTTATGTGGCTTTAATTGTAATATAATCCCTTGCTGCCCTTTCTAAATGTACATAGATTAGATTGATTAAATTATTTAAATTTAATTGATGTGTAATCTATTCTATTTCTCTATTTATGTTCGATCGCCTTATTTGCCCAACACTAAACTTTCCCTATCTAAATATACTAGAGGTTGACCTGGAAAGCTAATTTTCTTGCATGTTGATATGCTTGGGTAGAGTAGCTTGGACTCCGGAACCATTTGCTTACACCTATTTGGCACAAGTCTATGCATCCAGATAAATATAGATGTTGGAAGATGTAACCAAAATAGAAAATAAGAAATGCAAATAGTTATAAGAGAAAAGAAGAAAAATGAAATAAAGTAAATAAGTCATGATATTTGTATTTATCATTGTCTTGGAAATGAGTGTTGTAATTATTTATGATATGTGCAATCAACTACTTTAAGTGCAATCATGTGTTTATCATTAATTCACTCAATTCACTTTTGTAGTTTATAGCACCATTTATGATAATTTTTTCATTGTTTTAAAATAAACAATTACTTAGAAACATAATTGAAATAAGAAAGTTGAGAGGGAGGGAGGGAGGGAGGGAGGGAGTCTATCACCTGAGAGATGATTAATGGCTAAATTCAACAATTGAAGTTCGTCCAGAGGAAGGAATAAAGACGCCTCAATAACCCAAGGCCGCGGCAATTTCCAATCGCGTGTTCCGTCCAAACCTAGTTGAGTCACCCGCAAAGTGGCATTATCGCACACCACTCTTTCCCAACCGCAACAGTCCCCTTCGCCCTATTCCCATGATGGAAAAGAAGACCCATTCGGGTGGTTGAAGGCGGCCTTAATCTTGAGGAGTGCGTTCCTCTCCTCTTCCAAGCACCCCATGCTTCTACCCCTTCCCATCAATACCAACGACACCCAAGTCCACATGCACAACAAAAGAAACTTCATGTTTATTAATTAGGTGTTTTGTATGTTTTATGTTTCTTCTGCTTCATCATGTGCAAACTCACGAGGGTCATCTACTCCATTTTATACGTGCAGAGAGTCTTTCCCTTTTGAGTGATCATCACGGTTGGGCCAACCCCACGAAATGGATCACGGGAAAACTCAAATTCTACCGGGGCCAATTTCACATGACTCGTGATTGATATGATTGACATGATTGATTTGACCCACAACTTTTCCAAAAGAGAAAGATTGAGATAGTAAAATCCTAACAAAATCATTATTAGCAAATCAACAAAAATATGTGCCCAAGAGTTATTCCGAAAATAAAAAGGAGATAAGTAACTAAGGTTTGAAGTTGTTAGTTTTTAATGCAAGTGTTGTTTTGCCAAGAAATATCAAATGGATTAGCATTTGTTTGGACTCATTGAAGGAAAAATAAGGTAATTTTGAGCAATTTGCTAAAGCGATCAAGACAACGTAGGTCAGCATTTAGTATATCTTATAATTACTTTGAAGTATCAATGAATGCAAAACTGATAGAGTTAGGTTTTGGTCCAATTTATTTCCTATAGATAGTCTCACACTATTCAAATTCCATGAACATCAGTTGGGAGAGATCTTATTGAGTAATTTATTATAAGTGAATAGCCGCTCTTGAGTGGTCACTATCTTTTGTGATTACTCATAATTTATTATTTTTGGAGCTTGTCAATTATTCTAAACCTATAAACTGTTCCATAACAATATTATTTGTTGTTTATCTACATTACATTGGTTGAGGTTAGCTCAGCTCAAGAGGACATTGTGATCAATTTTAAGATGAGATAGACTATGTAAGTTAAATAAATGGATAGGTCCAATTGTGCCGATATGCTTGATCTATACTTTTCATTCAAGGACAACACAAGTCATACGTTAACTTTCATAGCATACAAATGTTTATATGAGGGTCATGTACTTCATTTATGTAAGCACTCTTTCCCTTTCAAGGGATTATCGCGGTTAGTCCAACTTCACCACACGATTATCGGTGTGATTAACGCCGTAGACTTGACTTAGAACTTCTCCAAAAGAGAGAGATGGAAAAAGATAAAGTAAGGACTCTAAAATGATAAAGAGTGAGTATTGGCATCTCAACAACAAAAAGTTTCCATTGATTTCAACAAGATATAAAAGGAAATTATGTTTTTAGATATCACTTCATGAAAAAAGATAAAATAGATAACTAAAAATTAATACCATTAATTTTCAATTTAGGTATTGTTTCATCAAAAAAATTGAAAAAATGAGTATTTCTTTATACTTATAGAAAGAAAAGTAAGGCAATTTTCAATTGACTAAATAAACCAATCAAGCCAATATCAATCAATTTTCAATATGTCCAATAATTAACTTGAAGTATCAATGACTGCAAAATCGATCAACTATCAGTATCTCGAATTATATGAAATATAGTCTTAAACTCATGCAAAGTATGAATATCTTGCTAATATTAGATAAAAATATTTTTAATGGTTGTGCCCCATAGAAGAAAACCCATTCGGATTGTTTAAAGCGGATTTATTCTTGAGCAGGGCATTTCTCTTCAGTCTCTCCTTCCAAGCAAGCTATCATCTTCCACTTCCCTCCAATATTTGACAACACCCAAGTCCACAGGCACAAGGACGCTTCGTTTTTTTTTTACTTCTTTTTATTTAATGAGAAACTATTATATGAGTACAGTTGCTTGGACTATTTATTTATAAATAATAAGAAAGTTGGGTAGAGTAGAGGTTCGCAATTGAGTCACACCATGCCAAAAGTGCATTCTTTCCACTTCCTATAAAATTACTTGGAGCATATAAATTTGATAAAGGAGCTTAGTTTCTTATTTAACATTGATGTTCCTACAAAAAATTGAAAGTACATTCGTATAATATATAAAGAGGTCATTGCTGAATTAGCTATTGTAAGTTAAATAGTACATAATGACTTAATTATTTATGTTGACTTATAAAAATAAAAATAAAAATAAAAAGTGAAGTATTTTAATATTGACCATTACAAAACTTGTTGTTATATTGGTTAAAGATTTTGCAATATATATGTCACGCCCCGATTCTCGGACTCGTGACTATCTCCGATCTATACTTTTAGGATCCAATTCAATTCAACTTCCAACATAACTTCCATGTCTCCACCATTAAATAAACCGAATCACAGTTACTAATAGATGAGAGACCAAGATAGAATCCATAAAATACCACCATTAAACATCAACTTCAAGTCATGTCCACATAATCCTTGATTACAAAAATCCGACCTGGAAGAAATTTCAAAAGCCGAGGGTGTGTTCCTCCGCACAGCTATACAATCAAAAGTCGCAGGTAAAGTGGATGGGTGCACTACCCTATGGTGTAGGAAGCGAATCTAGGTATTCACGTAGGTTAAAGTAGGGTTTTGGATTGAGAACGGTCCCGTCTTCCAAGTCATCTGCCCCGTCGGGGTCATCATGTCCAGACTCGTACCCTCCCCAAGGCACTCCACACTGCTCTAAATGGTAGCTCATCTCGCTTCCCGGGGGACCGGCGTACTCCATTGTGTGCTAGTGAGGAATCCAGGTTTGTTTCAGGATGTTCTATATCCACTCCATCTGCTCTTGGGTTTCCACGATCAAGCCGCTCTTCATTACCTCCCTATTTACCACGTACCCTCTATCAACAAGATGGTCAGGGACCATCTCTATCTCTTCCTCCAGGTCTTCGACCTCCTCATCCGACTTAAAGGGAGCCTCCGGCTCCAAGTCCTCCTCCAGCTGCTCCAGGTCCTCCTCCTCCAGAGGTTCCAGTTCCAGTTGATCCCAATCCTCCTCCTCGTGAGGTTCCTCCTCCAACAGCTCCTCCTCCTAGGGGTCCTCCTCCTCTAATGGGTCCTCCAAGTCTAAGAGCTTCTCCTCCGAGTTCATAATTAGGTCCTGGGATGGTGGGGTGGTGGAGTGAGATACTTGGTATCTCAGTGAATAAACCCTAACCCTAGATTAGGAACACCCCTACCTTAGGGTCCCTATAACGTCCCTCCCAACTCTCGGTCTCTAGGTGGAAAGCTAGCTATCCTTAACGGGGGATCACTTCTTATCACCTCACTTCAATCCCAATCTTGGTATTACTACTACCGACTCCTGGCTAAACTACCCAGTGAGACTCCCCGGCTCACGGTTACTAAGAATAATCAACCGATACTAATGAAATAATTAAGGAATTTAATCGAATACTAATTCAATACACCTTATTCGTCAAATAAGGTTGCCCCGCAGTAAACTAACTAACTAGGTAATGCGATTAAATGATAACTAATGAAACGGAAATAAATAAATCAATTTGCTAATAATTAAATTGCAGGATTGTAATCATATTACAGCTAATAGTAAATAAATTGCAAGGCTAGTAATTTAAACAGCATAATTAATAAATAAATTGCAAGATTAATAATAAATTTACGAATTTATTAAATAAATTACAGAATTTTAATATTGAAAGGAACGATTAAATAGAGATAACAATTATGGGGTACGTGGCCGTCCACAACGAACTCCCCCTCACTCAAACTTGTTCCGATATCGCACCAAAGTTGAATTTCTCAACTTTCGTAAATTTCCATGCCCTTGGCACTTCCATCATGCCAATCGTTGGCCCTGATGCACCACTCGCATCAAGCGAGATCCCGTCACGAATTATTTCACGTCAGTCAATCTAAACATTCTATCTGATTATCCAAGCAATCAATCGAGTCCTTGCTAACCCTGAATTTCTAGGAATCCTAGCAATTCTAGAAATTCTAGGAATTCTAATAATTTTTACTAAAGCAATGAATGTGCCTAATAAAGATTTAGAGCCTACTCACTTGTGAGTCTCTTGGCTCCCACCCTGCTGATCCAGACACCTAATAAGGCCAAGAGAAAAATAACTCTTTTTTTTTCACTCGCCTTTTCTTTCTTTTCTTTTCTTTTCTTTTCTTTTCTCCTTTTCTTTTCTTTTCTTTCTTTTTCTTTCTTTTTCTTTTCTTTTTCTCTTTTCTTTCTTTCTCAGCCCGCCTGGATCGGGTTGGGCTGACTTCCAAGTCAGGTTGCTGGGCCGAGCCTGCTAGGCCGGGCTATCTGGCTGGCTAACTGGGCCTCCGGGGACGGCGACTGCAACTGCGACTGCTCCGGCAAACCCCGAATAGACCCGGTTCAGTCTTCCGGGTCACGAGTTGGGTCGCCGAAAGCTCCTCAGGTTTCTCAGCCGTTCACCGTCCTCCGGCCAAACCAAGACTCGAGGCTGGTCGAAATTGAAAGCTGGGTCGACGGCGAGTCAAACGACGGCGGTGGCAAGGGCTGAGGTGGTCGGAATGGCAAGAAATCCGGCCACGAAGTCGACGGCTCAGAATCTAGGGTTTCAGAAACGGGGTTAGGGCTTCGAGCTTCAATCCGTTGATTTCAGGCCAAATCGATTGAGGGGAGGTTGGGGGTTTTACTCACCGGACCAGCGCGAGTCCAACGGTGCCAATAGCATCGCATGGAAGTGGCTGGAACGGCAGCGGTGACAGCTAGGGCTCCGACGAGCTAGGGTTTGAGCTTGTCTCCAACCCAGCTGATCTCTCACGAACGTAGACCAAATCGAACCCAACAAGAGTCAAAATCAAGGTTTAGAGACCCTTAGGAGTCGATTGGTGGGTTCGGTTTGAGCCCAAGTGCTCGAGGTTGAGAGATCTCACCGATTGAAGGTCGCGGGTTTTTCTAAAAAACCCAGAAAAATCGAACCGTGAAGCCCTCTTTGGGGGCTGTAGGCGACAGCTCCGGCGAAACCGACGGCGGCGGTTGGTGGCGTTGTGAAGACAATGCTGCAGGCTTCCCAACGAAACCAACGGTGAGACGGGAGGAGGTCTGAGCTAGAAATGGCATGGGTTGAAAGTGGAGAGGGAGCTCGATTTAAATCGCAAGGGAGTGGTTGGGGGCGAGCTAAAAATCAGCTAGCCGACGCCACGCGACAGCCTCCCGTTGGCTGTTGGCTACCCCGGCCGTCCCCTCAGGTCAGGTGGTGGGTGGTGGCAGCGGCGAGGCGACCGTTGAGGCGACGGTTGCAACAGTTGATTGGTGCACATCAGCTGTTCGCCGAAATGCCGCAGAGAAGGAGAGAGGGAGAGAGCCGCGCGCGTGCCATCCGGTCCAACCCGGTCGGACAGTCCGGTTCGCCAGCTGGCCGGTTCAGAAAATTAATAAAATAATATTATTTTTATTTCCAAAAATTGGAAAATTGCTTTAATAATTCATAAAAATTCGGGAAAATTTTCTAAAATTCACTAAAATTTCCCAACACCAAGATTATGACATTTTGGGCCCAAATAAAATTTTTAACAACTAATTTCAATAGTCCATAAGCCTTTCACTATTTTCACGAACCAAAAGGAAACTATAAAATTTCTGGAAAATTTCCCGAGGCCAAAATTGGCGAACACGGTCCAAAATGCGGCTGTTACAACATGTGTTTGACATAAATTCTCTCATTTATCTCAGAAAGTTTGTAATATATAAAGCTCGCACTATCCGGTAACTTTCATCTTATTTATCCTCATGAAAATTATTTTTGCCTGTCATATAATGTGGGAGGTTTTGTAATAAGTGCTTGTCACTAAATTACCTTTTGTTGCCACCGTCATTGCTGTAGTTATTAGTGTCGTTTGTTGTTGCCATCATCATTGTTTTAATGATTGTTGTTGCTGTTGTTGTTGTTATGATGAAAATGCGACTTTGTAAAATTAAATAGGTTATTGAGTCTGATCATTTATCACATTTACAGTTGCACCTTGCATGCTAATCGCAATTCCTACATCTAGGTCATGACCATTAGTAAGCATTAGGTTAAACAAAAGGGCATGAGATTGTTAAGGGACGTTAAATTTCAGGCTGTCATGTTATTTTTTCCTAAGACAATAAATTTCCATAGGAGCTACACGATTTGATGGCTTTCTCTCTAAGGACTTGAACAATTAAAATGGGCATTTCCTAGGATGTTTCAAATGGATTTCAATCAGTATCACCACTTTGTCTCGATGAGACAATTGATAGTCTACAAAGCATTAGCGGATTCTCTCAAGTGACTTCCATTTAACAATGATTTATAAGTAAAACCAGTCTTCCGATTGTTTACTACTTATGTAGTTTATATTGTTAGTTTGCCAACATTGCTCGGGCCATGCCGTTATTGTGTAACCCATTAGTTGTTGGTATAATAATTGGATCTATTAAAAATAAGATTAAAGATATTTTATAATTCTATTATTTTTTTCAACCAAATATAACAAAATAAAATGGATAAATCGATAAAACAAAATATCCAAATGTGTAAATCTTTATGTTGAATTTAACAGCTGGATTCAATGTATCATGTTCTATTTTGTTCACCAAATCTAAATTGTGTGGAATGTTTAAATGGCTGCCTCATTGTATGGGGGAGTCATGAATAATTTGAGCAAGTCATTTAGTCACTTGACGTGCATGCTGCGAAATGCTTTATTGTTTCTAATGGGATGTCCACCGTAGCTTGACCCAGGTTTCTCCCAAATCATTTCAGTCACTTGCAATGAATGCGGGAAACTTCTTTGCCTTTTTGACAGGGATGTCCATTATAGAAAGCAATAAGACATTGACAAAATTGTAATGCGAAAGCAATACGAGGATGATGGAAAAGAAAGCGGGCACTATAACTCAATTTCTCTTTCCATCTCAATCTAATCTTGGATGATATTTCACGTTTTTACCCTGACCGCATGCTAGATTGAAGGCTTCTTTTCTCGGTCAAGCACTTGGCCAATACGCCCAAGATTAATCAATGCAAGGGCCCATCTCCTCACGCAGATTTGAAAAAAGGGATTGCAATTTCTAAAGTTTGGAATAACTTTATGTGGTAATGTTAACCCCATATTCAAGATCCAAGGAGAGAGGAACACGGAGGCAGAAGTGGAAAGGGAAAAAGAAAACCAATAGAAGAAAAGAAAGGGGGAAAAGGGAAAAAGGAGAACAAACCTAGATTGTCCAGTGACAATTTGGTGAGGTATCAACTTCTTAAGTGGGAAAATTAAGATGTAAATTTACCTCCTAATAATATTAGATAATCTCATTTCTCAAATAGTGATCTTGTGAACCAGCTAAGATGAACTTCTAGTGAGGCTCAATGGATTGCTAAGCGAAAAAGTGTAACCCTCTTGCGACGTAGCATCAATGCTTTGTTTGAACTTTTTTAAACCTCACTAGTTATAACTTGGTTTATTGTTTATTATCAATTAAAATAGATTAGAATTTCACTAACCTACTCTAGGTTGGGTAGGAGCCAAATAAGGCAGGAGAGGCAGCCTTAAGTCTACAAAACAGAGAGTTCGGGCTTCATGGCTTGGTTATGCTTATTTTGCCTAATGCTTGTTAGCTGTACCTTTTATTTTTTAAGGGAAAAAAAATTTTTATGCAATCTTCTTCTACATAAATTGGATAAAGGAGTTCAATTACTTATAACATTGAAGTTGCAAAATAACTATCTTAAAATTGATTCATGAGACATATAAAGATGCCGTTGCTAAATTGTTGTCAGAGTACAATCATACCCAAAAGGAAGGTTCAAGCTATTCAACATGAAAATTTGTATGTTTGAGAATTCACTAATTACTTAATTATATGTGTTGACTATTGAAAAACATATAAAACGAAATCTTCACATATCGATGTTAAGGAAACATGCTCTTATTGTATTGGTTAAAACGAAATCTTATTGTGTTCACTATTGAAAAATATATAAAACAAAATCTTCACATATCGAAGTTAAGCAATATCTGTAAATTACCTTACATATCTCAAAAAGGTTTGTCAAATCTATTAAGCTTTCAATATTTGGTATTTATAATTATACACGACAGCTATGTTTACATCACTATGCCAACGGCGAGTCTTTTAAGAATAATCTGAATATTGATAGATGAGCATATAGAAAGTTTTCTGGTACTGGCAATAATTATGCTTCGAGCATTTTATTTAAAATAAAATTGGAATCTCATAATTTGGCTATTCGTCCATTAAATTAATTGAGTTTTACTATTCACATCTACGCATGCCCGAAATCATCCCAAAATGATCGGAGCTTCTTCCCACAAGACATCACACGAGATACGTAAAAAACTGTTGGTGCCATTTAAAACTTGACATCTTTCGTTGTATTAATCTTAATTTTGCATCTCACTTCGCTAATTCCATATGGCAGTTTCTGGACCAGGGACAATTAGATTGGACCTACGTGGAAATTTGCTTTGTAGGGATTTTACAGCCTGTCTTCCATTTTCTAATGGAAGTATATAGAAAGATAGAGGATGTATAAACAATGTTTTATACGTATAACCATTACACTATGCTTTCATTGGTTCTCATTGGCCTCCCTTCTCATATGTGTTATCTTTGCATCCCCTTTGCCATTCGCTTAATTCAATTATAATGGACTCACCTGGGGTTGTTAGCTAAACAAGCCCAGAAATAAAATTAGGAGAATGAACAAAAAAGACCAGCCCTTCTAAATTGTGCCTAAGAATTGTGGAGCTCAGTTAGGTTGGGCCAATTTGGGTTTTCAAGTTTTTGATGGCCCCTGAATTTTATTAGTTTTTTTTTATTTTCATCTCTTTCATCCCTAGTTCTAGAGAGGTGGATTTAAATGAAAACTTAAAGAAATGGATAATCACACTAGAAGTCTTAAAATTCGTCATGAAAATATGATTAAGTCATAAAATCTATAAAAATGTAATTAATTCCTAAAATTTATTATGTTGGTTCAATCAAATTCTTCTATTAATTTTGTCCAACTTGACTAATAGAAAAAAAATACTAATGTGACTTACTTATTTTTTTTATCCTATGTGGCTTTTTATTGTTATTTTATTTAGATGAAAAAACTAAATTGAAAAGGAGAGAGAGAGAGAGAGAGAGAGAGAGAGAGAGAGTTGGACTATGCGAGTAGGGGTATAAGCTCTCACTGATAAGTTGATAAATTTTATAACTTGATTGCACATTTTGTTGGTCTTCATAATCAATTGCACTTCCGTGATACATTGTAGAATCTCAAGTGTATTTATTCCCAAAATAAATAATGAATACTAAAAACAAGAGAAATTAAAACAATAAAAAAGACTCAAAGTCAATCATAATTGAAAAGGGCCTTGTCCAATTCACGCAGCCCAGACCTGAATCACAAGAGCAAGCCAGGCCATACCATGCCAATGAGAGAAAACGCCAGCCCAGAGATCAAACCCCTTAAACCCACATTCTCATTAAGCCGGTCCAATTCTCTCCCCGTTCAATAGCTTTTATCATCCCATCACCCTTTGGCCACCGGTGGCCGCAGAAATCACATAGAGAACATCCACAAAAGAACAGAGCATAGGCACTCGGGGGAGCTCGGGGGTAGAGGCTCACTTACAACCACCGGTAGCCACTCGATCGCCACCAGTTCCGCCGCCATAAAGAGGCTCTGTTCGCCCCTATTTCCAAGCCATCACTACCGAAGTACACAATCTAGGTCTATCCCTCCCTTTGACGGTTCTAGATCCCGGTATCACTGTCCATTACGATCTCTCTTCTTCAATCAACCATCAGTCTCAACCGATAATGGCTCTGGCAACGTATCCCTTTTCTATGCTCTGTTTTGGCTTCAGTCGTGTATGTTTCAGTGCTTGTGTCCTCCAATTTGTCGAATTGTCTTTGATCATGTTTAAGTGAACACCTCTCTTTGCATACCTCACCCATTTGTGGAATATTCTGTCCAGGGCACGTCGAATTTCATGTTCATCAGGCGTTCGATGTTTTGCCCAAGTGAATTCAGTATTGATTCTCTTCGGTCATTTGACAATCTAGGGGGAATCTAGTGCGATTTGCGTGGTTATTATTTGACGTTTAGACCCTAAGATATGATCAATGAAACGTTACTTGCCGGTCAAGAACCATCATGCATGAGGTCAGTCCAATCTTGACCATTCTCTAATTAGCGTGAAGCTTTGCTTGTCTGCTTGCTCCTGTAGATGTTGAGATCTTGCCTCTCGCCTTGGGTTTATGCACACCAGATTTGTTTTGCGCCAGAGAGAAGGAGAATGCGAATCATAGCATTCTCGAGAGTTCGGATTTGGCTTTCCTAGTTCGTTGTTTTGAAAGAGCATATATCCTTAATTAACCAGCCATGTTTGAGTTCTCTTCTGTTTTTTTGGTGGTGGATGCTCTGGGTTTCTAGTGTGTCTGAAAGTGGAAGGATCTGTCTGAATAGGAGTTGTTGATTTGGGTTTGAGGGATTTGTCGTCTTCTTTTGGTTGGTGATGGAATTAAATGATATGGGAACTCGAATGTTTGGATATTATAGGAATGGAAATACTGGAGGTGTAGAAGTCTCTCTTGTCGCATCTCTTCGTCATGGCTATATGCATGGATAGATCTGCTTGATCAGTATTTTGATGTGCTTACTTTGGTTAAAAGATTCTGGCTGTTTAATGTCCGTGGATACTCGTTTTGATGTTTCGGTGTGATGACATCGCTTGCTTTGACTTCAAATGCACAATTGAATTTAATTTTACTCTATCATGGCTTGGCTTAAAATAGATAAATGGAGAGTTGCCAAAAGTTTTGGGTCAAAAAGGATATTAAAAAAATTCCCATTTTAGAAAAGAACACAATTTGTTTTGAAAATTTGTGTGTCTGAATAAATTTTCTCAATTGAATGACATCGGTGCTTGCCTATCCGATCCGAGTGAAGTTAAACAATGTTTTCTCTCTCATTTTGAAAAGCTTTTTGCATCCAATGCCTAGCAAAACTATCCCTCCATTAATGACATTAGAGCTTCCATCCAGCACACATTGGAGGATGCCCAGGTACGGATTCTTTCTAATCCCATTAATGAATAGGAAATCAAGAATACCATATTTTCTCTAGCCACAGGCAAAGCCCCGGGGCCAGATGGTTCGTTGGCCCTTCAGTCATTGCCACAATCAGGGATTTCTTTGAGATAGGGAGATTGCTCAAGGAAATCAATGCTACTATTATAACCCTTGTCCCATTGGTACCAAATGCATCCACCGTGAATGATTATAGGCCCATTGCATGTTATAATACCATTTACAAACTCATCACTAAAATTCTGGCAAACTAGTTCGCATCTGCCCTTCCCTCTCTTGTGAGTGCATCCCAGAATGCTTTTGTGAAGGGACATCGAATTAGTGATAATATATTGCTTGCTCAGGAGTTATTTTGTGGATTTCATCGTGAATCATATTTGCCAAGATGTGCAATTAAAGTCGATTTCAAGAAAGCTTATAACACAGTGGATTGGCAATTTCTGGAATTGACTCTATTGGCTTTCGGTGTTCCTACGAATATGGTGAAGCTCATCATGGTATGTGTTCGTACTTGTTGACACCTAATTTTTGCCGAATAGATAATTCACTTTTTGCTTAATTTTTGAAAGATTATCGTTAATTAGGAATTAGAATTTTCTTTGACTTTCTTAAATAAACTTCCAAATTAAAATTATTTTAAAAATGAAATGAAAAATAAACACCAAAAAAGATGAAAAGAGGCAATTTAGATCGGGCATAAAAGGCCTCGCCCACTCCTTCGGTTCGTGCGGGTCTTGGCGGCGCCAACCCCATCTTTTCTCAGGGCTGCCGGCCCACTTCTTTTCTCCCCTGGCCCATCACACCTCAGCCCACGTGAAAAGCCTTTCCCTTTTCTATTCCCGTGCGGTCAACTAGTCAATCTTCTTGGCATCCACCAACAGAGCCACCTGCACAAGCCACAGGGACATAGGGCAGAGAGGAGCAGGGAGAGATAAAGGCAGTTTTCGGAGAAAAAAAAGGGTGAGAGAGAGACTAAAAACAGGAAGTAGCGAGGGTGGTGGTGAATCCATCGACGCTGTCTTTCGCTCGACGGTTTCGTCTTTCGCCGATGACGACCCAGACGAGAGAACGCCGTGATTACAAAGGCTACTCCTGGACCAACCTCTCCGACACAAACGCCTCCTCCTCCATCGCCCTCACCACGGGTGTTACCGAAGTCGTCGCCGGCGCCATCTCCATGGGTCTCGGCGGGTATCTCGCAGCTAGGAGCGAGGCAGACAACTACGAGAGAGAAGGAGAGATGGACAGAGAGAGACAAAGAATGAGGGGGCGTCGTTAAAAAAAAAAAGGAAGAACAGGGGGAAGCTTCGCGTAAGGAGGAGGCGAGCAAGAGCGAGACAAAAAAAAATAAAGAGAAAGCGTGAAAAAAAAAAAGAGAAGCAAAAAGAAAAAGAGAAGGGGAGGTTTTCAGAGGAGGCAAGAACGAAAGAAAAAAAAAAGGAACCAGAGATGAAAGTACGAAGAATAAAAGAAACAAACAGAAGAGGTGGAAGAGTTTCGGGGGCTTCTTCGTGAACCCGACTCCATACTATGATGTTTCGAAAATGACTAATGGCGAAGACTCGTCCGTCGACATGAAGATCTTGGCTCAGTCCTTCGTCGTCTCTGTGTCCAAGAGCTGCGCCACCTACATCGTCACCTTGCTGGTAGGGCCAAGCGAGCAAGACCAAAAGCGAGGAGCCGAGAGCAAGCCCCATCCACTGATCCGACCTCAACTCGTTTAGAACCAGGGTCGACCCCAGACGTTGACGACGCCAGTCACGACATCAATCGGTGACGTCGGGGCCAACCAATGGAGTTTCGGTGAAGTGAGGTGGAAGTAAAAGCAAAACGAAAGTGGAAGAAGGTGGGCCGAACGGATTGGTAGACCAGACGAAGTGTTGGTGGCGGATCCCGGGGTATTGCTGCATGGAGTTCAAGATGGGCTCTTCAATTCCTCGCGGAGGTTCATTCTGTGAGTAACTAAAAATTCGATCTCTCCTGGATATTTCTTGTTCTCCATGATGATAATGACGCGTACTCTTGATTTGTTTGTCGCCGATGGTTGTCGGTTTGTGTTTGTCCTGTTCTGATTTTGGTGGCTGACCTGCAATCCGAAGCTGTGATCTTGTCGTGATCTCTTGAATTTATTTAATTTATCTACTTTTCTTGCGCTTGTGTGAATGGGTTGTTTTACTGCGGTATATGCTCGATTATCGAGATTAGCCTATGTAGAGTGGTAGCTTGGTGATGGCAACTGCTAATGTGGAGTGCGCTAATTGGCGGCGATAGACCAATGTCCCTTCCGGTCTTATATATATAAAAATTTAACCTAAGCTTAGCACGTACTTAGTCTAATAAAATTGTACATTATTGTTATTTGATAGTCGCATTCAATTATATAAGTATTTACTTATCGCATTGCACTTCCATACTTCGAGTGTTTACATTTTAGTGTTGCACTTCCATACTTCGAGTGTTTACATTTTAGTGTTGTCATTTAATAAATTTCGCGATGATTTCTCTTCTAAATTAATTCAGCATTAGTTTAAAATGGCATGAAAGCAATGTCGCAAGAGCAATTGCATAGAACAGTCCCCTCTTGTTGACTAATCCCCCCCCCCCACCCGGCAGAGTGCCCCCGAGAGAGATGTACTGAACTGACTGCGCGGGAAAATCTAGAGATGGATCGCGGGCCTGGGCGGATGAGCTCAACAGGGACAGGCTGGGGGAATGGGCTGAGATGAAGCGGGCCAGGAGAAGGTAGTCGGACCAAAGAAGGTTGTGGAAACTGGGCCGCAAAGAAGAGTGCGCGAGAGAGCTTGCGAGATGGGCTAAGGAATCCGCGCGGGCCTACGGGTGCAGCTGTGAGTCGGGCTGATTCAGTCCGACTCCTTTTTTTTTTTTTTCATTTTCATGAATTTTTTTATTTCTTTTTCTCTCTTTAAAAAAAATATGACAAAATAAAATAAAAACACAACTCTGGTCCTAATTAGTGACAATTTTCTCTAAAATAAAGCTAAACAAAATTTGTCGGATCGGTAAAAATTATGTGTCAACATACATGAAGTCAAAAAGTATTGTTGAGCAATTTTACCAAGCTGGTGAGTCTTGAGGTTTGAGAGAAAGGAAGGGACTAGTTGAGCTGATTTGAATGTTTAGGCTACCACTATGGTTGTCCTTGAAATTGCAAGCATTCTTTCATGCATGGCTTTTTGAAGTCGGCTGCGTCGGGAGTGACTTTGGTTTCGGTGGTGGTGCAGCTATGTAATGGCTTCATATGCTCATTTCTTGTGGGAAGCCAATGAAGACGACGATGAGGAGGTTGAGGACGATACCGTGAAGACGTCACCTCGCCGATGAGCTTCTCTCAATTGCCCCCTCCTCCAGCTGCTGCTGCTTCTTAATCGGGCCTTCCTCTCTCCACGTTATTTCCTTTCCTCTTGTAAAATAGCCGTCAGATATGATATTTTGGCCTCGGTTAATATCCTCGTATGACCTAATAAACTCGGCCGTTTTGCCTCGTGAGCTTTATTGTCAAAAGGAATAATGTACAGACAAGATAATGAAGGAAATGAGTTCGTTCCCGCGCTCAGTTACTCTTGGCTGCCATGTTTTGTTCAGTTGCTCCTTTAGTTTTGGCCCTGTTGTTGTATTGGTATGTTTCAGATTCATATTCATTAAACTGAGCAACTCTTGTCACTGTTCATTCAGCATCTCTGAGGGATAGTGGAAATGCTTGTCGATGGCTTCAATTGATTATCGATGAGCATGATACGGTCGACGTACAATGGTGATTGATCGATGATGAGTACTTAATGAATTTGGGTAAGCATTGTATTCAGAAACTGAAGACAAAGTGAAGGTGTCTAGGTGAAGATATTGATTGACGGTTATGCACGACGTCAAATGAAGAGTTGTAATTGCTTGTTTAGTAAGGTCAACGTGTGATCATGGAGCCAAAAGTTGTGGAGATGAGGTGGTACCCATCGATTCGAACACTAATCATTAAATGGTTAGGCTCCATAAATCCTAGTTGAAATGCTGTAAGAAAGATCATTAACACAAACACTTTTGTATTCCTTTAATGTATCTTTCCAATACTCAAATTTACTTCCCTTAAGCAAGTTCTTGTGATGCAATCTATTTCCTATCTAAATCGCCACTTAATCCGATTCAATAAAAATTAAGGATCTAATTGTTTCATGAAAAATAAACGATTTCGAAAATGTTGGGAAAAGTACCCGTATGCTTTCCTTAATTACTTGGCATCACACATTTCAAATTTTGGGAAAGTATTTGTCAACGAATTTGGGAAAAGGAACGCTACCAATGGGGAGACGATGGGTCATTGATTTTGCTGACGATTCTACTTCTCATGCCAATCCCACTGCTTGAACATCCAGCTGCTGCGGATGAACTACGTCGGCGTCATGGTACGAGCTGGTGTCATTGCGCGAGCTGCCAGAAAACATGAAGGACAGCGAGTTCATCCTCCGCCACCACCGCACCAGCCGGCCGCTCACCGAGGGCCGCCCTCGGGTTGTTCCGTTGGCACAATGTGACGCTCAACGTTTGCACGTACGGATGAATGATGGCTTTTTGGTTCGATTTGTTTTTTGGTGCGAGACCATCCTGGTTCATATTTTCTTCTTGACTCTTGTTTTCCCCCACTCTTTTTGCGATTTGTGGTGATTTCTTTGGATTTCTGTGGGTGATGGCGAACAGGCATTTGATTGGGTAGAGCTGGTGTTTCTGGGGGCCAATTTTGTGGACGTGCCTCTGGTTGCAGATCGTCTCGGCCTATTCTCAAGGTGTATTTTGTATTATTCAATCCTATACTAGCGTATACATTTAGTGAAATCTGATTTATCGATGTTTGTATTTAACAACTCGTCCCAACTCGATGATATCAGATGGAACATGCAATTTCTGTAAGAGTGTGAATCATAATATATACAAATACAGTGACAAATTTGTTCGTGGCAGCTCGATTCTGGTGATTATCGTAGCTTGATTTCACCGTATCGGGTGTAAGCTAAGATGAGGCTTGAAGGTGCAAGTTATGATGAGCTATAGAGCTTGCTAAATTGCTCATTTGGTGAAGATGTTTAAATACTGTTTTGGTGAAATCCTCCATAAACGGCTTAAATTTGTGGAATTTCACAGTGACGATGGCCTTAGATTTTTACTAACTGTTTATTAGCAGAGTGGCGCTTGGCGTATGTACAAGTCAATGTAGTATTATCATCTTCATGGCTTGTTACCATACCGACCAACCGGCCATTTTCATTAGCCGACTTTTCTTGCAACCAGCAACCAAAATTGCCATTTAAAACCTTCATTTTCTTCTGGTGCTTTATCGAAATTGCAGGTGCCACAGATTGATAGTTCGAGTTTGTGAGATTAAGTGCAGGAATATAAAATTAATCTCAGAAAGTTTGTTTCAAAGGAATATACAAGGGTCGTGCTCGCCATTTTTGTTGCTGCTAAATTTCAGGAGTAGCCTGACAGGGAAGACAGTCTTGCTCAAACACCGAGTGGAAATTTAAGATTAATAGCAAGGGTCATCTGTGATAAGTTACCATGATGGATCATAGTATTAAAAGATATTTCCATTCTCTTCAAAAAGATATTAAAGTAGAGATACTACCCATTGGAAAATCTCTCTCTGTTCCTGCTAATACAACCTGGATTCAGTCCATCATCAGTGGACGATCATTTTCCACGCAAGTAGCACTTGTGTCTAGGAAAGGTTCCCACATGGTGGACCTTGTAATAAACTATTGGAGAATGCTCAGAAAGTTTATTGCTACTCAGATTTTCTGAACGAGATCAAAGTGGTGTAAATATCTTTTATAGTGAAGAGTAGCACACTGGTTGTCAAATTGAATTCAAAGTAACAGCTTAAGCAAGCTAAATAGTTATTTAATTAATTCTCTGCCCATTCACTGTCGCCATTTTGACTTACTCTCTCCCTTTGGCTGACAGGGTTGAACCATTTTCTATGAATTATGATCTGAAGATTGGACTCCCAACTAGTATGCCATAGATTTCACTTGTGCAGGTCAAATTCTACTAGTGCACGAACTAGCATCTCTTACTCAACGGGATTGCTTTTGGTGAGTGGCGCACCTACGATATTTTATTTTTTTATTTTTTGGTCAAATAAACTTCATTCATATAACTAGGGTGGTGGAAAACATATAGTGCTAAAGTCCTGACATAAAATACTAAATAGGTCTCACGGAGTATTTGAGACCCAATTACATGGGAGGGTACCAGCATTTGGGATTTAGCTAATCAGTCTGCGGCCCGGCTTGTCTGACGTGGTTCGAAACTGATATGGGCTCCTTTCAATCGGCCCAGGAGAAGTCTGCAATCTATTATGTAGGGAGCTAAGGCCCATGGAGTATCTCGCCGGCCCGTGATAAACTCCACTATTGATAAGCAATCTGTTGATATGTGCACCGGCAGATCACCTTCAGTTCGCGCATTAAGCCTTTCCCGCAAATCAGATTGGTTCTCTTCCAGCCAACACAACCCTTGCAAAATAGCTAGGGTTTCTCCCATGCTCGGCGATTGAGCCGAGACACTTGTCGCAAAACCTCCAATACATACCCCATCTGCTCCTCTACAAATCCCAGCCACCGAATTAGTCTCTCTTCCTTCCATCCAAGAACAATTGACGTTGAGTTTCAGAGCACCCGGAGTCAGCGGCGTCCAATTTTGTGCATCCGAGGTAAAGTCCTTCTTTTTTCTGTATGTTGGAGATGAAATATCTTTCAATTAGCCGCTGGGAGATGATAGCCTCGTCAATTATCTAATGTATAAAAGTTTTTCGCCCTTGGAAGATATAGGCGTTCCGAGCTTTCCAAATAAGCCAGAGGGTGTTAGCAAAGAGGGCTTTTTGCTGAACCGTGATCCTAGAATGAAGGTAATCATCTATCCATTTGTCTATCCGTGTAATGGAGTTAGGAGTAGCAACGATGTTGAAATTAGGGCTTAACCATACCTGTTTTGATCCTTCATAGAGTGCAAAAAGATGCTCAGATGTTTCAGGGAATAACTAGCAGAGAGGACAAAGAGGGTCAGGTATGATTCTCCTCCTATATAAGTTAAATTTCGTTGATAAACCTTCGTTGCATAAGCTCCACAAAAACTATTTGATTTTAGGATAAGTCTGTAAAGACCAAATTTCTTTCCAAAGCCTTTTGGGAGACTAGTAGGAGGATGAAGCTTGATTTTCTATTCTTTGGCTGCTATTCTCTCTGAGCATGTAGTAGGCACTTTTGATATTATAATTCCCTGATTTGTGACCAATCCATAATAGTCTATCTGGTCTAGGAACAACTCCCAGTGGGGTAGCACGTATTTCCTCTATGATCTCAAGGCTGAAAATGTTTTGGATAATCTGCACATTCCAATGTCTGGAAACTGGATCAATAATATCAGCCACCCTTATAGGATCATCTCGGTTAGCTGGACCTCCAATTCTCCCTACTAGCAACCATCTATCCTCTCTTAGATTGATAGATTTCCCATCTCCAACTTCCCATTTCAACTCAGGCTCAATAGTGTCTCGGCCTACTAAGATGCTTTGCCAACCCCAGGAGGCTCTGTTACATTTCTTAGCATTTCAAACTGAGCCTTGTGGAAAATACAGCCCTTTAAATATTTTACTCCATAATGCTTCCGGATTCTGACTCAATCTCCAGGTTTGTTTGCCTAACGAAGCTTTATTCACATCAATTAAATCTTTAAAGCCCATCCCCCCATATTCCTTTCTCTTCTTTAGGTAATCCCAGCTCTTCTAGAATATTCCTCTCTGTCTTGCATTTTGTTTCCACCAGAAAGCTGAAATTTTCTTTTCAATTGCTCGGCAGATAGATAGGGGGATTTTAAAAGTATTCATAGCATACTGAGGCAAAGCTTGGATGACTGCTTTAATAAGTACTTCTTTCCTAGCTTTAGAGATCAATTGTTCTTTTTAGCCCTCTAGTTTCCTATCCACTCTTGTAAGGATCCATGAAAACATCTGTTTCTTAGTCTGACCCCAATCTAAAGGTAATCCCAGGTATTGACCTGTTTTTTCATAAATAGGAACCCTTAACACATCAGTAGTGTTACTTTTCAGTTCCTGTGGACACCCTTTCCCAAAAAATACTCCAAATTTGTTGAGATTAATGGACTGACCAGAAGCAAAACAGTAGCAGTTTAATACATTGGCTAAATTCTGAGCTTCCCGAAATGTGCCATCTAGAAAAAAAATAGCATCATCCGCAAAAAACAAATGTGATAGAACATGACAGTGATGATTCAGCCTTATTCCTTTTATACTACCATCTTGCATAGCATTACTAACCATATAGGATAACACATTGGCCAGAATGATAAACAAATATGGTGATAGAGGGTCACCCTGTTTGATGCCTCTGGTAAGAGTAAATGCTTCCCCTGCTTCCCCATTCACTGAGACTTGGAATTTGACAGAAGAAATACAGAAACGTACCAAGTTCACCCACTTATCACAGAAACCCATCATCTTCATGCAATCACACAGAAAGTCCCACTCAACTCTATCATAGGCTTTCTGCATATCCAGTTTTAGGACAGCCTGAAACTTCTTTTGTTGTTTCTTAATTCGTAGCTGATGTAGAACCTCCTGAACAATAAAGATATTATCTTGA
Organism: Melaleuca alternifolia; assembly: GCA_019926035.1. NCBI lineage: Eukaryota > Viridiplantae > Streptophyta > Magnoliopsida > Myrtales > Myrtaceae > Melaleuca > Melaleuca alternifolia. The sequence goes on along the minus strand of JAGKPW010000431.1, from coordinate 36,630 downwards.
ATTTTACGCCCTCCTACAAATGCGCTTTGTTTAGGAGACATAATGCTAGGCAACCAGGGTTTGAGTCTATTTGCCATAATTTTTGTGATAATTTTGTAATTAAAATTACAAAGGCTGATGGGTCTAAACTCAGAAACTTTCTCAGGATGAGCAACCTTAGGAATAAGAGTAATAAATGTATCATTCAAGCCTGATTCAAAAATTCCCTCACTAAAGAAGGACTCCACCATCCTAAACACATCTTCCTGAATAATAGGCCACTGGTTTTGATAGAATAAGCCATTCAAACCATCTAGCCCAAGGGCCTTTGTTGCTCCCATTTGAAATACTGTTCTCTACACCTCCTCTCTTGTAATTTCCTTCAACAAGTCTACATTCATTTCGTCGGAAATAGTGACTGGGCATTGATCCAGAATTGGTTGCTAATGTCTGGAACCAACAGAAGTATATAGGTCATTGTAATGGGCCTTAACATGCTGCTTTATAATATGAGGATCTCGGCTCCATGCATTCTCCTCAATTTTTAACATAGAGATCTTATTTCTTTGTCTCCTCTGGATCGTAGTGGCATGAAAAAATTTCGTATTCTTGTCCCCCCCCTGAGCCAATCAATTATGGATCTCATTCTCTAGAACAATTCTTCTTGCCTCCAAAGATGCCTAATTCTCTCCACCTTTGCCTTATAATCTGCCCCTGAGTATCTCCTGTTTGTTATTTGGGTAAGTTGTACACTGAGTAGATTAATCTGTTTAGAAGCATTTTGGAAATTTTTTCAACTCCATTGTTGTAACTCATAGGCTACTGAATTTGTCTTCCTAACAATGCTTCTAGTTTGTCTCCTCTCTACCTTCCAAGCATTCTCCACCACTGTTTTGAAATCTGGGTGATCCAACCAAAAAGCTTCAAATCTGAACATCCTAACTTCCTTAGTCACTATTGGGTCAGTACATATCAAAAGAGGGCCATGATCTGAGCCAATGGCTAGGAAAACATAGGCTCCAGCATTAGGTAATAGGACTCTCCATTCCAGGTTACACATAGCTCTATCAAGGCGTTTTTTAACTAACTCATCACCTTCTCGATTATTCTACCATGTGAATGCGCAGCCCTTACTCTCGATATCAATAAGAGAGCAACTATCCACAAATTCCCTAAACGCCATAATTCTGAATCTTTCCACTTCTCTCCGACCTACCTTCTCCCAGTTATAAAGGATTTCATTAAAATCGCCAACACATAACCAAGGGACTATAGAGGTGCCATTTCTAGAGTGAATCAGATTCCAAAGAGAAATCCTCTCCTGAAAATTTATAGAGGCATGTAATAGGGAGATCTTCATAGAAAGTCCATTTTCAGTATCTCCGCATGATAAATCAATTATCTCTTTACTGCTATGATAAATGGTAATCTACAATGAATCATTCCATAATACTGCTAACCGTCCAGCAGTTCCAATCGGGTCAATAATGAACATCGAAGAGAACTTTAGACTTCTTTTAATCCTTTCCACCTCCATATTTTAATTTTTGGTTTCCATCATAAAAACCAAATTAGGTCTCTCCCAAGCCACTAGGACTTGTAGATTATAGGCTGTCAAGGGAGAGCCAAGACCTTGACAGTTCCAGCTCAAGATTTTCATGATGTTCTAGGTGGCTTATTCGGGCCAGCCACCAAAGCCCTCGACAGATCACCTTCCCACACTTGGATAGGCGTCTCCAAAAGGTTCTCCATTCCAGCTAGATCATGCCTCTTCTCATAGACTTATGACAAGATTACTCTTTTTGAAGTCTAAATATGCATCTAACACGATATAGTTTTTAGGGTACAAATTCTTTGGTGAACTTGAATCAGATAAAAGAAGAAGAAGTGAAGCTCGATTCACTCCAACCAGCCACAACACGATGGCCATTCTTCATCTTCTTATGCGGATCCATGTTCTGCCTCCTCTGGAGTAGCATTTGCCACCTTTTCTTGTGCCACTCACACTGCTTGAACATCCAGCTGCTGCAGATGGACTAGGTTGGCATAACGGTCATGATTATCACCTTATTCTTCCCCCCAATCTACTACATTTTCCAGTGTGAGCCCCATTGGCAACTGTTCTACCTTGGCGGAATAACGGCGGTTGGGATGTTCACTGTCATGACACTGCTTGCCCCTTCTCTTTCTTGTGGGAAATTCCGGGCGTTTTGGGCAATGTTCTTCTCGTCCATGGGGTTTTTCGGCATCTTACTTGCAATCCATGGCAATGGCAATGTCAATTGGAGAAATCCCCAGTGCCTGATCACGCTTGCTTATGAGCTGACCATGGCCCTGTCTTACATTACAGATATTTTGTTTTATGTTAGTAGGACTCTTGAGAGACTAAAAATGGGTTGGTTCGACCTTGCTGGTCACAGCCATCAGATATTTCACGTTTTTGTGATCATGGGTGTGTTAGCTCATTAAAGCGCTACTCTGTTGCTCTTACAGTGGCGAGATAGAGTTGGGTGCGATAGAACTGTGTAGCAACACCCAAATTTGTAAAAAACTCGATTCATTTCGTTTGAACCGAGTGTGAGCTCTTTGCTGAGGTTTCGGGATATCATGTTGTTAGTATGTGGACACCCGAAAACCAAAAAGCCTCGAGAAGAGGTGGCGCTCCATGACAGAAGAGATGCCTCCATTTATAGAGAAGTGGAATGCTCATTGTATTTGTTAGGTTTTTCTCATTATTACTTTTCCTTTTCCGCAAAAGAGTACTTCTACTACCGTTACCACCATGAGAATAGTTTGTTAAGTGCTATGTTGTCCTCTGTACGAAAGAACAATGCCAGAGCAGGAGGATGGGGAACTATTTTGCACTTTGTGAGGTGAATTTTAAGAAGTTGAGTTGTGGACCAATACATGTAGAACGACTAGTCTACCTAATAGGGTTCAGGAAAAAGCAAATGATGTAAGCAGATAGAATCTGCAGACATGGAACTTGCTTTAGCCTATTGACGATCTAATTTGCAATCTCGGCGAGGCTTCATTCCAGCCGTCACGCTGCTAAATATCAAAGAAGAATTGTTGACACCTAATTTTTACAAATTCAAAAATTAGTTTAGTATAGTTTTATTATTGCTAATTAGAATTCTTCTTTTTTTTAATAAAACAAAAAAAAGGAGTAAAAGAAGTATAAAGAATAAAGAAAAGAAAGAAGATAAAAAATGGGGATAACAGAAAGGTTGGGGCTCTCTCTCTCGGGGGTATCTCTCTCTGTAACAGACGCCGCTTTCCCCCTCCCTGGATGGTCTCTCCAGAGCTCTCTCCCTCCATGCACAGACTCTCCCTCACGCACAGACGCTTTCTCACGAGCTCTCTCGCTCACGGACTGGAGTCCTCTCGATTTTTTCCTCACGCGCGCTCTCCCCTCCTGCTCACTTTGGCCGTTCGCCCTCTCTCTCACGGCCGGCCCTTCGCCCAGGCTTCCTACTTCTCTCCTCTGCTCGGTTGGTTCTCGGACGATCAGCCATAGCTCACAATCGCCCCTCTGGCTGACGATCGTCCCTGGCGGAGCTCCCTCTCTGGACGGTTGGTCAACTTTCTTCCTCTGCACGCTCGAGCGCCTTCCTCCCTCTCGGCGGTCCGCTCCCTGGCTGAACACTCTCTCCCTCTCGGCTCGTTTTTTCTCTCTCTGACAATCGTCCCTCCTTGAGTTCTTTCTCTTTGCAACACGGCTTATCTCTCGGATTTCAAGGATTTTTGGGGAAATACGTTGATTGAAGTTTTGCTGCTATTCCTCCTTCCTTTTGTTCGAAGATTGGAGGTTGTGTCATTGCGGATTGAAGTCACTGAGTTTGTTTTATTGCTGCTTCCGCACGTTGAATCGTTGATCGGCGAATCTGATTTCCTTTGGTCGTTCCATCTCATCTTCACAGGTAAGTCTCTCTCGTTCTTGTGCGTAAGTTTACTGCTTCTCTTTCATTTTCTTGTCCCTGTGATGTTGTTACCTATTCTGATTTGATGCCGGATGTTGTTTAATTTGATTCTCTCGATTTACTATGATGCTTATCTTAGGTAATATGACGTGTTTGTTCATCTTTGATGCGTTGCTAGTTTAGATGTAGTTTAGTTTCAATGCTGAAGTTTAACAATCAACGTTGAACCACATGTGTTTGATGAAATATCTAGGTGAGTTCTTAGTATAGTTTTGTCAGATTTTGCCAAGGAAAAACTTAAATCGCTGAATAAAAAACTTAGATTAGTATGTGAGAGAGCTGTAGATCACCGCACGAAGAGCGACATCGGACCAAAGCAAATTGTTGTTGCGATCAAACGAGCAAAGAGAGCCTAATCTAAAGAAAAGGCTAATCGTCCTTGTTGTTGCGATTGTTCTTGATTTTAAGATCGTTGATTGTTGTTGTTGCACAAAAAAAAATGCAAGCATAGTCTAATTTTCTCCTGATTTCGTTTCTTGTTGAGCTGCAAAGAGGAAGGCTTCAGGCCTTTAATTTTGTCGTTTAGGCTATAATAAAGAGGATGGGCCAATGAGATAAAGTAGAAAGAACGAAATAGGCCTAAGTCCAAATAAATAAAGGAAAAAGAGAGAATAGGTTTAAAGGAAGAGATTAAATAGAAATTTAGAATAAATGGACCAAATTCATAATATAAAATTGGGTTGAAATAATAAAATGAGTCGGACGAAATAAAAAAAGAAGAAGAAGAAAGAAAGTAGACTAAAGATAAAAAGAAAACAAATCAAAGAAATAAGGAAAACATGGGCCACGAAAAAAAAAGAAAAGGAAAATGGGCCGGCGAATAGGAAATTGAAATGGGCTGCGAAATTAATAAAGGAAAGTGGGCCAAAATAAAAAAAGAAAGAAAAATGGTTTGGGCCGGAATATATAAAAAATTCGTTTAAAAAATATAAGAATGGATTGGGCCCAGCCCATTATCAAAACTTACTCGGACCATTAAGGTCCGAAATCCATAAAAAATAAAATTGAAATAAACAGTAAGAAAAAATAAATAAATAAATAATCAGATAATAGATATTAGAAAATTCAGAAAAATAGTAAAATGATTAGAAAATATGAAATAGAAAATTAGAAAATTAGAAAATCATTAAAAAATAAAAGAAAATCAGAAAATCATCAGAAAATCATAAGAATCAAAAAATCATAAAAAAATCATAAAAAAATTATAAAATCATTAGGAAATCATAAGAATTAGAAAGTCAGTTGAAAATCATAAAAAAATCAGAAAATCAATAAAAAAATTTCTAAAATGAATCAATTGAATAAGTTCTTAGAGCTTGACATCAAAACACTAGTGGACTAGACTTTTAGGTGATGTTAGCATGCATGCAAACATCTAGGTTAACCAACCAACCAATCAATTTTAGGTACCGAAAGGGCGCTAATAGAAATGTTAGCGTAAACAAGTTCCCGAACTTAGAATCTTTGGTTACGTAGAGATCAAGACGACACTCCCGCGTCTTGATTGGTTTCTAGCCGACCCCAATAGGCTAGTGGCGACTCCTAAGAATAATTTAGGTTGTTAAATAACCTTAAAATTTGAAAACGCCAAATGTCACGCGAGGTATGGATTTGGGAGAATCTGAGCTCGAGATCATAGAATCGAGAGCAAGTACCTCTAAACCTTATCTTCCTCCCCTTAAAGGGCGGAATTTAGGTCGCGACAAGAATCAGCTACGTATAGGTAAGGACAATAAACAGTTGACCTGGCTTGGCAAAATTAGCTGCCTCTATGGTATGCGGGTGTAGCGTACAACATTTAATTGAAGTTAAGTCCAAAAGCACATGACCAAATTGTTTTCAAGTCGTTGTAATGAAGCTTCAAAGGAGGCAGTAATTTCTACAAGCGTATCGTAAAAAATCGCAAGGAAAATCAGAGAAGCACTTGTCGATCTGTTATTACAAGCCACAACCATAGTTTTACTTTTTTACGGTAATTGTATCTGTGACCACAATGATCCTTCCTCCAGTTCTTAACCAAAAGAAAATCCAATGGTACTCATATCGGAAATAATAGGAAAAGATGGAAAATATGACAATCCAACGGTTTAACAAGCATGGTGGAGAATCAAGATCTTTAAAATGCTTGCAAGGACGAGCTCTGCTGTAGAAACAAATGGATATGCTTATAGACAAAACAGACTGCTAAGCTGGGATGGTAGGAGTTCAAGTAGAGAAAAAATGACAGTGGAAAAACGACGATCCCAATGAATGCTACCGCGTGCAATCCTGCAAAACTCAAGAAGGCATCTTTCCAGCACTCATCCTCTCGGCAACCGTTGACAGTGTTATTGGACCGTGATTTGAGCTATTACAACTGATTAATTGTGGTTTACAAAGAGGCCTGGTGTGATTTAAACAGTAAAAGGGCGATTTGATATATAATCATTTGTAACTTGCTTCCTTGAAAGTTCCAAATTGATTTCGTCTAGTGTCTTTCCTACCAGAAGTGTGTATAGCTCTATTAGTTGCAGAGGGACTGAACCAATCAACTTGTCGTAAGAAATGTCATATATTACTTAAATTGGAGAACATGTCTAGAATTGATCCCCTCAAAATGATTATATGACATATTTAAAATACACATTTTGCTCCAATAACGGATTTCTAGAGGAAGGGAGTCCATAATTGAATCATAGTGTGAGATCCATAAGGTCAGTACTGGATAAGCTTAAAATTCTGCAATGGAGTCTATCCAAGTAATTTTGCATTAAGTAACGGATAAGCTTAGTTCTCTTGCTATAAATCTTTATGAAGCAGTGAGCACAAAAGTTGGCTCGGCTGTAGAGCAGTGGTCCTACAATGCATGCTTCTATCGTCAGATTGGAGCAAATCCCTCATTCCCAATCTTTCGTGTTAGTAGGATCTTGCCTTGAGACGTCAAAACTTGGCTATTTTGATGTTGCTGGTCACAATCCTCAGATATTTCACGTATTTGGTATCATTTAATTGTCAATGCTAGATTCGTTTAGGTTGTGCACTAAGCTATTTTCTCTCAATCCCCAACCAAATCAAGATCTTCTTAGATTTAAATTAGCAGGACAAGGAATATAATAGGAACACTCTAGGAGTCAAAGATTTAAAATCCATAATAAAGACTTAAATGCTTTTAGTCCTATTAAACAAAGGTTCTCCACTATTTCATTATTTCTTTTTCCATCCCCCAATGCTCAGAAGAATAATCTCTAATGGCGAAATGATGGGATAAGCTTACGAACAAGATTATATGGCAATCACCGATAATACAGATTTAGGTAGAGAAAAAGAACCACCCCAAGGAATGCCAGAACATATGATCCTACAAAACTCCACAGGAAGGCTTCTCTCCACATGTCATCCTCCTAGGTATGATTGATAGATGGTGGTGTCCCCTATTTCTGATTTGTGCCATCACAACTTGTTAATGGTGTTCCACAAAGAAGAAGGTTACCTTCATAACTTGCTTCATCAAAAGTTCCAAATTGATTTTTTCAATCTAGTGTCTTGCCTGACAAGTTGTTATGAGCCACTCTAAAATTTGACAGGGTGTAGAGCTTTGTTAGTTGTGGAGGGATGGGACCGGTTAAGCTGTTGTAGGATAGGTCCAAGCTCTCTACGTTCTTTAAATTCGAAAATGTTTCCGGGATTGATCCTATCAAATGATTATGTGACAGGTTCAAGGCTTGAAGTCCTCTCAAGTAGCTGACCTCTAAAGGAATAAAGCCCGTCAAATTGTTTTGCGAGAGATCCATTCCCGACATGAGTCCTAAAATGTGGCCCTTATACGATTCCAATCTACTCTTTGTCATGAAGTTCACTTCATCTAATTCTAACATAAAATAGCGGCCAAGACTTCCGATCCGTGGAATATAAATTTGTAAGGTAGCAAATAAATCTGTAAAAGCCCCATCATTTCCAAATGTCAAATCTTTCAAACAAGGAGGAATTTTTCCAGATAGATAATTATTTGAAAGATCTAGTATGGTCATGTTTTTCAATAGACATAGATCCAAAGCGATTGAACCTTCGAAATTGTTTTCTTGCAATAGAAGAAACTTCAACTCTCCAAGTGAAGCAATCCAGCTGGGCACTTCACCCGACAATGCATTATGTCTCAAATCCAATGTGATAATCGATGAAGCTCCAAAAAGAAACTCAAGAAAATGTCCAGTGAGCTTGTCATGTGATAAATGCAAGAAACGCATAACTGTAACATGGACACATGATAGTATATTCGGCCCAAGGCTGATACCTGAAAGGTCTAAAAGTTGGAGATAATGTAAGCTGCAGAAGCTCGACGGTAAAGGACCAACCAATAAATTGCTCAACAACATAAGCCCACCCAGGGATTGGATATCTCTAATCCAATTGGGAAGAGTTCCAAATAGGGAATTATTACTTACATCCAAAATTTCCAAGCTAGAGCTATTTAATATCCCTAGCGATATTTCCCCCGTGAAACGATTGCTATCTAGATACAAACTTCTCAAATTTTGCAAGTTAGAATTCCTTGGCAGCATTTCACCTTGCAAATTGTTGCCCGACAATATCAATGTAAAAGTTGGGAACAATTTTTAGCCAATTGCTCTGGTATGTCTCCTGTGAAGTCATTATATGACAAGTCCAATGCCCATAGGTCTTTCATATTGCCCATTAAGGAAGGGATTCTACCTTCCACTAAGTTGTTTGACAAATTCAAACATGTCAAATTCGGGAAGACATAACCAATCCAAGATGGAAGCTCTCCATCGATAGCATTAGCGGACACATCGAAGTTCCAGATGCTGCCAGGACTCAAATTAGCAGGCCAATGCAAAGCACCTGATAGATTGTTTCCACAGAGTGCTAAATCTTTTAGATTTGTATTGTTGACCAATAACCAATTTGGAAAATCTCCTTTCATTCCACTATGGATGAGTTCAACCATTTCCAAGTCATGCTGTTCTTTCAAAAAGCTTGGAATCACGCCATCCCTGTCTTTGTTGAGAACGCGATTTGATAAACCAAAATGCTTCAATTGAAAAGAAGGAAACCAAGTGGGCTCTTCTATATTTACTTCCAAACGATTATGGTTGTCAAGGAGGAGAAATGTCTCAAGTTTATAATTATTGGCCAAGGAAGCAAGTGAAAGTGAGCCCTCAAATGCATTTTTAGAAAAGACAATAAATTCAAGTGACTTGAGATTAGAGAGGAGAGATGAAGGAATGGCCCCGCTAAAGTTGTTACCGGAAACATCAAGCCGTTGGAGTGAGGTTAGATTGAAGATGCATGAAGGAAGAGGGCCCCATAATTTGTTATCACCAATATCCAACTCTTCAAGCTTCCTCAGTCCGCACAAACCTATTGATGTGGACACGGCAACTATGAGTATATTGTGATTAAATTGTACTTTGTACGATAAAAACGCTGATGTTCATGGTTTTGTGTTGATAAAAGAGGATAGAAAGAGTGTGCAATCTATTTCTGAAAATAAAAACGGAAAATTGGTAAGAAGGAGCCCTGGAGTGGAGTCGCGTCAACATAACGCTTCATTTCCACTATTCTTTGATTAACATTAATTAGTTCAGAGTTTGACAAATTGGATGGGAAATGAAATTTAAAGTTGATATTATTTCTAGATCCATAGCATAATTGCATTGAACGACAATGCAAAGTGATCCTCTGTTAAGTGCAGTGCGAGATCACGTGCTCTTTTGGCTAACATGCCCCCCAAATCATCTAGATTTGAGAGTAACAATGGTATTTTAGGGAATGGACACCAATACTTAAAATGCGACAACATCGTAAAGGTGAATTTTTTTATATTGGTGCTCATAGTTGATATGTATCTATGTGCTTATTAAAATGCAACGGCTAAACATATTGTTTGTTGACATGCTTGAATATCTTTATTTTGTCCATTTATTCAACCATATTATATTTAAATATGAGATTAAATTATAAACAAAAACAACAAGATAGCATTAGGCCTATCAATAAAGCTAGTTAGGATTATGAAAGAAAGGGATTTTTCCTATCAACGTACTCTGCCTATTGATAGCATAGTCATTATTGATGAATTGCAACGTTTCCCCTTTGTCATTTGTAACTTAGTATCAAGCGTTACTTGAGAATCAAATTAGTAGATTTTGTAAACTTCACTCACTTATTGTTCTTACCTTTATACATGAAATTTAATCAAGAAGTATTACCATAAACAACAAATAATGCGTGTCTTTTTCTTTTCTTTTTTTTGCTTAAGTAATTTGTCTTTTACTGTACTATCAAAATCGAAAGTACAACTTAATTTTAAATTTATACAAGAAACTATGTCCCCACAGTTGTCAACTTAATTTTAAATTAATACAATAAATCACGTCTCCACAGTTCAGCATGTTGCCATTTTTTTAGATTTGAAAAAAGAATGGCCAAAGTGAAAGATATTCAAGATTTAGGATAAGAAAAAAGAACAAAGTAAAAATCAATCTAAACATGTATGTCTATCAAGGTTGCTTTGTTTGAGCTTTAGTGTCATTCAATCTCTTAGGCTTCATGACTCCGTTGAATTTATTTACACTTGCAATCCCCGAAGTTTGACCATCGTTGTGCTTTGATATATAAACATTAAATATTGTTTGATTTTGATTCCTGATTAACTTTTGCCTTTAATTTTTAATTTGGTTAAGATTCCTGAACAGTATTTGAACTCCTTTGGTATATTATTTTTTCAGACTGTTTGCATTTTTTTTTCAGCAATAAGGCTCCTTCCATCTGTTATGTTATTGCACTATTCTTCAGATTGACCAGGAAAAAAGATCACACAAAAGTAGCAAGGTACGGTCTTCTATGTTACTTGTACCTTCAAGATGATTGGCAGACAAAATTTTGTCCTCCACTGAAGTTTGCTTGTACAATGAGGAAACCCGTTTGTAGATAATTGTCAAATAGATATAGCCTCTTCAATTTCTTCAAATGCAAAGTTCCAATTATCCCTGGTTATAAAAAGATCCATACATGCATTATGGTTAATTAATTATCTATAGATATCATACATCTAACTATCTTTAATATACCAATACTATGTGCTCGGGATGAAGAGTATTGATTTACAGGCAGAAACTAGCAGGTCCAACATATCCAAACACATAAAAAAGTCTTTGCCACGTGACTATGTAAAACAATTTCATAAACGAGTAGCTTATGCCTTTAACGGTGTTTATTATATTTCGTTAACTAGCAAAGCTGAGATGGATATGTGCTCCTTATGTGAAGTTTTTTTATGTGGCAATGTTCATGGCGTTGTATTGTATGTGACTCACATTTGAACAAGAAGCATTAATTTTGCCTTGCTCATGCAAAGTAACCGCCTCCTTGTAGAATGGCAACCCAGCCTCAAGCTACCCCGGTCCATATTTGGGGTCGAAGCCAGCTCCATGGCCCAATTGCCCCAGGGGGAGAGAGGGAGAGAGATGGTCAGGCAATAGCAGCTTAAGCGCCACAAGATTCATATGAGTATGCATGGTGGGTGGGTTTGTGGGTGAGAGCATAAGTGAAAGAGCGATTGGAGGCTTAAGGGGGATAATTGCCAAATTAATCTCAAATCCATTATACGAATACCAATTAGTCTTGAATTCTTCAAATTTGTCAATAGTCCTAAACATTTATATGAAATATATTATATCCGGCAAATTGCTACAAAAAATTATTGATGTGATGTTCAATCATCAACAGCATCCTATGTGGCATGGCTAATGATTTGACATATTTTGCTGATTTTTTTTTGTTTTTCTGGTTTTTTTCCTTTTTATGTGCCAGTGTTTATCTTCTTCAATAGAAAGCTCCTATTCATCGTTCATGGTGGCAAATTGTTTCGCCCGGGGAAAGGCTTGGTTGGGGTAGCTAGGATCAAAAGGCTATGAGCGTGTAGCTCTATCAAATCAGCGACATTCTTATTATTTTTGGTATTTCTTATTCTCAACTTGCGGCAAAGAGAAAAAACGTGAAAGCTAATTTTATAAATTTAATTGATGTATAATCTATTCTAATTATATATTTATGTCTATTTATATTCGATCGCCTATTTGCACAACACTACACTTTCCCTATCTAAATAGACTAGAGGTTGACCTGGAAAGCTAATTTTCTTGCATGTTGTTATGCATGGGTAGGATAGCTTGTGATTTTGGAACCATTTGCTTTCTTCTACTTGGCACTAAACTACGCATCCGGATAAATATAGATGTTGGAAGATGTAACCAAAATTGAAAATTAGAAATGCAAATAATTATAAGGGAGAAGAAGAAAAAGGAAATAACGTAAATAAGTCATGATATTTGTACTTATCATTATTTTGGAGATGAGAGTCGTAATTAATTTATGATATGTGCAATCAACTACTTTAAGAATTGCATTTTTTGTGAAATTACGTCTTTGTCATTAATTCACTCAATTCACTTTTATAGTTTATAGCACCATAGTATGATAAGTTTTTCATTATTTAAAAATTAAAAAATTACTTAGAAACATAATTGAAATAAGAAAAATGAGAGAGAGAGAGAGAGAGAGAGAGAGAGAGAGAGAAACTCACCTGAGAGATAATTTTGACATAAATTCAATGATTGAAGTTCCTCTAGAGGAAGGAATAAAGACGCGTCAATAACCCAAGGCCATGGCAAATCCCAGTCGCGTATATCGACCAAATGCAGCTGAGTGACCCGTAAAGTGGCGTTATCACACTCCACATTTGCCCAGCCGCAACAGTCCCCGTCACCCTCTCCCCAAGATGGAAGAGAAGACCCATTTGGGTGGTTGAAGGCGGCCTTAATCTTGAGGAGTGCGTTCCTCTCTTCATCCAAGCACCCCATGCTTCTTCCCCTTCCCGTCGATACCAACGACACCCAAGTCCACATGCACAACAAAAGAAACTTCATGTTAATCTATTATGGTGTTTTGTGGATTTTCTATTTCTTCTGCTTCACCAAGTGCAAACTGAGGAGGGTCATCTACTTCATTTATACGCGCAATGAGTCTTTCTCTTTTGAGTAATTATCACGATTGGGCAACTTAGGAGGGACCAATTCCACAAGATTTGCAATTGACATAATTGACTTGACCCATAGCTTCTCCAAAAGAGAAAGATCAAGATTATAAAATCCTAAAATAAATTACTATTAGCTAATCAATAAAAAAATGCCCGGGAATTACTCCACAAATAAAAAAGAGATAAGTAACTAATGTTCGATATTGTTAGTTTTTAATGGAAGTGACATATAAAATATTTTGGCATTTGTTTGGACTCATTGAAGAAAAAATAAGGCAATTTTGATCAATTTGATAAAGCAATTGAGACAGCACAAGTTAATATATCTTATAATTAACTTGAAGTATCAATGAATACAAAATTGATTAACAGTCTGCAAAGAAAATATAGCCTCAAGTTCAGGCAACATGCAGATACCTTACTAGTATTAAACAAACCATGTAATTTCACTTACAAGATTATTTCCAAAATCTTGGCTAATAGAATGAAGTTATGGTTACCAGGGATTATTGCTGAGGAGCAAAGCGCTTTCGTTAGTGATCGTCAAATCCAGGATAATATTCTGATTGTGCAAGAGGTCCTCCACCAGCTGAGAATAAGGAAACGAAAGAAGAAGTTTAATGCAGTAGTTAAAGTGGATATGAAAAAAGCATATGACCGCGTTGAGTGGGATTTCCTCAAAGAGTGTATGCTGAAAATGGGGTTTAGTGAAAAATGTGTGTCCTGGATTATGATTTGTGTATCTATAGTCTCTTTTAGTGTCAAAATGAATGGAGAAGCTTTACCTTTCTTCCAGCCGTCCCGGGGAATAAGGCAAGGGGATCCACTGTCTCCTTACCTTTTCATCATCATAGCGAATACATTATCAGTTTTAATGAAGCAGGGAATGGAGAGTGGACACATAAGAGGGATCAAATTGAATTCTGAATGCCCCGTACTATCTCACCTAATGTTTGCTGACGATTTGATGCTGTTTTTGGAGGGAAGAGTTACTGAATGCCAGAATGTTGCAGAAATACTCGATAGATATTGTTTCGCTTCAGGGCAAGCAATTAATTTAAACAAATCTGGAATTTACTTCAGCAAAGACTGTCCAAATGCTTTAAGAAGGAACATGGCTATTGAAATGAGAGTGGCTGAGATGAAACATACAGGGAAGTACCTCGGAATCCCCTCTGATTGGGGAGAAACAAAAAAACATATGTTCTCTTGGATCACAGACAGAGTCAATAGAAAATTAGAAGGCTGGAAGGAGAACTTACTGTCAAAGGCAGGCAAGGAGATACTACTAAAGACGGTGGTGCAGGCTCTCCCACAGTATGCAATGTCTCTCTTTAAGATTCCCAATTCAATTTGTCGCGCTATTGAAAAACGAATTGCTGACTTCTGGTGGCGAAACAACAACACCCATAAAGGATTACATTGGAAGAATTGGGAGACCTTAAAAAAGAGAAAGGACGCGGGTGGACTGGGTTTTCGAGACCTAGTAGTGTTTAATCAGGCTATGTTAGGGCGACAAGCATGGAGGCTAACACAGAATACATAGTCTTTATGGGGGAGAATCTTAAAGGGTCTCTACTTCCCAAACAACAATATTTTACAAGCAGCAAAAGGCTATAGATCTTCCTGGGGGTGGTAAAGCCTATTGGTGGGACGTGAAGTTATAAAGACGTCTGCTCGTTGGGTGGTAGGGAATGGTAGCAAGATCAATATATGGGAAGATAGGTGGCTACCTAGAGGTATCATTGGAGGACCCATAAATAGAGATGATCCAATTTGGGTCTCTGATCTGATGGAGAGGGAGGAGTTAAAATGGAATGAAGTTAAGGTATCTGTGGTATTCGATGAAACTATAACAAATGAGATTTCGTCTATACACCTCAACCCTCAGAACACTATCGATAAGCTAAAGTGGGAAGCTTCTAAGACAGGGCAATATGCAGTCAAGGGGGCTTATAACTACTTGCGAACCAGTAGTGAAAGTAATTTGCAACAGCAGAATCAAGCGTCTACCTCATATAGCCCACCAACTAAGCTATGGAAGAGAATTTGGAATGCCAGTATTCCACCAAAGGTACGATTTTTTCTGTGGCAAGCATGTAATAATGCCCTAGCTACTAAAGAAAACCTTTTGCGAAGGAAAATAGTTTTAGAAAGCACCTGTCCCATATGCCGACAAGCTCCCGAATCCATTGAACATATCTTCTTGCTTTGCCCTTGGACAAAAAGAATCTGGGATGACCCAAGTATCAACATCAAAACCAACATTTACTCGGTGACAAGATTGGAGGAGTAGATGGTCAATACCTTACAAGCTGCCATCTCTTTCGATTTTGTTGCTCTATTACTGTGGCATATTTGGAAGGCGAGAAATGGGGTCGTATTCAGAAATCAACAAGCAGATCCATAGCAGATGATCGAATCGGCCAAAGCAGAACAAGAAAGCCTCAGATGCTCGGTGGAGAATAAACGAGATGAAAGAAATCCATTGGATCAAATACCTGAGGGTTGGGTTCCTCCACCTCCTGGAGTTCTGAAGGTGAATGTGGATGGTTCGTTCGATTCGGTAACAGGCGAAGGCGCCATGGCTTGTATATGCAAAAATGACAAAGGGATTCTCACCGACGGTTTCGCTCGTATGTTGAGGGTCTCATCCCCGGTTCAAGCGGAAGCAGCAGCAATAGTCGAAACCCTAAAGGAGTTTGAAGGAAAGTACGATGTTGAGTTTATCTTGGAGTACGACTGTGAAGATCTGTTGAAGATGATAAGGACAATGACAGATCAAGTGAGTTGGGAGGCATATGGGCTTATAACTGAAGCCCAGGATCGGGTAAAGAGATTCACGGGCCTGAGTTTAAATTATTGTCCAAGAGTTAAGAACAAGGTAGCTGATTGGGTGGCCAAGGCCCAGCGGACGAAAAGACTTCCGAGTACATGGACTGCGAATCCTCCATCTTGTCTTGTGGATCTTTTGTGTGCTGATTCGGCAGATGTATTAAACCGAACTTCTTCTATTCGGAGATTTTAATGAAAGTTATTTGACCAAAAAAAAAAAAAGAAGCAGAACCCATGGGTTTTTTAAGGTGGATTTAACTGTGAGCGGGGCATTCCTCTCTAGTCTCTCTTTCAAACTACCTCCAATAAGGACACCACCCGAGTCCACATGCACATGTTCAATACAATGAAGGACACTTCAATTCCTATGGTGTTTTGTGGGTGATAAGTGCGAGATTATGTGGAATCATTGTCTAACTGTTTTAAAAACTTAAATCATTAAACAAATGTCTCGATTATAATCTAAATACCTTAACACTCCCTATCATGCTCAAGCTAGATTTTAGCCTTAACCTAAAGCATGAAAGTATGTGATTAAGGAAGCAAATAGGGACCTAAAAAATACAAACTTGTGACCTCCTATCTCTGACATCATGTAAGATTTGTTGGGAACACTGTTAGTTGTTATAAAATATTAAGATATTAGATGAAAGCATGATTTATTATCGACATATTCTAACACCCCTCTCACATGTAAGTTCGACTTTGACCTTAGTCTAAAGCATGAAAATATATAATCGATGAGGCAACTAGGGGTATGGAAGATTCAAACTCAAGACTTCATAGCTTTGAATCGTATTAGATTTTATGAAAATACTGCCAACTATATTAAAAGCTCGAGCTGATTAATGAATGCATGATTTACTATCTAAATATTTTAACACTTTGCCATACGTGTAGGCTAGATTCGAACTTAGGATCTTAGTTTGCTTGAGGATATTATGGTAGGTCTCAACTAGTATCACCTCTATAATTGTCATGTATCAATGATCTACAATTAACATTAGAGCAATTTCTCCAATATAATTTCGGGTTCTCGTAATTTAGTAATTCAGCAAGTGTTACTACTCATTCAATAGTCACTGAATTGGAAGTTTCTTTCCTTCCGATTCATGTCTAATTTCCCTTTAAGAGTTAAATTGAGTTGAAGGAGGTCATATGATGGAAGTTCTTTTTCCTTCCACTTTTTGCAATTCACTTCTAATTTCCTTCAAGGGCTAAATTTGTCGGTAAATAGCAATCGTATCCGATCATCTCAATTAATGACTTTCCAGTGTGAAAGATCTGCAACTCCTACCTATCTCCATATTAACTTGCTATCGATCCCACCTCTCCCCCTCAGCTTCCTCTATGGTTTGTAAGGATTTATCGAGTAGGGCGTCTCTCCTTCCGAGTTCCAAGCACCCCCATCAGTTTCCACTTACCTTTTTGACAGGGACGTCCACTACAAAAGGTAAAGTGAAAAGACCTTGACTATTATGATTATTTAATGCAAAAGCAACATGAGGATGATGGAAAAGAAAGTCGGTCCAATAACTCAATTTCTCTTTTTAATGAAAAGACTTTGACTATTATGTTTATTTAATGCAAAAGCAACATGAGGATGATGGAAAAAAAAGTCGGTCCAATAACTCAATTTCTCTTTTTATCTCAATCCAATCTCAGATGAGATTTTGCTTCTTTACCCCGACAAAACGCTAGACCAATTACTTATTTTTCTCATAAACCACTTGGCCAACACTCCGAAAGACAATCAATGCAAGGTGGCTGGACCCTTGATCTTACGGGGATTTGAAAAACGGATTGGAATTTTTTTAAATGTAGAGTAACATTATTGGTAATGCTAACAATTTATTGGTAATGATCATGAGGTTCATTAGTCAAGTATCTAAAAGAACCATTAATCATTAGTGAGTATTAGGTTAATGGAAAGGCGTGAGAATGTTAAAAGGACGTGAAATTCTAGGCCGTCGTGTTATTTTTGCCTAAGATGATTAATTTCCTCAAGAGCTACATGATTTGACGACGTTCCCTCTAAAGACTTGAACATTTTTAATTGGCATTTCCCAAGATGTTCCAATTGGGTTTCAATTAGTATCACATCTTTGTCTCAATAAAATAATTGGTGGTCTGCAGAACACTTGCAAATTCTCTCAAGTAACTTCCATTTAACAATGATTTATAAGTAAAACCAAACTTCCAATTGATTACTTCTTGTGTAGTTATATTGGGAGTTTGCCAATGTTGCTCAGGCCATGCCGTTATCAAAATTACTGATTAAAGAAATTGTATAATTCTATTAATTTTTTTCAACCAAATGTAACGAAACAAAACAGATAAATTGATAAAACAAAATATCCAAACATGTAAATCTTTATGTTAAATTTTAAAAGTTGGATTCCATGTATCATGTTCTATTTTGTTCACCAAACCTAAACTGTGTTGAATGTTTAAATGGCTGCCTTATGGTGTGGGGAGTAATCAATAATATGAGCAAGTCATTTGGTCAATTGCCCTGCAACCTGTGAAATGCTTTACTTTTTTTATTTATTGGGATGTCCACTGTAGCTTGACCCAAATTTCTCCCAAGTCGTTTTGATCACTTGTGATGAATGTTGGGAACTGCTTTACTTTTTTTTTTATAGGGATGTTCATTATAGAAAGCAATAAGACCTTGACTAAATTGTAATATGAAACCAATACAAGGATGATGGAAAAGAAAGCGGGCACTATGATTTAATCTTTCCATCTCGATCTAATCTTGGATGGCATTTTTTTCCTTTTTACCCCGACAATACGCTAATACGCTAGACTAAGTGCTTCTTTTCTCGGTCAAGCACTTGGCCAATACTCCGAAGATTGGTTAATGCAAGGGTCCATCTCCTTACGCTGATCTGGAAAAAGTGATTGCAATTTTCTAAAGTTTGGAATAATTTTATGTGGTAACGTTAACCCCATATTCAAGATCCAAGGGACAATTGTCATTTAAGTCTTAAACCTTTGGTTACTTTGCCGATTCAGTCCTAAACCTTTTTATACGCCAAATAAGTCCTAAACATTTTGCAACTTTGCCGATTAAGTCATTCCAGTAGATTTTGGCCGGAAAATGCCTACGTGGCAACGACGTGGCACGACCGACGATCACCGACAATGACGTGGCAAAAAACGACGTCATTTTGGCTGAAAATTTGTTTTCTCCCAATGGCACTATTCATCGTATTCCTCCTTCCCCTTCCCCCTTCCCCCTTCATGCCAACCCCATAAACCCTAGCTACTGTTCGAAGGTGGAGGCGGCAGGGGCGACGAGAGATGGGCGAAGGAGGGAGCTTGCCGGTGAGGCTCCTGATCTGGGTAGGCGACAGAACCTCACCGATCAGCTGCAAGCACCCTCGCTCAGATGCAGGCGAGGGAACCTGCATGGTGATGAGCTCCCTCGCCTGAAGGGAGCGTCACTCCATCCGCCTGCATCGCGAGGGAGCCTTGCGGTGCAGATCTGCAAGGCTCCCCTGCAAGGCTCCCTCCGAGGGAGCTGCTCGTAGATCTGCCTCGCCCAGGTTTGGGCGAGGTCCCTTCGGGGGAGGGAGCTGCTCGCCCAGATCTAGGTGGGAGCTCTACCTCTGCTCGCCCAGATCTGGGCGAGCTTGGGTGGAGGCCGGCCCTCGCCGGCCATGGCAACCCCCGCCACCCCTGCCCGTAGCTGGCGAGAGCTTGGCCTCCCTTTGGAGTGGCTGGTGAGCTCCGGCGGCTGGCAAAGCTCGGCGGCCAAGTATGTTGTTAAGAAAAATAAGAGAAAAAATTAGAAAAAAATTTAAAATGAAAATTTGTCGCCACGTTATCGCCACATCATCGCCAGCGAGGTCCGATCGCGCCATGTCGTTGCCACGTAGGCATTTTTCGGCCAAAATCCGCCGGAATGACTTAATCGGCAAAGTTGCAAAAGGTTTTGGACTTATTTGGCATAAAAAAAAGGTTTATGACTGAATCGGCAAAGTAGCCAAAGGTTTAAAACTTAAATGGCAATTCTCCCCAAGATCCAAAGAGAGAGGAACATGGACGCAAAAGTGGAAAAGAAAACCAAGAGAAGAACATAAAGGGGACAAAAAGGGAAAAAGGAGAACAAATCTTGATTGTCTAGTGACATATGTGGCGAGGCATCAACTTCTTAAATGAGAAAATTTAGATATAAGTTTATCTCCTAATAATATGAGAGTATCTCAAGTCTCAAATAGTGGTTTTTTGCAACCCACCTGAGATGAACTTCAAGTGAGAAATAGTCGAGGTGCACGCAAGTAGGCCCGGACACCTTGGTTACAAAAAAAAAAAAAAACTTCAAGTGGGGTTCAATAGATTGCTAAGCGAATGCATGTAACCCTCTTCCGTAATAGCATTAATACTCTGCTTGAACTTTTCTAAACCTTATTTATAGTAACTTGATTTATCGTTTATTATCAATAAAAGAAATTAGAATTTCATTAACCTACTTTAGGTCAGTTAAGAGCCAAATAAGGCATGAGAGGCAGCCTTAGTCTACGAAACAAAGAGTTCAGATTTCTTGATCTAGTTATGCTAATTTTGTTGACAAATTAAAATAAAACAAAGGTCAATTATATGCTTCCAATTTCTAATGGAAGCTTGTAGCAAGATATATGATATATAAACAATTTTTATACATATAACCATTGTAAAGTCGTATTAATAGAATGAATGCAATTGCTAAATCTAGAATATACTTTGCACTATGCTTTCATTGGTTCTTATGCCTCTGTTCTCATGTGTTATCTTTGTAACTCCTTTATCATTCGCTTCATTCAATGGGAATTGGTACTCACTTGTTTTCGCTAATGCCATCTTGACTCACCTAGGCTAGTTGCCTAAACAAGCCCAGAAATAAAATTAGAAAAGCCCACTCCAAGGACCACCCCTTCTAAGTTATGCCTAAGAAATGTGGAGGTAAGTTTGGTTGGGCCAATTCAGGTTTTCAAGCTGTTGATGGCCTTAAATTTTATTAATTTTTAATTTTCATCTCTTTCATCCCTAGTTTTGGAAAGGTGTATTTAATAGATATAAATAAGCGAATAATTGCACTAGAAGTCTTAAAATTTGTCATGAAAATGTGAGTAAGTCCTAAAACCTATAAAAATGTCATTAATTCTCAAAACTTATTAAGTTGGTTCAATTAAATTCCTCTATTAAGTTTGTCCAACTTGACTAACAAAAAAATATTTCTAATTTGGATTTTTTAATTAGCTTTTATCCTTATGTGGCTTTTTTATGCAAGGAGGGGTACAAGTTCTTGTTGACAAGTTTTATGATTTGATTGTACTTTTTGCTGCTCTTTAGGAATCAATTGCATTTTCATAATAAGTTTACTTTTATAACCTCAAGGATACTTATTCCCAAAAACAAAGTCAATCATGATTGAAAGGGCCTGGTCCAATTAACGCAGTCCAGACCTGATCCACAAGAGAAGGCCAGGCCATACCATGCCCATGAGAGGAAGCACCAGCCCAGAAATCAAACCCCTTAAACCCACATTCTCATGAAGCTGGTCCGATTCTCTCCCGGTTCATCATCTTCTCATCCCATGGTGATTCCTTCCCATCGCCCTCAGGCCACCGATTGCCGCAGAAATCACAGAGAGAACATCCACAAAGGATAGAGCACACGCACTCAGGGGAGCTCGAGGTAAAGGCTCACTTACGACCACCGATAGCCGCTCAATCGCCACCAGTTCTGTCGTCGTAAGGAGGTTCTGTTCGCCCCAATTTCAAAGCCATCGCTGCTGAAGTACACAATTCTAGGTCTATTCCTCCCTTTGACGGTTCTAGATCCCGACGTCACCATCCATTACGATCTCTCTTCTTCAATCGATCATCAATCTTGACCGGTGACGACTCTGGCAACGTGTCCCTCTTCTGTGCTCTGTTTTGACTTCAGCAGACCATGTTTCCATGCACGTGTCATCCAATTTGTTGATTTGTCTTTGATCATGTTTAAATGAACACCTCTCTTTACAAACCTCACCAATTTATCGAATATACCGTCCAGGGCACGTCGAATTTCATGTTCATCAGGCATTCAATGTTTTGCTCAAGTGAATTCAATATTGATTTGCTTCGGTCATTTGTCAATCTGGGGGTATTCTAGTGCGATTTTGCATGGTTATCATTTGACGTGTCGACCTTAAGATACGATCACTGAAACGTTACTCATCGGTCGAGAACCATCGTGCATGAGGCCAGTCCAATCTCAGTCATTCTCTTATTAGCATTAAGCTTTGCTTGTCTGCTTACTCCTGCAGATGTTGAGATCTTGCCTCTCGCCTTGGGTTCGGATTTGTTTCGCGTGAGAGAGAAAGTGAGAACGAATCAAAGTATCCTCGAGAGTTCGGATTGGTCTTTCCTGGTTCGTCATTCTGAAAGAGCATATATTGTTAATTAACCAGCCTTGTTTGAGTTCTCTGCTGTTTTCTCGGTGGTGGATGCTCTGGGTTTCTAGTGTGTTTGAAAGAGGAAGTATCTGTTCGAATAGGAGTTGCCCATTTGAGTTTAAGGGATTTGTCATCTTATTTCCATTGGGGATGGAATTAAATGACAAGGGAACTCGAATGTTTGGATATTATGGGAATGGAAATGCTCGAAGTGTAGAAGTCTCTTCCGTCGCATCTGTTCCTCATGGCTGTATGCATGGACAGATCCGCTTGATTAGTGTTTTGATGTGCGAACTTTGGTTAAAAGATTATGGTTGTTTAATCTTCGTGGATACTCGTTTTGATGTTTCAAATTCTGGCTTGCTTTGACTTCAAATGCACAATCGAATTTAGTTTTACTCTATCGTGGCTTGGCTTTAAAAAAAAAGATATTAATAAGATTAGAAGAAATGAATATTCACGTTTAGGGACTATAATCATGCATGCCTTCTATTTGTCATTTTAGAGTTTCACTTAGTAATTATATTTCGGTTGGTAGTTCTATTTAGCTAAAATTACATTTTGACTCAGTCTTGGAAACTAGCTCACGAGGCTCATATCCTGGAGCTCAAATGATAAGGTTATGTATATTCTTTGCTTGACTCATATCGGGTTACTTTATTGGGCAATTCATATTTTGTCGTTCTTTATCATGTTTGACTAATGGGAGGAATTTAAGTTTAGCTCGAGGGAGTGTCTATAACAGGCTCAATAATAACCCATGTATGTTGTTTGACCGACTTGTATTGGGATTATTTTTTCGCATTTTGCTTTGGTAACCTATAATTTTGTGCTTTATATCGTTTGATGTCCGGTTTCTACTTTATTTATTTGATATGATTTTTTACTCATATGATTAATTAAAAAATGCTTTTGCCAATAACCATCATTAGACATTTAATAGAAAATACTTAGCAATGTAAAAAGAGCAAGACTGTTTGTATCACATTTTCGCAATAAAACGATGTTATGTATCAAAAGAGCGCTAATTCGATGTTAATATTACTAAGTTTTCGAAATTAGATTTCTAGCTTCGCTCTTAATTGGCCCAAATAGGCTAGTGAGGATTCTAAATTAGATAGGATCTCATCATTTAATCAAATCGAAACATCCGGCGTCCTGTGGGGGTGGACTTGGGACTTGAGAGAACCCGCATTGACTAAAAGTAAGCACATCGACTAGGGGGACTGCCCATGATGTTTTGAGAAACCGCTAAACCCGCCGCCCTCAAAGAGAGCCTGCGAGGGAGGGGTACTACAAGTTCAAGTAACTCACAAGGGTAGGGTAGTGGTCTTGCAATTGGGATAATTCGTGAATGTCGAATTCCTTTTAGTAGTGAATAAACTATTCCCTTCCAATTTGCAGCCAAATCAAATTCTTCTAATTATCAATTTAGCAGGACAAGGAATATGATACGAACATTCTTGGAGTCAAGCATTCAAAAATCAAGACTCAGATGCTTACAATCCTATTAAACGAAGCTTCTCCACTGTTTCATCATATCTTTTCATCACAGAAAGCACAGAAGAATCATATAGTGAGACACAACCTATGGCCTATTGCTTTGGTATCTCCCCTGTGAAGCCATTATTCGACAAATTTAAGGTCGTCAACAATTCCATGTCGCTTATAGATGGTGGGATTCTACCTCCGATCAAGTTCCTTGAAATGTTCAAGGACAACAAATTTCGAAGGATCAAATCAATACGAGATGGAAGTGCTCCCTTTAATCCTATAGACAAATGCATCGGACCAACATATGGACAAGATTCGACTTGGTTGGCAAATGAAAAGCACCGAGCACAAAAGTAGCGAGCACAAAACTTGGATCGGCTGTAGAGCAGTGGTATTGCAATGCATGCTTTTATCGTCAAATTGGAGCAAACCCCCCATGCCCAATCTTTTACGTTAGTAGGATCTTGCCTTGAGACGTCAAAACATGGTTATTTTGATGTTGGTAGTCTAAATCTTCAGTTATTTTACCTAATTGGTATCATTTAATTGTCAATGCTGGATTTTTAGGTTGTGAACTAAACTATTTTTCTCTCAATTCCCAACCAAATCAAGATCTTCTTAAATATGAATAAGCAGGACAAGGAATAAAGTAGGAATACTCTAGGAGTCGAGGATTTAAAATTCATAATAAAGACTTAAATGCTTACAATCCAATTAAACAAAGGTTCTCCATTGTTTCATTATTCTTTCTCCATCACATGTTGCTTAGAAGAATAATCTCTAATAGGGGAATGATGGGACAAGCTTACGAACAAGATCGAACAACAACCACTGATAATACGGATTTAGGTAGAGAAAAAGAACCACCCCAAGGAATGCCACGACATATGATCCTGCAAAACTCCATAGGAAGGCTTCTCTCCACTCGTCATCCTCCTGGGTATGATAGATAGAAGGCGGTGTCCCATGTTTCTCATTTGAGCCATCACAGCTTGTTAATGGTATTCCACAAAGAAGAGGGTTACCTTCGTAACTTGCTTTATCAAAAGTTCCAAATTGATTTTTTCGATCCGGTGTCCTGCCTGACAAGTTGTTATGAGCCACTCTAAAATTTGACAGGGCGTAGAGCTCTGTTAATTGCGGAGGGATGAGACCAGTTAAGCTATTGTAGGATAGGTCCAAGCTCTCTACATTCTTCAGATCGGAAAACGATTCTGGGATTGGTCCGGTGAAATGATTGTGCGATAGGTTCAAGGCTCGAAGTCCTCTCAAGTGGCCGAGCTCTGGAGGAATAAAGCCTGTCAAATTGTTCTGCGAGAGATCCATTCCCGACATGAGTCCTAAAATGTGACCCTTGTACGATTCCAATCTACTCTTTGTCATGAAGTTCACTTCTTCTAATTCAATTGTAGAAGTAAATTGGGAACCTCTGGTCCAATCAATTGGAAAGTCAAAGGTAGCAAATAAATCTGTAGATGCCCCATCAATTCCAAATGTCAAATCCTTCAAACAAGGAGGGATTTTTCCAGAAAGATAATTATTTGAAAGATCTAGTATGGTCATGTTTTTCAATAGACATAGATCCTGAGGGATTGAACCTTCGAAATTGTTTCCTTGCAATAGAAGAACCTTCAAGTTTCGAAGTGAAACAATCCAGTTGGGCACTTCACCAGACAATGCATTATGTCTCAGATCCAATGTGACAATCGATGAAGCTCCAGAAAGAAACTCAGGAAAATGCCCAGTGAGCTTGCCATGTGATAAATGCAAGAACCTCATAACTGTAACATTAACACAGGATAGTAAATTTGGCCCAAGGTTGATACTTGAAAGGTCTAAAATCTGGAGATGATGTAAGTTGCAAAAGCTCAACGGTACAGGACCTCCAAATAAATTGCTTGACAACATAAGCCCACTCAGGGATTGGATATCTCCAATCCAATCGGGAAGAGTTCCAAATAGGGAATTATTACGTACATCCAAAACTTGCAAGTTGGAGCTATTTAATATCCCAGGCGATATTTCCCCCATGAAACGATTGCTATCTAGATACAAATATTGCAAATATTGCAAGTTAGAATTCCCCGGCAGCATTTCACCTTGCAAATTGTTACCTGACAATATCAATGCAGAAAGTAGGGAACAATTTTTAGCCAATGACTTTGGTATGTCTCCCGTTAAGTCATTATATGACAAGTCCAATGTCCATAGGTCTTTCATGTTGCCCATTGAGGAAGGGATTCTACCTTCCAATAAGTTGTTCGACAAATTCAAATATGCCAAATTCGGGAGGACATAACCAATCCATGATGGAAGCTCTCCGTCGATAACATTAGCAGAACCATCGAAGTAATACATGCTGCCATGACTCAAATTAGCATGCCATTGCAAAGCACCCGATAGATTGTTGCCATGGAGTGCTAAATCTTCTAGATTTGCATTGTTGACTAATAGCCAATTTGGAAAATTTCCTTTCATTCCACTGTGGCTGAGTTCAACTGTTCTCAAATCATGTTGTTCTTTCAAAAAGCTAGGAATCATGCCATTCTCGTCTTTGTTGAGCATGCAATTTGATAAACCAAAATCCTTCAGTTGAAATGAAGGAAACCAAGTGGGCTCTTCTGTATTTACTTCCAGACGATTACGGTTGTCAAAGAGGAAGAATCTCTCAAGTTTAGAATTATTGGCCAAGGAAGCAAGCGAAAGTGAGCCTTCAAAAGCATTTCTAGAAAAGTCAATATATTCAAATGACTTGAGATTAGAAAGGAGAGATGAAGGAATGGCCTCGCTAAAGTTGTTATTGGAAACATCAAGCTGTTGGAGTGAGGACAAATTGGAGAAGCATGCAGGAAGAGGGCCCCAGAATTCATTATAACTAATATCCAACACTTCAAGCTTTCTCAGTCTGCACAAACCTAATAACATGGACATGGCAACTATGAGTATATGGTCATTAAATTGTCCTCTTTATAATAAAAACGCTCATGTTCATGGTTTTGTGTTGAGAAAGGAGGATAGAAAGAGTGTACAATTTTTTTTCTGAAAATACAAACAGAAAATTTGGTAAGATGGAGCTTTGGAGTGAAGTCGCATCACCATAATGCTTCATTTCCACTGTTCTTTGCATGGCATTAGTTACTTCCGAGTTTGACAAATTGGATTGGAAATGATATCTAACGCTTTTATTATTTCTAGATTTGTGGCATTAATTACTTCTGAGTTTGACAAATTCGATTTTTTCTCCCAATATAATGTTGTAATTTTGAACGACAATGCAATGTGATCCTCTGGCAAGTGCAATGCGAGATCATGCGCGTCTTTTTTTTTTTTTTTGCTTAGTGAAATGATTTGTCTTTTACTGTACTATCAAAATCTAAAGTATAACTTTATTCTAATAATTAATACAAGAAACTACACCTCCACAGTTCCTCATGTTGCCAGTGTTTTGGACTTGAAAAAAGGAAGGTCCCAGTGAAAGATCTTCAAGATTTATGATAAGAAAAATGTAAAATGTAAAAATTATTCTAAACATGCTATCAAGGTTGCTTTGCTTGAGCTTTAGTGACATTTAATCTCTTAGGCTTCCCGACTTCGTTGAATTTATTTACACTTGCAATCCCTGAAGTTTAACCACCGTTGTGGTTTGATGTGTAAACTTTAAATATTGTTTGATTTTGATTCCTGATTAACTTTTGCCTTTAATTTGGTTAAGATTCCTGGACAGCACTTGAACTCCGTTTATATATTATTACTCCACACTGTTTGTATTCTTTTATAGCAATAAGGCTCTTTGCATCTGTTACGTTCTCACACTATGCTTCATATTGACCAGGAGAAAAAATCACACAAAAATAAAAGCACGGGCCTAAACTACAATCTTCAAAGATCAACAATCAAATTAAAAAGATCAAACTTTTAAGGATCACCAACATCATGATCCCACATTTAAGACATTGAGCATGATGTTCATTTATTTATGGCTTCCATATACATTTAATTAAATCCTTCCAACTTAAGCATAAGTCAAAAAACTATATGGTATCATTTATCTAGGGAAAAGTTGTCGACGCTAAGTTATTTGAAGAAAATGTGCCATCAAACTTGATTTATGGAAGACAGAGAATATCATGCTGCCATGCCTTCTATTTAAAACAACCTTACCTTATATTAATTTTGAAAAGGTGATAAATGATAGCAAATTTGTAGAAGTACCTTCTAGTAACTTCGAAGCATTCAATTCACATGAATTGATGTTTAAGACCTTAAGAGATGTTATCCTGGTAATGTCCGCGAGGGCATCATTCGCCAAGTTGTTCCTCGAAAGATCCAGCACCTCCAAATTCTCTCCTGTGATTGAAAAAAGGTTCTAAAAAATTGAACAGGATGTATCAAGGTACGGTCTTCTATATTAATCGTACCTTCAAACTGACTACTGGAAGACAAAATTTGGTCCTCCCCTGAAGTTTGCTTGTACAATGAGGGGACCCTTTGTAGATAATTGTAAGATAGATCTAGCATCTTCAATTTCTTCAAATGTTGCGTTCCGTTTATACCTGATTATAGAAAGATCCTTGCATGCATTATAGTTAATTAATTATCTATAGGTATCAGATATCTAACTATCTTTAATATACAAATAATAACGATGTGCTCAAGATGAAGATAATGGACTTATAGGCAGAAACCAGCTAGTCCAACAAATCCAAACATAAAAAAGTATTTATCACGTGACTTTGTAAAATAGTTTCATAAAAAAGTAGCTTCTGTCCTTACAAAAAAAAAACAAGTATTAACGGTGTTTATTATATTTTGTTAACTAGCAAAGCTAAGATGGATATGTGCTCCTCACATTACTTTTTTTTACGTGACAATCTTCATGGCGTTGTATTGTCTGTGTCTCACATTTGACCAAGAAGCATTAATTTTGCCTTGCCCATGCAAAGTAACGCCTCCTTGTAAAATGATGACCCAACCTCAAGCTACCCAATATTTGGGATCGAAGCCTCCTTCGTGGCCCAATATTTGGGGTCCGAACATTATTATAGGGAGTGCACAAACAAAAGAGGGAGTGGAAAAAGCGTTAATCTCATCTATTTTATATTGTTTTAGTTGTAATATAATATTTTGCCACGTTTCCTCAATTAACATAGATCAGATCGATCAAATTATGTAAATTTATTTGATGTGTAATTATTATATATTCTATGTATATCTATTTGTGTTCGAATGCCTTTTTTCCATAGTACAAAACTTTCCTCATCTAAATAGACTAGAGGTTGACTTGGAAGCTAATTTTCTTGCCCGTTGATATGCATGGATAGCGTAGCTTGGGATTCTAGAAACATTTGCCTTCCCCTACTAGGCATGAGTCCATGCATCCACGTAAATATACATGTTGGAAGATGAAACCACAATATAAAAAAATAAGAAATGCGAATAATTATAAGAGAGAAGAAGAAAAAGAAATAAAAGTAAATAAGTCATAATATTCATATTCATTATTTTCTTGGAGACGAGTCTCATAATGTATATATGATATGTTCAATTAGCTAACTTTAAGAATTGTATTATTTGGACCGTCATGTGTTTGTCATTAATTTACTCAATTCCTTTTATGGTTGACAGCACCATAGGACGACCTGTTTCATTGTTTAAAAAGTAGACTATTAATTAGAAACATAATTGAAATAAGGAGAGAGAGACCTGAGAGAGCATTAGCGCCTAGATCCAACACTTGAAGTTCCTCCAGAGGAAGGAACAAAGACGCGTCAATAATCCAAGGTCGTGGCAATTCCCAGTCGCGTGTTCCGTCCAAACTTGTTCCGTCCAAATGTAGTTGAGTGACTCGTAAAGTGGCTTTGTCGCACTCCACATTTGCCCAGCCGCAACAATCCCTGTCGCCTTCCCCCCAAGACGGAAGAGAAGACCTATTCGGGTGGTTGAAAGCGGCCTTAATGTTGAGGAGTGCCTTCCTCTCTTCGTCCAAGCACCCCATGCTGCTACCACTTCCCATCAATGCCAAGAGCACCCAAGTCCACAAACACAACAGAAGAAACTTCATGCTTCTCTGCTGTGGTGTTTTGTGTGTTTTCTGTTTCTTCTGCTTCCCCATCACGAGGGTCATATACTCCATTTTATAGATGCAGAGAGCCTTTTTGTTCGAGTGATTATCACGGTTGGGTCAACTCCTTAAAACGTATCATGGGCGAACTCAAATTCTACTGGGGCCTATTCCACAGGACTCGTGATTGACACGATGGATTTGACCCACAACCTCTCCAATAGAGAATGATCAATAGTATAAAATCCTAACGAAATTGTTTTTAGCAAGTTAAAAAATATATATGCCTACGAATTACTCTGCAAACAAAAAAAGAGATAAGCGACTAAGGTTTAATATTGTTAGTTTTAATGCATGTGTTGTTTTGCCAAGAAATATCAAATGGGTTAGCATTTGTTTGGACTCATTGAAGGAAAAATAAGGTAATTTTGAACAATTTGATAAAGCGATCAAGACAATATAGGTCAGTATTTAGTATAATTTATAATTATTTTGAAGTATTCATGAATGCAAAACTGATGGAGTTAAGGTTTTGTCCAATATATTTCATGTGAATAGTCTCACACTATTCAAATTCCATAAACATCAGTCGGGAGAGATCTTATTGAGTAATTTATAAGTGAATAGCCGCTCCTTAGTGGTCACTATCTTTTGTGGTTACTCATAATTTATTATTTTTGGAGCTTGTCAATTATTCTAAAACTAATAAACTGTTCCATAACAACATTATTTGTTGTTTATCAACATTTTATTAGTTGAGGTTAGCTCAGCTCAAGAGGACATTGTGATCAATTTTAAGATGAGATAGATTATATGGGTTAAATAAATGGATAGATCCAATTGTGCCGATATGCTTAATATATATTTTTCATTCATGGACAACACGAGTCATATGTTAACTTTCATAGCATACAAATGTATATTTAAGGGTCATGTACTTCATTTATGTGAGCACTCTTTCCCTTTCAAGAGATTATCGCGGTTAGTCCAACTTCACCACACGATCATCGGTGTGATTAACGGTGTAGACTTGACTTAGAACTTCTCCAAAAGAGAGAGATGAAAAAAGATAAAGTAAAGACTCTAAAATGATAAAGAGTGAGTATTGGCGTCTCAACAACAAAAAGTTGCCATTGATTTCAACAAGATAATAAAAGAAAATTATGTTTTTTTATATCACTTCATGAAAAAAGATAAGATAAATAACTAAAAATTAATACCGTTAATTTTCAAAATAGGTACTGTTTCATCAAAAAATTTGAAAAAAATGAGTATTTCTTTAGACTTATAGAAAGAAAAGTAAGGCAATTTTCAATTGACTTGATAAACCAGTCAAGCCAATATCGATCAATTTTCAATATGTCCGATAATTAACTTAAAGTATCAATGACTGCAAAATCAACCAACCATCAATGTCTAGAATTATACGAAAAATAGTCTTAAACTCATGCAAAGTATGAATATCTTGCTAATATTAGATAAAAATCTTTTTAATGGTTGTGCCCAATAGAAGAAAACCTATTCGGATTGTTTAAAGCGGATTTAATCTTGAGCAGGGAATTTCTATTCAGTCTTTCCTTCCAAGCAAGCTATCATCTTCCACTTCCCTCCAATATTTGACAACACCCAAGTCCACATGCACATGGACCGTTAAAACGAAGGATGCTTCTTTTTTATTTTTTCCGTTTTTTTCTTTAATGAGAGACTATTATATGAGTACAGTTGCTTGGACTATTTATTTATAAATAATAAGAAAGTTGGGTAGAGTACAGGTTCGCAATTGAGCCAACCATGCCAAAAGTGCATTCTTTCCACTTCCTATAAAATTACTTGGAGCATATTAATTAGATAAAGGAGCTTAGTTTCTTATTTAACATTAGTGTTCCTACAAAAAATTGAAAGTACATTCGTATAATATATAAAGAGGTCATTGCTGAATTAGCTATTATAAGTTAAATAGTACATAATGACTTAATTATTTATGTTGACTCATAAAAACTAAAAATAAAAAGTGAAATATTTTGATTTTGACCATTACAAAACATGTTCTTATATTGGTTAAAGATTTTGCAATATATATGCGTTAGACATGAATTCTCTCATTTATCTCAAGAAAGTTTGCAATATATAAAGCTCGCACTATCCAATAACTTTCATATTATTTATCCTCATGAAAAAAAAATTTGCCTATCATATAATGTGGGAGGTTTTGCAATTAGTGCTTGTCACTAAATTACCTTTTGTCACCACCGTCGTTGTTGTAGTTATTAGTGTCGTTTGTTGTTGCCATCATCATTGTTTTCATGATTGTTGTTGCCGTTGCTGTTGTTTTGATGAAAATGTGACTTTGTATAATTAAAGTAGGTTATTGAGTCTGATCATTTATCACATTCACAGTTGCACCTTGCATGCTAATTGCAATTCCTACATCCAGGTCATGACCATGACGTTCAGTAGTAAAATATCTAAAGAATATGTAATCATTAGGAAGCATTAGGTTAACGAAAGGGCGTGAGATTGTTAAGGGACGTTAAATTTCAGGCTGTCATGTTATTTTTGCCTAAGACATAAATTTCCATAGGAGCTACATGATTTGATGGCTTTCTCTCTAAGGACTTGAACAATTTAAAAGGGCATTTCCAAGGATGTTTCAACTGGATTTCAATCAGTATCACTTCTTAGTCTCGATGAGACAATTGATGGTCTACAAAGCACTAGCGGATTCTCTCAAGTGACTTCCATTTAACAATGATTTATAAGTAAAACCAGTCTTCCGATTGTTTACTACTTATGTAGTTTATATTGTTAGTTTGCCAACGTTGCTCGGGCCATGCCGTTATGGTGTAACCCATTAATTGTTGGTATAATAATTGCATCTATAAAAAATAAGATTAAAGATATTGTATAATTCTATTATTGTTTTCAACCAAATATGAAAAAATAAAATGGATAAATCGATAAAACAAAATATTCAAACATGTAAATCTTTATGTTGAATTTAACAGCTGGATTCAATGTACCATGTTCTATTTTGTTCACCAAATCTAAATTGTGTGGAATGTTTAAATGGCTGCCTTATCGTATGGGGAGTCATGAATAATTTGAGCAAGTCATTTAGTCACTTGCCGTGCATGCTGCGAAATGCTTTACTGTTTCTAATGGAATGTCCACCGTAGCTAGACCCAGTTTTCTCCCGAATCATTTCGGTCACTTGCAATGAATGCGGGAAACTTCTTTGCCTTTTTGACAGGGATGTCCACTATTGAAAGCAACAAGACTTTGACAAAATTGTTATGTGAAAGCAATACGAGGATGATGGAAAAGAAAGCGGGCACTATAACTCAATTTCTCTTTCCATCTCAATCTAATCTTGAATGATATTTCACCTTTTTACCCTGACGGTATGCTAGATTGAAGGCTCCTTTTCTCGGTCAAGCACTTGGCCAATACGCCCCAGATTAATCAATCCAAGGGCCCATCTCCTCACGCAGATTTGAAAAAAGGGATTGCAATTTCTAAAGTTTGAAATAACTTTATGTGGTAATGTTAACCTCATATTCAAGATCCAAGGAGAGAGGAACGCGGAGGCAGAAGTGGAAAGGGAAAAAGAAAACCAATAGAAGAAAAGAAAGGGGGGAAAAGGGAAAAAGGAGAACAAACCTAGATTGTCCAGTGACAATTTGGTGAGGTATCAACTTCTTAAGTGGGAAAATTGAGATGTAAATTTACCTCCTAATAATATTAGAGAATCTCATTTCTCAAATAGTGATTTTGTGAACCAGTTGAGACAAACTTCAAGTGGGGCTCAATAAATCGTTAAGCGAGAAAGTGTAACCCTCTTACAACGTAACATTAATGCTTTGCTTGAACTTTTTTAAACCTTACTAGTTATAACTTGGTTTATTGTTTATTATTAATTAAAATAAATTAGAATTTCACTAAGCTACTCTAGCTCGGTTAGGAGCCAAATAAGGCATGAGAGGCAACCTTAAGTCTACGAAAAGAGAGTTCGGGCTTCATGGCTTGGTTATGCTTATTTGGCCTAATGCTTGTTAGCTGTGCCTTTTATTTTTTTAGGGAAAAAAAAGATGTTTTATGTAATCTTCTCCTACATTAATTGGATAGAGGAGTTTAATTATAACATTGAAGTTGCAAAAAAAAAAAACTATCTTAAAATTGATTCATGAGACATAAAGATGCCGTTGCTTAATTGTTGTAAGTGTACAATCATATCTAAAAGGAAGGTTTGAGCTATTCAACATGAAAATTTTTATGTTTGAGAATTCACTAATTACTTAATTATATGTGTTGACTATTGAAATATATATAAAATGAAATCTTCAAATATCGTGTTAAGGAAACATGCTCTTACAATATATGTAAATTACCTTACATATCTCAAAAAGGTTTGCCATCTATTAAGCTTTCAATATCTAGTATTTATAATTATACACAAGATAGGTATGTTTAAATCACTATGCATATCGTGAGTCTTTTTAAGAATAATCTGAATAGCAATAGATGAGTATATAGAAAGTTTTGTGGTATTTGCAATAATTACTCTTCGAGCAATTTCTTTAAAACAAAATTGGAGTCTCATAATTTGCTTTTACTATTCACATCTACGCATGCCCGAAATCAACCCAAAATGATTGGAGCTTCTTCCCACAAGACATCATACGAGATACGGAAAAAAATTGTTGGTGCCATTTAAAACTTGACATCTTTCGTTGTATTAATCTTAATTTTGCATCTCACATCCCTAATTCCATATGGCAGTTTCTGGACCAAGGACAATTAGATTGGACCTACGTGGAAATTTGCTTTGTAGGGATTTTACTGCACGTCTTCCATTTTTTAATGGAAGTATATAGCAAGATAGAGGATGTATAAACAATGTTTTAACGTATCATCATTGCAAAATCATATTAATAGAATGAATGTAATTGCAAAATTTGGTGTGTGTCTATATATATATATATATATATATATATATATTACACTATGCTTTCATCGGTTCTCATTGGCCTCTCTTCTCATATGCATTATCTTGTATCTCCTTTATCATTCGCTTGATTCAATTATGATGGATTCACCTGGGGGTTGGCACGTCTTCCATTTTCTAATGGAAGTATATAGCAAGATAGAGGATGTAAAAACAATGTTTTAACGTATCATCATTGTAAAATCATATTAATAGAATGAATGTAATTGCTAAATCTGGTGTGTGTCTATATTTATTTATTTATTTATTTATTTATATTACACTATGCTTTCATCGGTTCTCATTGGCCTCCCTTCTCATATGCGTTAACTTGTATCTCCTTTATCATTCGCTTAATTCAATTATGATGGATTCACCTGGGGTTGTTGCCTAAACAAGTCCAAAAATAAAATTAGAAAATCTGCCCCAAGGGCCAGCCCTTCTAAATTGTACCTAAGAAATGTGGAGCTCAGTTAGATTGTGCCGATTTGGGTTTTCAAGCTCTTGATGGGCCCCTGAATTTTATTCATTTTTTATTTTCATCTCTTTCATCCCTAGTTCTAGAGAGGTGGATTTAAGTGAAAAATTTTAAAAATGGATAATCACACTAGAAGTCTTAAAAATTGTCATGAAATGTGATTTAAGTCCTAAAATCTACAAAAATATAATGTAATTAATTCTTAAAACTTATTAAGTTGGTTCAATCAAATTCTTCTATTAAATTTGTCCAACTTGACTAATAGAAAAAGATACTAATGTGACTTTTTTAATTATTTTTTATCCTATGTGGCTTTTTAGCCTTATTTCATTTAGATGAAAAAACTGAACTGAAAAAGGGGAGAGAGAGGGGGGGGGGGCTATGCGAGGAGGGGTACAAGCTCCATTGATAAGTTGATAAGTTTTATAACTTGATTGCACTTTTTGTCGGTCTTCATAATCAATTGCACTTCTGTGATACAGTTTAGAACCACAAGTGAATTTATTCCCAAACTAAATAAGAAATAGTAAAAAAAAGAGAAATTAAAAAATTTAAAAAAAAAGACTCAAAAGTAAATCATAATTGAAAAGGGCCATGTCCAAATTCACCAACCTAGACCTGAACCACAAGAGCAGGCCATGCTAATGCCATGCCCATGAGAGAAAGCACCAGTCTAGAGATCAAACCAAAGGATCATTAAGCCGGTCCAGTTGTCAGCAGCTTATCATCCCATGGTGATTCCTTCCCCATCGCCCTCTGGCCATCGGTGCCCACAGAAATCACATAGAGAACATCCACTAAGAACATAGCACAAGCACTCGAGGGTGCTCAGGGTAGAGGCTCACTTACAACCATCAGTAGCCACTCGATCTCTGTTCGCCCCTATTTCAGAGCCATCGCTACCGAAGTACACAAGCTAGGTCTATTCCTCCCTTTGACGGTTCTAGACCCCGGCATCACCGTCCATTAGGATCTCTATTCTTGAAGCGATCATCAGTCTCGACAGGTAACGGCTCTAGCAACATATCCCTCTTCCATGCTCTGCTTTGGCTTCAGCAAGCATGTTTCAATGCCTGTATCCTCCAATTTGTCGATTTGTCTTTGATCATGTTTAAATGAACACCTCTCTTTACATACCTCAACCCTTTGTCGAATATTCTGTCCAGGGCACATCAATTTCATGTTCATTAGGCGTTCGATGTTTTGCTCAAGTGAGTTCAGTATTGATTTGCTTTTGTCATTTGTCAATCTAGGGGTATTCTAGTGCGATTTGCATGGTTATTTTTTTATGCATTGGCCCTAAGATATGATCAATGAAATGTTACTTGCTAGTCGAGAACTGTCATGCA